>JARQOC010000002.1:103817575-104438952 GCA_033576535.1 Allobates femoralis | reverse complement strand
AAAAAAACACTTCCCACAGTATTGAAGAGATAGAGCGTGGGCTAATTACATCCGTCATGGCTGCACGGTCTTCCCCGTAATGCTCTGCAACTATCACAATACATGGTCTAGGCCAGCCAATAAGGGTGGACTTCTGCAGCCAGTATAAAAGATGAGGACTTGCCAAGTGGCGCTATTTTAGACTTTTCATGCATAAGTAGAGGAGGACACAGTGCACAGCTTGTTTTTACCTACTGTAGGAATACAAATGGCCTATTCTGAATGTGGTCATCTACTTCAATGCTGAATCACATTGAAAATAGGAGTGGTAGTCTGAGTTTATGGCTAGGGTCACACTGCTTTAAGAGCCGATATTAACGGCCTGTGCTAAAGACTAAGACATTTTCTTCAGAAGTGCATAGCGTAAACTCTATGCACTTCTGGAGAACGCTGCCCCATAGCAACCCTATGGAGTGCAGCATTAACCCCATTAGCAATGTGTTTGCTTCAAAAACTAAATCCTGAAACAATTTTTGTGTATCACAGAAAGTGTGCTTCCTACATCCTAAGATGGGCAATATTTTTGTTATTTTAAAGTCGAATGAGAAATCCCCATAACCAGTAATTTAAATAAACACAACTATTTACTGCATAAAGTATGCATGTTGTTAAAAGAAAATGATATTTATAATGTAAGGTGGTCATGGCTGGGTAGGGTCTTAGACGTAACTGGAATAATAGGACCATTCAGACAATACCTCCAATCTTTATATAGTAACCCAAAAGCATGTATCAGTACGCCCGGTTATCTGTCGGACTCTCTCTCCTTGCAGAAGGGGACGAGACAGGGATGTCCATTATCACCCCTGTTATTCAATCTAGCCATAGAACCTCTTGCCCTATATTTGGAGCAGAGCTCCATTTATGATGGATTTAGAGTGGGAACCAAAGAAGTCAAACTATCACTTTTTGCGGACGATATTGTTATATATATGCAAAACCCAGACAGGGATCTTCCTCACATTCTTGAAACCATCGACACCTTAGGTAAACAATCAGGCTTCCGACTAAACAAGGAAAAATGTGAGGTACTGTTCATCAACCCTAAGAGCAAACTCTCTCAACACTTACAATTCTGCGGTATCCCAGTCGCTAAAGATAGCATTAAATACTTGGGATACACTTAGCTAGAAATCCTACTCAAACGTACAAACTGAATTTTATCCCACTTCTCTTAAAAATTGAAAAGGAACTAGCGGGTTGGGCTAATTTGCCACTTTCTTTGATGGGGAGATGCCATCTTCTCAAGATGATTAGCTTCGCTAGATTATTATATCCGCTTCAGAACATCCCCATGCTGTTAAAACTTTCCGATTTAACCAGACTGAATAAGGCCTTCTCGAAATTCCTGTGGAGGGGGAGGAGACCTAGACTGGCTTTTGGTGTACTGATGCAACCGAAACTAGAGGGGGGCCTTCAGCTCCCAGATATCCGTGGCTATAACTTGGCGTGTATCTTGCGCAATGTCCTAGATTGGATTAGAGGCACCGGCAGGCACTCAGACACAGCCTTAGAGGGAGAGTTTGCTAGTCCCTGGGAACTGTCAGCTGTGTTACACACACCATTGCCTCAGCTACCTAAAACTCTCAAGAATACAATAATATTTAGAGACACGATAGCAACATGGAAGGGGGTGAGAAAAAAAATTAATCTGTCCTGGAAAATTTCTAATTCACTAAATCCCTGGAAATGCCCGGCCTTCCCGCTGGGTCGTGAGAACCGACTGTTTGTAGCGTGGAGAGAGAAAGGAATCAAAACACTGAGAGATCTAATGATCCCAGGAGAAAAACGGTGGATGACTGAAAATGAAGTCCTCCATACGTACAATCTCCCTCAGTCTCAGGCCATGCAATATCGCCAGATTCACCATTATCTACTCTCACAATTGAATGATTTAACAAGAGAGGTAAGCGATAGTCCATGGTCCAAATTGCTGGCTATAAATGAAGAAGATATATCCATAACCTCTCTCTACGCGGACTTGCAGGCGGTCTTGCGGCCAGCGAAGAAGGTTACCCTTTTCACAAAATGGAAAAAACACATGAAAGACCCTGACCTCGTACAAAAAATACTAGAGGGTTGGAGGACATGTAGACGCTTTATACACAATGAACGCTGGAAAGACTCTCAATTTAGAATTATTCATGGAACAATTTTGGCGTTTAATGTGCCCCTGACAGCAGGTGATAGGGAAAGGTGGATAAACTGCCCTAAATGTAAAGCACACATGACAGATTTAGAACACGGACTTTGGTCCTGCCCGGCTTCTCAAACATTCTGGAAGTCAGTTGAGCAATGGGCGAGAGGAATTTGTGAGGGATTAGAAAAATTAAATCCAATGCTATGGCTTTTCCACTACCATGATAGCTCGACAGGAAAGAAACACCCACATATATTATTTCACTATATTTCAATAATTGCGAAGAGACTACTGCTGCAGTTCTGGCTGAACGATAAACCTCCTGATCTGTTACAGATCAAACATACATTGAGAAAAACACTTACAATCGAATCTTTAGACGCCACACGCAACCCTAGTAAATTAACAGCGAAATTTTTCAATAAATGGAGAAATTTTATTGAACAGGAATTCACCGCTGAAGAAATAAGAACTCTTATGGTATCACATAGATCTTCAACATGGTACGCTAACGAGGATTTAGGGAATACATTGGGTAAACTCAAATACGTTTGCTAGTCGTGAATCATACTGCGAAATTTATAGTAAAACCACATAACCACAATGCCTGCGACGATGTACTCTAGTAAGGGAAAAGGGTGGGATTAGGGGATAATAGTTATCTTTTTCTAAAATATTATCATAAAAATAATACTGATAACAAAACACTATGTCACAATATGTTATGCCTTTTTCTGTTGTTATCATCTGATGCTTACTGTTATTCTTATGTCATATGTGTCAAGGCATCTTTATGTATAATGTACAATAAAAAAAGATGGTTCAAAAAAAAAAAAAGAAAATGATATTTTGTACACTTCATTTTTGTTAGGGTATGTGAACACCATCTGGAGACACTGCGTCCTGGATGCAAAGTCTCTTCTCCGGCAGGGAAGCCAGTGATCTCCGCCGGTGAACGCAGCCGCCCACGCCCACGGTCAGTGTTCGGGGCATGGCAACTTTTCCCTGCATTCACTTGCAGAGTTTGCATCCGACTACGCAGCAATAAATTGAAATTCTGCAGCTCGGGAAGCTCATGGCAGTTTACGCTGCAGAGAAAACAAGCACAATGGACACAGGTTTTTTATAAATCCCATCCACTGCTCTTGTACTGTACAATGCAGTGTTTTGTACATGCCGACAACATCCTACATTTAAAATGCTACAAACACTAATCATGGGAACGTGCCCTAAAAGTCCAATATTAGACCTGTACACACCCCTAAAATACCGCTCTTGGTTACCACTGGTTACCATCCATTTTGCAATGGGCATATAGGTTGAGGTCACTTGGAAAGTACCTGCTTATAAAGATCTCAAAATGGGTTAAATACATTTTTAAGAGAATCCCAAAATTTATACTCATATTTTCAGAGCAATTAATAGCTGGTCAGTATTGCAGATTTATTTACTGCAAATTGAATTTTGGTGAAATTTGGGAAAGATTGCAATTTAGAATTTCAAATAATCTTCCCAATTAGGAGTGCAGAAAGAACTGCAAGACGTAATTTAGACATTTGTAAAGGCTACCAGGTTGCTACCGAGCTCTGTTGAATCCATTGAGGACCACACTGTCCTTTCTGTACTCCTCTGCTCCCGTGATGTCACTCTCCTGGACTAACAAGCCTGGTCCAGATGGTAAGATGCCACCTGAGAATTAAGGTAGTTGGAATCCACCACTATCCAGCATCTTTTTATGTCTTGAACTAATTCCAGTTCACCTCAGCTGCCCAATGAGCCACACAACAAATTCAGCTCTGTAATTAGCTACAGTGTTAACTAACCATATCCAGTTCTGCTATTTCACCACTGTGAGCCACTTAGCAAAACCACCAATGCACAAATGCAATTCCAACATAGGCCAGGGTCACACTTGAGCCTTGGATCAGGTTTTTGCATAATTTTGTGCACTTTTTTTTTTCTAAGTCCAAAACCTGATGGTAACAACTGATGCTGCACTCAAGTGTGACTGCAATGTGTGACTGCAATGGTGCAATGGTGTCAGTTTTTTAACTGGACCCCCAAAACACTGCTAGCAGCATTTTTGGGTGCAGTAAAAAAACTGATCAGGTTTTTTAACATAGGGCCCTATGGGAAAACTGATCCGGTTTTTAATGGCACAAAAAATCTGATCAGTTTTTTCTAACATTTTTTTGGGAACAAATGACAAAGTCCAAAAAACGCAGAGCTGCACAGGAGGGTCAAAACACACCCTAAAAAAAAGGATCAGTTATTGAGAACAAGGGAAAAAACTGATGTCCAAGTGTGAACTCAGGCATAGTCAGCACAACAAGCTATAACCTAATCAACCATTCTGGCCACAGAAGTAACGTACACCAGATATAATCCATCATTCTAAATGTACATGGGTACACGGATAGTAAGTCACTAGACACTACAATCAAAGAGCCTATTCTACTATTGTCAAAAATAATGGCAAAAACTTGTTGTTGTGAGGCCTTTGGATTTTATTAAGTTTTCTTGCTATATTGCTATACGTGTGGCTCTTTGGACACTACATCACAACATTTGCATGACAATCTCTTGAGGTACCAGTGGCGGTGAACCTTTATGCCAAGTGGGCCACTCTGGTGACATGCACCTGAATGGTTGAAGTGAGCGTAAGGGGGGGGGGGCGCTAGCGGATGTAGGCGAGGAGCAGGGGTGGGTTGTTCTATGTCGGCGAGGAGCGGGGTGGTGGTTGCTATAGCTGCTGCATCTCCCCTCGCTGGCGCCAGTCCTGGGAGCCGGGGCGGCAAAGGAGAGGAGGGGCGGGATCAGCCGAGCGAAGCAGGAAGCTTCCCTCAGTTAACCCCCTCTCCTATGACACAGGGACATGGAGGTCAGCTGGGGGCCCCCCTGCAGGCTTGAGCCGGTCTGCCCCTGCTCTGGACCCACTTCTTTGTTTCAGCAAGCCTCTATTTCTACTTTATACCACTTCTTCTTGGTTATCTAGACTCTAGAAGTCTATAATGTTCCAACCGCACCACCCTGCTGCACCAACATCTTCAGTCAATATTGCATACCAGCTATACTTCCAAAGAGCTTTGAGGATTCACCTCGCTAGGTGAGTCATAACACCGGTAATGTGCAGATATCTTTAACCTGGGTAAAACAATCATTTACTTAAATGGTAATTGTACTTTCAGACAACTTGAGCTCATGTAATGGTTAATATGCTAAATAGACAATCTGCAAATCTATTTATTTAAAGCTTTTTAGCCAATTTCTGTTTTGTGACTTATCCTCAAAGTGGTTTTTAATCAAAATATCTTTAATATTGATTCATCTCCTATATGAGATTAGTGGACCTTTTTCTGCTATTTGTTGTCAGCTTGTGTCTCTCTGCAAGAGGTGCCAGTGATTATTTATGATCTCTCTAATATTGCTATCCATTGCACTGTATTTAAAATTAATGATACCGGTAAGTCTTTTTCTCTTTTTATTTTTATTAGGCCAATTATTTTTAAATAAAATGTCTATTTGACTAAGTTTGTTTCCTTGTTAATGTGCTTCATTCAAAAACGATTGTGGGTACCCCCTTTAAACCCCTTCATCACCCAGCGATTTTTTGTTTTTTGCTCCCCTGTTTCCAAGAACCACAACTTTTTTATTCTTCTGTCAATATAGACATATGATGGCTTGTTTTTTTTTGCGGGAGGAGTTGTAATTTTAGATGCAATCATTTATTTTACTATGTAGTTTACAGGAAAATGGGAAAAAAATTCCAAGTGCGGTATAATTGCAAAAAAATTGCAATTACACATTTGTTTTTTATTCGCCATGATCACTATATTGTAAAACTGACAGGGCGGTGTGATGCCTCAGGTCGCTATGAGTTTGTAGATACCAAACATGTATACTTTTACTGTTATCTAAGTGGTTAAAAAAAATTCAGAAGTTTGAAAATAAAAAAGAATCACACTTTTTACGTCATGTTCTGTGACCTGTAGCGTCCTCATTTTTCAGGATCTGGGGCTGTGTGATGGCTTATTTTTTTGTGGCTTGAGCTGACCTTTCTAATGATACCAATTTTGGGTGAATGTGCTGTTTTGATCGCCCGTTATTGCATTTTATAGCAATGTTGCGGTGACCAAAAAAACGTAATTTTGCCGTTTGGACCTTTTTTCCATTACGCAGTTTATGGCTCTCATTAATTGATATTATATATTGATAGATCGGGTATTTATGAATGCGGCAATACCAAATATGTGTATTTTTTAAAAAAAATACTTTTATCTTGAATGGGGAAAAAATGGGGTGATTTAAACTTTTGTGTATATTTTTTTTTTATTTTTTAAAACTTTATTTTTTAATTCATTCTTGGTTTTACATTGCCCCATGCCAGTGTGACCCTAGCCATAGAAATGATTCAATAGCTCTTTTACACCTGAATATAGGGTCGGATGGCAATTTTGAATATGTAGATGTATCTGTAAGTTGTTTGTACATTTCTGGCAATAATATACCTTTTTCAACATCACCACATTCCCATCCTTGTCCACATTGCAGACAACTATTTCTTGATTTGAACAAAGCGTGTTGAGGGCTATCTTTTTTCCCAGTTGTCAAGTTAGTTTACTTTGAGGGTATATTAAAGCTTGAGTTTCTTTTAAAATTTGGTCAAGAAACAGGTCGATTACATTGCCAGGTTGCACAATCGGCATCAAAGTTAATTTTCCACCACCTACGAAAGGGTTTAAAGGATCTACAGTCTACTGGCATTTTAGTAGCGTCAAGATCACATAAACTTAACAGTGGCATCCGCCATAGTCATTAAAGATTTTTTTATTAGACAACCAGGAAAATCCAGCAAAAGAGCTTGGATAAGTGTCCAGGTATTTTGTTGAAGCAACATAATCTGTATTAGAAAAAGATTTAAACAAATTGATTTTCCTGGCTGATATGAACATATTCATTTTAAAGTCAGCTAAATTAAATTCATAGGGCATACAAATGTATTCCTTTAGACAACAACTTCTGCATATCTTCATTAAATGTCAATCCTGTTGAATTGATAACAGTTAGTTGGTCATTGAACAATTTTCCATGTCTTGTGTGCCAGGGTTATACTTTACTGTTGACGGTTCTCTTTACCCTTGAGCACCAGTGCCATTGGTGGAGCTCAGCCTTATCTGGACAGTGACATTTATGTTTTTTGGCTGTAGCACCCGGTGAGACCTTCCATTTTTCCAGATATCCTTCTCTGTTTTTGTATTCAACGAAGAGGAAACTTCGGCGATTTTGTCAAAGGCTACCTCGGCAGACCCATTCCTGACGATACCCTCCGGGGAAACCAGATCAAGAGAATACCTCAACATACAAAAATATTGTACAGCATTGGAACTCCACTACTTTATTTGGCGGAATACCATTGGGCCCAATGGATCCCAAGGGTCCTGTGGGCACAGCTGAGATCCACTTTTTTCTCGGACAATATAGAGTTTTGTGATTAATATGAACAACTACTTAATAAATGTTCTATGGACATTATTCTGTTAACCATTGAACACTTAAATAAGGAGATAACCACATTGGAAGACACTATACGCAATACAGAAGAACAACCAGTGGGAACCTTTTCTAGCACTCAGTTAGCTGAACTCAAAACTAAGACCACAGCTACTGTGGCAGAGTTCAAAAAGAATTTACAAGCAAAAAAAGTGCCAAGTTTATCAAAAATCAAGATAATTATACAAGTAAACAAGTATATTGATGACGTTGTGGCAATCTACCGATTGCACCAAATGCACCATATGGCCAGCCGAGTAGCAGCAACGAATATGGTTCATACAATTCACTCCATTTTTTAGGTCAGCAACAACCAAGAAGGAGAAAACATGGAGGGGGAAGCGGCGGATATTCGAGGTCAGACGGGGTCAGAATGAGGTCATAAGTAGGCCAGACTTGGTGTTCAATATATCATCCTATGTGTTATCACCAACTGAATATGGGGTCCTCCAGAGGAACCTCACAATCTGTCCTTCACCATCCTTTAACTCATTCTCTCTTGATTAGGAGCTTCGCGATTCTAAAGATCCCTATGCCTCAAGGCACACGTCTCCAACAAGGCAGACACCATCATTGAGGCCGATTCATCCATTAATACGGCCTCAGATGAACATACATCCTTCTCCCTTGGCACCTTGAACCTTTGTTTTCCTAGCACTTACAATCCGCCACACAACTACCTTCCAGTGGAGACCTACATTGTATTGGTCCCTGCAGATGTGTCTAAACTTACAACATCTATTGCTAAAGGTGAGCTACCCCTACGACACAACCTCAGTAGACTTGAATCGCGGTCATAACATCTCTCAAATCCAATAATGACATAGTCATAAAGCTTGCCGACAAAGGGGTGCCATTTTGGTGTTCGACAAATCTTACTATATTGATGAGATCAAGTCACAATTATCTGATGCCTCCACATATCTAGCCATTCCACACAATCCCACTCCATCCATCCAAACAAGATCAAGACAATCATTGATAGGCACCTCTCGCTCAATTGATCTGAAACTCGCAGACTTTTTAGTCAAAAAGTATCCCATCACCCTGGTGTTCTACACCCTACCAAATGTGCACAAGAATCTTTGTAGACCACCTGGACAACCCATCGTGGCATCCACTGATTTTGTTTTATCCCCACTTGCTATTGCACTAGAAAGAATCTTAAGTCCACTGGTACCATCGATTCTTTCATATATCAAGGACATGAATGATTTCCTCTCTCTGGTACAAACACTTCTTTTACCGCCTAGCCATTTTATTCTAGTTACCCTAAATGTCAACAGCTTGTATACAAGTATTGATCACACTTACAGCATTACTGCAATTTAATGGTTTCTTGACAAACATGACACATTAACTCCTGATCAGAAGACTTTTTGCATTGAAACCCTCACGATTGTATTAGAATAGAATTTTTTCTGTTCGGTGATCAATTCTACGTACAGCGTAGGGGAACTGTGATGGGCTCCAACGTTGCACCCCCCTACTCTAACATTTTCATGTCATATTTTGAGGAGATCTTCGTCTACGCACACCCAAATTTTTCATCACATCTCGTGACCTAGAGATGCTATATAGATGACATCTTTCTGGTCTGGTGGGGGAATTTGCCCTCATTGAATGTCTTTTTCTCAGAGTTGAATACTACGATTTTGAATTTCACTTTCACATTACATCATAGTTTTAGTGAGATTAGCTTTTTGGACACATTGGTTCTACTTGATGAACATGGTCGCATCTCCACAGACCTCTTCAGGGAACTCACTGATAAAAACAGTCTACTACTATATTCCATTGCACATCCAAGACATGTTAAATCATTACCAAAATCACAGCATATGGTCGCATGAATCTTTTCGGATTCCCTTACAAGAGAAACCCAACATGAGGAAATGAGAAGCAGGTTCCTTGAAAGTGGATATCCCCAAGCCCTTAGTACACCAGCAACGTCCACACAGACACAACCACATAAGAAATAACCACGCATAGCTTACGTCTTCACATATCACCCCTACCACACCCCTGGTTTGCAATGTTATACGTAAACGTTGGTTGGATTTTCACAGTAATACTGTTATTCAATATTAATATATACTTTCAGTGTATAGTGTGCGTGGGGAGGGGGCGGGCGATAGATCTGTGCTAACATAATGCCTATTTCCATTTTTTTTCCTTTACCACATTTACAGTGGGGTGGTGCAGTCTGTCAGCCTATCAGCAGCACACACACAGCAAAGTGCACTTTTTGCACACGAGCAAGGGCATGTATCATTGGCTGTGTATGTCACATATCCTTACCCTATAAGACCCAGACATTTTCCCCGTCACCGCCATTTCCTCAATGCTGCAGCTCTGTGTAAGACGGCAACACTGCTGCTGTGGGTGCTATACAGTGTCAGTTAGTCAGCCAGATAGCCAGCGAATTTCAAATTAGATAGAGAGATCGGGTTTATGGAGTTGGGACTAGTTGTAATATCAGCCCCTTTGAGGGCTAGTTCAGAGAAGTAGGGGCTAGTTGTAATATCAGCCCTTTTGAGGGCTAGTTCAAAGAACTAGGGACTAGTTGTAATATCAGCCCTTTTCAGGGCTAGGTTAGAGCAGTTCCTAGCACTTTTTGCCAGGCAGGTCTGTGCCAGTGCTCTGCAAGTGTTTTTCACAGCATCTGGCCAAATCTAGCTCAGCCAATCCTTTTGGGCTAGTAGTGTAGCACTGCTGTGAAGAAAGCTACACCACCTGTGTTTAGTAGCAAATTTTTAACTGCATCTAGCCCAGACAATCCTTTTGGGCTAGTAACAGTGTCTGGTAGTCAGCGGAGTAGCCAGCTGTGAAGCAAGCTACACCGCCTGTGTATCTAATAACAACTGTTAACTGCATCTAGCCCAGGCAATCCTTTGGGCCTAGTAGCAATGTCTGGTAGTCAGCGGAGTAGCCTAGCTGTGAATCAAGCTTCACTGCCTGTGTATCTAATAACAATTGTTAACTGCATCTAACCCAGGCAATCCTTTGGGCCTAGTAGCAGTTACTGTAGTCAGCGGAGTAGCCCAGCTGTGAAGCAAGCTACACCGCCTGTCTATCTAATAACCATTTTTAACTGCATCTAGCCCAGGCAATCCTTTCGGGCTAGTAGCAGTGTCTGGTAGTCAGTGGAGTAGCCCAGCTGTGAAGCAAGCTACACCACCTGTCTAATAACAATTATTAACTGCATCTTGCCCAGGCAATCCTCTTGAGCTAGTAGCAGTGTCTGGTAGTCAGTGGAGTAGTCCAGCTGTGAAGTAACCTACACCGCCTGTCTATCTAATAACAATTTTTGACTGCACCTAGCCCAGGCAATTCTTTGGGCCTAGTAGCAGTGTCTGGTTATCAGCAGTGTAGCCCGCCTGTGAAGCAAGCTACACCACCTGTCTATCTAGTAACAATTTTTAACTGCATCTAGCCCAGGCAATCCTTTTGGGCTAGTAGCAGTTTCTGGTAGTCAGCGGAGTAGCCCAGCTGTGAAGCAAGCTACACCGCCTGTGTATTTAATAACAATTGTTAACTTCATCTAGCCCAGGCAATCCTTTGGGCCTAGTAGCAATGTCTGGTAGTCAGCGGAGTAGCCCAGCTGTGAAGCAAGCTACACCTCCTGTGTATCTAATAACAATTGTTAACTGCATCTAGCCCAGGCAATTATTTGGGCCTAGTACCACAGTTTAGCTACTCAGCTCTGCTCGGTTTCCAACCATAGTTTTTTGTGCCAACAACTACAGAGTTGTCAATTAGTTAACCTTCAAAATGAGTGGCAAAAGGCCTGCTGCTAATGGAAAGGGAAATAGGCACGTTGGAAAGGAAAAAAAGTTTGTGTCCGTGGGGTAGGTGGTAAAGCAACAGTAACATCTGCAGAAGAAAGACCATCTTACAGCCAAACTAAGATGTCTACTTCTTTTTGTGGATAATCTGATATGATCCCTTTCTTACGGACATAACCATCGCTACAAATTGTAGAAGAGGCACAAAAAGAGCAGTTACTTGAACGGATATCAAGCGCTCCATCAAGTGGGCTCTCCTCCACCTCAACTTCAACATCACAAATACTCCAGTCCTCAGAAGTGTCACCCTAATCGCACTTGCTTTCTCACAGCTCCTAAGTCTCCAGCCACCCGTCTGAGTATGGGGTAACACAGATGGTTGAGTCTGCAGAGCTGTTCCCTCATACTATAGCCTGGGAATCAGAGGTCTGCTACAAAGCTTCTGTGAGTCCAGACGAAAAAATGATCTGCACTTATGCCCAGAAGCTTTGTGAGTCGGATCCAGGCCCAGATGAAGAAGGTTCTGAGCATAATGTAGACCCTCATTCCCAAACTGTAACTCCTGTTGGTGGAGACAATGAGGAAGATGCTGATGAGACTGAGATTCCTGATTGGAAGACAACTTGACTTTTTGGTCAGGGCAGTAAGAGGTTGGCTCTGAGGACGACGGGTGTGAGAACACACAGGGTGATGATGAGGTTGGAGATGCCACTTTCTGTCAACCCACAGTCATCCAGTCGATGAGGTCAGCAGAGGAGATGGAGGAGGATGCTAGTGACGACGAGGTTAGGTTGCACCATCTGGGACAAAGACGGAGTAGTAGCATGCCAAAAACTGCATCCTCAACCACAACTCTGCCTCTCAGCAGAAGTCATGGTGGCTCTTCAGGTCGCATGGGCTCTAAGCCTTGTCTAGCCTGGGCCTTTTTTGAGATTGCAAAGGATGACCCAAGTCATGTTATCTGTAAGATTTGTCACTAATATCTAAGTAGAGGCCAAAAAATCAATAGTTTGAGTACTTTCATGCATGAACCGTCACATGGATATGAAGCATAAGTCACAGTGGGAAGCTCACTGTGCTACAATGCGGCCTAGGGGCCGGGCCAACCACCGTCTGCCAGGCCGGGCCAACCACTGTCTGCCCCATCAAGTGCATCTGCGTTTTCTTCATCCTCTGTGACTGTGGAGACAGCTGTCACACATGCTTTTGGACGCAGACCTTCCACCTCTTTACCCGCAACAGTCAGTGTGATTGACAGGTCATCAGTTCTTTTGGAAGTGGAAATACCTGCTGATGTTGAGCACTATCTGACATCGAGAGCACCACCTTTGGATGAAGGCAACATAATATCTTCACCTGCACCCCCCTCAAAGACCAGCAGTTAGCCGGGGACACCCTACTAAACCCCATCTAAGCACTGCAGCCAGCCCTCGGTCCCTCAGATGTGGACAAGTAAAAGACCATTTCCTCCTAGCCATGACAAAGCTAAGAGGTTAAATTTCACCATCTGCAAGCTGTTGGCTACAGAATTGCTGCCTTTCCGCCTGGTGGACACAGAGGATTTTTGAGACCTTAATGTCGCATATAACATCACCGCTTCCTTGAGAAACTCAGTGTATGACAGAGTGCATTTCACCACAGACACTTGGACGAGTAAGCATGGACAGGGCGTTACATGTCGCTGACTGACCGCTGGGTAACTATTGTGACAGCAGGAGAAGGCGCTGCTGTCCAAGTCTTGCTGTCCCCACGAGTTGTGCGTCAATCCTCTGTATGTAGAAGTTCCTCCACTGCTTCTGCCTCCTCAACCTCGTCTCGGTCCTACACCTCCACCCAAAGTCCTGTCTGGCAATGCCACCTGTGTTCTAACTGCGCAGAAGGAATCCTCCTTATTATGCTGGCAGTAGGTCTCAATGGCATCAGGCAGTGTTTACATTGAAATGTCTGGGAAATGTGAGACACACAGCTGAGGAGATGTGGTCAGCTGTGGAGACCAAGTGCATGAGCATGCACATATAATATAGGAATTAATATCAAAGGTATGCAAACTTTGGGATGGAATTGATAGGCTCAATATGTAATTGGTTCCAATCAGTATATATGTACTATGGGCCCATAGTTACTTGCCCCTGATAGAAATGTTTCTCTATACTAATTATCAACTGAATAAAGCTCAGCGTGGTCAGCAATGACCAGCTGTCTAACCAATGCTGATATTATGTTGTTAATCCATGAGTTACCTGAGAGGAATGTGAAACATGTACGAAATTAGTGAGCCGAGGCGACAAGTATAGTGATTATATAGCGACCACTGCTGAGATACTTGTTGGTTGATTTGGGCAAAGTGCAAATATTTAACATATCAAAAAAAATTCTTTATTATAATTATTGGGCTTGTACAATACACAGATAGATTTTTATGTATTTTACAACATATATAAATGTGAACCAAGATAGATATAGTTATAGAAATATAATCATCCCTTCTGTTCTATGCATATACATGTATACTCTTTTTTGAGACCTGCTGATATAAGTTTTATGTAACCTTACTCCCACCCCTTTTGTCTGTCACATCATATAAAAATACAAATTTGCACTTTTTCATAAACTTTGACCATTGGATCATATTTTCTTTCTCTTTGTGGAATCTGATTAACTCTATACAGCTAGTAACGTGCTATCCACTTGACACATCTCATTTGGACTTACGTTCTTTCTCTAGACAACCAACAAGGAGTCACAATACTCACTTGCCCGGGCACTCTCAGCACCAATACTTTTGCCTTCCTTGACCTTTACAGGCAATCTAGCGACTATGCTAACCTTATCATTTTCATGTGTGCCTTATGTACCTATAATATGTGGCAATTTTTGCCTTTTCTTTTTGTTAAAGTAAACTATCCGACTGCATAGTTTGTACATTGGTCAATACGTGCACGGTTTTTGTTTTGTTTCATATTTGATATGGTAAAAAAAATTAATTTTTTCATTGTTGTAAATCCACACCCTGATGAAAATCACATTTTTATTGAAAAATCATGGGTTGACAAATAAAAAGGATCTTTTTTGCACCTGAACAATTTTCCGTGTCTTGTGTGCCAGGGTTAGGCTAGGGTGACATTAACGTTATTGGCTGCGCTAGGGGGTTCCGTTAAAAACATAGGTTTTGGCAGCCTTAAAGCAATGTTATCGCCATGGTAGCGCCGCGTTAATGCTACCAGTGATTCCCTATATGACGAGGCCCCTAGCGCAGTTCAAACGCCGGCATCTGAGTGCTAAAGTTTGAAATCTCGCGCTTTTTCCTAGCACGTCAAATGACGCTTTCTGCAGAGTCATTTAACGCACTAGGAAAAAGCGCGAAATTTCAAACTCCAGCACTCAGATGCCTCGTCAACCTAGGGAAGCATTGGCAGCATTAACGCGGCGCTACCATGGTGATAACACTGCTTTGAGGCTGCCGAAAACCTATGTTTTTAATGGAGCCCCTTAGCGCAGCCAAAAACTTTAATGTGACCCTAGCCTTATACTTTACTATAGTTAGTCATAAGGGTCAACTATCATTTACAAGTCACTTTTTTTGCGCTTTACACTTATATTTCTTCCTTCTTCCCCTTCTGATCTTTTTTCTAAAGGGAATGATGTGCTGTCCTTTTTTTCTTCTATATTTCTTTGTTGATCATCAAAAGGTTTATGGTCCTCAGATGCACTAGAATCTGAATCTGTCCAACAATCTGAGGATCTGAGGACCAATATTTAATATTTCGCTTATGAAAGGGAGTGGTGTGCTGTCATTAATCATTAATGAGAGTCATTAATTTTTCAGAGTAGTCCAAGTGAATTTGTTTCCAACCATTAGCAATCTCAGTATACATATGGAATTGGGACATATCCTTATATACTCTCAAACCACTGGGTATTAATCCAGATTCAAGGTAGGATTCAAGAAATTTAATTGTCCAGAAAAGGCTAATCTCTTTTTCTGACAGTGTTGTAATCTTTTTTTATGAAGGCCCCGTTAGACGGTTCTTGAGATCGTGAACAATATCGCTCAAACGTCACAGACTTGAAGTCGTTCAAACGACATCATGAGTACAACGTTGCATTTGACTCTGAGATACGACTACGATAAATCATTGGATCGTTGATCGTAGATTTGAGAGCATGTTCTCAAATTAAATGATCCACGATCAGCCAACCTGCTGCATCGTTGTGTGAGACACCGCGATAACGATGTCGTTAACGACTTCCCCTATTCACAACAGTGAATAAGTATCGTTCGCTGGGTTGTGCGAACGATATCTGCCGCCACATCGTTGGTGCGTTGTTCCCGATATGTAGACATGTAACATCTCATCAACGATGTCAAAAAGATGTCCTAACGACCGTGCTCCGGTGAGATCGTTGGCGAGATCTTAACAACATTGAATCGTGTAACGGGGCCTTCAGAAGAGTATAATAATGAATTGCAGCTCCTCTTTGTTATTACAATCCAGGAAAAAGGCACCTGTGCTCTCCTTCCCCGCTAATACACTGACCAGGGCATGAATATTTGGACTGTCAATGGTAATACTAGTGGCCGAAATCGCACTGCAATGTTTCCATTATAGATTAGGGATGTGAACTAAACATCCATGAATAATTAGAATCAACTTTAGTATAGTGTCTCTGGCATGTAAAAATAGGCAATAACTCCTGTGCAATAAAGTGCAGATCAATCACCATTTGAGTCGAGACCAGCAACAGACACCAATGTAGCAAGTGCACAATCCACAATCCCAGTAGCAGGGCAAATCCTCTCATGAAATGAATAAAGATTTGGCATCACATACCATTGTAATAAAAGTCGCTTTAATTTCAGAAACAGATGTTCATAAAACTGGCAGAGGCTGTGAGGGGAGGGGGAGAGAGCGAAGAGCAGGTGCTTTAGGACAACCATCGTTTTGTACCTTTCAACAGGTCCACTATGGAAATGATGTCAATAAGTGGAATTTATACCAACTTTGGTGATCTGATGTCAAAATAGGACATCCTACACATTGTAATATATACATACATGTTACATACATTACATACATTACATACATGTAACATGTACATTACATACATGTAACAAATAAAGATAAGTACATTATATAAAAACAGATAATTACAAATTCACAGAAATGCTGATAGATCATATTTGTCATTTGTCCCAAGGGGACCTTTTGCGTTAGTATTTATTATCCATAGTGATTCTTTCTGTAATAAAACTTTTTATCTGTCACTCAAAGATTTCAATGGCTTAACCTCCTGAACACCAAAAAAACCCACATTTTTTTCATTTCCCCATGTACCTCTCTGACGTGTTTAATCAATCTTGGTGAACCTTTTCCCATGGAAATCGATTTTAAGTGCTCTCTGAACTGTAAGAATAATGGGTGACACGGGCACCCAGGGCTGTGGGGTACTCGGCTCTCGGGCTGTCTTCAGTCAGGGAAGTTACGGGTGGCCATCCCGAGGCCGTGGCCCTGGGGGTCAACTGAAAAATGGTGGGGATGTATTTACAGGGGATTATTTACAAGTTGTCTTAGTCGTGACGCCACCTGCTGAGTCTGGTCATGTTCACCAGCGCCGCCACAGTCCTCCGGTGGTCGATGGTATTGCGGCTTGGATGGAATAGTCCCTGCAGGTGGGACTGGACCACCGGGGCAGTGATGCTGTAAAGCAAACAGTTTATATTTGAAAGGATGCAGCAGAGTCAAAGCTTCACTTCACAGGGTAACTTTACTTGAACACTTTCTTTCAGCTTACAGTTCAAGAGTTCATTAGATGGTATACTGGCGAGTGCTCCAGGCTGCAATTGGGATGTCTGGCTTGAGATGGAACCCTCCTTTATGTTCCTTTCTGTTCCTTCTATTCTGTTCCCAGTGTGAAGCCTGATCTGTAGATAACCTGACCTCCTGCTGCTTCTTGTTCTGTCTCCTCTCCCTTTTGTACCCGTCAGGTTAACCTTCTGTTGAATGCCGCAGCTGCCTACTGCGCTTCTGGCTTCCCTCTTGTGGGACCTTTGGGAGCCAGGGCCATATTTACAATATCCCTGTTTAACGGATTTTCTGTGAGACTTGGAGTACTCACAGGTGCGGGCTCCGGTACCCGAGTTTCTTCCTATGAGGGAAACTCTATCCGTTACTCGCTCCCCACTCAAGTTAACTCTGCGTCTGTGAGTTTCCTTGCTTTGTTTGTTCCTGTTTGGGATCTTTTCCTACTCAGGGACCCTCAGCCGAGATGGCCCTCTTTGTCCTTGCAGGCTGGCTGCCTGGTCCTTCCACTTTCTACTCCTCCTCCGATCCTCTGACTCGACTGTCTGAGCTCTACGGTTCCCTCTAGAGGTCGCGAAGACCCTCCCGGGTTCCTCCCACCCACTATCCTAGTGTGTGAGTGCTGCTCTAGGGCTCCATCGTGTGACCATTGTCCCAATTGCAGTGGAGTACTACACCGCTTTTCTAGGTGCAGTAGCCCTTTTGTGGCACCTACGTAGTGGGGGCCACAATGGGCACATGGTCCTCCCAATATGAAAAAACACAAGGGCACAGAAAAGCATATAGTATACCATTAATTTTGTTCTACATGTAAAGAAATGTGATACAAAATGAGTAACATGATCTAATCGTATGGGATTTTCAAGCAAACGCTGGCTGCAAAAATTGTAATGATTGTATCCATAATTGACTTTTGGGATAAAACTTTTTAGCCAATTTCTGTTTTGTGAACTACCTTAAAAAAGTTTTTTAACCAAAATATCTTTGGTATTGGAACCTGGCCTATATGAGATTAGGGAGCGCTTTCTGCTATTTGCTATAACAAAACAGAAATTGGCTAAAAGTACGTGTTGAATCCGCTGGGATGAAATTAACTTTATTTGAAGCCAACTATCATCCAGTGCGAGGGTGTGGTAATGGCCGCCTTTCAACATTTACAGAGCATTGACTGAAACTGCTTTCGTCGCACCTCTACGACTGAAATCCCGGGGTTGCCAGGAGTAATAATGCTAATTTCCTCTTAGTAGCTGGTCTTTCAGTGCAGCAACAGTATAGTTTCAGAGCTCTATAAATCTACACATTAACCACATTTCTGCAGTTTAATAGGATTTTCTACTTTACCGTTCTTAAGTCTTATTAGCTCGGTGTCAATATAAGATGTAAATTATAAAAATAAATACACATATTTAACTTTATTTCTCACCTCAGGATAATTCTGTAAAAGTGTGCATGAAGTCATAACATTACGATGAAACAAAAAGCGCTGTGACCTTGCGCATGCGTGGGAAATCATGGCCCCATCAGCACTGGAACACCTGGGATAAAAGATCTGGGGGATTTCAGAACATGTGGAGTTAATAAGAAGGTATGACAAATCTAGATGGAAGGGTCGGAGAGGTGAGCAGTAAGGTGAAGATAAGTATATTTTATTTTTAACCTTCTGATAGCCCTTTATGGCTCAGCAAAATGACGAGCAGCAAATGTAAATTACAAAATCTTATGAAATTTTAAAATATTTGAGTAGAAGTCAAATCCTCTCAAATATATTTGTATATTTCTAATTGATATCTTGCTTGTAATAATAAGAAAACTGCTGTAAATGTTTCCTAAAAGTACCGGAAGTCAGGGTCATTTTCAGATGATACATTCCAATTCAGGGTAATTCTATGTCCAGGAATCCAGGGTTACTGACATTATACAATAAACTATGTATTCATATAATAAACTGAATTACAGAAGCTCCATATTGAGTTTGGTAAAAGCACATTCATTTTTATTGTAGTGTCTATCATTAATTAATCATATCGAGCCATGATGTTCCACAGGCTAGAATTTATCATTTCTAGTTCGGCTGCCCCACATATTGTAGTATATACAGAATAAGATTTACAATGTGACTTGGTAGCTAAGGCTTCAATTTTTCCCATCAGGGAGGTACGTTATTCTGGAACTCTTAGATTTACTTGCCTGCGAGTCACAACTTTGCCGGAGAGTTGAATATTTTAAGGAATATATTGGGATATAAATACAATTATTGGACACGGAAATGTAATTTTTTTTCTATACTTAGTTACCCATGTTGTTATCATCTTGTAAAAACATCTAATTCTAACCTTTTTAATCTATATAATTCAAATAAAAAATATGGTTATAACATAAAGTAAATAAGCTAGAATAAATACTGAAATATAGTAAATATGTAGTATAATTTAAAATAATAGTATATTGGATTTAACTATGGATTTAATGACTGGTACATAAGAGCAAATGGTCAGAAAATCAAATTTGCCAAATTTTGCCCTAAAATTTACTCATGTACAATAAATTCACATGACTCGCATAATTAAAAAGTGTTCAATTGCCAAGAATCAAAAGTTCCCATTGAAGTCATTGGGAAAATGAATAATAACCAAAGGTTAACTAACAACATATTTAAAGGGAACCTGTCAGGTGCTTTATGCCCCTCCAGCTATCACTGTCTGTAGCTGCAGCTTTATAATACCAGTCTAATCATCCCTGTCTGAGCTCATAGTGTAATGTGAAAGGTGAAAGAAAAGCATTTATACACTTACATTTCAGTCCCCGCCTTGGAGGACGGGGACTGTCTGGCAGGATAATAGTTAACTCACTTTTAACTTGGATGACTAAAGGACCTGTGTGATGTAACGATCATGCGACCATAGTGGGCCGAGCTAAGCCAGCAAACGTATTATGTTCTAAGAGAACTTAGCTCTTCCTACTGTAGTCACATGGTTGCGACATCACATCAGGTCTCCCAACATGTTCTAGCACAAGGCTGAAATGTTAACTATTAACCTGCCAAACAGTCCCCGTCCTCCAAGCTGGAGACTGACTGCCTCATTACATAAGGAAATGTAAGTGTATAAAGGCTTTTCTTTCACGTTTCACATAACACTATGAGCTCAGACAGGGATGATGAGACTGGTATTATAAACCTACAGGTTCAGACAGTGATAGCTGGAGGGGCATACACTAGCTGACAGGTTCCCTTTAAGGCTGGGTTCCCATTTGCGTATGTGTCTGCATGTGCAGGAAATCTCCGCATGCGTTCACAGTAGTATGCAGCCCGCCAGCTAATCAGCTGCAGAGATCTCTTCCTCACGACACAGCTGATCTCCCGCCGGTGTCAGCGCGGGAGATTTGAAGATACAGCTGATCTGACAACTGTTTAAATCTCCCACGCTGACACCGAATAGGGTGATATCGATGCAGGAGATATGAAACCGCTAATTTCTGTTTCAAATCTCCCGCGCCGATCTCACCTATTCGGTATTGGCGCGGGAGATTTAAACAGCTGTCAGATCAGCGGTATCTTCAAATCTCCCGCGCTGACATCAGCGGGAGGGCAGCGGCGGCTCTAGGTGATCTCCCGGTGGCCGCTGGGGAGAGATTTCAATGAGATCCGCAGTGTTTTCCTGCGCGGTCATGCGGAGGACACTGCGGATCCATTGAGATACATGCATTTGTTGTGCGCTTGCGGCGCTTGCAGATAAAACAAGCGCCTGCGATCGCACAAAAAATGCAACCTGCTGCATTTAGAGTGCGCTCGGATGGTGCACAAATTGTGAGCATCCGAGCGCAAATGCAGCCAAACGCAGGCACATGCGTTCCCATGTTAAACATAAGAACGCAGTGCACATTTGGATGCGTTCGGTGCGCTGCGCTTGCATACGCAAGTGTGAACCCAGCCTAACAACACATTGCAAAATCAGACTTTTTACGCTACGTAAGGGTGCTTTCACATCTGCGTTTTTCGTAATTCGCGGCAGATGCGGTGAAAAAAACCGCATCTGCCGCGATTGCCGCATAACCGTTCCACTTGCGGCGCGGTTGCGTTTTTTTCTATGCAATGTATAGGCGTACTTGCGGCAGGTGCGGCAAGTGCGGTTTTGCACTTGCGGCAGGTGCGGCCGCGAAAAAAACCGCGGCTTACTGCGGTTTTTTTCGCGGCCGCACCTGCCGCAAGTCCAAAACCGCACTTGCCGCACCTGCCGCAAGTATGCCTATACATTGCATAGAAAAAACCGCAACCGCGCCGCAAGTTGAACGGTTATGCGGTAAACGCGGCAGATGCGGTTTTTTCACCGCATCTGCCGCGAATTACGAAAAACGCAGATGTGAAAGCACCCTTAGTTGGATGAACAGTCTAAAAATTATTTATTTTGGGGTGAGAGACACAGACATTTCTGTTTAGATACACAGGTAATGCAAATGTAAGGAGCCGTAGCATTTTCACATGGTTATATGCAACAAGTATCCTATTTGGGAAGCATGAAGAGTTTTGTAATTTACTAAATAAAGAAACTATAGCTGTACAAAATCTATCCCTTTGATTATGGAGACCAAACAGATATACTGTTTTGAATGTTAAAAAGTAATGGCCTCTCAACTAGAAGTGAAAAAAATGATCCCTGTTTTGGGGTCTGCAACTCATTTTCTAATCATCTAATTAGATATTTACTAGTGACGTTACAATTTTTCTAAGTTTGAATTTGCTGGCTTCGCCAAATTTATCCAAACATTTTATTGGCAGCAAATAAATGCGTGCAAATTTCAATATTGGACACTATCTAGAGCCCCATAAAATAAATGTTGGAGAGAGGGAAGAAAGACTTTGCAGATGATAAGCACTTACACTTTACAGTTGACAAATAGAGGACCTGTATGGCCATAAAAACTCGTAACTTAAAGGGTTAGAATTTTGTGTTTTAAATTGAAAAAGCCACCTTCAGCAGCACTTAGACTGCATTTTTTAGAAGTTGGTTATTATGCCCCAACGCCGCCCTCCCTGTATATTAAATAAACACTTTATAAAAATCTCCTTCCCTATATTATAACTATTTGTTACTGGTCACATGGGCTTGATTGTCGCTCAGTCCACCATGCGTCTGCATGCCTCTCGCTGCCATCCGTCCTGCCTCTCTGTGCCGATCACCATCTTCCTTCTTCTGATTGACGCCTCTGGCATCATCCACGTCACTGGGGGAGGTATTGCAGGGCTCTGGAGATCTCATGCATGCGCACTAGGCTCTGCAGTGCTCAGCCTATAATGTAAGCACTCTTTGCAGGTCTTGACTGTAACGCATACATTTAAACCAGAATCCTGACTTCAGCCCATATATTCTAGCTTGATCACTACTGAAGTCACTAGAATATATGGGCTCTTTCCAGGTATACAATGAAGCCAGCAGAATGTACGGGACCCTGTTAAACATTTAACAGGGTCCCATATATTCTGCAGGCTTTAATGTATACCTGGAAAGAGCCAATATATTATAGTCATCAGAAAGCAATCACTGATCTCAAGGAGACCAGTACAAGAAAACACTGCGGGCACTCAACACAATGAATTTCTATGCGCATTGACCTTTGGGAATTACAAATATGCAAATAAAGTCTGTGGAGCCTCATTTGGGAGTCTCAACACAAGACTAGCCAGATATCCCTCCAGGGAAGGACCTAGCCATGGAGTTGCCCTTTGAGGAGACCACCATAATCACCATACTAGGTGGCCCTTTAAGTCAATATCAAGCTCTTTACGAGCTTGAAGATATGACAAGGGAATACCAAGGCCAGGTATCCATCCACAGACAGCTGTTTCGGGGTGTTTCACCTCATCAGTATGGAGTAGGATTCTGGCTAGCTGGGAGCAATGCCTAGTAAACCAACATCACGAGGCAATCACTGATCTCACGGAGACCAGTCCAAGAAAACACTGCGGGCAGCCGGCTAAAGTGCTCAACACAGTGACTTCCTAGGCGCATTTCCTCCTGGGATTTACAAATATGCAAATAAAGTCTGTGGAGCCTCGTTTAGGAGTCTGTGTTGAAACTCCTAAACGAGGCTCCACAGACTTTATTTGCATATATTATAGTGACTTCTGTAGTGAACAAGCTAGAATGTATGAGCTGCAGTCAGGACTTCCAAGCAGTTCCTACAGTCTCAACCGAAGTGGATGCTATTACCCAATATAGGAGTGCATCGTCTGAACGTGCCCTCATATGCTAGGAGAGCAAAACTTCACTGTGGA
The DNA here is from genome assembly GCA_033576535.1 of Allobates femoralis. NCBI lineage: Eukaryota > Metazoa > Chordata > Amphibia > Anura > Aromobatidae > Allobates > Allobates femoralis. The sequence continues at coordinate 104,415,363 of JARQOC010000002.1, read as the reverse complement.
TTACTGTTAGAGGGTATGTTTGCGGTTAATAAATTGGAAAATGAGGGTTGTTTGTGTGTTTTATTTGAAATAAAGGATATTTCTTTGTGTTTTTTTTTAACTATTTACTCACAGAATTGATAATGTGCATGTCTCATAGAAAACTGAATATCAATCTAATGCTTAATGACAAGTTGCCAATACCAAGCTGGCATTAACTCCTTTATAACCACCAACACCAGGGCAACAGAAAGAGTTGGGTACAGTGCAAGAAAATGGTGCTTCTGAAGTATGTGCCATTTTCTGCGGGCTGCAATTCACAGCATTGGGGGGCCAACAATGCTTGAGCCTCTCCACACTGAGAATTCCAGCCCCCACCTGCCAACTCCCATGCAGTTTTTTTAAAATTATTTCTAGAAATAAAAAAATGATGTGGAGCTCAGCTGTATTTTTAGTAGCCAGCTAGGTACAACAAGGCAGCTGCGCCTGCCACCCACCCTCAGCTGCCTAGTTGTACCTGTCTGGCAACCAAAAATATGGCTCTTTAAATTTTGTTGCTCTTGATCAAGGGAAATATGTAAGTAGGACCAAAACTTCTAAGATATTTATTTATGCATGCAGGTCATAGAAGTTTTGATCTGATGTATTAGTGAAATCTATGATAATCATATATGCAAATGATATGTTAAAGTCTATAGATAACATACAATCACCTTATGAAAATCCATGCCTCCAAGGCTTATTTAAAAAAAAATAGGGTATTACCAGTGTGAAGCAAGTAGTGAGTGACAGTTAGTTCTATTCTCATTGCCGAACTCTGTGTGATTCTGATAGGAGACACAGTATAGTAGAGACTAGAGAAAATATTTTTTTCTTATTGTATTTGGAGTGGGTGATGGACATTTTCTCTAATCTTTATTACTGCATCAAATCCAAGGCTTGCTACTGTGAATTTTCTATGTACCGTGTGGACCCATAAGGCCTTTATACAGTAGGCTGAGATCTTCTTCATTTATGTACAGTGCAGTAGATGTGAAGTTTGTGTCATTATAAAAGCATTTGCAGGTGTCCTCTCACAATGCTTAAGCTCCCATCTCACAATGTGAGAGATGAGAAGTACAACAGAGCTGACAGCACTGTGGGAAAACAACTGTAAATGTTCTCGTGTTTGTATTAAAAGAATGTTCAACTCTGCTGTTCTGTGATAGTTATAATCAGGTTCAGCTTTCCAGCTGAAGTCACAGCACTATGAGGGGACAAGTGTTGCTGCAAATGAGATAAATTTAACTTCTTTTATATTGTCTTAGATCTGATCATACTGTAGAGCTGTATTTATGAGAGCAGAGTCAGTAATTACATAGTCAAAACAGAAATTTGCTTGCAGCACTCATACTGAACATGAAGGGTTATCTTCCCCACCTGTGGAGCACATCACATCCAAGGAGTCTTCTTGGCATCAGATAGACATATAGAGATAGAAGACAGTGCCTCATAAAGTCAGTGATTCAAACAAAGATTCTTGATTCTACCATCTGCAACATTTCAATCTCCACAAATGAAATCTTTATCAAGCATATCAAACATTATTACAACTCCTCTTAAACAGCCAACATAAATTAGTGTGCCACCCACTCATCAGTAATGATCAATCACTATATAGTGTAAAATAAACATACAAAATGTCACAGATCTGTAACATTAGTATACATCAGACACATGTCAGAAGGAAACGATTTATATCTGCAAAGGAAGCAAGTGCAAATAGGGTCTTATCGTTATATGTGAGGGGGGCTCTGAAGCCGCTAAATGTAACTGCTCACCTTTTCAGCTTGTGTGACACGCAACCAGTATAAAACACATAAGGTAGCTGTTGCGAGACACACACTTCCACATGCAGCGTGGTAGGCAATCCTTAGATTCAAAAGGGAAGATGTGTAGTTTAGAGATGAGCGGTGTTCGACTCAAATTGTTCGCCGATCTCAAATTCGAGCTGTTTTTGGCAATGTTCAAGTCGTTCGTCGAATTAGCACAATTTGCTCTAAATTCGGTAGTTCGAGGTCATGTTCAATTTCAGTTCCGCAAGGTATATATATACACTGCAGAACTGAAATGAAGGAAAATCAAGGTGAAAAACAAAAAAAATCGATACTCACCTCTCTAATCCATCCAGCGACGCTTCCAGCACTGCCTACCTGTCGGAGATGTGATCCCGGCAGCGTTTCCCGGTGAAATGACGAGTTCTCGTGATAACTCGTCATGTGACCGGAAACCGCTGCCGGGATTATGACGTCACCGCAGGTCCTACAGATCCTCACTACTATTCACTACTAGTGAGGACCTGTAGGACCTGCGGTGACGTCATAATCTCGGGAAACGCTGCCGGGATCACATCTCTGACAGGTAGGCAGTGCTGGAAGCGTCGCTTGATGGATGTTTCAAAACGTTTTAGGCTTTCAGACGCCGACGGATAGTATGGGTTGACACTGCTGTACCCTCGGACTGCAGGGCAGCTTGAACTTGTTTGGATGTTAGTCGAGGTTCTTTATCCACCATCCGCACAATCTTGCGTTGAAATCTCTCGTCAATTTTTTTTTTTGTCCACATTAGGTTAGCCACAGTGCCATAGGCTTTAAACTTCTTGATGACACTGCGCACGGTAGAAACAGGAACATTCAGGTTTTTGGAGATGGACTTGTAGCCTTGAGATTGCTCATGTTTCCTCACAATTTGGTTTCTCAAGTCCTCAGACAGTTCTTTGGTCTTCTTTCTTTTCTCCATGCTCAATGTGCTACACACAAGGACACAGGACAGAGGTTGAGTCAACTTTAATCCATGTCAACTGGCTGCAAGTGTGATTTAGTTATTGCCAACACCTGTTAGGTGCCACAGGTAAGTTACAGGTGCTGTTAATTACACAAATTAGAGAAGCATCACATGATTTTTCTAACAGTGCCAATACTTTTGTCCACACCCTTTTTTATTTTTGGTGTGTATTTATATCCAATTTGGCTTTAGGACAATTCTTTTTGTGTTTTTTCATTGAAGACAAATTAAATGAAGATAATAATACTGAAGAATTTGTGATTGCAATCATTTTCAGGAAGAAACTGAGTATTTTCTGATAGAATTGCAGGGGTGTCAATACTTTTGGCCACAACTGTATGTATATACATTGCGGAACTGAAATTGACTACTACCTTATGTGTTTTAGTGTGTTCGAGAGTGTTCGATGAATATTCTACGAACATTCGAAGAACACACCTCCCATTCGACGAACCGAATCGAATTCGAACACTAGGGTGGTGGCTCATCTCTAGTGTAGTTACTTGAGGTTTATTGGATCCATTGATCGCATTCCCTGATGAAGGAGCATAGCAGGCTCTGAAACGCGTTGTATGGATCCAATAAACCTCAAGTAACTGAAGATTTGGGCATTGTGTCTTTTGTAGCAGCGCAGACTAACTACACACCGTCCCTTTTGAATCTAAGAACATGTCAGGAGCAGCATCAATCTGCCTCCCAAACTGCCATCTCCAAACTCCCATAGAAACATTAAAACTTCCTGAAATGTCCAAAAAAGAGCTTCTATAAAGTGACTAAGGGAAACAAATTTTCATCCAAATAGCATGCAAGCATCTCCGTTATCAGGGGATTCAAGAAATCACTCCTCTTTTGGTTAAACTCTCATCTATAAGCAGCCAATCATGGAATCCGTGGTACTGCACAAGCTGCGGCATCTCAATCATATAGTGTATTCACTTACTCCAACAGAGCATGCTCCAAAATCCTCTTATGATTGTTGGAAATGTAGATGTCAACGGGCATGCACTAGGCTAGCATCTCCTGTGGCAAGAAACCCGAACATGCGCCCAAATCGTGGCTCACGTAAAAAATATTAGAGTTATGTTTATTATATGGATAATGCTATGGCAAGATGTGTCTGCAGCTTGCTGCTGAGTGACTAACTTAGAGCTGTGAGCTTGCTGTAAAAATCTAATTTACTTCAAGCAAATTTATTTAAAGGCTTACAAGTAGTGATGGGCGAACCCGACAATGTTTGGGTTCAACGAACTTGCCCAAACTTTTTTAAAGTTCGGGTTCTGCATCGCAAGGGGCTCGAACTTAAGTCCGAACCCCGAACTTGGAATGTAAAGTTATGGGATGGGGGCTAGGAGGCTGCTTTGTTAAATAGAATTATACTGTACTTCTTGGCATCCACCAGCTTGTACTTCTGGGGTTACTCATTAACTTCCTGGATATTCACTGCAGAGGGACCCAACAGCCAATCACAGATGCTGTCACAGAGAATTGGTGCACTAAAACTACTATGCGTTTTTTGCAGCAGATTTCATGCTCTTTTGGTGAAATTTTGCCACAAAACTGCATGTATTATGTTCTATGTGTTCATCTGCATCTCCTAGCCCAAAAAAAGCACCAAAACCACACTGTGGTTTTTGCCACAGATTTCATTTTTTTGGTGCTTTCTATTCAATATGTTCATCTGCAACTCCTGGCCCAAAAAAGCAACAAAACAGCGACACGATTTTTGCTGCGGATTTTATGCGTTTGTTGGTGCAATTTTGGCATATAATTGCATGAATTGTGTTCAATGTGTTCATCAGTATCTCCTGGCCCAAAGACGCACCAAAACCACAATATAGTTGAGCCCTTTTTATAAAATTATTCCTTGAAATAGTAAAGTAAATGACGTGGGGCTTCACCGTATTTTTGTATGCCAGCAAAGTACAGCATGCAGATACAGGCAGCCCCCTACCCTCAGCTGCCTATTTTTACCTGGCTGGAAACCAAAAACATAGGGAAGTCCTTTTTTTTAATTATTTCATGAATTTCATTAAATAATTTTAAAAAATGACACGGGACTTTGCCGTATTTTTTGTTTCAAGACAGGTACAACTAGGCAGCTGGGGGCTGGAATCTCAGTGAAGGGTGGCCCAAGCTTTCTTGGACCACCTGCTGAGAATTGCAGCCCACAGCTGCCCCAGAAAATGGTACATTCATAGAAGTGCCATTTTCTGTCACTGTACCCCAACTTTTCCAGTGGCCTTGGTGGCATTGGCATGCTGGATAATAAAGGGGTTAGTGCCAGCTTTGTATTGGCTGCTGGCACTAAGCCTGAAATTCTTTGTGTAAGCAGTAAAAAAGAACAACAGTGAAATAAAAAAAAAGACAACACTGTTTCCCATTTTTATTTAAAGAAAAAAAACACTTCCCTCCGACATAACCACAGGTAACATCTTCAGCTCTACTACATATCTCTGTGAGCAGATGCCCATTCTCTGTGACAACATCTGTGAATGGCTGTTGGTCCCTTCTGCAGTGAATATCTACATAATGAGCAGCACCGGAAGTAGATGTAGCGGGACGGTGGGGTGGTGGGACGTGGTAAGTATAATGATGATTATTAACTATTTTCTTTATCTTTACAGCTCCCCGCCTCCGAACCCAAGCCCAAACTGTAACACAGACTTCCCAGGAAAGTCTGTGTTTAAAATCTGTACCTGAACACAAGGTGTTTGGTACGGACCCTGAACAGTTCGGGTTCGCCCATTACAACTTACAAGGCAACGTTCTTGGTGACATGGAACTGAAAATCAAAATTGAGGGATCAAGATTTCTTAATAGTAAAAGCGTAAACTGATTTCTGTATGAAGAAAAGATAGTATTTTTAAGTTAGTTAAATAGTTTTATTGAAAATAGTGAAAACAATATTTGTAGAAAAGAACATGAACACTATTATAAAGTCCATATTTTTGTATGCAGAAGTGCTATATATACATATAAATAGCTGTATGCTTCCTGATTTCTTCCATATATTCTAATAACTTCAAATTAATGTAGGTCTATGTAAAGGTCATATTTTAATACGTGTGTACAAATCTGTAAAATAGATCATATAGACCAAAGAAGAACTTATTAGCATTGTAATGAAATAGGTTTTCCTATACTGAAGCTGCAGACTTCATTGCATCTAGAATAAGAGTTTTCACAGCTGTTGGTGTCCATTATTAACTGTGTGCATTCATATCCATTTTTTCTAATTAGATTTAAAAAGAGTGCCTGTCTTCTCTTGCCTTTAGTCATATATTGTTTATTTGGTGAAATATTAAGGTATAGTGGAAAAAAAACTGATTATTTCCGTTCCTTGTGAAATTGAAATAACATACTGTACAAATCACATACTGGATACATCGCCCCAGATCAGCCGCCTAGTTTCAGAGCACTGCTCTGAAACCAGGCGACCAGTAAAAGGCGTCGCCATCGCCCCTTTACATTAGGCGACGCAGGGGCGATGTCACTGCCGATAGGCCACTCCCCTACATCGCCTATGTAATCGGTGGCGATGTTGCCACGTGTGACGTGGCCTTTAGAGGCATTTATTTTTAATATCAGTGTACCTAGAAGGTAGTCTGATTATTGACCTGCCAAACATTACTGCAAAGAATGAGTCAAAATGCTTGTTCATTGGTCAAATTATTTTTAAGCATGCTTACTAATCATTTTGGCTGAACAACTTACTGGACATGTTCTGCCTCAAGCAATGATATGCTATTGTAAGGGGTGGCCGTTACTTGAACACTCCTGCCCTGAAGGCACCAAATGCACATGTGATCTATAGTTCAGTGGGACTAGGGAATGGGAATAAGCTTACCCCTCCTTCTCAGAAGATCTGGTCAGGTGCTTCAGCTGGCGGCCAGCCACCGCCCAAGTCAGGAATATAATGGGGAAAAGCTGGCACCTTTATCCGATGAAAAATGTTTTACTTTATTTTGTAAATCACAACATAAAGATTAAAATGCATCTAGGTGGCTAAGACATGCTCCGTCAGACGCATTTCGATTAAAAAATCTTTATCAATGACAAAGAGGCACTAACATAACACACAATATATAAGGACAATACACCTGTGAATTTACAAATGAGTATCACCTGAAAGAATTTAGCAAAACATTGAACATAAATGGTCTCATAAGGTATTATAAGAGGATTCACTACATATAGGAGAAACCTTTCTATATTGCTATATTGACGCCCCCTGGAAGAAGCAGGGAAGCGAAACGGTCGTAGGGGAGGAGGGAGCACAAGCGCACACTGACATCTCAGCTTGGAAGGTATGAAGCACAACCGTGCATCTATGTCTCATAATGATAGTTATGGTGGCTGTGTAAATAGTTACCCTGATTGTTTCACAGCTCTCATGGAGTCTATTTTTGCTAGGATGAAGGTGTTTTAGGCGTCACTTCAGTGTTTGAGAAAACATTTAAGCTGAAGTGTTTATTGTCATAGTATCTTGGTCAGCATATATGTGATGGATGGTTATGTGATTTTCACAGTGGTGTTAGGTTAATTTTTTTAGTAAGTTGAGATCTATTACTGTGGACAAAAATTCTGTGGTTGTAGTAGTACATACTATATACTATATACTGAATAATCGGTGGTGTTGTTTCTTGTGAATCCCCTTGGAGGGAATGCTCTGATTTTAAGTTATTGTTTTTATCATGATGTACAATAAAGATTGATTATTATTCTGGAAATCTTTATGTGTAATCTTTCCTAAGGGTGGGAGGTATATACCCATTCTGGTGTTATGCAACTCTGTTGAGGAAAGCTATTTTTTAAAGGGACATAGTATTGAGATTTTAATCTTTATGTTGTGATTTACAAAATAATGTAAAACATTTTTCATCTGATAAAGGTGCCAGCTTTTCCTCATTATAAACCATGTGATCTATGTCTTGTGTTATTGTTTATATTGTAATATAATCTATTATGGTCATTTATAGAGTGTAAGACATTTTTATATAAGACGTGTGTAGTATAAGATATGACGTAGCACTTAGGATATGATAGGACATAGTAATATAGTTTTAAAGGCTGAAGGTAGACTTTCAGTCCATCTAGTTCAACCCCTAGCCTAACATGTCTAACATATAGGTATAGTTGTAAAGGTAAGCTTGTTCACCTACAGGACGGTAGGACAAGCAGTAGTTAAGGAGTGGACTATCCCACTGAGGAGAGCTAACGTCTGCATTTAGAGCGGAGACTTCATCTTAGAGTTAGTTGCAGTTGTAGCTGGAATTAGTAAGTACAAACTGTACTAGCAGGTAGTAAAGTGAGCAGTAGTGCACAAGCCAAAGTACCTAGGCTGCAATGAGTGGGTGATTGTGGCATCATCTACCATACCTTCGGTAGACAGAGGGAAAAGAGTTCCCATGAAGTACTTCAGGCTGGGATTTTATAAGAGATGTCCTTCATTTGGCAGTCTCGGTTTCAGGCCCAAACTCCCAGAGGTTCCCTTGTTCTCTTGTTAATTAAGTAAAAGAAAGGGTTAAAAATAAAAAAATCTCCATGCTCACCTGTCTGGTGAGGTCCTGATGCTTATAGGACCTGTGGTGACGTCACAGATCAGGTCACATGATCGCAGTTACATGTGACCCGATTTGTGACGTCTCCACAGGTCCTTTAAGCATCAGACCTTGCCGGGGCAGCGGTGTATCGCCGGACAGGTGAGCATAAAGTTTTATTTATTTTTAACCCCGCACAGCTCATTATTTAGGTGGAAAATGTGGCAGATGTGTTTTTTTTTGTCCAGATCTGCCGCATTTTTTAACCAAAATCGAACATAATCTAGAACTGCAGAATTTGAAGCAAATTGTTTGAATTCGGCAAATGACTCGAACACCACCAAAAACAGCTTGAATTTGAGATTGGCAAACAATTTGAGTCGAACATCACTCATCTCTAGTGAGAAGTCAAAGGATATGTTTTCTGCATATGGGTAACTGTTTTGTAATAGTGTTTTTATATACAAGGATAGAAGGAAACATAATGCCTTCAACTTTGTAACTTTTAGTATTGATGGGAATATTTTAATAAATCAAATGGAGAGATAATCCTTAAAATGTGCTCTTTATCTACGATATTCACTTCTGCCAATAATAAGTTTTTGGAAGCCATCACAGAAGTTGACACTCTGTTTCTGCAACCAGCCTCTCACTTAAAGGGATCGTGTTACCTCAGAACGCCTCCTAAGCTACCAAAACATGTCCCTGCACCATCCTATCACTAATCTCACACTTCTTTTGTCTCCTAAAAGCATGCTGTGAAAGTGGATAAAAACGTTTTAATACTTACTCATTAGTGATTATAATTAGCAGGGGCTATATTCTTTAGCCCTTAGGGCGTGTTGTTTTGCAGCTCCACGATCCAGCCCCTCTCTGTGTGCTCTGCTTGTGCAGGCTTTGCCCTCCCCCCACTCTATCACTCAGAGAATGCAAATTATTAGTCCTGCCTTCAGCTCCACATCACTCCAGCACAGACAGAGAGAGGGTGGATCATTCGGGGCGTGAAAATGAGCACCTAGGGAGGGCTTAGAGTCTACAGGGGCCGCCCGTGAGACTTATTCAGGGACAAGAAGTCTGAGATTTGTAGTTATATTGTTGATATTCCAATGTTACAGAGCGCATTTTTTTATAGGAAAGGAGCACGAATACTGATATGTTGGGGTGCAGGGACCAGTATTAATAGGTGTTGGGGTGATTTGGAGGAGTCAGGTTTCCTTTAACTTCATGCATAATGATGTCCCCACAGATCTTCTTTCATTATTTGTAACAGATGGAAGTTAGATGGCACCAAATCTGGACGGTATGGAGGTTGCCATATGGTGGTGAGCTTCAGTCTCTAAAGTTCTGCTGTGGTGGCATGTGAAGTTTGTTGTTTGGCGGCATTATCATGCTGCAGTAAAAAAATTCCTTTTCCTTTCAGACCCCTGTTCGTAGTTGTTTCAAAGGTAGCTGCTTTGTGATGTGACTTAGGCTGGCTTCACACTGCAGTTTTCTCACTGATCAGTGTCCATCCAGTTTGTGTGCCAAAACCCGGAGAGGAACCAGGAGAGGAACTTGCAGAGAAAAACTATAATTGAAAGATTGACACCTGTTCTGAGTTTTGGAGACACTCCCGTTTTGGCACACAAACTGGATGGACGCTGATCAGTGAAAAAACTGCAGTGTGAAGTCAGCCTTACACGTTCTTGTGAAATGCCGATTATGCTTGTAATTTCTCTATGAGTGATGTGACCATCATCCTGAATCTGAAAGAGCAAAGGACAGCGCCTCACACGTTGATGTTAACTTCAAGTGATCACATGGATTAAAGATCACTTGAAGTTAACATCAACGTGTGAGGCGCTGTCCTTTCCTCTTTCTATGTATGGTATGGTCCAGGTGGGACTCCCTGGACGAGACCTGCACCTCACAAATTGGGCAATGTACAAATCCAGCTAATTTCACTTGGTTCTCTACCCCTATATGTAATCATCCTGAATCAGTCTGTCAATGTTTTGCATGTTTAACTCTGGTTGCTGACGCAGAATGTCAACTATGTGATTGTCACATGTCAATCAGATATTCCCACCTCACTATCTTTCAGCTTACTACCCCAATGACACTCTGTGCTCACATCAGCTTAATCACCATAAACGCTTGCATTCTCTGAAGAATTTCCTTTAGGGTGAAATCTTCTGCTGTGAAGAATTCTGTGACAGCACATAGCTTAAATTAACGGACTGTCTGCCAGGGTTATCTAACACTGTAACAACACAACAGTTCATTGCTAAGGTTTCCTGCCAACTTGAGCTGTAGAGGAGAGTCTACTGAACAGTCTAGTACCTGCGGCATACCAGTACTGCCATCTGATGAGGAGTACGATGGATTCATTCAACCCTTGTATATTTTATCTTTAGAAATATTGCTGTCTAAAAAATGAAACTATTCAGGTTATAGAAAAGATGCATACACATGCCAATGCCATAGTAAATTCTCAAGAACTTCCCATCCCGTTCCTTTGGCTGTAATCTCTTGGGGCCAAATAAACTGTCCTCTGAGTTACTGTTCTTATCAAAATCAATTTGCATAACATAATCACCTACAGATCCAATCTTTTTATACCGTAGTTAAGGAACTAAACTCAATATTACACTACTTAATGGGTCATTAACCTTTGTTAATGTCCTGCTAATCACTGTTTCCACATCACCATACGCCATAATGTGAACATACTACTGGTTAACTTCACAGGCAGAAACATTGAAATGTATGTGAGGCTATAGAAAAGGGTAAAATACACAATAAAAACTACTCTTGTTTAAGTAGATATATTTAGAGGACTTTTACTGTGCATGTAGTTTTTAATTATTTAAATAAAGGGCATAAAGTGATCACTTCTAGCCTACAGAATAAACTGAATCTTAATGAATCTACATTCAAGAGAAAGGAATTGAGCTGCAATACCTGGCACATTAGTTGTGCAAGACTGGCTCTATTAGGATACAGCAATTGAAAAAATAAACTTTTAACGTAAAGATGAGTGAGTAAACAGAACTGGAATTAAATTATTGTTGCATTTTACAAAAATGCACAATTTTTTTGGAATAAGCTCTCTCATAGATGCAGCAAAAATTTTTTCCCCAGGCAGATATTTTTCTAAGCCATAAATGGCCATTAATAAGGGACATTGTATTCAACTGAATTTACCTTGAAAAAAATGAGCCAACAGGCAAATTTGAACGCTGCCTGATCTGCTCATCATCTATAAGTCAGGGGTGTAACTACAATAGGTGCAGGGGTTGCGATCGCACTCGGGCCTGCAGCCTAGGGGGCCCAAAAGTCCCTTTGGCCTATAGAAAAAGACTAATACTATTAAAGATTTGCAATAATTGAGGGCCCCATTGGAGCTTCTGCACCGGGCCCATGGACCTGAAGTTACGCCACTGCTATAAGTCAACTATTCAACATTCACAAACAGAATTTGGTATTGCTCATTGGTGAGCATACGTCTTTTGCATAGGTTTAACGCTCTTCATTGACATTCCATATATGTAATGTATGCATTGATCCTTGCCTTAGAAGAGATTACAATCTAATTTTCCTACCTGAGGCAATTGCAGATGCACACTCTAAGGACAATTAACCTTACTGGATAGTATTTTACTGATGAGACAAATCACATGAAATCAGTAAGCTAGGCTGAATTTAGACAAATATGAAATTGAAGAAGGGACAGCTCTCCACTGGGAAGATAACATTGTGAACAGTGATTTACAGATATAAGCCTGTCCAAATACTCTTAACTTCAACAATTAACAAGAAATTGATTGACTATTTCTAAGAAATCATGTAGCAAAAATATGGTGTCACCAGATTTATATTTCATTAAGCAAAAAAATTATGCAATAACTAAAAGTGGCCGTGTATTCTTTCTATTTGCAATTTGGTTACCATTTCTGTTGGTAGACGAATAAATATATGAACCATGTAATTTATATTTTGTGCTGCATACAGAGAAAAAAGTGATTTTTTTTGCATTCCCATTTGTCTTAACTATTAACTAGGGATTTGGAGTTTTTCAGGTAGCTTTACTTTGCAGAAATCCATGGGTGTGGATCTGCTATGTTGCATCGCGGGTACACTCAGTGCTTGGCCCAATGCGACTGGCTTGCAGTGTTTGAAACACTGACACTGGAAGTAAAATAAGAGTTATCAGATGTAATGTGTACCAAAAAAATTACAAACCCCGTCCATCCCTCAAACCCGCAGAATCGTTTTGCTTTTTGGCTTTCTGTATGTGGGTGGAGATCAAAACTGCCCAGTCAGTGACTTTCAATGAGGTTCAGGTCAACTTTGAGTTCAGAAAAGAACTGTAAAAAATGTCTGAATCCCTTGAATCTAAACTTCCATGGGTCCACTCATTCCTACTGATAACTAGAAACAAGCATATTAGGCAAAATTAGAATTTGTCAGAAAATTGTTTTGCATTGAAGATATTCTACATAAAAAGGATATCTCTTATTAATTGAGGAGTGTATTAAGATCCCAAAGCATAATAGAGACAATATGTAAAAAATATAAAAATATCATCTTTTTCGGGCTATAAGACAAACCGGACCATAAGAAACACCTAGTTTTTAGAAAAATGAAAATAGGAAAAAAAATTGCAGCAAAAAATGTGGTTATGACAGACTGTTATGGGTAGGGTCTGCTGTGATAGTGTTTTGGGGAAAATACCCCCCATTTCTGTACTAATGTCCCTTATTATGGGCCCCTTCCTGGTATATATGTCTCTCATTCAAGATTATATGTTCGTAATCCTTTTACCCTCCTTATATATATGATCCCCATCCTGTTATGTATGTCCCCCATCTTTGTATATATGGCCCTCATCTTGGACCCATCCTTTAATGTAAGATTCCCATTCTGGTATATATAGCCTTCATCCAGATTTATATGTTCCCAGACTGTGCCTATTCTGGTATATGTCCCTCATCTTAGTACATACGAACCCCTTTCTGGTATATGTGTTCGCCATCCTGGTATATATATCCATAATTCTGATAAATATGACCCCCATCATGTATCCATCCTAGTGTATATGCCTCCAAAAATGTTGCACACATTAAAAAGTGATTCCCTACACTCCCTTGTTGTGCAGTGTCCTTTTCTGATGCTTGCAACTGACTTCGGTGTGTAAGTGGCACAGCGCATATGTCTCGCTTCTGGGGGAAGGCGCCCTAAAGTGGACCCACTGGGCTTTGGTACCGAACTCCCCTGGGTGAGCTGATCCTAGTTTACCCAACCCCTATACAGGGATTGTCAGGGGCAAGCCCAGGGGATCTAGGTACCACAGCAGCTAGTACCAGGGGGCGGCTCGTAAGTTTAGCCAATACTAAGGCACAGCAAGAATTCCAGGTAACAGAGTACAAGGCTAGGAATGCAGGATGGTTGCTACCGGGGAAGAGCACAGCTAAGGATTCCCAGTAACAGAGCACAAAGAGGGCCTGACCAACAGCCAGCAAAGCAGAAGCTCAACTAACTCAATAATCAGGCACCTCCCATCAGTGGAGCTGGCCTGATATACCAGAGGAAGAGCATTTATTGGTCAAGGGGAGGGTCAGGTTGGACCGTGCCGGCCCCTAGAGTCACTGTGGAGTGCACTAGTGCACATAATCCCACTCACCTCTCAGTACCGGTACCAGAGGTTGAAGGTGGATGACGCGATCATGGGCATGGAAACAGTGAATATTCATTTGGCTTTAACAGCGGGCTAACGTGTTCACCCCTAGATGGCTCCTGCATCATGTGACCTTGCTACTGCCTCATATCACCAGTTCCTCCACCATTCCCCACTGCCAGGTAACAATAGGACTATAAGATTCCCCCTCCCCCCCCAACACAACACACACTTTCCTCCATTTTTTTGGGAAAAAATGCATCTTATAGTCCAAAAATTACAGTACTTATGCTGATAAAGCCCAAGACAGTCATTAATTTTGAGTAAAGTCACAAAATTGTCAAGATGTGCACTGTGACTTTCTTTTGCATGTGCAAAATGTCCTGGGCTTCTTCAGCAATGTAAGTCCTTGTCTTATGCTTGCAACAGTAATAAGAAGATATGCTGAGTACAAGACAGGTGATGGAGAGGAGCAGAGGGGCTGGAAAGTTGAGTGACAAGGTGAGCAAAATTATTTTGCTTCATTTTTTAAACCTTTAATAGTTTATTCTGCTTAAGCAAATTGGCAGTAATATATTAGTACAATTTAATTCATCTCAAATGTATTCCCTCTTCTAAAACATTTCACAATTAAATAAGTATATTTTATACTAAATAAACTTTATTGATGATATTCTTTTAAAATGTTTAATTCAATCTCATTAATTTTGTATCCTATTAAGGGATTACTGGCTTACAAATTTATTTTAAGCTTCTAAAACATTAGCATACACATACATATTTGGGGTATCTGTATCTCAGACTTGAAATTCCATTACTCTTTTATAGTAAACATAAAGCACTATCTGGTACACAGCTTCACAAGCCAGTAAAATGCACCTTTTATTGCATATTGTAATACAGTACAAGGTATCCTCTTATAGAAGCATATATTTCTGAGAACCCAACAGGAATTGTGCAAGAGCATACAGTGTGAGTAAGAAAATAACTCCAAAAAACATCTTTACATAATCCAGTGCTTTAATGGGACTTTTTTCTCTTTGATTTATGGTTGAAACCAGAAGTCTCCATACTTTATATAAAGCCACATATGAATGTTTTTCTCACAAGCTGACATGAAATCAGAATAAACCTTTCCTGTTTTACGTCAATTAGGATTACCATAATTATTAATATTTGCCAAATACCAGAATAATAAGAGAGAGAATGTGTTATGTTTGACATTTTTACTACTTTCTGTAAAGTCACAAGTTTACACATATTTCATTAGTATTTGGTACCATTGCTCCTGAATTGTATGACTGGAGTTAAACATTTTGGATATCCTTCCACAAGCTTCTCACATAATTGGTAAGAATTTGGACCCATTCCTCCTGACAGAACTAGTGTAACTGAGGCATGTTTGTTGGTTGCCTTGCTCGCATCTGTCTTTTTAGCTTTGCCCATACATTTTCAATATGATTGAGATCAGTGCTTTGCAATGGCGCTCCAAAACATTGACTTTATTATTCCTAAGGCATTTTGTAACCAGTTTGTCAATATTCTTTGGGTCATCGTCCATTTGGAAGACTCATTTCTGCCCAGGCTTTGACTTTCTGTCTGAGGTGTTGAGATGCTGCTTTAGTATTGCCACATAATTTTCTTTCCTCATGATGCCATCTATTTTGTAAAGTGCACCAGTCCCTCTTGCAGCAAAGCAGCCCCAGAGCATGATACTGCCACCCTTGTGTTTCACAGTTGGGATTGTATTCTTAGGCTTCCAAGCTTCTCCTTTTTTCTCCAAACATAAAAAATGGTCATTATGGCCAAACTGTTAAATTTTAGTTTCTTCAGACCACAGGACTTGTCTCTAAAAATGTAGGTCTTATTTCCTGTGTGCATTTGCAAAAATGAATCTTTTTTGTATGTTTCTTTGGAGTAATGGCTTCTTCCTGGCAGAGAAGCTTTTCAGCATATGGTGATCAGAACTTGTTTCAATGTGGATAATTTACACAATCTTACCAGCTTCCGCCATCATCTTCAAAAGGTCTCTTGCTTTTGTTCTTGGGTTAATATGCACATATTGGACCAAAGCACGTTCATCTCTGGGACACAGAACCCGTCTCCTTCCTGAGTGGTATGATGGCTGGACATTCTCATCTTGTTTATACTTGCATATAACTATTTGTACAGGTAAACAAGGTATTTGCAAATTACACTAAAAAAGGAATCAGAATTGTACAAGTCTACAATTCTATTTCTGATATCTTCGCTGATTTCTTTAGACTTTCCCATGATGCTACAAAAAGAAGCAGTGTGGTTCAGGTGTGCATTAAATTACATTCACAGGTGTGCCTCTAATTAACACAGATGTTGCCAATTAACCTATTAAAAGTTTTCCCACACATGATACCATTGATAATTAGGTTTTCTGAGTCTCTGTCCCTCTGACTTTCCTAAGACAAAAAGTTGAGCTGATTACATACACACGGTCAACATTTTTAAACATCTTCAAGACTGGTAAAAACAATGAGTGTCCCATCACAAGGTAGGAATTAAATCACAACACAAAGAGGCAATATAATTACATTATATACATCAACAATGGGTATACAAAATACAGTGTGGCTAGATTTTAAGAACTTAACCCATGAGCGGCATATTCCAAGTTGCAACAAAATACCATACTGTCTAGGTTATATAAGAAATCATCATATGTTCTACATTGAAGGAGTCCATTTCGTCACAATGCGCATATTGGACCAAAGCACGTTCATCTCTGGGGCACAGAACCCGTCTCCTTCCTGAGTGGTATGATGGCTGGACATTCCCATCTTGTTTGTACTTGCATATAACTGTTTGTACAGGTAAACAAGGTATTTTCAAATTACACTAAAAAAGGAATCAGACTTGTACAAGTCCACAATTCTATTTCTGACATCTCCGCTGATTTCTTTAGACTTTCCCATGATGCTACAAAAAGAAGCAGTGTGGTTCAGGTGTGCATTAAATTACATTCACTGGTGTGCCTCTAATTAACACAGATGTTGCCAATTAACCTATTAAAAGCTTCCCCACACATGATATCATCATATGGACCGTTCCAAATTGTTTAAAGGCATAGTAATCTTAGTGTATGTAAACCTGTGACTTTGCTAAACGTAATTAGAATGCCTTAACACATTCTTTCTCTTTCATTATTCTAACATGAATAATTATGATAATCCTAATTGACCTAAAACAAGGAAGATTTATTCTGATTTAATGTCAGACAGTGAGAAAAACATGCATATGTGTCTTTTTATACAGTGTATGTAAACTTCTGGTTTCAACTGTATGTATATTTTATATTTGATGAACGGTTATGAGAATGCAAATGATCTATATTTTTAAAGTAGTCATCATTTGCCTGTGCAAATGCTTTGTATTCCCCTACTAACTTTATATAATACGACAGTCGTTCTGTCCAACTACATTAACACTCCAATATAACTCATCAGTCACCTTTTTATTTTTAGCAAAAATGATCACAACCCTCCTATATTAGTTGCAGGCTAGGTAACTATATTAGCAAGGTCTTATGATACTGAACATCATCACTCTATGTCACAAACACCAGCCTGGAGATATGTTTTGGGTGATTGTCATTATAAAAACTGAAGGATAGGCAAACTCAGCATAAACTAAATGTAATGACAGCCATTGCAAAATACTGTGGTAGCCATTCATGTAAAATTGATTTTTAATTTGATATAAAATGCAGTGTCATCAGAAAAGTATTTCACACAATAATAGTTATCTTCTTTCTCATTATAAGGTATGCTGACATACAGTTGGTTCATTTACTCAACTACTGTAGTTTGGTTAGACTGGCAATTTAAGTACTAGGGATGATCAAATTTGCCAAACTTACAATTAGCAAAATCAAATGAATTTAAAAAAGAATTTCACTTTGTAGCTAATTTTTTTCCTGTAAATTTAATATTCCTTATTACGCCCAGTACTCTCCCCAGACCTCAGAGAATAATAAACATAAACTAGAGGAAAAAAAAAACATACTAATACCACTCACTTATCTGATTGGCACTGCTGCTCACTGTCCAATGTCCATATCTCAAAGCTTCATCTTAGCCACCCAACACTGTAACTCTGAGCGTCCTCATGCTTGGCTGGGATTTCCAGCTTCGACCATGCATGGGATGTGCCTGCACATGTGTTTTGCAAGGACGTGTCATCATAACATAGGCCAGAATCTTGTACCTGCATAAGTAGGCACTATATGGGCTTGGTTGTGTCATAGGGTTGTAACTACAGATGAGCGAGTAGTGAAATATTCACACTCGCTATACTCGTAACTAATAGTTTTTAATAGTCGCATATTTGTCAGAATAGCGAGTCTAATGTTAGTCAATTAGTGATAAGCTCTGCCCACATACATCTGGATATAAAATGAGTCTTTCTGGGACAGGGCAGGATGGTGTTTTTTTTTTTTGCGCTTCTACTGCATAAAACACGCTGTGTCCCCCAGAGAGACCCTGACATTCAATCTGCTCTCACTTAGGTGCCAGCTCCCTTTGTGTACTGAAGGGAGCTGGCAATTTGAGTCAGATCAAAAACGATCAGCACATCACTCAGGAGCACCATCGTTACTAATGTCCGTGCGAGTAGTAACGATTGTGGCCTGATTGTGGCTCAGCATCAAGAAGCCTGGTGCTTCATTGTATAGTGGCAATAAAAAGAGGTGACAAAGACCAAACAGAATTTTGAGCAGCAGGGATGGCTGGAGAGTTGAGAAAAGTATTTTTTTTTTATTCTTCGTGTTTTTGTGATTATTTGGTGTCAGTTGGCTTCCATTTTGGTGTTTTTTTATGAAGTGAATTTAAAAAAATCTGTATTCTAGAGGATACGAAAATATGTAAGACTGAAGCACTATTCCACCTAATAAAATAAGTGTTAGTAAGTTAATAAAATTGTCGATATCTATCAAGTACCAAACACATAGTTTAACTTTCCCAAATTAATGTTATGAATATAATCACTATCACACACAGGTAAAGGAAAATGGCAAGATGATGTTCCTGCACCAAACTGGTCCTTGTACAGACTAGAAATATCTGAGCCACACAAATAACACCACCTCAGACTTGAGTCCCTAAAAGGCTATTGAGAGGTTTCTTGTACCTCCTGAAGGACCACAAGGGAGGCCACACACACACTGCCATCAAGGGGCGAGGAAAATGTGTAGGACAACACAAAAACCCAGAATGAGAAAAATAAAGGTCAAAGTAAAAGGTATTAGAATGGGAAAAAAAATCAACTCACATCAGGAACTAAAGTGGTGTATACTATACGATAAATCCATAAGCTAGAGGTATGGAACTAGAGATGAGCAGACTTTCCCTGAACATGTTCGCCAATTTCAAATTCATCACAAACATTGTTGATTCTTTTACCAAAACAATCATTAAACACGGCCTTGTTCAGAAAAAAAAGGTTGGAATTTAATATGGCCCTAAAACTTTCCCTGATTATTTGGTGCCAAAACGCTCGCCGAAAGACCCATCGGCCAGGAACAGCACTTAACCTTATGGTTAGGAGTGTTCCCGCCATTGGGTCTACCAGCTAGTATCAAGCTGTAGAATTGTTTGGAGCTTTAAATTAATTTTTAAGCTTCCTGGAGTTTTCATGTTTTTTGACTAGGGATGAACGAGTATACTCATTACTATTTGCTACTCGCAGAATAGTGCGAGTATTCGGGATACTTGCGAGTTTTACTTCTATTACTCGTGACTCCGATGTAAGGCTAGGGTCACACTTTAAGGTTGCATTTTTGCTGTTAGGTCTGGAGCAGCCTAAAATAACGCAAGCAAAAACGCATGCGAAAACGCATGGTACCATTTAGTGTCATGCGTTTTTGCATGCGATTCCCATAGGGCCCCATGTTACAAAAATGCATGCGTTTTTGAAAAAGCATCAAAAAACGCATCATGATGCGTTTTTTGGTGCTGAGCCAAAAACGCATCCAAAAATGCATGGCACTTTAGCCATGCGCTTTTTGCATTAGGGCATGCATTTTTTGTATTGGTGCCTAAGGATGCGTTTTTGCATGCGTTTTTCACAAAAGTCAAGTGTGAAAAACGCATGCACGACGAAAGTGTCACCCTAGCCTAAGCCAATGGGATATGTGAGTAATTGTCTGCTGGACCCAATAAAGCAGTCTGGGGCTGAGGAAAAGGCTGAAACGGGTGCATGATTGTTTTTAAGCAATCACTCAGCTGATGCATGCTACCCCGCCGCCTCCCCGCCCGCTCCTCTTCCCTCAACTCCTGCCTGCTCACATTCCTGGAAGCGAGCTGCAGGCTATTTCAAATGAACAGCTGATTAGCATCAGCTGATCATTTGAAAATAGCCAGTGGGAAAGCCAGCAGTGAAGTCTTGTCACCTCTGGCTTTCCCGCCGGCTATTTCAGCTGATCAGGTCCTTGAATCTGATATTGATCATCTGATCGGTTTGCCATATGGCAGTCCCTACACCGCTTTTTTGGGTCTAGCAGACAATTACTCGCATTTCCCCATTGCCTTGCATTGGACTCGCTACTCATAATGATTACCCGAGTATTGGAACCCACTTGCTAGTCTTAATATTTCACTACTCGCTCATCCCTAGTTTTGACACCTTCAGGGTATGAATTTTGGAAACTGTACCAGATGTGGCAGCAGCTGTGAAGTCCAGAAAGCTTACAAAGTCCTTTAAATATCCATTTAAAAGAGCTTAATTTTTGGGGGAATGTTTTTGGAGAATACCGTATTTTTCGGACTATAAGACGCACTTTTGTTCCCCCAAACTGTGGGGGAAAGTGGGGGGTGCGTCTTATAGCCCGAATGTATGGAGTGTGGAGGCAGGCGTGGTGGGGGCAGCTCTGGAGTGGTGCCGGGGGGGGGGTCTGGAGCGGGCTGCAGACAGAGCGGGAGATCTCCTGCTCCCGCTCATTTAATATGCACTGCCGCTGTCCATCACTGTGGTGCTGAAACTGCACCAAGGTGATGGACTGGGGGAGCAGCACATATTAAACTGTCTGCGCCCCCCCTGTGATGGCACATGCTCCCCCCCCATGTTAAATATGGCCCCCCATGCTGCTGCCAATAATAATATAACAACCACATTACTCACCTTTTCCAGCGATGTCCTGGCTCCCTCCATGCAGCTGCACTCCTCCACTTCCTGGTTCTTCTCTCTGTGAAGCCGGTCATGTGATCGGCTCAGCAGTCTCATCATCTCTGTGCACCCAAACATATTACTGGCATTACAGAGAAGTGGAGGAGTGCAGCTGCATGCAGGGAGCCAGGACATCGCTGGAAAAGGTGAGTAATGTGATTGTTATTTTATTATAGGCAGCAGCATGGGGGGCCATATTTAACATGGGGGGTATGTGCCAGCCCTGGGGGACTTGTGCTAGCCCTGGGGCATGTGTGCCAGCCCTGGGGGGCATGTGTCAGCCCTGGGGGACTTGTGCCAGCCCTGGGGGGCATGTGCCAGCCCTTGGGGACATGTAATGGCTCTGGGGGACGTGTGCCAGCCCTGGGGAATGTGTTCCAGCCCTGGGGAACGTGTGCCAGCCCTGGGTGGCATGTGGCAGCCCTGGGGGAGGGTGCCAGCGCTGGGGGCATGTGCCAGTGCTGGAGGGCATGTGCCAGCCCTGAGGGACGTGTGCCAGCCCTGGGGGGCATGTGCCAGCCCTGGGGGACGGGTCCCCGCCCTGGGGGACGTGTACCAGACCTGGGGACGTGTTCCTCATTATTTCTACTCCAAATATGTTAGGCTTCAACGATCATTCCACTCAACCACAAGCTCAGGTGTTACCTTGTGGCATGGGAAATGGAATTTGTAAATAACATGACTGCTGCAGCCCACCCTATTGAGGCGTTAATGAGGAGCTAGGCAAAAAGATTGTGCAAAGTGTAATATCCTGTAAGTGGTTGTTTGTGTCTGACTCCTGGCACTGGAAGAGGGGGGCCCTTAGGCAAAGGAAAGAGGCATCACAGCCACCATTTTAGCAGTGTAATGCAGTACAACACTGCTACACTTTTCTACAGTTAATGCTTGCAAATGTGTGCTGACAATATGCAGTTTTGCTATGGATCCCCCACAAAATATGTCTGCTCTGGAGAATGTCATCTTCCTCATCACCCCAGGGGGAGAGGGTGCTTAATCACCACACCTGAAGCAGCCCACAGAGGAGATGAACACATGTGACCGTGCTACCCACATTGGGCCTCACATGCAGCAAGATCTGGATCCAGTGCTGGGCTTAGATGCCAGAGGATGACCTGAGGAGCTCACAGTCAGAAGGTGACTTATTTCCCATGCTATTCGGGAGCACCAGATGTCAGACTCCAGAAGATCTTGCAGCATGCTTGGCGGTATTACACCTGCTGTAAGAGCCGCAGCTACTGAATGAGCTAACCCACTAGGACCAGGAGCATGATGAGGCTGATGATAAGGCTGATGAAGATGAGGAAGAGAAGGAGGTATTAGAGGCAGAAGACCCTGTTTCCCTGCCATTTGTAGCACAACCACAAGAGGTCATTGGTTTGGAAAATATCATGTGGGGACCTCTACCCCATCCAATCAACTGACTGATACAGCATGAACCACAACAATGTGTCTCTTTTCTTGAAGAGATTTGCCTTGCCAATGCCATCACCCGAGAGTTGTTGCATCGACCAATGTACCCATAGCAAGGTGGCTGCATTCTTCCAGCAGAGGGGTTTTTCTTTCATAGCTGAACAAGGTACTGCGCATTGGTGCTATGTCAACTGGTCCACCCTGCTGTGTGACCGTCTTCCCAAAAGACTCTGCAAAATATATGTTGGGGAAGAGATCACCTTCAAGAAAGTGATGGATTACAAGGGGTGATTTGCAGTTGGCATAAGTCATGTTGCCACCGACGACTACTTTGAGAAGTAGCAGCAGGACACCAGGAGAAGTAGACCAGGAGAAAACACGGTGTTGGGCGGAGGCTAGGTCTCGGTTTGTTGGTCAGCTAGCTGCAGCAAAACTCACATGGCTTGGCAGTGTTCCCCAATTTACTTCCTTCTCTCCTAGGGAGGATGGTCAAACACTAATTCCTCCATCGTTTTCTCCAGAGGTGGCCATGATGGAGTGTGCTGGGGGCAAGTGGTGTACAGCAGCAGAGTACCATGAGCAAGGGTGAGAAAACTTTACTTCCAAGTACAGGGGATTTTCCTAAAAAAGAAGCATGTTGTTGGGTTGCTTACCCATCCCTTTGTTGGCACGTTGTCCAAAGAAGGACTTTTTAAAGTTGTTTTTCATTTCTTTGAACAGTGAGACCTTTTTTTTGTTAAATTTATTTTTCCCCTTTCCAGTTTAAAGATAGTTTGTGCTTCCTCCTGCTGAATTAGCGGACATGCATGAAGTTTTTGTGCTATGACTCAAAGCCCTTAATGCACTCTGCCCTATATGGTCTTTCCACCATTTTAATAGACTCTGCTGATTCCAAAGGGACTTTCGTTATATATGCTGTGTATATTCATATATGTGTGTTTGAGTCTGTGCTACAGTAAAGTTTTTTTTACTTCATTCCTTGTGTGCTGGACTGTTTATCCAATCAGGTGCTTTGATACTGTCCTTCAGAGGCAGGTGAACAAGCCGCTGGCTTCTGGCCTGACAGTCTGGGGTATGGAAATGCAAGACACTACACACATTCCAGAGTTGGCCAAGTGTGGTCTTGAAAGGCTGCAAACAGTCCCTTTCTGGTTGTACCTAGCATTGCACAAGGTGCTGCAATCATAACCTCTGCAGTTGATGAAATTAACACCTCTGCAATAATTAGGAAGTTCTGGAAACTTGCACTGTTTTCAGACCATGAGGACTGTAGTAGGACACCCCTGCCCTAGAAGTCTCTGTGGAAGTATCCAGGGGAAGTACATAAAAAAATGCAAAAAGAAAAGAGATGGACAAGTAAAAGGAGGAGCAGACACAGATATAGGCATGTCATGCCCTTCTAAAATCCATTTTTACTCCAGTATTTGTAAGGCATCATGCACACGATGAGTATTTGGTGAGTTTTACTTCAGTATTTATAATTCCTCGTGGAGATGATGAGTATTTGGGGCGGTTTTTCCTCATCATTTGTAAGGCCTTATGCATACGATGAGCATTTGGTGAGGTTTTTACCTCAGTATCTGTAAGGCCTCGTGCAGAAGATGAGTCTTTGGTGAGTTTTACTTCAGTATCTGTAAGGCCACGTGCAGACGATGACTATTTGGTGAGGTTTTTCCTCAGTATCTGTAAGGCCTCGTGCAGACGATGAGTATTTGGTGATGTTTTTCCTCAGTATCTGTAAGGCCTCATGCAGATGATGAGTCTTTGGTGAGTTTTACTTCAGTATCTGTAAGGCCACGTGCAGACGATGAGTCTTTGGTGATGTTTTTCTTCAGTATCTGTAGGGCTTCGTGCAGACGATGACTATTTGGTGAGTTTTTTCCTCAGTATCTGTAAGGCCTCGTGCAGACAATGAGTCTTTGGTGATGTTTTTCCTCAGTATCTGTAGGGCTTCGTGCAGACGATGACTATTTGGTGAGTTTTTTCCTCAGTATCTGTAAGGCCTCGTGCAGACAATGAGCCTTTGGTGATGTTTTTTCCGCAGTATCTGTAAGGCTTTGTGCAGATGATGAGTCTTTGGTGAGCTTTACTTCAGTATCTGTAAGGCCACATGCAGACGATGACTATTTGGTGAGGTTTTTCCTCAGTATCTGTAAGGCCACGTGCAGACGATGACTATTTGGTGATGTTTTTCCTCAGTATCTGTAAGGTCTCGTGTAGACGATGAGTATTTGGTGATGTTTCTCTGCAGTATCTGTAAGGAATCGTGCAGACAATGACTATTTGGTGAGGTTATTCCTCAGTATCTGTAAGGCCACGTGCAGACAATGAGTATTTGGTGATGTTTTTCCTCTGTATCTGTAAGGTCTCGTGCAGATGATGAGTATTTGGTGATGTTTTTTCTCAGTATCTGTAAGGCTTCGTGCAGACGATGAGTATTTGGTGATGTTTTTCCTCAGTATCCATAAGGCCTCGTGCAGACAATGAATATTGTGTCACATTTAGGGGACTACAAGAAGAGACTCCATTTTTTCTAAAAATTTGGGCACAGATTGGCATCAATTGCCCCACAGTTGCAAACTTTAAATGGTTACTTTTAGGCAAAAATCCACAAGGCTTTAGTCTCCCCAGGATGACACAGGGATAGAAAAGTCCTTGTGGATACATTCCGCGTTCATATTTATGAACGTTAGTCTGTCCACATTCTGGGTGGACAGACGGGTGCACTTTTCTGTCAGAACACTACCAGCAGTGCTGAAGACACGTTCCGAGAGAACGCTGGCTGCGGGGCACGACAAGATCTCCAAGGCGTGAGTGGTGAGCTCAGGCCATTTTTTCCAGATTGGAAGCCCAAAATGATCAAGGCTCCAGTTCCCCAGTCATGGCATCGATGTTAAGTTGGAGATACTCGTGTACCATCCACCTTAGGCGTTGACTATGTGTCAGACTTCTCGTGCCTTCAGATTAAATACCAGGAGAACAACTGGAGTTTATAGTGCAAAAAGTATCAAAATTAATTTATTATTTAGTTGCATAAAAAACTTTACAAACAATTACATAAGTGTATACTCTCAAAGACAGGACACTTGGTGCAAACATATAACCCTCCCATGCCTGCCATCTTGGTGCTGCTGACCGTGAGGACCTTGGAGATGTAGTCATCCCTTCTGCATAGGACTACTCCTGTACTTCCTCCACCTCCTCCTGTCCCACCACCTGACTCCGAATATTGTTTAGAGTGTGCTCCAGCATGCAGATGACCGGAATAGTCATGCTGATAATGGCATCATCAGCACTAAACATCTTCGTCGCCATCTCAAAACTGTGCAGAAGGGTGCATAGGTCCTTTATCTGAGACCACTCCTGCAGCGTGATCTGCCCCACCTCTGGATCTCGTTGGCCCAGGCTATACATCATAACGTACTGCACCAGGGCTCGGCAGTGCTGCCACAGTCGCTGCAACATGTGTAGAGTAGAATTCCAGCGTGTTGGCTCATCGCATTTCAGCCGGTGAACGGGCAAGCCGAAAGACTTCTGTAGCGAAGCAAGTCATTGAGCTGTGGGATGCGAACGCCGGAAGTGAGTACACAGCGACAGTGCCTTCTGCAGAAGCCCTTCGGATAGTGTGTCAAAAATTGTTGGACAACCAGATTCAACACGTGAGCAATACAAGGCACGTGTGTGACATTGCCCCGGCGAAGGACCGCACCCAGGTTTGCAGCATTGTCGCACTCAGCCTTCCCTGGCTGCAGGTTGAGTGGAGACAGCTATTGCTGAAACTCGGTCGCCAGAGCTGACCACAACTCTTGAGCTGTGTGACTCACATTTCCCAGGCATTTCAAGGTAAAGACCGCCTGATGTCGTTGATCCCTGCTGCCAGCATAATATGGAGGTGTGCAGGATTCCTTCTGTGCAGTTACAAAGTGTGTGGCATTACCAGACAGGCTTTGGGCGGAGGTAGAGAACCGAGACGAGGTTAAGGAGGCAGAAGCAGTGAAGGAGCTTCTGCCTACAGAGCATGAATGCACAACTCGTGGGGATGGCAAGACTTGGACAGCAGACCCTTCTCCAGCTCTCACCATAGTTAACCAGTGCCCAGTCAGCGACATGTAACGCCCCTGTCAATGCTTACTGGTCCAAGTGTCTGTGGTGAAATGCACCCTGTCACACACAGAGTTTCTCAAGGAAGCGGTGATGTTGTCTTCGACCTGCTGGTGTAGCGCAGGCACACCTTTCTTGGAGAAGTACAGTCATGGCCAAAAGTTTTGAGAATGACACCAAAATTATATTTTTACATGATCTGCTGCCCCCTGGTTTTTATTTGTGTTTGTCTGATGTTTATATCACATAGAGAAATATAATTGCAATCATATTATGAGTACCAAAAGGTTATATTGACAGTTAGAATGAGTTAAGTCAATATTTGCAGTGTTGACCCTTCTTCTTCAGGACCTCTGCAATTATCCCTGGCATGCTCTCAATCAACTTCTGGACCAAATCCTGACTGATAGCAGTCCATTCTTGCATAATCAATGCTTGCATTTTGCCAGAATTTGTTGGTTTTTGTTTGTCCACCCGTCTCTTGATGATTGACCACAAGTTCTCAATGGGATTAAGATCTGGGGAGTTTCCAGGCCATGGACCCAAGATCTCTATGTTTTGTTCCCTGAGCGCCATTTAGTTATCACCTTTGCTTTATGGCAAGGTGCTCCATCATGCTGGAAAAGGCATTGTTGGGCGCCAAACTGCTCTTGGACGGTTGGGAGAAGTTGCTTTTGGAGGACATTCTGGTACCATTCTTTATTCATGGCTGTATTTTTAGGCAAGACTGTGAGTGAGCCGATTCCCTTGGCTGAGAAGCAACCCCACACATGAATGGTTTCAGGATACTTTACTGTTGGCATGAGACAAGACTGGTGGTAGCTCTCACCTCTTTTTCTCCGAATAAGCTGTTTTCCAAATGACTTTACCCCAGTCCTCAGCAGTCCACTCCCTGCACCTTTTGCAGAATATCAGTCGGTCCCTGATGTTTTTTCTGGAGAGAAGTGTCTCCTTTGCTGCCCTCCTTGAAACCAAATCCAGGGATGGTGTATATACAGTCCGCGCTGCTTGAAATAATCAGTCCAAAGTCTTGAGTAAAAGACCCCCCTTCTTTATTTTCCACATACGCGTTTCGGTGCTACTCCAAGCACTACCTGCCCTAAAGAATTCCCTGAGCTAGATCTGGCCAGATGCTGTGAAAAACACTTGCACAGCACTGGCACACACCTGCCTGGAAAAAACTGCTATGAACTGCTCTAACCTAGCCCAAAGGTCCGAGATTACAACTAGTCCCGACTTCTATGAAGTAGCCCTAAAAAGGGCTTATACACAACTAGTCCCTACTCCCTATACTTCTATGAAGTAGCCCTCAAAAGCGCTGATATTGCTAAAATTCGCGCCCTCCCTCCAGTTCCCACTCCCTAAACCTATCTATCTAACTTTATATTCGCTCACTAGGTGACTAATAAGTGAAGTGACACTGTTTAACTGTATAGCGCCCACAGCAGCAGTGCCGTCTGACACAGAGCTGCAGCAATGAGCAAATGGTGGCGATGGGGAAAATGGCCAGATCTTATAGGGCTAGGACATGTGATTTACACAGCCAATGATGCCTGACCTTGCTTGTGGGCAAAAAATGCACTTTACTGTGTATGAGTGTGATTGGGTGACAGCCTGCACCGCCCCACTACATATGCAGATAGGAGAAGAAAAAATGGAAATCGACTTTATTTCTGCAGCACTGATCTAAACCACGCCGCATTCCCCCGCACGCTATACACAGAAACTGAATATTCACATTCATTAACAGGGTTAGGGTTAGGGTTAAGCTTTTGGTGAACGAACCATTATCGAACATAACCACGAACTGGTGAATCTGAAGCAAATTGTTCGAATTCGGCGAATGACTCGAACACCGCCCAAAACAGCTTGAATTTGAGATTGGCGAACAATTCGACTCGAACACCGCTCATCTCTATTCCTCAAACACTTTCAGCACAACTGTGACACTCCTTGGACCTTCTTGGGCCATGTTCCCATGGTGCGTTGTTTGTTGCTTTTTTATTTAGATTTCCAAAATCTGCATCAAATTCTGCATGTCTAGCGAAGTCAAGAGTAAGACAGATGTGCTGCGCCAAAGCTGCTTTCTTTTTCCTTGAACATGTGGTTCAGATTTCTTTTTTCTGCCCCAAAATTTGCACCAAATCTGGATGAAAAAAAAAACACATTGGCACAGCCCTTGTATATTCTCGTAGGCTTTACTGGCTTCAAGATAAACATGTAGATTTTAATACAGATTCTCAAAATCTTATTAATAAAAAGCATCAAACAATGTACTGTGGGCACAGGGCCTTACAACAATATGGTGGGGTAATGTTCACAGAAAATATCCCCCATATGCTGTAAGAGCAGGCACGCAGGTACTGGAGAGAGTAAGACAAGCAGTGCCATCACAAACATTTCTGCAGTTCAGACTTGAGAGGTCACACAGGGGCTATTCCACAAAATTGAACTCTGTTGTACTTCTTAACATCATCACTCCTCACACACGCTGTCTCACATTACTGGCGAGATATATTAGCTACGTCTCATGTGATATAGTGGCACTCACGGGACAACTAGTGTTACGAAGGTTGATGCCACTGATGTTAGCTCAGGTCTCAGAGCGGGGTTCCCTGCTGCGTGATACTTGCTGTATAACCTGAAACAACCTCAGGGAAGTAGTGAGGATGTCTGATGTTCATGAGTGGGCCCAGAAGCATGTGGGCAGTGGCAATGAATCTTTCTAAGTAATAAGATAACGTCTGTGACAAAACAGCGGGGCTCCACTGCAAAACGGTTTGAGCTTTGTTTGTCAGCTTTTGGGCCCCTTTGAAGGTGTTTTCTAGGCCCTTGATTTTGCCTCCCATTTATTTGAATGAGGTTTGAAAATTTGGCAAACTGTTCTCCAATCTAATTGGTGAACATATGCCCGTTCAGCGAACCAAACTGAATCCTACCTTCACAAGGTTTGGTCAGCTCTACCTGCAACTCCCAGACGCAAATCTACCTAGAGATATAGCCAGCAAGGAAGTGCAGTGAAAACTAAATATCAATAACCCAACCAAGAATGTGTTAGGGCAGACCAAAACGGGAAAATGAGAAGCACTTAGAGAGGTTCAAACAATGAAGTGAGAACAAAGACAATAGTAACCATCAACATGAAAGAGATGGAAGGAAAGAAAAGTAAATGGCCTATCAGACAGAGGAACTGACAATAAAACAACAGGTCAGTGGATTGAATCCCCAAACTGAGCCATGACAATTAACTGTGGTTAAGCAACTATCTTCTTATTGCGCTAATATGTGGCGCCCCTGTGACTAGGCGCCACAGAGTGGTATTACACTTATTATCTAGATGTAATATTATTGTGAGTTGCTAGTTTGGGATTTAAATCTTATGGAGTCTTTTCTACACTCACTTAGGACCACACCACCTAGAGTAGGGGAAACAGTACTTGGTAGATCCCAGATAGGTGGGGGCGGAGCTTAGGATAGAGGAAGAGTGACAGTTGACAGTTTACCTCAGACGGTGCTGGGAAGGCAGACAGAATGGTCAGGCCTGGCAGCCCAGCTGAGTGGAGGGTACCCCATCTTTTAGTGGGGACCCAGGACAGAAGGCAACGGGCCAGGACTGGTAGGAGCCAGCTGGTCACGTTGAGGGAACACCGGCAACATGGACAGGCGAGGCAGCCAGGAGTTTAGCCCTGACTGCAAAACCGTCGAGCTGCAGGCCCAACAGAACCGGGTTGCTGACAGCCCCACAAAGATACCTCATCCCTCAGGACTGAAAACCGGTTCAGGGCACTAAAAGAAACTAAAGGGGACAGGCTGAATTCCGTGCACAGGGGCTTTAGTCCTTGGGCCCAGGCCAGACCGGTAAAGTACAGACCTTATCTTCTAGACACAGACTGTAGGACTGGCGGGTGAGCTCTATAAGGGTGAAAAAAAAATGAAAGACTGAGAAAGAAAGTAGTAAACCCTGAAAGACAAAGAGAGGACATCTAGAGACTCCATAAGAGAAACCCTGAGTTGGCAACAACACCCTGAAAACCAAACTGTACAGTGTCTTGTTATGCCATCAGCCGGTCCCGAGTAAAGCAGAGTTAAATTTGAACTGGTTTCTGTTATTCTTCCCGCCGTAGCCTGGAGGGCTTAACATCATCATCAACATCAGTTCAGTAGAGGGGTAAGAACTGCAGTACCACCATTACCATCGCTGTCCTCCCTCACCGTCTCACCACAATAGCTGCCCTGAGGTAAAGATCCACCTGTGGGGAGCTGTACCACACTTAGCTGCCTCAACCATCACCTCAGTGGCCGGCTGGCAGCGCCGGTACCATCTTACCGGACACTACAGGTGGCGTCACGTTCCCCTGTAAATAATCCCTTTAACCCTCACCGTTTAACATCAACATCTAGTATAATTGATCACCAGGGGCATGGCACCGGGTTCCCGACCATCCGAGACTCCCCACACAGTAGCCCCGGTGTCCGAGTACCCCATCCCTTAGCTCTGGCCGAATCAAATATAATTTTTTATTCGACTGACATTATATGCATTTACTGTGGATGTCCTTTTGCTTTTTTCCAAATGCACTTGAAAAAAAATGTAAACTTGTTGCATACAATGGATTTCCTAACCTTTATGAAATATTAAATTTGCTGTGTTGACAAATTCCTTGAGATGATTTAATCAATTTGAGGCAAATCAAATTCAAGATAAATTTCATGGAGTTCGTAGGTCCCAGGATAGAGAAAAATACAATTAGATTCACATGCATAGATTGTGAGCTCTCGCGGACAGGGTCCCGTCCCATCCCCTCCTGTTCCTGTTTGTCTGTACTACACTAATATATTTTACTTGACCTCGTCTACCCTCTTATTATGTAAAGCGCCATGGAATCTCATATATTCTAATAATAATAAAAATAAAAGAAAGGCCACCATTTTATTCATGGAAGAAGTATGCATTAGTCACAGAAAGATTACATGACCTCAGGCATGTGCATGCTGGCTTCCTCATAATACTTTGCAACTATCACATCATGTGATATAGTGCAGACAATCAATAGGGCCTGTCATAGTCTGATTAATACCTTTGGCAGTGAATGCAGCATCCATTTCGAGGTGCTTTTCAGATAGTGATAGTTTGTCAGACTTCATAGTTTACAGATTTCACAATTCAGCAATAAAGACAGGAAGAGAAAGCTCTAAAATAATGAATAGACTTTATCATGTAGAATAGCTTCAACAATGAAGAAGTTAAAGGCCCCGTTACACGCTGGCAATTTAGGGGCTTGGCAAAGTTGCAGCAACATCACTGGTGAGTTGCCCCATGTAACATGGTGATTTCAATGGCGATCGTTGATTCAGCAACATCGCCAGGTTTCAGGACAATGTCCTGAAACCTGGCGATGTTGCTCAGGCGATCTGCCTGAATCGCCCTGTATGACATTGCAACAGCGCTGTTGCAAGCAACTTCCCCGATTGACTGCAATGTTAAGGATCGCTGCCTGGGTTGAATTTAATCCTGGCAGTGATAGCTGCTTTCAACATCGCTGCTGCGTTGCCGGCGATGTCTCTCAGTCTGACAGGAGCACAGCAATCTTGGCCAATGGCCAAAAACGAGCACGCTCCCGTCAGTTGCCGGCGATTTGGAAATGTCACACGGGGAGGTATCGCCGGCGATATTGCGGCGATCTCATGAACGCGCACATCGCTTCTGCATCGCTCGTGAGACGTCACACGTAGCAATATCGCCGGCACCCCAGGGCGATCAGGCGATTCCGGAATCACCTGAAACAATCTTGAAGCGATGTGTGCTTTTCAGATCGCCGTGTCACACAGCACCACCTCACCGTCAATGTGGCATACAGAATGGATTGCCTGAACACAGACATCACCTGTGCCATTGCTATCGCCGCATCACACGGCAGTAGGCATACGGATCGCTCAAGCAACATCGCCTGATTTCCCGACACTGTTGGGAAATCTCTGAACTCAGAAACAGAGATTAATCACCGTTCAATCGCCCTGTTACACGCGGCGACGCACAGGCGATGTCGCTTCAACATCGCCTGAACAGGAAGATCTCGGCGACAACCCCGGCGATATCTCCCCGTGTGACGGTACCTTCAGAGTAGTAGTCTGTGAATAATACAGAGATTCAATTGGCAGGAGAGAGAGAAATCAGAGGTGCTAACTGCAATGTCAGCGTGATTGACTGGTGATGTTGTAACGGCTATAGGTCCTGCTGTAATTAAATTATAATTACAAATTTTTTCTTACATTCCTAACGCACTAAAAAGCAGTAGCAAGTCAGCACAATAGCTTTTACATAAATAAACTCTAAAATCATTGCAAGTTAGTGTGATTGCTTTCTTGAGACTGCACTGAATTTTTCCTTTTATTGTGCACTACTTTTTATGAAGGAGACAATAATAGTTTTCAAAATACAAAAGAAAATTTC
This sequence comes from Allobates femoralis, assembly GCA_033576535.1. Lineage (NCBI taxonomy): Eukaryota > Metazoa > Chordata > Amphibia > Anura > Aromobatidae > Allobates > Allobates femoralis. The sequence goes on along the minus strand of JARQOC010000002.1, from coordinate 104,382,206 downwards.
CCAAAATCCTGAAATTAAACTGGGATTGTCTACTCCACAAAATGAACATATATATATATTTTTTTTTTATTATTTTGCATACCTATTTTACTAGTCAAATTGTACATTCAAACAGGCCACACTAATACAGAATCCTGCTGTACTTGGTGGGTTTTTGTGATTTTGTACATACTTGAATCTCTTATTTTGTCATTTTTGTTAACAGGGTATACTTTTTATTCAAATGTAAGCAATATATAAACAGTTAACCATACATGTCTGTTTTTAAAACACCTATTTTCTATATTAATTTAACATTCATAGATGCCACACTTATCAACTAAAGACACATTTTGATTTCTATGCATGCACCTGAGCATTGAACAAAATATTTAGTAAAAGAAAAAGTGACAAATGAAAAGGACCGGTCACAATTGGCTCCCCCTTGACTCTAGCAAGATTATTATTGACGAGGTTGCTGAGGCCATCATGGAATATATGGTACATCTTTCAGCAATACTATAAGTGTGATTTGGTCTGTACAGAAAAGTATTCATGATTACTAAAGACTTAGGCTAGCTTCACACCATGATTTTGACCTGTCAGGTTCTGTCCGGTGATTTATAGGAAGCACCAGACAGAACCTGCCAGCCCCGGACAGAACAGAACTGGAGGTTCTGTTTTCTGATGGAATCGGCAGATCACAGATTTCAGGAGCTGTCCCTGCTGAAATTTCAAAATTGCGGCTAGCGGGGGGATAGTCACGGTCCTGACATGTAAGCGGGGTACTCTCCACGGTGCTGAAGTTCAGCGCTGGCCAGCGCTTGAGCCTCAGCACCCAGTGTCTGGGAGCCGGACCGATTTTCTGTCGGATCCAGCACGATTCAGCACCATAGACTCCCATGTTAGGGGCGCTGAATCGCACCTGATCCTAGAGTATCTGGGAAGATCCGATTTGTTCAGATTTTGCCCCGGACAGAAAACCACAGCAGTCTGCGATTTTGTGTCCGGGACAAAATCCTGAATTCTCCCGGATCCTCCCGGACAGATGGAAACTGGATGGCAAAACAATCCAATCCGGCCCCATAGGGATACTACGGGGCCGAAATCGGATCTGTGGCTGTCTGGTTCACACTGGCCAGCTCCGGATCACTAAAAACGTGGTGTGAAGCTGGCCTTAGAGGGATCATTTTTGGACTATTTTTCTTTTTAATTAAAAAAAACAAAAACTGCACTGTGTTATTAAAAAAGTTGTTGGTTATTATCAGGTTACCATTTGATTCTTTGTTGAGGTCTCTTTGATATTACTAATGATGTGTTTGCAATAATAAGGTCTGACATAGTACTAGAAGATCTCCAAGTGTTTTAAGTATCTTTTCAGAGTAGTTGGAGTACTTGGAGTTTGCAGTGAATTTGTTAATAAGGTAAATTTAAAATAAAAAAACTCTGAACCTGACAAATTTTAAAGGGAACCTGACCCCTCCAAATCAATCACCCCCAACCCTATTAATACCTGTCCCTGCACCCTAACATATCAGTATTAGTGCTCCTTTTCTATAAAAAAAAAGCGCTCTGTAACATTGGAATAATCAACAATATACACTTACAATTCTGAGACTTCTTGTCCCTGAATAAGTCTCAAAGGTGTCCCCTGTGAGACTCTAAGCTCTCCCTAGGTGCTCATTTCACGCCCCGAATGATCCACCCTCTCTCTGTCTGTGCTGCAGTGATGTGGAGGTAATGATTTGCGTTCTGTGAGTGATAGAGGGGGGGAGGGTATAGCCTGCACAAGCAGAGCACACAGACAGAGAACAGCTGGATTCTGGAGCTGCAAAACAACACGCCGGAAGGGCTAAAGAATATAGCCCCTGCTAATTATAATCACTAATGAGTAAGTATTAAAACGTTTTTATGCACTTTCACAGGATGCTTTTAGGAGACAAAAGGAGTGTGAGATTAGTGATAATATGCTGCAGAGACATGTTTTGTTAGTTTAGGAGGCGTTCTGGAGGTATTAAAAATAAAAGTATTGTGGCCCCTACACACTACACCTTTAGAATTTTTAATAACATCAGTAAATCCATAGGCATTAATATGGAGTTGTTCCTTCTTTTCCAGCTCTAACAACTTTCCTTCTTCCGTGAAGGCTTTCTTGTGTGATTTTGGAGAGTTTATGTTTTAATTTTAGCCCAATCATCCAGAAAAGTATTTGTGAGATCAGGTACTGATATTTGATGTCAACCTCAGGTTCATAAATTCCATTCCATTTTATGCTAAAGTTATTTTCTGTTGTGGAGTTCAGAGCTCTATGCAGGTCAGTTCTTCTTCACCAAACCCACCATATCCATACCAATAAAAAACATGTTTTTATGCACATTACTTTGTGCACTGGTGCATTGTCATGCTGGAACAGAAAAGGTCCTTCCTGAAATTCATCCCTCAAGAAAAAGTCTGGAACTTTAAATTTATTAAACTTGCATTATCAACAGTAAAATATATTCTCCATGAACATGACCTGAAAGGCTGAATATGAACCCATTGGTCCACAAACGGCATAAAAAGCTAGGTTATCGTTTGCAATACTTTGAGCGAGTAATGAGTAATGAATCCAGTGAAAGTCATTGGGAAACTCACTGGGATCCAAATACTGAAACAATTCAAACTGTTTGATTAGAGCTAACAAATCAATGGTATCACAAGTCTAATATCTTAACAAGTTCAAGAGTCAACATCCATATAACATGGGTGAATCAGAAAAACACATTTACAAGGATAGCTAACAAGTGGAGTAGTCAGTTAGTAACCCTAAGCAGTATTCAGCAAAATGCCCTAACAGATAAACAAGCACTAAGATAGATACCATTGAATGAGGCATCCAAGGTGTGTAAAAAATGAAAAGGAGTTTCCACATGCGCTGCCCCGGGTATTGATTGGCCTTGAAAGCTTGATCCAAGAATCTTTATTTGTAAAATCTCAATGCGTTTTGTGAGGTTCTCCTCACTTCATCAGGAGATAAAAGCCTGATGAAGTGAGGAGAACCTCACAAAACGCATTGAGATTTTACAAATAAAGATTCTTGGGTCAAGCTTTCAAGTCCAATCAATACCCGGGGCAGCCCATGTGGAAACTCCTTTTCATTTTTTACACACCCTGGATCCTTTAGGAGGTGCAGCAGCCTGGCTCTTTGTGATCAATAGGTGTTGTGAACTGGCACAACCTCCAAAGGTGAGTGTATCACACACCGAGCTATATCCTTCACTACACAGATAAGACCCTATGTGCGCCATTTCTCCCTCTTTCACAGTGTATTCCTGATAGAATGAGGCATAAAAGACGTACTTTAACATGTGGCATAGTCACTACCATGAGCAGGTTGAGGGAACCAGGATAAACCCATCACAATATTTCAACTAGGAAGTTAAAACTTGGGCACAATTAGGTTTTTCAAATTGACAATTTTATTATGATAGTTGTGTTTAAATTAAGTAAGATTAGCAAACTGAAGCTAATCTCATTGAAAAGGTGTGAGCTGAAAGGAAAGATTGTGTACAAGCAAGGAGGCCCACAAACCTGACTTAGTTACACCAGTTGTATCATGATAAATGGGCCAAAATTGCAGCTATTTGTTATAAGAAGCTTGTGGAAGGACACATTAAATATTTGATGCAAGTTAGACAATTTTAAGGAATGAAGCCAAATACCAACCATACTATACCTGTCTTGCTCTGAGCGCCCATAACCAGCAGTATATTTTTAATTCCTTGTATCTTAAAGGAAGGAGACTCATTCTTTATCCTAAATATAGACATACCATTGTAAGAAAAAACTAATATATATATACAATATTCTAGCTGTAGAACATGGCATTGCATGGCATAATACCCATATATGATTCTAATGCTCATATATGTTAATATCACCCATTTATGGCAATATCTCCCATATATCGTAATGTGTTTATGAGTGTATGTATCATAGTCCTGCCCTCTCCCAGTAGCCCCTCCTCTTTGTAGGTCTGCCCCTACACATAGCCCACCCCTCCCAGTAGCCATGTCCCTTTCATAGCACCATCCCCATGTATAGCCCCAGCCAGGGCCGGACTGGGACCAAAAAGCAGCCATGGAAAACAAATCCCACCAGCCTACATACTGCAACACCCATCAGTCCTGATCAGTGAAATTTGCTATTATGTTGTCTAGGCCTCATCACTTTCTTAAAAGAGTTCTCTGAAGAGCCACATGTGAATGGTGCAGCAAAGGGAATAATCAACCGCAACTCCATTTACAGTACATGGTGATCTTCAAGGCCATGTTTCTCGGGATTGTGGGGTCCCAGCGGTTAAATCCAGAGCGAAGGAAAGTCATCACCTATACATAAGAGTAGTAATGACTTCCATACTGGGAATAATCAATTTAAACAACAGTTAAATGTTGAAAACCAAAGTCGAATACCGCCTCTCTTACAACAGGACTGGAGAAGTGGTACTATGCAGTGTATATATACAGAATTATACAGATACTGAGGATTGCACCCAAGAAAAAAAAAAGTGCCAGCACTGCCAAAAAAAATATAAAGTTTGTGTAAATACACATATTGTTTCCACACTGTAAAAATGACACATTTTGCAAAAGATTAAAACAACTTTTGAGCCACTCTGCCGCGACAAGGGATATCTAAGATAGAGTGGTCCTACTCTACAATTTTTAATTTTCACTGTGTCAAAAGAGCTCAATAATGTATATAAAGTGGACCATACAAAACAATCACTCACCTTCACATATCAGACCTTCTTCCAAGGGGCCAGATCAGTGCAAGTGATATAAGGTAACTGAGGTCCCCACACCTGCAGCTTCCACCACAAATGTCAGGGCTTTTCACAGTTAACCCCACCGCACCGACTCAGCCTTTATGGATAACAGCAGGTTAGGTTCAGGTGAATGGAGCAAAAAGTGAACTGATTCTCAGGCCTGACTGTGATAACCGTGTGTGAACGGTTACCAAAAATTACTGCTGTCAATACAGGTGGAAACGGATAAAATCTGACGTGCAAGGCTTCTTTCTGGCAATGCTGGCACTTTGTTTTTTCTGAGGATTACACCCAGTATATAGGGCAGGAGAAGTGCTACTGTGCAGTGTATATATACAGAATAATACAGATACTGAGGATTACACCCAGTATACAGTACAGGAGTAGTGGTACTGTTCAGTGTATATATACTGAATAATACAGATATTGAGGATTACACCCAGTATACAGGACAGGAGGAGAAGTGGTACTGTGCAGTGTATATATACAGAATAATACAGATACTGAGGATTACACCCAGTATACAGGACAGGAGAAGTGGTACTGTGCAGTGTAAATATACAGAATAACATAGATACTGAGGATTACACTCAGTATACAGGACAGGAGAAGTGGTACTGTGCAGTGTATATACACAGAAAAATACAGATACTGAGGATTACACCCAGTATACAGGACAGGAGAAGTGGTAATGTGCAGTGTATATATACAGAATAATAGAGATACTGCGGATTACACCCATTACAGACTGTGGGCAGTATACACATTACAGACTGCGGGCTGTATACACACTACAGACTGCAAGCTATATGGACATTACAGACTGCCCGCTGTATACACATTACAGACTGCGGAATGTATGCATATTACAGAGTGCCCGCTGTATACACAACACAGACTGCAGTCTGTATACACAATAAAGACTGCAAGCTGTATATACATTACAGTCTGCCTGCTGTATACACATTACAGAATGCCCGCTGTATACACATTACAGACTGTCCACTGTATACACATTACAGACTGCAGGCTGTATACACATTACAGACGGCAGGCTTGATATACATTACAGAATGTCCGGTGTATACACATTACAGACTGTGAGCCGTATACACATTACCTACTGCAAGCTGTATACACATTACAGACTGCCCTCTGTATACACATTACGGACTGCAGGCTGTATACACATTACAGATGGCAGTCTGGATACACATTACAGACTGCGGACTGTATACACATTACAGACTGCCTGCTGTATACACATTACAGACTGCGGGTTGTATACACATTGCAGACTAAGGGCTGTAAATACTGTACAGACTACCCTCTGTATACACATTACAGACTGTGGGCTGTATACACATTACAGACTGCGGGCTGTATACATGTTACAGACAGCGGGGTGGATACACATTACAGATTATGGGCTGTATACACATTACAGATTTTCCTCTGTATACACATCACAGACTCCGGATTGTATACACATTACAGACTGTCTGATGTATACACATTACAGACTGTGGGCTGTAAACACATTTGCATGCAGTATGTATGCAGTATACATATTACAGACTGTGGGTCGTATACAAATTACAGACTTCAGGCTGTATACGCATTACAGACTGCGGGCTGGATACTCATTACAGACTTCAGGCTGGATACACATTACAGACTGCCTGCTGGATACACATTTGAGATCACTGGCTAGATACACATCTGAGGCCCCTTTCACATCAGCATTTTGCGGCCGATCTGGCAGGTGGCGTCACATTTGCTAGATCGACCGCCTAACGGCCAGCTTGCGACCCTGCTGGTGCGGCAAGTGTGGTTCTGTATGCAGCTTTTTTTTTTTCGCGGCTGCATGTGCTGGATCCCGCTGATCTGACGGAACCGCACTTGCTGCAATGCATGGGGCTTGCCGGATCCAGCCCGCAACTCGGCAGATCTGGCAGATGCAGTAAATCTGCCGAATCTGCCGCACATCAGAAAAAACGCTAATGTGAAAGGCCCATTAGAGTGTTGGTGTATATCTATTATACATAGCACTATACTGTATATACAGGTCCACACTATATACATACAGTATATAGGCACACTAATACAGCATGTAGTGTGGACCTGTATATACTGTATAGTGTTGTGTAGAGACAGAAAGACACTGTCAAACACACAGGCAGACAGACAGACACATACATCAACCATATATGTGCTACTCACAGGACCTGTGATGATGTCACATGGAGAAGAAGCATCAGGGGTCACATGACCAGCTCAGAGAGGGATCAGGGATATGAAAAAGTTGGTGGGAGGGCCCAGGATCTGCACCTAACAATCCTGATTGGTCTGAGTGGGACCTTGTTTTGGGGAAATGGCTCACTCCCTTCATGTCCATGGCCCCACCACCTTCATAGCCGTGGTCCCACCCCATGAATGCCGCGGCCACTCGGCAGCAAATGATTTAAAGCAGACCTGCGGCTGGAGGAGTGGGTGGCCCCTCCACCCCACACCCGGGCAGCCCATAGGGAAAAGTCCCGCTCCTCTCGCCTATCAGTCGGGGCCTGGTCCCAGCCCCTTCATAAATACACCCCTCCATATAGTCCCATGGGTGTGGCTATGTAATGGAGGTGGGGATATGTAGAGATGCAGGATGCAAAGTAGGTGTGATTATGTGGAATGGGTGTGGTTATGCCGAATGGGGTATGACCATTGGAGTAGGTGGGGGTATGTGGAGTGGGTTGGGGCTATGCTGAGTAGGCATGGCTATCTGGAGTGGGTGAGGCTTGCCACATACACACACATACATATACATATACAGTAGATATATATACTTCAGACTGTGATGAAAGAACTTGATGAAAGACGTAAAAAGTGAAATTATTATCTTTTCATTATTCTGACCTTACAAAGTCTTACGCTGTGGCAGCAATCCTAACTAACCTAAGAGGGAGTATATCTTCTAGGATTAAGTGTCAGAAATTGTGGAAAATTTAGTTTTAATAAAAGTGGCAAAAGTACCATATACGGTATGTAAATTAATGAATTCAATTGTATATACAGTGCCTACAAGTAATATTCAACCCCCTGCAGATTTAGCTGGTTGACACATGCGGAATTAACTTGGCACTGTGACATTTGGACTGTAGATCAGCCTGGAAGTGGGAAATGCACTGCAGCCAAAAAGATTTTTTACATTTTTTTTTTTTTTTTTTTAAAGCGTTAAAAGTTAATTCAGAGGATCATTTATTATTCAACCCCTCAAACCACCAGCATTCTGTTTGGTCCCCCTAAAGTATTAAGAAGTAGTTCAGGCACAAAGAACAATGAGCTTCACATGTGTGGATTAATTATCTCTTTTGCCAGCCTTTTCTGACTATTTAAGACCCTCCCCAAACTTGTGAACAGTACTCATACATGGTCAACATGGGAAAGACAAAAGAGCATTCCAAGGCCATCAGAGACAAGATCGTGGAGGGTCACAAGGCTGGCAAGGTTGTACAAAACCCTTTCCAAGGAGTTGGGCCTACCTGTCTCCACTGTTGGGAGCATCATCCGGAAGTGGAAGGCTTATGGAACTACTGTTAGCCTTCCACGGCCTGGACAGCCTTTGAAAGTTTCCTCCCGTGCCGAGGCCAGGCTTGTCCGAAGAGTCAAGGTTAACCCAAGGACAACAAGGAAGGAGCTCCGGGAAAATCTCATGGCAGTGGGGACATTGGTTTCAGTCAATACCATAAGTAACGTACTCCACCGCAATGGTCTCCGTTCCAGACGAGCCCGTAAGGTACCTTTACTTTCAAAGCGTCATGTCAAGGCTCGTCTACAGTTTGCTCATGATCACTTGGAGGACTCTGAGACAGACTGGTTCAAGGTTCTATGGTCTGGTGAGACCAAGATCGAGATCTTTGGTGCCAACCACACACGTGACGTTTGGAGATTGGATGGCACTGCATACGACCCCAAGAATACCATCCCTACAGTCAAGCATGGTGGTGGCAGCATCATCCTGTGGGGCTGTTTCTCAGCCAAGGGGCCTGGCCATCTGGTCCGCATCCATGGGAAGATGGATAGCACGGCCTACCTGGAGATTTTGGCCAATAACCTCTGCTCCTCCATCAAGGATTTTAAGATGGGTCGTAATTTCAACTTCCAACAAGACAACGACCCAAAGCACATAGCCAAGAAAACCAAGGCCTGGTTCAAGACGGAAAAAATCAAGGTGATGGAGTGGCCTAGTCAGTCTCCTGACCTTAACCCAATTGAAAACTTGTGGAAGGAGCTCAAGATTAAAGTCCACATGAGACACCCAAAGAACCTAGATAACTTGGAGAAGATCTGCATGGAGGAGTGGGCCAAGATAACTCCAGAGACCTGTGCCGGCCTGATCAGGTCTTATAAAAGACGATTATTAGCTGTAATTGCAAACAAGGGTTATTCCACAAAATATTAAACCTAGGGGTTGAATAATAATTGACCCACACTTTTATGTTTAAAATTTTTTAAAATTCAACTGAGCAACATAACTTTTTGGTTTGTAAGATTTATGCTTCTGTTAATGAATCCTACTCTCGTTTGCAGTTTGAAGGCTCTAACTTATTTGCATCTTATCAAACCACCTAAATCTGCAGGGGGTTGAATACTACTTGTAGGCACTGTATATGAATTCATGAATACATATATGCATAGGAATAAAGAAATAATTTTAACCTAATTTATTACAGTTTTGGCAGCTCTGAATATTACAGGATGACCAAAAAAGTTACACATGAAAAAATAAATTGCCTTTTCAGAAAAAAATATTCCTTAATGAGGACCTGTCACCTCCCTGCTGCATGGCAAAGATTCCCGCCCTGCTGTTTGATCAAAGCATAAAGCAGGGCGGGCTATGCTGCTGACGTCACGCAGTGCCGCTCTGTGCGACAGCGTGAATGACAGAGCAGGAGAAGAGGAGGGCAGAACAGGAGGCGGCGGCATTCAAATAGAAAGGGCTGAATACACAAGGAGTAGGCGGGAGGACTGTGCCAGCGGCAACGACCTGTTAATAAGATCCCACCCATTAGACCTCTTATCTGTAAGCTTTATAAAGTGTATTTCTCAGGGTACAGGGGGGCTGGAGACATGGGAGAGCCTTTCCCTGAATGCAGCATACATGCTACAATCAGTGCTGCATTTACTTTGCCATGCAGCAGGGGGGTGACAGGTCCTCTTTAATGTTTATTCATAATTGAAAAATCCAAACTAGTTTCGATTTGTGTCTATACATAGCTTCAAAAAATGTCTCAATGTATAGTAAACTGTTCAACCACAGACACAATCACATCAATCTGCCATTGATCCAATCTGAATCCTTTATCTTGGATTGCTGGAAGAGCAACTTAATAGTTAATAATGTAGCGTTCTCATTCTCAGTTTTTATAGCAGAAAACTTGTAGACTGAGATTTATATTTAATAACGGAAAGCATCATTGATTTTTTTTAGCAACTAAATACAATAAAACATTGACTAGAACGCTTTTCGCCCCAAGACAATGGTTCAATACCTAACAAGTGACTGTAATGCTGTATGTACATCTTAAGGTAAAAATAAGGTAAGGTAAAAATACAGTAACTTCAATAGTTTAATAGTATAAAATAGATATTTACAGTATGTGGCCAATGTTGCACATTCATATACAATAAGGAAATTAATTATTGAATTCTTTATATTGATTTGCTGCCAATCTAGATCCAGGACAATTGATCCTACTATTTATACTGATGAGAAAAAAATGTTTCCTTTATATATCTGTAACCTGTAACCCTAACCAAGCTATTCAGAAGAAAACATTGAATAAATGTCAGTTATGCAGTTAGTTTCTGATGAATTTTATAATCTGGCTAGATGATATTTCACTTAAAATCACCAAACACTTAGACTTGCTGTCATATACGTCACTCCGTAGAAGTATAGGAATGGGTGCTCGGATAGGATACCACTCCCAGTAAACAAATAATATTTCGGCACTCCATGTAGAGCAATAGTGATTTTTTTTTCTAATTCATTCTAGTGTTTCATATCCAAAATGTGATGTTTTGGTCTATGACAGACCTTCATCAGACCACAAAAATGAAAATATACATAAGAAGAAGACATTACAAAATTGACAAAATAATGGATATGTACAAAAAGAAATGTAGACAATAATCAGAATGTAGAAAAGACAATGTCAAATGGGTCAAGAAAACAAACAGTAATAACGAATATTCAACATACCTTGAGTCTGATGACACCTGGGTGCATGGAGGTAGCAGGGAGGCTAGCCCTGTGCTGAGTAAACAAGAAGCGGTTTGAAGAAATCCAGCACCAGAGTCCTTTCGGTCCTTTAACAATTAAAATTTTATTTTATTTTGCATTTTTAAAAGTCAATGACAAACATGCTAAAAGAGTCCATGATCTATTTTATAGATTCTTTTAACATGTTTGTCATGGACTTTTAAAAACGCAAAATAAAATCAAGTTTTAATGGCTAAAGGACTGGAAGGACTCTGGTGCTGGATTTCTTCAAACCGCTTCTTGCTTGCTCAAGAAAACATAAATTATTATCTTTTCTTGACCTATTTTACATTGACTTTTCTACATGCAGATCATTGAAAAAAATTATTTTTACACATATCCATTATTTTGTCAGTTTTGTAATGTCTTCTTCTTATGTATATTTTCATTTTTGTAGTCAGATAAAGGTATAAGTCAGGGGCGGAGAACCATTTCTCTGCTGCGGGCCATTTGGAAATTTCTACAATCCTTCGGGGGCCGTACAAAATGATCACCTTGAAAATGACCCTGCTATATTTGGTTAAAAAAATCAACTCACCCCTGCTGTGGTGGCTGTAGCTGCTTCTCTTTGATATTGATGATATTGGTCATGTTGCTTCTCAACTGCTTTTTCAGGTTTGCTAGAGCCGTAGGAGAGGCTGGGAGCATATAACTCACTAGGGAAGCCGAGGCTGGGGCATAGAGATCACTGGAGAGCAGGATTTAATAGGCAGACAGTCGGCAAAATGTGTCTGCCAGCCTGAGCACTGTGGTTCCCAGGAATCTGCCTGGAGGCCACAAAAAAGTCATCGAGGGCCGCATTCGGCCCTGAGGCCTGAGGTTCCCCACCCCTGGTCTAAATCGTAGACCGAAATATCACATATTGGATTTGAAACTCTATATGAATAAGAAAAAAAATGTCACTGTTGCTCAACTTTTAGTGCCAAAATATTATTCATTTATTATACTACTAAAGACTGTTATATTTTAAACCCCTTTGGAGAATTCCCTAAATACAATCAAACCCCTCAAACTATTCTTTATATTGTAGTACCCATGTCAAGTTGAAAAGATGACTATATTTTTTTTTACTGTCTTCATTATGAGTACCAACTAGACATGATTCTGGCAAAACTCAATTTTGCCTGTTGATGTATTTTTTTTCCCGTGGAAATTTGATTTGTAAAGAAATTATTCTTTGCAAATTTAATGCCCCTTATTATACTCTGGAGTCTCTGCAGACCCCTTATATTTACGACATCATTCACCTCTCCTGCCCCTCCAAAACTCCCCATTAACCATCTGGTCTTCCACACATCTTCAGATTTGTGACACTGACATCCTAGGCTCAGGAGCGTTCTGTGAATGCGTCTACAGAGGTCGTAGCCCATGATGTTATAACATGGGCCATGAAATTCATAGGTTCATAGTAGAATACTTCCAGGCCTGGCAAATGTAGAAGCCTTGCACCAACTACCAAGGCCAAAGGGATTACAGCACCATTGACACCGATCTGAAAAATTGACAAGGATTGGACAGTTGTCAGTGAAATGCCAAAGAGGTGAGTAAACGTTTTTTTAATTTTCTTTCTCATTTTGATGGCCTTCAACTGTTTATTTTGAAGCAAATTACAAAAAAATCAGTTTTTATGAAGAATGCAAATTTTGATAACGCTTGAGTAAAATTTAATTCCATTTGAGTTTATTCGCTCATTTTTAACACATTTTGAACCCATCAACTGTGTCCACCCTGTTATTATATTCTATAAAAAAAATCAAGATAAAAACATTGCTTTGTAGCAAGTAAATGATTATTTATGATGCAACAGCACACATTATCATTAACATAGCAAATGCATGTTGCAGATTTGTTTGAGAAAGAAAGCCCTGTCAATATGCTGAGGGAGATAAAATATCAGTTTCTGTCACTGTGTCCATGAATATAAAGAACACTTTATAATGATTTATGGATACACATTCGGATGAGAGTAAAGCTTCACCTGACCCTGAAGGAAATCCATTAATTCTATGAGTAGGAACATCACTGAACTGTATTAGGTAGAACTAATTAGCAATTAGAGACAGGAGTGCTAATGGAATGGAAAGGGGAATAAGGAGCTTTCTAGGTAAGAGGATAAGAAATAGTGGATATGCCACTCAAGATCAATAGAGCAGACTTGGTGGACACATTACTGGAATGAAATAAAACAGCCTAAATGGTTTTCTTTCTTTTTTTGGTCCAAGCCCAATTTATTAATGGAAATAAAACTAAGTGTGAAATATGAACTCAGCAAGTTACAGAGCCGTTCTTGCGATATTTGTCAATGTCTGGGATCTATAATGGAGAGAACTATGCAAAATTCGAAACCTTTGTTTGCACGCCCAATTGAGAGTTTGTTCCAACGAGAACTAACAAAGCTCAATGAATGTCTCCAAAATCCATTTGCAATTTTATACAAAACCCTATAATGATGTTTCAATAAATAAAAGATAAAGTCAAAATTGAAATGACATATAGGAAGACATTTTGAGTGTAAAATCCCCAGGTAGCATATATTTTCTAGTGGAGAATACAATTTAGGCATTTTTGACCACCAGTTAGCATACTTGTTGATCTGTTTCACAAACCAAATTATTACCACTATCATACACTGCAATGATCCTAATGTTACTTTCGTCCACTATATATTAAAGGTGTTTTCTGGGGTAAAAGTATTTTTGAATGATGTACCATTTAAATTCAGGGAATTAAAGGAAATCTGTCAGTAGGTTTTTGCTATGGAAGCTGAAGACAACATGCTGGAAGGGTTGAAAAACAAAAACCAATTATGTCAATCTTATCAGATTCTTTGCTTTTGTGTATATAAACTAAAAGCTTTATCACCTCATGATTACCATAACAGGACTACTTTATCATGCACACGGCAGTCTGAGGCTGGGGTTACACATAAGCCCTCAGTCAGTTTTTGGCTTCAGTTTTGTCATTTTTTTTTTCTAAGTCCAAAAACTGACAGAAAAACGCATTGGGTGTAATAAACACCCTGGAGCTCAAAACATTGCCCTGTCCGTTTTTGAGCCAAAAACGCAGTAAACAGCGTTTTTGGCATCAGTTAAAAAACGCATGCGTTTTTATGCGTTTTTTTTAACATGGGGCCCTATGGGAAACGCATGCGCAAACGCATGCACATGCGTTTGCGTATGCGTTTGCGCGCATGCGTTTTTTCTGAAAAAAATTACTAAGTCCAAAAACGTACAGGAGTGCAGGAGACACAAAAAGCACCCTATAAAAAACGGATTGGTGATGAAAATCACTTCCAAAAACGGACTTCTATGTGTGACCCCAGCCTGACTCACCCCCTGCTGTTATAGACACCTTACTGTCAATGCCTGGGGAAGGAGGGGGCAGCTAGATCAGCTATTCCATGTTACTAATACTAAATGCTTTTATAGTGTCAGAATGGCTGCAGGCATTAATCTACGTGGTACATCTTTGGATTCAGGGTTTCTTTGGCTACATTATGTTGGTGTCAGATGAGGTAGCAAAAACCTGCTGATAGATTCCCTTTTAAACAGAATAGCAAATTTTACAAATGTGTAGTTTAATGAATACTACTTCTTGTGAAAAAAGGAAGTGAGGGGTGTAGTGTGCTTTTTGATGTGTATAGAGAACTATTAGGGTTAAGAAATGTTGTTTCAGAAAGAAGGGTAACCTGACAAGTCCCACAGCAGTAATGGGGAATGTAAGCAGTCAGAATGTGATAGGGATACTGACAGGGGTCCAAACAATAACTAAAGACGAGCTAATTTTTAGAATTTTAAATTTGTTGAGTTTACAGAATTTTAACCTAAAATTCGGTTATCTGAGATTAGAGTTTGTGCAAAGTTCAACAATGTAATCGCTCAAATATACATACATTTGGGAAGAGGGGAAAGAGAGAAAGAACTTCGCTGATCAAAAAGCTTAAAATTTACTGTGAGAGAGAACCCAGTGAACATAACAGTTTACACTATACAGGAGAGGACTTAATTGATCATAAGAGCTTACACTTTACTGTCAAGAATGAAGGAGGAACCTACCAGCCATAAATCCTTACCATGTACAGGAAGGAAAGGACCCCATAGGCCATAAGAGTTTACACTATGCAGGAGAGAGGGAACCGAATTTATTATAGCTTATTACACTCTACAGAATAGAAAAACTTACTCTGTGACTGTAGAGGTAGAAAAAGACTGTTGTTCAAATTCTTTCTAAACAAAGTTTCATAATCCATAATGTTTCTCCCAAATATCCCCATCCTCCAGAATTCTGCACCCCAACACGTCCAATTATTCACCACGCTCATATGGAACCTGAAAACTGATCTCTTCAGGATACATTACAGCCTGCAATGACCACGGTGCCACCTCACCACCACCAGGGGCCGCCGCCTCACCGTCACCTGATCTGCTGCACCCCCAACCTTCTGTCTCTTCCCCATTATCCTGTAGAATGTAAGTCCGCAAGGGCAGGGTCCTCTCCCCACTGTACCAGTCTGTCGTTGTTAATTTGTTTACTGTAAACCATATCTATAATTGTGTATGTAACCTCTTTTCATGTACAGCACCATTGAATTAATGGTGCTATATGTGCTATATAAATAATAATAATAATAATAATATGCATAATAGGGAGGTCCTCGTGGCAATGCAAAATGATGATTCTCTGATGATTCAGCAGTGTGGGACACGGTGCTGTGTAAGTTTCTTTTTTTTCGGTGAATTACAAATTGAATGTCAAAACGTTCAAATTCACATAAAACAAAGAATTTCAGAAATTATTACTGAAATCCTTGTGTGAATCATTCTGATCATCCCTAACCATAACCCCTTATAACATCATGAAGGACATATAGAACATGGTATATGTTTATTTAGCTAGATATGCTGTACATGAACATCACATTAATAAAACACGTTTGTAAACTGTGATCTTCTAATTGATAACCTGGCAGCTGTTATAATAGAGGAAATCAGAAAAACGTCCACTTTTTGTTGTTAAACTGTTGTCAATAGCAAATGATCCATTAAAGCACTTGGCCTGGGAAACTTCCTCTATTACCGCATCACCCCCTCACCATTAGCAGGTTGAAATTGTGAATGCCGAATGCCGATTGCCGGTTATGTAATCCAGAGTTTTGAAAATAAATACTACTGTTCAGTAACTTGTCAGAGTAATTCTGAGACACGTACAAAATAATAATACAGCATATTATGAAAGAAATTCAAAATATTGCATTTTTAAGTCTACTTGTTGGACTATGTATATTATAAGCCAAAAAACTAATAAAGGACTTAGCAAAGGAAACGTAAAAAAAATATTTTTTTAAAACACTAAAAATTGATTAACACTAAAATGAATAAAGCAAAATAAAAAATCTGTACAGGATTGGTGTCACTGCATCTGTAGCAGCCCATATGATAAAAGTATCCAATTGTTTATCCTGAAACATAAAGATCAAATAATAATAAATAAATTATGGCAAAATTCTCAAGTAACAGATAACACAGTATCAAAAAGTCATTGTACCCCATAATGGTAAGAAAACAAAAAACAGATCATCACATGAAAACACACGTCATGTTACATGAGTAAAAAAAAGGTCTGTCTCTTTTTCCTTTCAATGTGTTTTAAATGGAAAAACATGAAAAAAATCATACCAATTATTTATTATTATAGCGCAATTTATTCCATGGAGCTTTACATGTGAAAATAGGCATACGTAGAAAAGTACAGTAAATATGACCAATATAAGGTACACACATGTACAGGAGGAGAGGATCCTGCCCATGAGGGCTCATAGTCTACAAGGGATGGGTCATTTCAGAGAATCCCTCTCCTTTAGGAAAATACGCAAAGCAGAATAACCGAAATGCGAAGAAAATAAAATCACCTTTAAAGATTTCTGGATTGTCTGAGACATTTTGTCCCATTCTATACCGCCTTTTACAAACAGGGGTTTGTCATAATCATAGAGATAATCACTCTCAAGGTAGCATGAAAATTACTGCCTAATTTAAATATTGTAAAGAAGAAAAGCTAAAAATCCTTCCAGAATTGTAGTTTCTTTGTTCATCCTGCCTCCCAATAAAATCTTCCTTTGGGATTGACCACCTACTTATTCTCTTATCCTGGTGTTTTTTCCATCCTGCTGAATTTATTTTATATGTGTATTCTAACAATAACTATTCTTGCTTTTGATATTTCCGACATTACTTGTTTTTTTTTAGGGGGGGGGGGTGCTCTATATCCTCTTTGGGAATAATTTTTGGTGCCTGCTTATTAATTACTTTGTTACATTCTGGCCTTATTTTGGTAGACATTTAAAAGGGTTTTATTTTAAGTATATGTTTATGGGAGCACTAAACGCAGATTTAAAAAAAAAAAACGTTTGCGTTCAAAGCTCAGGTGCTATGTCTGCAAATGGAGCGAGCATTTCTGTGCTCGGGTACACTTGGCGCACGGCCCAGTAGGGGCCACTTGCAGTCTTTGAATGGCCCACACTGGGGGAAAAATCTGAGTAATCGAGTGTAGTGTGGACGTGAAAAAAAAAACAAGAAGCAAAGACAAACCCCCGGCCTCCCTCTCCCGGAAGTGTTTATGGCAGACTGTATAAGGGCGGAAAGCTGAACAGCCCAATCAGGGACTGCTAAGGAGATACAGGCCAAGTTTGGGTCCAGAACAGAACTTCATAAAAAGTCCAGCTGAACCCACAGAACCCGAACTTCCACAGATCTCTAGAGATTAGTAAAAACATTCCTAATGGGGAATATATCATGCTGCATTAAAAAGAACTTTTTCGGCAACTTTTTGCATGTTAATAAATCATTTTACATTGGAGAATTCGTTCAATAGTTCCAATCCACAATTTCATAGGAATAAGAAAACGGTAACTTGAACTGTTTCTGAGCCCTTAAACCTTTACCGACTGTTTTTCATCTTTGAGGTGACTTAAAGTAATTACTCTATACAGCTGCTATCAAACGCAGGTTATTAATGATACCCATTTGTTATGATCACACTGCAGTTCGAAGCTTGGAAGTGACAGGGTCTTTGTCACTTCGGGCAATCCCAACCAGCGAGACTTAATGATTCATGAAGCAAAGCTCAAAAATAAATTATATTTACTTACTTTCACCTGAGGCTCGGCTTCTTATGTTCCGATCTTTTTTATATATTATTTTTAAATTAGTGCCACAGATTTTCATAACATTTTAATTTGATTTTCAAAGATCTCCTGGCAGGGGTACTCAGAAGTTTAAATAACTCATCCTGGTTTCTGAATGAAAGCTTGGAGCAATCGTTTTCCCATACTTCACCGAAGATGTAAATAGAATCTCTGAAAAGATTCACTGAAGGAAAATAGAAGACAGACATATATGTACTGTATAGAAACAAATCAAAATAATTGATTAAAAATATATCGCTATTTTCAAAGAAACAACACATGTTTTTCCCATCTGCCCTTTTAGCATGGGGTAATTAACTCACAGGCTTATTGAGTCTCTCCCATGTCATACAGCCTCTTCCGACAGAGTGCTGGTGAGTTTTTATGAAATGTTTCTCAATAGTAAAAATTATCAATATGCCCACACACATCCTTGAGTCACACAGACGGGACTCAAAGTCAGTGTAGGTTGTATCTGTGTGCTGTTCATTTTTTTTTCTTGACCCTTTTGTTAAAATACAGACTTTTTTCCTTTCAAGATCCGAGTTTATTTTGTTTTCATCTTAAACTTGGAAAGGTCCAACTACATAATTTTTAATAATTCCAGCTGATAGCAGGATCCCACATTCATCTTGCTGGTATCTGGTTTGAAGTGCAGGTCTTCTCCCATTACTGATTCAGTGACGTGTTCGTCCATTAGATCCGTCAAGAGCCACTCACATCTCATCAGTCCATAGAATCTTTGAAAAATCCGTCTTCAGATATTTCTTGAAGCTCTAAGAGCTGTTTCAGCTATAGTCCCACCCCTTCCGGGAACGCCCTCTCCGCTGAACACCTTACTACCCTGTGTTTGCTTTCAACAAGAGTTACAATACAATTTCCTCTACTTTCACCCTTACGAGTGCCACTATCTTCATTGACTGTTTGCACGGACTGTCTCTTCCATCTGTGAATACAAGTGAGCACCGCCCATGGTTTTCCTTGGATAGCATCTCATGCTATGTGATTATCCTGCCTTTGGTTTTGTGCAGTGGTGCCGTTCCTTGGCCTTATGTTCTTGGCTATTATTGAAATTTTATGTTTATTTCGGTATGCTCCTATTTTTAAAATATTTTACTTGCTTTTATCTTTTTTTTCCACTATTTGGGACTTGAAGCTGCAATCATCTGAAATTTTCATCCATACACTGCAATACAACTGCCCAAACCAGAATCTCACCTTAAGGCTGAAATTACACTGCTGTATGATTGTGTGCACATCACATCTCACCGCTCGGACTGGCCAGCAGCTCTCCTGTCCTTAGAGTGATAGTTGTAGGTATTTCTTTGCAGCTGTCACCTGATGTCTCAAGTCAGGAGAGCTGACAGCCAGTCTGAACTAGTGATGAGCCACCGATTCGAATTGAGGTGTGTTCGACAAATTGTTTGTCGAATGTTCATCAAATACAATCAAACCCCATTGGAATCAATGGCAGGCTACAACAAACACATCGAAAACACCTTCAAAAGGTGTCCAAAAGCTGCCAAACTACTCAGAATAGACAAAAAATACCAGGACAATTGACAACAATCTACCCACAGTTCAAATAGTCTCATGGCATAGCATGGGTGCACGAGACACGTTCTTTGCCAGCCTGCACACTCTTTCAAAGCATTTCAAAATAGAAGGTGGTTAACATTCACCTAAAATTTCAGATGTGAGTGAAACTGACTTTGATTTGACAAACAGATGAGTTACAGGGGAAAAGTGACAGTAATTTTCTACATTAAGTAAAAAGAGGTGGAGGAGTAAAAGGAGGATGAGACACAGGTATAGGCATGTCACGTCCTGCTCAAATCATGTACCACACAGCAAGGGGACTCCAACAAGTGTCCTCACTCTTCCTAAAGGGTCAGACCACAGCAAAATGTCATCATTGTGCCAGACCAAAAATTGCTGAATGGCTCAGCCTGCATGCATGGCACAGGGTCTGGAACAGGACCTGGCCTAGCATTTCAAGGTTAAACGTTGCTCAGCAACTATACGTTTTGTGGAGTATTACAGGAAAAACTAGAGAGGTAAGTCAGTGACCTGCTTAGGCCTATTAGGCCGGATAAACTAAAAGCTCATGCAAACGCTCCCATTAATGTTATGCCCTGCAACACACAGATGGAACCTTTCACTCTCCCAGCCAATCAGATGGCTGGGAGAGATCTGGCCAATCAGATGCCGCCACATCACAATGATTGCTAGCTGCCACCTGATAGGCCAGATGGAAAGTTCCTCTCAGGTACACCGAGGACCTTTCCATCTGGCCAATCAGGTGGCCGCTAGCAAACACGTCATTGTGAAGTGGCGTCATCTGATTGGCCAGATCTCTCCCAGCCATCTGATTGGCTGGGAGAGTTAAGGGTCCTTTAACATGCATAGATGTCCATCGGCCGGTCCTGGTGCAGTCGTCGGTTAAGGTGAGTATCTGATTTTTTTATTTTGTAACCACTTTTCATCTCTTTTACAGGACTTTTGCAGTGTATCTATTGATACACTGCAAAAGTACTCGGAAACACTATACTCGCAACGAGTAGCGAGTACCGCAACCTACTCGTTGCGGGTATAGCGATTCCGATTACTACGGTATTCGCTCATCCCTAATGTTCATATGTATACAGCACATTTGCCAAAACCTGGTTTGATGCCCAATGCCAGTTTACGCAAACATTAAGAGAGAAGATGTAATCACTGCTTTTAAGCACCCAAAAATGGTGAATGAAATACAGAAAATTTGTTAATGAGTGGTTCTATGGACAAAAAGGTTGACTATTCAGAAACGGGGCAGGCGTGTCAGGGATAGGTATTGAGCTCAGAGAGCCCTGCTCAAGCAAATCAACAAACAGCAAGGAGACCCCAACAATAGTCTCCATTTTTACAAAAAAATTAGGCACAGCCACCACTTAAGTGGCATCAATTGCCCCGTAGTTGACAAATTGAAATGGGGAATTTAATGAAGCACATTGAAAAGTACACAAGCGTTTAGTCTCCCGACACTGACACAGGGGTGGAAAAGTCCTTGTGGATCCATGACTTGTTCATTATGATAAACGTTAGTCTGTCTACACTGTCACTGGACAGCCGCATGCGCTTATCCGTCAGCACACTACCAGAAGCGCTGAAGACTCATTGAGAGAGAACGCTGGCTGAGAGGCACGACAAAATCTCCAAAGTATAAGTGGCGAGCTCAGGCCATTGTTCCAGTTTTGAAGCCCAAAATGCACAAGGGTCCAGTTCCACAGTCATGGCATCGATATTCAGCTTTAGATACTCCTGTACCATCTTCTCTAGGCGGTTACCATGTGTTAGACTTGTTCTCTTGTTGCAAAGGATGGCCTAAAAAAAAGGTAAAATGATTCCACCACTGCTACTAGCCAAAAAGGATTTGCTTGGCTAGATGCAGTAAAAAAAAGTCTAGTAAACACAGGAGGTGTAGCTTTCTTTACAACAGTGCTACACCAGTGCCTGGTACACACTTCTACTGGCCGAAAAGGATTTGCTTGGCTAGATGCAGTAATAAAAGGCTAGGAAACTCAGAAGGTGTAGCTTTCTTTACAACAGCGCTACACCAATGCCTCACACACACTGCTACTAGCCAAAAAGGAATTGCTTGGCTAGATGCAGTAAAAAGTCTAGTAAACACAGGAGGTGTAGCTTTCTTCACAACAGTCCTACACTAGTGCCTGGCACACACTGCTACTAGACAAAAAGGTTTTGCTTTGTTAGATGCAGTAAGAAAAAGTCTATTAAACACAGGAGGTGTAGCTTTATCCACAACAGTCCTACACTAGTGCCTTGCACACACTGCTGCTAGCTAAAAAGGATTTGCTTGACTAGATGCAGTAAAAAAGGCTAGACAAAGGAGGTGTAACTATCTTCACAACAGTGCTACACCAGTGCCTGGCACACACTGCTACTAGCCAAAAAGGATTTGCTTGGCTAAATACAGTAGACCCTAAACCTACTCTCAATCTAACTTGGAGTGGAATCGCTATCTAACTATCTTTGTAGTGCACACAGCAGCAGTGGCAGCATCTGACACTGAGCTTCAACACTGATAAAATGGCGAGGAGGGAAAATGGCCATTTCTTATATTGCAGCGACATGTGACATACCAAGCCAATGACACAAGCCCTTATGTGCAAAAAGGGCACTTTGCTCTATGCGTACTGATAGACTGACAGACCGGACCACCCACAGTAAATGCGGGAAGGAAAAAAATGAAAATCTGCATTATTTGACTACAGACCTCCTCTCAGCCCCCACCCCTCACGCCCACTATTCCTAGACACTTAAAAAAATAATAACATTCAACAAAAGCATCACTGTGAAAAGTCAGTAATGCTTTTGGTCAACTAACCATTATTGAACATAACCTCGATTTACCGAAGTTTTAGCAAATCGTTCGAATTCGTCGAGGTACTCGAACATAACCCAAAACAGGTTGAATTTCAAATTGGCGAACATGTTCGATCGAACATCAAGCAACTCTAGTCTGAACATTGTAATGCGATCCTTGCATGTGTCATGCAACAGTGTAAGTCCAACCTTATGGCTTTGTATAGGGCATGAAAACCTTGGCTCAATGAGATGGGTATATGAGTGGTGGTTTTTCTTAATCTTAAAATTATTTTTTAGTGCTGTTTTATTACTCTGTGAGTAACATGCATTGGAACTAATAAATTAATCTTTTCAGTTTTATACTACACTGTATGCAGAATTATTAGGCAAATGAGTTATTTCATCACATGATTCTTTTTATACATGGTGTCCTACTACAAGCTGTATAGGATTGAGAGCCAACTACCAATTAAATAAATCAGGTGATGTGCATCTCTGTAATGAGGAAAAGTGTGGTGTAATGACATCAACACCCTATTTAAGGTGTGCTTAATTATTAGGCAAATGCCTTTCCTTTGGAAAAATGGGTCAGAAGAGAGATTTGACGGCCTTTGAAAAGTACAAAATTATGAGATGTCTTGCAGAGGAATGCAGCAGTCTTAAAATTGCAAAACTTTTGAAGCGTGATCACCGAACAATGAAGCATTTCATGGCAAATAGCCAACAGGGTCGCAAGAAGCGTTTTGGGAAAAAAGGCGAAAAATAACTGCCCATGAATTGAGGAAAATCAAGTGTAAAGCTGTCAAGATGCCATTTGCCACCAGTTTTGCCATATTTCAGAGCTGCAATGTTACTGAAGTATCAAAAAGCACAAGGTGTGCCATACTCAGGGACATGGCCAAGGTAAGGAAGGCTGAAAAACGACCACCTTTGAACAAGAAACATAAGATAAAACGTCAAGACTGGGCCAAGAAATTTCTTAAGACTGATGTTTCAAAGGTTTTATGGACTGATGAAATGAGAGTAACTCTTGATGGGCCAGATGGATGGGCCAGATGCTGGATCAGTAAAGGGCAGAGAGCTCCACTCCGACTCAGACGCCAGCAAGGTGGAGGTGGGGCACTGGTATGGGCTGGTATCATAAAAGATGAACTTGTGGGACCTTTTCGGGTTGAGGATGGAGTGAAGCTCACTTCCCGGACTTACTGCCATTTTCTGGAAGACAACTTCTTCAAGCAGTGGTACAGGAAGAAGTCAGTATCGTTAAAGAAAAACATGATTTTCTTGCTGGACAGTGCTCCATTATATGCATCCAACTCCTCCACAGCCTGGCTGGCCAGTAAAGGTGTAAAAGAAGAAAAAATAATGACATGGCCCCCTTGTTCACCTGATCTGAACCCCATGGAGAACCTGTGGTCCCTCATAAAATGTGAGATCTACAGGGAGGGAAAACAGCACACCTCTCGGAACAGTGTCTGGGAGGCTGTGGTGGCTGCTGCACACAATGTTGATTGTAAACAGATCAAGCAACTGACAGAATCTATGGAGGGAAGGTTGTTGAGTGTTATCCTAAAGAAAGGTGGCTATATTGGTCACTAATTTTTTTTTATTTGTTTTTGCATGTCAGAAATGTTTTTTCTAAATTTTGTGTAGTTATATTAGTTTACCTGGTGAAAATAAGCAAGTGAGATGGAAATATATTTGGTTTTTATTAAGTTGCCTAATAATTCTGCACAGTAATAGTTACCTGCACAAACAGATATCCTCCTAAGATGGCCAAATCTATAAAAAAACACTCCAGCTTCCAGAAATATTAATCTTTGATATTTATGAGTCTTTTGGGTTGATTGAGAACATAGTTGTTGATCAGTAATACAAATAATTCTCTACAATACAACTTGCCTAATAATTCTGCACACAGTGTATAGATTTATGTCTATTTGTCCTATAGCACAGAAAGAATATTCTCTGATATTCAGTGTACTTCCCCTCATTGCTCCAATAATAGTCCAATATTAAATATATACACATGCTAGCTGCATACAGTTTCCAGTTACATGTCTTTGTTAATGTGACATGAAATTACCAAGATTTCCTGGTCTTTTTTATTTGGTGAAGAAACATGAACTTTTTTAATATTTCTTATTTGTTTTTAAGATAAAACATAATCTTGATACTTAAACACAAATGTGTACCTACTAAATTGTGTACATTGTGCTTAAGGGTACTTGTTAGCAGGCTTTTGCTATGTAATCTGAGAGCTGCATATTATACAGCACAAAAGCCTCATTGCAATGATGTGTCACTTACTAAGCAGTGTGATGTAGTTTTGTCATCAAAATATTAACACTTCAGGACTACATGACTACATGCCGTGTGCAAGACAGTCAGGCTAATCCCTGCAAACCCCCCCCCCCCCGCCCATTGATTGGCAATTTGCTGACAATTCACAATGTACACCTGAAGTTGCCAGTCAAAGAGGTGGGTCAGTTTTTAAAGTCCCAGAGGTTTATTTCTGCAACATGTATATTAGATAGAAAAAAAGGATTCTAGCAAACCTACATTCCAGAAATAAAAACCTAGCAGAAGACCACGAAATAGGTGTGTTGAACTACGGTACCTATCACATGCTGAACCACCCTTAAAATGGATGCCTTGACTGTGATAGTCATTACTAATTAGCGGCACTATACCCTTGTAATGTGATAGCTGGAAGACATAATGTGTAGTCCAACAAAGGTGGCGCCTAAGGTCATATTAGCGTGCATACTCACAGTCCAGAATAGCACCGTTTTGTACGCAGCATATTACCGCTGCATTCAACATGCTGCATTGTACTGTACCATCACAGTGGATGGGTTTTCAAGAAATCCCATGCTCACAGTGCTTCTCTCCACCGCAGTGTGCTATCAGCTGTGGTTGCCAGACTTCCGCATCTCTCCAGCATGCTAATTTAATACTGCACAGTCAGAGATCACCATTGGGTGAATGCAGGAAGATGCCGCCCTGCACCGAATGCAGATCGTGGGCATAGGGCAGCTGTGCTTGTGGCACCCCAGGGGTTAATGTGCCACAGTAACATCAACCAGGGTTAATTCCCCATACAACCCACAAACTACACTAGCGCCTCCAGGCCAGAAGGGGGAGTGAAAACAGCTCCCCTATATATTCTGGTGTGGAGAGGAAGTGAGTAGTTCAGTGCGGTGCAGCACTGAGGAAGAAGAACTGTGGTGTAAAGGAGCTGCCTTATGCTGCCCCACATTCCGCTGTTCAATTCCAGACCTAGCCAGGGTCTGAGGAGAGGAGTCAATAGAAACATGTCTGGGAGATTGAGTTACCCCAAATACCAGATACCGGATCCAAAACTGTGACTGACACAAGCAGCACAGTAAACACCGGACTAGTGGATGTTACAGATATGCACTGTACCACAGCGAAGCAACACAGCGGGGTCAGAAACACATGGATAAGACTCAAGTTGCCTAGCAAGGGGGTACCTTTGAGGAGATACAGGACCGGCAGCCTAGCTAAAGCGGCAGCAGGGCCACACACACAGAGCAGGAGTGGGAAGCCAAGGACCCGGTCCTGGTGGGAGCAACCCGGCCCCGGTACAGACTCCGTGGACAGTACTCTGCTTAACAACAACTACAGTAAAGACGTGGATAAGTACAAAACTGTGAGTCTGTGTGATCCTTGCACTCAAACCCTATGTTCCCTCACAGGTGGCTATCATCTCCACCCCTACCCCTACTCTGCATCATCCATAGACTATTATTATCACTGCCCCGGGGAACCAGGCTCTGTCCGTGGAGAGCCGTTTCATCATCGGCTGCCAAACATCATCCCCGGAGGTTCTGCAGCAGCGATGGTCACCCTGACCACACACCATGGGTGGTGTCATGACTTCATCCCTGTAAATAACCCCCAACCTTTTACTTGTGGGCTCGGGACACGGTCTGGACCAAGGACTCCTGTGATTCCTGCCCTGTAATACCCCGGTCCGGTACCGAGTATCTCGTCACAGTGGGCTCCACACGCTCACCCTGCATTCACCCACGGGTTCCTACAGGTCAGAAGCCACTGCATCCAATGTGAGGGGCTCTGGATCATGTGCTTATACCCTTAACCTTCTCTGGCTGGTTCAATCTTCTGCAATGTGCAAAAAGGCAACAAACATTATTTTAGGGATTTATACAAATTATTGAACTTGCTGCCACCTATGAATTTCATAATCTTTGATTTCTGTCAAATTCATTCTCTCATCTCTACTCGATAGCACAAATTCAAATTTTAATATAGTTTTGAGCAATTTCTCAAGCAATTATTGTTCAAATCTGTGAAAGGGCACCTCACCTTCGACTGGCATTGACATCACTGGAGTTATAATGCAGAGTTCTTTTGAAAGGCATGAAAGTCTATAACTTGTGAGCTACTGCCATGCTTGTATCCCTTTAAGTGGTTCTACATTCCTGCAAGATCTATCACTGTCATTTTTTTTCTACCTGAAGCCAATAATAACTATGACAAGTAAGCATTGCCAGTATGAGCAACTTGGCAGGCAGCAGAAGTATTATAATTGGCAAACATTGCAGTTGGTAGCTGTAGTATTTCCTAACACTGCCATTGCTCAATTGCTACGTAGTGATGTCCAACCTATATTTTACACACTAGAAAATCTAATTCAAAATAAAATTCAGTCCAAAAACTATTTTTGATCAGATTGTTGGATTAAATTACTACTGGCAGAAAGAGTACAAAAGCCTTGGTGTATGCTGCAACTGTGCAATCAACCGAAACCCATTCTCCCTTAGTGTATGAGTGACATTAACAAGCAGAAAACCAAAATGTTTTACCTGCCAGGTACAGTTACATTGCAGAGTAGCATTCCTCTCGGTAATTCCTCACGATCATGTATCCTATCAGTGGTTGGCTTGTACATAAAGGTAACTAAATGGAAAATATTCCAAGTATTACATTAAAACAAATATATTTAATTATGATTTAACCAAATGGAACTGACACAAATAATGAAAAGGATGTTTTATTATGAGGCTAACAAGAAGGATCAACATCAAATTACAATGAATCTAGAAAACGATTCATCAGTAACTGTTTATTATTGCAGTTTAAAAAATGCAATCATTTCCTCGATAATCACTAATATCACAGTGTGCAAAGGATAATTCCTTGAAATTACTGCAAGGCTGAATATTGTAATTGTTTACTTGGCTGACTTAATGCTATAGAAGTTTATTATTTTATGTGAAATTTTAAAGGGGTTGTTTTCTACATTGCTTTACACCCATAGAAAGGACACAACCATTGTATGCTATACCTTAAAGGGACATGTCAAGTACATTTTTTTTATTAAACCACCCCAATGTTATTTAGATCATGTACTGTGCATTAGTAACCTGTTTTTTTTTTTAATCATTGTTCTTATCCCAAAAAAGCACTTTAGATACTTAAATGCTTTAATTAGCTAGCTGCCCAAACAGTCAAACAGTTATGGCCACTTTACATGTCCCGATATCGGCGTCCAACTCCGATAAAAAGTCACGTGGTTCGTGCGTTGGCCCCGATATCGTTCTTGCGTTGTTTGGTGTAAAAGTCCAATTCGATGCAAGAGCGATGCCAAAACGATATCGGGGAAGAAATGAGCAGGCTCTCCAAACGCCCGATATTGGATGGACGATCTGGCAGGATCGTGCTGTGTGACAGCCCAACAACGATTTGGAGTAAAACTTCCCTTATTCTCTCCCATGTTAAATGGTTGTTCCTGGGTCGCCCGCACAAGGTGGCGTACACATGGCAGTTGCGTTGCCTGCCAATATCGCGCTGTGTAACATCTCTTATGCGATCTTGGAATTCTGCCCAAAAAATGCGTGCTCCCGCGCCGTTGTATCCTACATCGGGACGATGTTGGGACGTGTAAAGTGGCCATTACCCGGGTGGTTAGCAGACATGTCAATGAACTACAAACATGCCAAAATTCAACTAATGCTGTCTAGAAGGACCCTGAACTTGTTTACAGAAGAAATGGGTATAGGACCACGCTCCCATTCAAATGATGCAATGAAATCAGTAAAGTTATTAAAAAGTCACTGGGTGGTCTATTCTGCATGTTTCAGGGTTAAAAACCCCTTCATCAGGACAACCACAAGAGTTTTTAATAACTTTATTGATTTCATTGCATCATTCGAACAGGAGCGCGGTCCTGTACCCTTTTCTTCTGTGTACAAGTTTGTGGATTTGCAACGCTGGGGAGACCGCTGCACACCGCCGATCCTAGATATCTCTGATACCATATGTGCTACAAGTAGTTGTGACGGATCACAACTGGCTCAGGTGAGCCTGTTTCTCTACTAAGATTAATGTCGTTAAACAGATAAGTACTATTGTGCACTTTTCAGCATTTTATCCTTGCTCTAGAAGGACCTGTGTGATGTCACGACCATGTGATTGTAATGGGCAGAGCTAAGCAGTGAAGGACAATGTAGACTTAGCTCTGCCCATTATAGACACATAGTCATGACATCCCAAAAGGTCCTACAGTATTAGATGTATTTTGACATGTTTTCAGTTGATTGACAAGTCTGCTAGTCATCCAGATGACTGTCTGACAGTTTGGGCTGGTAGCTAACGAATAGATCTAAGTAACTTAAGTTTGTTTTTGGGATAAATACAACAATTAAAAAAAAAAAACAGGTCATTAACACACAGTTGATCTAAGCATTTATGAAAAATGTACAAAACATTGGCAGGATATGTTACAAATTCCTGATTAATGTGGCGCTCACATCTGGGTTGCATATCTATTTTGAGGGAGAGGGTTCCCCACCTCAACACCCTCTTACTTTGTTGATGTTGATGTTACAGCTTGACCACACATGCAGGTATCTCTATATTCACTTCCACAATATTTCTGAAAATAGCCTAGCACGTTTGCTCTTTTAGGAATGCCAAAATAAGTTACGAGACATGGGCATGTGTGCCTAATATAGATAAGTCGATCAATCTGCAGAGTATTGAGTTTGAGTTAAGTATCCTGAAATTTGTAATTTTATGAAAATTCAAACATTTTGAGTATCGATTTACAATTTGAAAAAAAAATAACAAATCACCATTTTGCACATTGCTGATGCATTTGAAAGTGGGTTTTGGGTTAAGTATGATAGCTTACTGAATATCACATCATATCATTATTATACTTTGTATCCTCCTATATCAGTACCTGGGCATTCACAGAATAGTGGTTTTAAGTGGACCATAATTTGTACAGCAATTGTTTGCAATCTCCAAAGTCCTTGGGTAAGACTCTTTCTACTCTTATAGCAGAGTCTTCTCTCTTTCTCTTGTAGAGTCGATGTAAATACTTAAGTCCCAAAAAAAAAAAGGGGTTGAGAAAAGTATTATAGGAGTGATACCTTTATTGGCTAACAAGAAAAATTATATTTGTAAGCTTTCAGAGCTCAAGGCTCCTTCATCAGACAATATCACAAATGAGTTACTGAGACATTTAAATACAAAATACAGTTGTCTCAGTAACTCATTTGTGATATTGTCTGATGAAGGAGCCTTGAGCTCTGAAAGCTTACAAATATAATTTTTCTTGTTAGCCAATAAAGGTATCACTCCTATAATACTTTTCTCAACCCCTTTTTTTTTTTGGGACTTAAGTATTTACATCGATTTTTCTGGCTAACACGGTACAACAATATTATTTTGTATTATACTCTCTTGTATAGTGAAATCTCTCATAAATCACTGAGTTTTCTCTTTTTTTGTAGAGTGTAACCTCTTTTGCTTAGTATTGTTCTCTATCACCTGCAGATGGCAAACTCTTTTGGTCTGCTGGTATCTTTCTTTTTCCTCCCCCAATGTATCTTTTCTGAGCAATTTCAAGCTTTCCAGGATTACAAAATGTAATTGTCACAAATTGAATTTTGGGGCAAAATACATTGCACTTGTCAGTTTTGAATTACAAAAGATCCACTCATCTCAAGTGGCTTCCTCTGTGCTTTAAAAGATTATGAGACCAGGTATTGTTCAGATAGCTTTGGACTATATTGGTGGCACCTATTTCTGCTAGATATTTATGTATTATACAGTAGTTCTGCCACAATGGTCTATGATGGGAATCACCTTTTCCTTTTCAAATATTCAGCACTGTCTAGTTTAACTCCTTAGTAGGCATGGGCGGACTATTCGGGTTTGTGACATTGCCCTTTTAGAGTAAGCTGATAGTTATTACTATTAATATACCGTACTTACTGGTTCTACATACACTCTTCCTGGTGTGACGCTTCGCTGTGTTACTTCCGGGCTGCCCTTTATCCTCTTGGCGTATGCAATTGGCTATTGGGGTTAATCACATGAGTATTTCCCCCGGAAGCCTAGAAGTGACACAGCACTACGGCACAGCTGAAAGGGATAATGCGGACCCGGTAAATATAATTAGTATGTTTATTAACTGTTTACTTGCTTTAACAGAGCAAACTGGTCACAAACCCGGAGAAAAAAAGCAGTTTCCCCATCCCTATTCCTTAGTCCAAAAATTGGAAATATTTGCAGTTCCAACACAGGTTCTAGTTATACGATGCCCC
Organism: Allobates femoralis; assembly: GCA_033576535.1. Lineage (NCBI taxonomy): Eukaryota > Metazoa > Chordata > Amphibia > Anura > Aromobatidae > Allobates > Allobates femoralis. The sequence goes on along the minus strand of JARQOC010000002.1, from coordinate 104,350,950 downwards.
CTAACTTTTGTTGTACATCAGGGATGTATATAAAGGAGACTGGCTATATGAATCAGTTTTCTAGCCCAATAAGCTTCTTTTTCTGTCATGCCTAATGGGATATATTTCTATAGAAAAGCATAGTTGGAGTATCTTACATGTCATGCACTCCAACTATGTGCCATCTTTAAAATTATTTTTCTTATATTCTAGCAAGAAAAATCTTATACATTTATACATTAAGTTGTTGAGCATTTATGTTGTGGTATCATAAAAGAGCGTATCACATATTTTAAAAATAGGGCCTTCTATATAACACTGGTCATCTTTCTTGACATGCTTATTTTTCTAAATGTAAAATGATAATTTTCAAACATTTATTTTTATATATCAATACTGTCACATCTCCACATTAAAACACCCCCTTCTCCCTCTTCATCATCTATCTCCTTTAATCTTATATATGTATATATACAGTTAGGTATTTGGACAATGACAACAAGTTATTTTAGCTGTTTGACAAAACATATTCAAGATAAATTTGTACAATATATTAGGCTTAAAGTGTTGACACTCGACTTTAATTTGAGAGTATTCACATCCTATTTTGTGTAAAGTTTAAGGAATTAAAGCTCTTTATTGTAGCTGCTTCTTTTTCAAGGGATCAAAGACAATTGGAAAATTATGTAAAACGCTCTTGAATGGGCTACATTGGCCACGCCCTAATTACTCCATAATGGAAAAAGTAATTAAAAGGTCTGGAACTTATTCCAGGTGTTTCATTGCATTTAGAAGCTGTTGCTGTGAACCCATAATATAAAAAATAAATCTCATTGCAACTATTCTTGATTCTTTGATCAAATCCTCCCTAGCAGTGCAGAAGACCAATTTTTATGCTTACTAGTTTATATTACGTTTAATATTTAAACACAAGGTGCCACAGCAGTTGTTATCCATTCATCTATGCCATTCTAGTCTTTTGTCTCACACAGCTGAAACAGGTGAGCAAAACTGCTCGTATGACCAATATTGTTAACCAGAAGCTACTAAGAAAAAGCAGCATCAGAAAAAACTTACCATCGATGCCAAAAACAAAAACCAACACTGCACTTGCAGAATGCAGTCAAACCCCACTATGTAAAGCAAGCCAAGTGCTAGTTTGTCAGTCAAAAATATAACATATTAGACTTAAAACATGCAATATTTGTATGCTTGCTTTCTTATAATGCTAAATAAGAGATGTTATAATGGTTCCCTAACAGGGAGGTGTCAGTGTCATTCTACTAGTCATTATTTCTGGCTAACAGGAAACTACTAAAAGGTACACAAGACTAAACGAAGGTTATGACACTACTTGCTAGGCTGCAAGTGCACTTCAGAGGCAGTTTCTCTCACTCAAATCACTGGCTGCCTGCACTACTTTCAGCATAGCACCGACCCACTTCCAGTATTGTACATCTTCACACACAGGAAAGCAATGGCCAACAGGTATGGTCCCCGGCTATGGGTCATCTCGTTGCTCTGATCGTGAATTTTCTTTTACAACAGATCATGGTCTTCTGTGTTTGACAATCAAAGCTCAGTGTTCCTCTAGGACAAGTCAGAGATCCTCCTCTCAGTTCAGGTCATCAATCTTCTTCTTAGCTCATGTAGAGCTCAGACTTTCTCTGACTGACCAAGAACCCATCTGTGGTGATGGTGACTGTGAACTCACTTTGCGACCACAAATCCTGCCGGGTAGAGGCTGCAGAACCAACTCCTTTCCTTCTCTGCCATCCCAGGCTTTTATATTTTATACCTTTGCCACAACTGTCATCTGACTCGGTGTCTCTTCAAAATTCTTCCCTCGAGAAAACACACATTTCACTATTTAATTTCTGCGGAATCCTCGGACCAACAGATGACAATGTTCTTTCACATACACTGTGAGTAGTCACTTACGGTAAGTGAGTTCTAATCCATTGCAGATGTGCAAAGCTGGTAGAGACTATCATGATCTCCATATTGCCTGTGTTTTTTCTAGGTTTGTGGATACTGACAGCCTGGGCTGTATCTGTGCCTCAATCACCTGAATACAGCTCAATTAATTAGGCCTCAAGTTAATCAAGCTTGCAGCTATGCTCAGTGTCAATTTTACACATGCTTCTGGCTGTGTGGACTAGATCGTCCTGTGCTCTGAAACAGACCCTGCCTGACTTCGCTATCTTGCCTGCACCTGGCTCTCTGCTTGTGACCTGACTCCTCTTTCCATTTGTACGGTTGTATTGTTTTTGTCTCTGGTTTCCTGATTTCGGCTTGAATTGGATTTCGCTTATGACCATCCCTTGCTGAACTGTGCCATTTCCTGTTCCTGACCTCGAATTGTTTTGACCTCAATTTACTACCAGTAAGTAGTATTATTATTATTATTTACTATCCATTTATTTCTGTTTGTCTTTTGCTTCTCAGATACTAGTTATTACTTGTGAACAGCGTCACAGAGACATGCACACCACAAATTGTAGCAGTGAATACAGAGGGTCCTCCAAATTATTGACTCAGGGGGGCTGAATATAAATGGAAGGCACAAATTTCAGATTTTAATTTTAAAATATTTTGAAAACCTTGTATTATTGTCTTTACAATTAACAAATACTTGCTACTTAGTGTTTGCACATCACATAAAATCCCAATAAAATACATTGAAATCTGGCGGTGTGTAATGAGAAAAAAATGTGGAAACGTTTACGGAATATGAATAAATTTTCAATACTCTTTTTATATGTGTATCTTAAAGTTCTCTCTTCTGGAAAATATTCTTTAGAACATTAGAATAAATATTTTCGTAAGTCTATTACGACTATTCCTCTTTTCTCTTCAATGCTGTTTACTTTCCTACTCTTTGCTTTAATAATTCACATAAAGAAATGATGAGATTTGGGCTGAATTTGGACAATGCATATAAAAGCCTTTAGCTTTTGCCTTTAATAGCATATTCTTTGTGATGATATATGACAACCCAGGGGCAAAAGAGCTTATGTTCTTTCTATTTAACAGGGAGGCTAATGGAGCGGAAACTCAGGATGCAAACAGTTTTGTCATTCAAGATGACACAAATTCTAAGATCCCAGTAGGTGCTTGAGTAGTGCATGTAATTTTGTTTGTATTTAGATATTTATGTCTGGTATTAACAATGTTAGAAAATAGGATTTAGTGACTTCAAATTATGATATTACCTGAATACATTTTCATGTTTTTAATTTCCTGCTTCATGTCACTTTCTGTATCCCGGAAAGAAAATAATAAATCAGGTACAAAGTCATTCAATGTTCCACCCATGTGTCAGACGTGTTTTTATTTTTCAATCTATAAGATGAAAGATAATCTGTGTAATATTTGTTCTTAAATTAAATTTTGTTTTACTTTTTTTTTAATAAAGATATAGAACTTTTTCAATTAAAGAACAGAATTAAAACTCGGAACATCATTGGCGACTACGTAGTCTACCAATAGACAAATATCTAACACAAATATTTCAGATTGTGTCTTCTTTTTTGACACATGATAAACATTTAATTCTAGCATTTCTGTCCCAGTTTGTTAAGATTCTTTACACATAATCACTATTGTACACCAGAGAGTCCTCAGTGGTTGATACCGTTTAATTGCTAACTGAAAAGATGGTAATATATAGCAAGCTTTCGAGACCACTCAGGTCTCTTCTTCTTGCTGTTATAAGGCTAGTTCCACACTTGCATTTAGTTCTGATCAGGCTGGTAATGAGCGCATCTATTGCAGCATGTGAATATGCATGTCACGGCATTAGTATCATCGGTCTGGAGATAAAAATAGAGAGAGAGAGAGAGAAAGAGAGTAAAAGAGAGTAGGGGGGAGAGAGAGAGACTTTTTGACCAGAAATGTAAAATTCGTACACAGAGGACAGTGTCTGGGTATGCGCAGTGGAAAAGGTGGATCTGGCTTGACCGCAGCCATCTTGGCCGGATGCGGTATTATTGACATCATTGCGCCGGATCCGGATGCATCAGGATTTTTTGAGCAATGCAAAATCGCAACATGTTGAGGCCTGTAGTAGCACAATCGTACGCACTGGCCTGCATCCATCCAAAACCTGAGTCAACCTGATATCCATGCAGTCTTATTTTATGTATATGGACACATGCCTGATCAGGTTGACTCGAGATTTTGAGGGATACAGGTGCAAGACAAAAAAATGCTGGCATGAAACCACCCTAAGACAAATAAAATACATATTTGTAGACAACATGAATTGAAATAGTGCACAATTTCATGTTATGTTTGGGACGGCATGGACTCTTTCAATACATAGTGTGGGTTAAGCTTCTAAAATTTAGAAAGACATGATGTTATTTTGTTTAACCCCTTCATGACCCGGGAATTTTTCGTTTTTCATTTTTGTTTTTTGCTCCCCTGCTTCCAAGAGCCATAACTTTTTATTTTTCCATCAATACAGACATATGATGGCTTCTTTTTTGCGGGATGAGTTGTACTTTCATATGCAATCATTTATTTTACCATATAGTGTACAGGGAAATTGCTAAAGAATTATAAATGCAGGGAAATTGCAAAAACAGTGCAATGACACATTTGTTTTTTGGGTATTTTAGTCGCCATGTTCACTATAGGGTAAAACCGACATGACGGGGTGATGCCTCGGGTTGGTACGAGTTCGTAGATAACCAACATGTATAGCTTTACTGGTATCTACATGGTGAAAAAAAATTCAGAAGTTTGAAAAAAAAAAATATTTTTTCATTCATTCTTATTTTTACACTGCCTCTTCAAGAGGCACCTTACTGCACAGTCCGATCACTCCTGGGAGATAAAGATGAGCTGCAGCTCATCTGCATCTCTCAGAATGGTGGATCTGTTGTGGTTGGCAGCGCCTGCCAACCACAACATGGAACGGCTCTCTGACAGCATCTGGGGTCTAGCCAGGACCCCGGGCTGTCACATGAGTGCCGGAGATCCGCAATACTATCGCGGGATCTCCGGAGCAGGCGGGGAACAACGCATTCCCTGCCGCGGCCACCTTGGATCCCGCTGTCAGTGATTGACAGCGGGATCCAATGGGATAACAGCACTGATCGGATCCCAGATCTGATCGGTGCTGTTAGCCCGACATCTCAGCTGATTACATCGGCTGAGATGTTGGCTGTTTGACATGAGCTCCGTGCCGGAGCTCACATCAAACTCCCCTTACCCGCCCATGATGTTGTACAACGTCATAGGTCGGGAAAGGGTTAATTACTTGTGATATGTCACTCATTGTTTCTACAAGACTTGTAGAAGTCTGCTAGTGTTTAACGTTTGTAAAGCTCACCCCTTTGTCAGAGAAGGTCAGAGACTCAGAGAACATAATTATGCTAACCGTCCATTGTATTACTATGTGTACTGCTAGGTTCTATGTAAATTATCTGTCTTTGAGTCTCCTTTGCCAGCAATGCAATACTACTAGAAATATTATGTATGCGGCTTGAAATCTAGCCAATGAGGACACAGTCTTAGTAAACCAATTGTGAAGTTCCCAATGTTTGAATTGAGTGGTCAGGGGGGATATAAGAAGACCTGTTCATTAACGAGAGTGATTTGTTTTGTAGCCTCAGTCTATCGATTTCGGTCCCGACTACAGGTGCACGAGACTTGATACTGATACATGCTGCTAATCTAGGGTCTACAGATCTGATTGGCAAGCCATAATCCCAGGCCAAAGCACTTTGGTGCCGACCAAGGGGATCAGAACCTGGATTATATTACCACATGGACTTCAGCATCGAATGTTAGGATTCGGCTGAGATATAAGGAATAAGGAAGCAACACAGGTTGGGACAAACCAGTCACCTGGCTACAGACTTTGCTGTGCTAGCTCAGCTTCCTAAATCTGACATTATTCCTCTCTCCGTGGGTGCCTGCCAAAAGTGGGGTGCTGCTGGTTTGGAGTAGGTAGCCCTTGAAGCTCTAAGGCACGAATATTCTAATCCCTGGTGAGACAGCGGAAGGATGAGAAATGGTTGCCTGTTACATTTTGTGTTTTGCTGGTTACGTGTTGTATGCTGTTAAGTGTTTGGGGAACTAATAAAGCCTTAATATTGTGATTCCCTCACCCTGTGTTGTCTTAGTAGGGTTCTGCTTATGAGAAAGGAGCTTGGGCGTTCAGTTGGGATGAGCCCTGGTCCATGTTGTTTTTCTAAAAGTGGCTGGGCCAGTGGACAAGAGAACCCACTGACCCCCGTGTCTCCACAATGTTGTGTGTAAATACTTAGCACATCAGATCTTGTCTTATATCAGCCTAAAGAAGAGATTTGAATTGTCTTGAAAGCTTGCTATTTATTACCATCTTTTCAGTTTGACATTAAAAGGTATCAACCACTAAAGACTCTCAGATGTTAATATTTTTCTATTTACTGGCTAACATTGTACAAACATATATTTTACCTTATGTAAATAATTTCACGAAGATCGCAGTCTGAACAGGCTAATAAAAGGTTAACAAACCTGAAACCTGAATATTTAGCAAAGTAAATGTGAGGGTTTGTGTTTCTTAGGAGAATATCTATGCATACAGAATTATTAGACAACTTATTAAGCCACCAAATGAAAAACTTACATTTCAATCTCATATTTTATCTTCATCTGTTAAAGTAAGAATAATAACCAAAGAACACAAGGTAAAAAAATACATTTCTGACATTCAAAAACATATATCAATGACCAATTTAGCCACCTATCATATCACTAACAGTCATTAGCCTTTTATCCATGGAGTGTAAACTAAAAAGAAGCAGAAAAGAGCACATAGGGTCTTACCCGGGTATCACCGGGGTGTGTTTGTGTGCAAATACACTAACCTTGTGTTGTTGTGAGAATCACAACAACTGATAATTACAGAACAGCTTGCAGCACTCCACTCTAGAGAAGTAACTGATGCAGTGAATGAAGATGGTGGTTCGTGCGCTGCTGTCTATTAGGTAGATCCAAGGAGTCCAAGAAACCGCAGGAATGTTAAAAGTAATACCTTTAATATGTTTGTACCTTTGTAGATCTCTGATGAAGTGGTCTGTAGCACTACGAAACGCGTAAGATATTAAATGTATTGCTTTTAACTTTTCTGCGATTCCTTGGACTCCTTGGATCTACCTAATAGACGGCAGTGCACGAACCACCATCTTCACTCACTGCATCAATTAATCCATGGAGTCTGTAACTTTCTTAATCTGCTGATGATCAACTTTTTAGGTTGTACCAATCGATACTTATATTATTTAGGAAGGCCTCACAAGTTCTTAATTAGGTTTAAGTCAGATGAGGAAGGGGTCATAATTCTTTATATTTAAGGCCTTTACTGGCAGTCAAGCGATGTATACAATGGAGCACTGTCCTGCATAAAAATCTTTAAGTTGAAGCTTTTTTAATGTAGCACTGATTAAAGAAAGTGTCTTCTAAAAACTAACAGTAAGTTCTTAAGTTTGTTTTGTGTCCTTATTCAACCAACAAAGGTCCAACTAGCTCATTTTTAGTAATATCAGCCCATAGCAGAACCCTAACTCCACCTTGCTGGCATCTCAGTCAAAGTGGATGTTTGTGCTTGTTACTGATTCAGCCATGGGCTCATCTGTCTGGTCCGTCAAAAACCACTCTCATCTCATTCGTCCATAAAACCTTAAAAAATCTGTCTTCAGACATTTTTTCTCCCCATTTTGACATTTCAGTTTATTTGTCTTGTTCAGTGGTTGCTATGTGTTGGCCGACCTTACCATTCCCATGTCTCGAAACACTGAGCACATTGGACCTCTGAGCACTGAATACCTTTGTACTGCTGGGCAGGTTACTGGAAGGTTGTAGTTCTGGAATATGAAAGTACTGGAGGATAATGGGTTCCTGATCGCTTCACATTTATTTCTTCTCAAATCTTAATAGTTAATGTGAGCCTCCTTTACAAAAAAAACGTTTTTTTCAACCAACTTATCTACTTGTTACAAAACATTTGGTGGTTCTGTGATTCCACCCATATAGCTTAGCAATTTCATGAGTGCTGCTTCCCTCTGTAAAGCTTAAAAATCACTTTTCAGTGTCAGCTTTTGTGTACCATTTTTCCCAAAGAAAACAAAGTGCCTAATAATTCTGCACACCTTGTAAAACAGTGATGATATTATTAGGGCACCCTTTTCAATTGAATTTATTGCAAACCAGTTCTTCAATCTGTTTAATTCTTTCATGAACAATGATGTTTACGTACAACATTGGTCATGTCCCTGAATTTGATGCGAGCTCACACGCTTGGCTCTCATCATTACCTATGAATGTCAGATGATCTGATCAGCCAACATGTGCAGCTTACAGGACAGCGTAGAGTTATATCGCATTGTCAAACTCTGACAGCACATTCTAACATAGTAACATAGTTTTTAAGGTTGAAGGAAGACTTTAATGGCCACTTTACACGTCCCAACATCGTTCCGATATTGGATACAACGGCGCGGGAGTGCGCACGTTTTTGGCAGAAATCCTAGATCGCATAGGAGATGTCACACAGGGCGATATCGGCAGGCAACACAACTGCGATGTATACGCCCCCTTTGTACGTGCAACCCAGGAACGACCATTTAACATGGGAGAGAATAGGGGAAGTTGGTCTCTAAGTCGGGGTTCGGCTTTCAAACAGCACGATCCTGCCAGATTGGCCATCCAATATCGGCCAGTTGGAGAGCCTGCTCATTTCTTCCCCGATATCGGTTTGGCATCATTCTTGCGTCGCATTGGGCATTTACACCATACAACACACGAACGATATCGGGTCCAACGCACTATCCACGTGACTTTTTATCGGAGTTGGATGCCGATATCGGGACGTGTAAAGTGGCCATTAGTCCATCTAGTTCAACTCATTCAATTAACATTCTAAAACATAAAAAAAGTTAAAATCACCTCAATATTGCTCCATTGAAAATAAAGCTGCAGAAAAACTACACATATTTGGTATTGCCACATTCAGAAAAGCCAGATCTATCAAATTATAAAATAAATTAATCATATCTGTAAACTGCGTAACAGAAAAAAGTGAAAATGACTAAATTACGTTGTTTTGGTCACTGCAACATTACGATAAAATGCAATAACCGGCGATCAAACATCGCAGCTACCCAAAAATGGTGGAATTAAAAATGACAACTTAACCCTGCTGTTCTAATCGCATTTACTATAAACTTGTACTGTTTCGGGTCAATATGATCTGACCTATAAAAATGTTGATTTTAGCTACTGTGTTTTATTTTAATACCTATTTCATTTTTAAACTGTATGTGAACATGGTAAATCATAATTAAATGAAAAATTACATTAAAACTTTATTTTTATTTTTTTTTTTTTAAAAAAAGCTTACACGGCCTGTTTGCAATTATGTTCGCTTTATAGCATTCTACACACAGATAATAATAATAATATAATAATAATAAATCTTTATATAGCAACATATTCCGCAGCGCTTTACAATACAGTGGTTTGAACTCGGAAAATATACAATACAATACAGTAAGTAATTGCAGTAGAGAGAAAATACAGTACAATAGTTGGATACAATACAATAAGCATAGAATCAATGTAAAAAATGCAATACAATAGATAAAGCAAAAATAAAGTTGACCCTGCTCAAAAGAGCTTACAATCTACAGCGGGATAGGGGTTGCACAAAGTACAGCGGCTTATTACACTGATGGTCCAGGCATCTTGAGGAAGTGGGGGATAGAAATAACGTTACATGAATGGTCACCAGACAATCTGTGTAGAGCTTTTAGGTTTGGTGGAGTTTGTAAAAGATAACACATATGTTTTAGATTTTTATTACTATAACATGAAATCTAACTACCGTATATACTCGTGTATAAGCCGAGTTTTTCAGCACAAAAAAATGTGCTGAAAAGTCCCCCCTCGGCTTATACACGGGTCATATACGGTACTTAGTGGTATACAGCCCCCTTCCCCGTTGTATACAGGGCCCCCCCCCTTGCTTGTGGCAACCTGTAAAAGAAGATATCATTATACTTATCGTGTCGCCGCCGCCGCCGCTCTGTCACCGTCACCGCGCTATTCCGGGTCTTCATGCTTCCTTCACCGACGCACAGGAAATGACGTCATTGTCTGTGCGCCGGAGAAGGAAGCTTGAAGACCCGGAATAGCGCGGTGACGGTGACAGAGCGGCGGCGACACGATAAGTATAATGATATCTTCTTTTACAGGTTACCACAAGCAAGGGGGGGCCCTGTATACAACGGGGGGGGCTCTATACCACTAGGTACCGCTGTATACAGCTGGGGCTGCTGTATACCCCTCTGGGGCTGCTGTATACCCCTCTGGGGCTGCTGTATACCTCTGGGGCTGCTGTATACAGCTCTGGGGCTGCTGTATACAGCTCTGGGGCTGCTGTATACCGCTCTGGGGCTGCTGTATATACCACTGGGGAGGCTGCTGTATACTACCACTGGGGAGGCTGCTGTATGCTACCACTGGGGAGGCTGCTGTATACCACTGAGGGGGCCTGTATACCACACTGTTGGGGGCTGTATACCTGTGCTGGGGTCCACCCTCGGCTTATACACGAGTCAATAGGTTTTCCCAGGTTTTGGGGGCAAAAGTAGGGGGGTCGGCTTATACACGGATCGGCTTATACACGAGTATATACGGTAAATATAACTTACCGTTAACATATTTTATAAAACAACAAATGAAAAACAATGAAAACTTCAGTTTTTCTTTTTAATCTCTAAAAAAGGGTGAACAGGTTCATGCATTTTTACATTCAACACAATAATAAAACACACGTCCTTTACATAGATATTTTGCACATCCAGCACATGTCAGATTTTGTTTCTTGTCACAAGAAGATGGACAGAAGCTACATCTCTTCCTTTTTTGGCTGGTAGCTGTGCTAGTGGAGGCTGTGGAGTCTTTCTTGAGTATGCTGCTGGACACTCTTCACAATGGCTGTTGCCCCTTCATATCTGGGGTTTACCTTTCTGGCTTCGATATACGGGCTAACTAGGGATTTTCCTAATTCTTCAATAAAAATTTTTCTTTTATGCAGCTTATTTCTGTTCCATTTGGGGTTGATTTCTCTCCATAAAACAAATGTGTTGTATGCCGAAACATCCAGAATGTTGTAAAATATTATCATTGGCCAACAATTAGTTTTACATTTGCATGTGTATGTCATATTGCTTGATCTAGAGTATCAACTGCACCTTTTCTGGCATTATAATTTAATATAATGTCTGGTTTTCTGTCATCTCGATTACTTATTGCATTGTCATGGTGCATTGTGCTCATTAGAATTACATGTTTATTTTTTGGGGGGAACGTAAGGGTACCTTTACACGTCGCAACATTGCATGCAATTTCATTTGCAACTTACTGGTTGCAGTGAAATCATGGACACATTGTTACATTTGTACACAGCAACAAGATAGAACAATGTGTCCATGATTTCACTGCAACCAGTAAGTTGCCAGTGACATTGCATGCAATGTTGCGATTTGTAAAGGTACCCTTAGACACAACTGTTGTATATCCAGTAAAGTAAAAAGTAGAACTATACACATCTCTTTTAATAAGGATACCTTGAAGCAGTTCTGGCTTGTTTTTCCTTATAGTACCCAGCATGGTAAGACATGACTGGATGAGTACTTGCTCACTGATAAGAACATTGAAACCTCCACCCTATTGAATAATGAGATGAAGTACACAGGAAAACAAATACATTTTGCAGGCAGAAATAATTAGTGACCTGTTGAACAGTATAAAATGTTATCGGGTCATATTGACCCAAACAGTACAAGTCTAACAATCAGCGTGTAGCAAAAAGTAAACAAAAAGAACAAAAAAAAAAGAAACAACTCTCATAGTAAGAACCCCTCAAATGATTAAAAGTTGATTAATCACAAGTTTCAGATCCACATAATAAATAATCTGCACGGTCTCAAATATAATTTTGGGTCATATGGACCCGAACAGAACATCAGGTTTAAGATACAAAAAATAAGCCATTACACAGCCCCAGATCCCTAAAAATATGTCTGCTATTGGTCCCGAAAAATGGTTACAAAAGCACAATTCCTTTTTTTTTTTTATACATTTCTGAATTTTTTTCACCACTTAGATAGAAGTAAAAGTATAGATGTTTCGTATAAACAAATTTTTACCCACCAAAGGAATCCTACAGCTAGGTTTGTTTGACCATATACCGTATATACTCGTGTATAAGCCGACCCGTGTATAAGCCGACCCCCCTACTTTTGCCCCCAAAACCTGGGAAAACCTATTGACTCGTGTATAAGCCGAAGGTGGACCCCAGCACAGGTATACAGCCCCCAGCAGTGTGGTATACAGACCCCCCCAGTGATAGTATACAGCAGCCTCCCCAGTGGTAGTATACAGCAGCCTCCCCAGTGGTATATACAGGCCCCAGCAGTATTACAGCAGCCTCCCAGTGGTATATACAGGCCCCAGCAGTATTACAGCAGCCTCCCCAGTGGTATATACAGGCCCCAGAAGTATTACAGCAGCCTCCCCAGTGGCATATACAGGCCCCAGCAGTATATACAGCAGCCACAGTGGTATACAGCAGCCTCCCCAGTGGTATATACAGACCTCACCAGTATATACAGCAGCCCCAGTGGTATACAGGCCCCAGAAGTATATACAGCAGCCCCAGTGGTATACAGCAGCCTCCCCAGTGGTATATACAGACCCCATCAGTATTACAGCAGCCTCCCCAGTGGCATATACAGGCCCCAGCAGTATATACAGCAGCCACAGTGGTATACAGGCCCCAGAAGTATATACAGCAGCCCCAGTGGTATACAGCAGCCTCCCCAGTGGTATATACAGACCCCAGCAGTATTACAGCAGCCTCCCCAGTGGTATATACAGGCCCCAGCAGTATATACAGCAGCCACAGTGGTATATAGCAGCCCCAGTGGTATATAGCAGCCCCAGTGGTGTGGTATACAGCAGCCCCAGAGGTATATCACAGCCCCAAGGGTATATAGCAGCCCCAGGGGTATATAGCAGCCCCAGTGGTGTGGTATACAGCCAGCCCAGGGGTATATAACAGCCCCAGGGGTATATAGCAGCCCCCGGGGTATATAGCAGCCCCAGGGGTATATAGCAGCCCCAGGGGTGTGGTATACAGCAGCCCCAGGGGTATATAACAGCCCCAGGGGTATATATCAGCCCCAGGGGTATATAGCAGCCCCAGGGGTATATAGCAGCCCCAGTGGTGTGGTATACAGCCAGCCCAGGGGTATATAACAGCCCCAGGGGTATATAGCAGCCCCGGGGTATATAGCAGTCCCAGGGGTGTGGTATACAGCAGCCCCAGGGGTTTATAGCAGCCCCAGGGGTATATAGCAGCCCCAGGGTTGTGGTATACAGCAGCCCCAGAGGTATATAACAGCCCCAGGGGTATATAACAGCCCCAGGGGTATATAGCAGCCCCAGGGGTATATAGCAGCCCCAGGGGTATATAACAGCCCCAGGGGTATATAGCAGCCCCAGGGGTATATAGCAGCCCCAGGGGTATATAACAGCCCCAGGGGTATATAACAGCCCCAGTGGTACATAGTAGCCCCAGTGGTATATAGCAGTCCCAGGGGTATATAGCAGCCCCAGGGGTATACAGGCCCCCAAATGCTGGCACTCACCTCCCCCTCCTTGTAAGGGCCCCCCCCCCGCTGCTTAACTTACTATCCCTGGTCTTCTGCACAGCGCCGGACTTCTGTGCTCCGTCCTCCATGCTCCCATCCTCGCTGCATCCGGGGTCCCCGGCCTAAGCACGATGACGTCATCGTGACTGCGACGGCCGGGGACCCCGGATGCAGCCGGACGGGAGCATGGAGGACGGAGCACCGAGGACCGGCGCTGTGCAGAAGACCAGGGATGGTAAGTTAAGCAGCGGGGGGGCCCTTACAACAGGGGGAGGCGAGTGCCAGCATTTGGGGGCCAGATATGCACTGCTTCCCCCTGCCAATGATTGACAGGGGGAAGCAGTGCATATATAATGAGCGGCCCCATGTGACGGTGCGCTCATACAGCAGCCTCCCCCCGCCTCCTCCAGCCTCCCCAGCCTTGGACAGAGCCCCCACCACCGTATTGACCCGTGTATAAGCCGAGGGGGAGACGTTTCAGCCTAATTTTTGGGCTGAAAAACCTGGCTTATACACGAGTATATACGCTAGTAAACATGGTGAATAAAAAAGCCTCCAAAAACCATTGTGAAATTGCACTTTTTTTTTCATTTTCACTACACTTGGAATTTGTTTGCATTTTCCAGTACACTATATGGTAAAATAAATTATATCTTTTAAAAGTACAACTCATCCTGCCAAAAACAAGCTCTCATATTTCTGTATTGATAGAGAAATAAAAACGTTATGGCTCTTGGAAGAAGGGGAGGGAAAAACGAAACCAAAAAATGGAAAATCGCCCGGTGGTGAAGAGGTTAAATACACAAATGTTAAGGCCCAGTTAAGGCCCAGTTACACACACAACTGTGCAGAGATTGTTCGCAGATCTCTGGTTGCAGTGAAATCATGGACACATTGTACCATTTGTACACAGCCACAAAATTGAGCAATGGGTCCATGATTTCACTGCAACCAGTGATCTGTAACCAATATCTGCACAATTATCTGTGTGTGTAACTGGGCCATTAGAGTCAATCTACATAGCATTCATCACAAAAAGAGTTTCAAAGCTAATCAAATACATGAAAGCACCACTGAATATAATATTGCATTATCCTAAAGCTTCTGATGGAGCCAGGGGAGCACAGATATTTGAAATTGTTTACTATAGATCTAATTAATAGTGATTTTAAAGAAAGATGGAAAAATTGACCCACATTTAAAGAGAATGTTTTTGCCATTTAATCTGAGAGTTTCATATTATAGAGCAACAGACCATGATTTTAGCAAAGTATCACTTACTGGGCTGTTTGCTGTAGTTTTGCAAAAATCATTGTTTTATCAGCAGTAAAGTATAACTACAGGAATAGTAAACCTGCTGCCAGGTATCTCTCTTTATTCATGAGTTCTGTATAACTTTCCCCACCACTGATTGTCAGCTTTCTACCTATGCGTAGTCTACGTCGAGAGTTTTCAATTACTGTTGAGGTGGGGTTATACAGAGATCAGCATTAAAGATGAGCGAACCTTTCAAGGTTTGGTTCGCTAAACTTCCCGATGTTGAGCAAAGGGGTTCACGTTCAGAGTTCTTTACATTTACAAAACACTGAAGTGAGCATCCCTGACCACTCTGGCAGTGCTTGACCCAGTGAAAGCTGTGTACAGTGTTTGATCAATTCGAACTGAGCTTAAAAACACAGGTTTTGGGTGTAGTGTGTGTCCAAAATTGATTAAATAAAAAAAAACCAACCTCTGCCCTCACACCCCTTGAAGTGTTTTACTTATGGCTACCTGTATGTGGGCAAAGAGTTGAACTGCAAATCAGTGACTTCCATTGAGGTTAGGGTCAAGTTCAGGGTCATGAACAGTGAGCCAAAATGTTTGGCTGCACTGTCCAAACCCGACCTTCAAAAGGTTCGCTCATCTCTAATCAGCATGCAGAGAACTGGTGGATTCATAGCAGATCAAACAATATTAATGTCAAAAGTTCAGCAATTGGCCAATATAATGTATTGCTCAAACTGGGGTTTCTTACCTTGTATAATGCTGCACATTAATGGGGTAATAAAATCCCATTGGCAGATTCCCTTAAAGAGGACCTGTCACCCCCTGCTGCATGGCAATCTAAATGCAGCACTGGATGCAGCATGTCTGCTGCATTCAGAGAAGGGGTCCCCCATGTGTCTGTGTGTTGTATACCGAGAGATATAGGCAGGCCCGGACTGATAGGCGGGAGATGCGGGACTTTTCCCGATGGGCCGGTGGTTGTGGAGTGGGCGGGGCCACAGCACCCGCTCCTCCAGCTGCAGACCAGCTTTCAAATGATTTTGTGGCTCCCGCTACCCGCCGGCATAGCAGGGACTGTGGAGCTGCACTAGCCGCCAAGTTGCCCAGTACACGTCATCAGAGTGAGAGTGACTCACTCGACGCACAGCCACAGAGTGACACAACCCAATCTGCGTGCGGGCAGCACAGACAGCAGCTCATAGTTATTGAAAAGGAGAGCGCGCCAGTACGTTCTTTGTGGGCCGAAAGAGCCACACTCTGCTGTCCCGCCCAGGAAACGGAAGCATGGCCACCCCAGCCTTTACCAGGTCCCTGTGCACTGTGTGCAGGCAGTGGAGCTGGCCTGAAGGTAGCGGTCAGCAGCTGGTGACTGTCTCAGTCTGGGACTGAGTTTCCTCTTTACTCCTGTGACCTGTCTCAGCTACAGACCCGGGGGCCGGGCTGTCAGTGCGGCAAGCTAAAGCTGAGGCAAGTTACTTTCACTATCGTCGGCCTGACTTGTCTGTGTCTGTGGTGGGGGGTGCAGGGCAGGGTGCTGTGTATTTGTGTGATTGTGTGTGAGGGCAGGTTCTGTGTGTGTGTGTGATTGTGTGTGAGGGCAGGTTCTGTGTGTATGTGTGTGATTGTGTGTGAGGGCAGGCCTCTGTGTGTGTATGTGTGTGATTGTGTGTGAGGGCAGGTTCTGTGTGTGTATGTGTGTGATTGTGTGTGAGGGCAGGTTCTGTGTGTGTATGTGTGTGAGGGCAGGCCTCTGTGTGTGTATGTGTGTGATTGTGTGTGAGGGCAGGCCTCTGTGTGTGTATGTGTGTGATTGTGTGTGAGGGCAGGTTCTGTGTGTGTATGTGTGTGAGGGCAGGCCTCTGTGTGTGTATGTGTGTGATTGTGTGTGAGGGCAGGCCTCTGTGTGTGTATGTGTGTGATTGTGTGTGAGGGCAGGTTCTGTGTGTGTATGTGTGTGAGGGCAGGTCTCTGTGTGTGTATGTGTATGATTGTGTGTGAGGGCAGGCCTCTGTGTGTGTATGTGTGTGATTGTGTGTGAGGGCAGGCCTCTGTGTGTGTATGTGTGTGATTGTGTGTGAGGGCAGGTTCTGTGTGTGTGTGTGTGTGATTGTGTGTGAGGGCAGGTTCTGTGTGTGTGTGTGATTGTGTGTGAGGGCAGGTCTCTGTGTGTGTATGTGTGTGATTGTGTGTGAGGGCAGGTTCTGTGTGTGTGTGTGTGATTGTGTGTGAGGGCAGGTTCTGTGTGTGTGTGATTGTGTGTGAGGGCAGGTTCTGTGTGTGTGTGTGTGTATGATTGTGTGTGAGGGCAGGTTCTGTGTGTGTGTGATTGTGTGTGAGGGCAGGCCTCTGTGTGTGTATGTGTGTGATTGTGTGTGAGGGCAGGTTCTGTGTGTGTGTGATTGTGTGTGAGGGCAGGTTCTGTGTGTGTATGTGTGTGATTGTGTGTGAGGGCAGGCCTATGTGTGTGATTGTGTGTGAGGGCAGGCCTCTGTGTGTGTATGTGTGTGATTGTGTATGAGGGCAGGCCTCTGTGTGTGTGTGTGTGTGATTGTGTGTGAGGGCAGGTTCTGTGTGTGTGTGTGATTGTGTGTGAGGGCAGGTTCTGTGTGTGTGTGTGATTGTGTGTGAGGGCAGGTTCTGTGTGTGTATGTGTGTGATTGTGTGTGAGGGCAGGCCTCTGTGTGTGTATGTGTGTGATTGTGTGTGAGGGCAGGTTCTGTGTGTGTATGTGTGTGATTGTGTGTGAGGGCAGGCCTCTGTGTGTGTATGTGTGTGATTGTGTGTGAGGGCAGGTTCTGTGTGTGTATGTGTGTGATTGTGTGTGAGGGCAGGCCTCTGTGTGTGTATGTGTGTGATTGTGTGTGAGGGCAGGCCTCTGTGTGTGTATGTGTGTGATTGTGTGTGAGGGCAGGCCTCTGTGTGTGTATGTGTGTGATTTGTGTGTGAGGGCAGGTTCTGTGTGTGTATGTGTGTGATTGTGTGTGAGGGCAGGTTCTGTGTGTGTGTGTGTGTGATTGTGTGTGGGGGCAGGTTCTGTGTGTGTATGTGTGTGATTGTGTGTGAGGGCAGGCCTCTGTGTGTGTATGTGTGTGATTGTGTGTGAGGGCAGGCTTCTGTGTGTGTATGTGTGTGATTGTGTGTGAGGGCAGGCTTCTGTGTGTGTATGTGTGTGTGTGAGGGCAGGCTTCTGTGTGTGTATGTGTGTGTGTAAGGGCAGGCTGCTGTGTGTGTGTGAGGGCAGGCTGCTGTGTGTGTGTGTGAGGGCAGGCTTCTGTGTGTGTCTGTGTGAGGACAGGCTACTGTGTGTGTGTGTGACTGTGTGAGGGCAGGCTTCTGTGTGTGTATGTGTGTGTCTGTGTGAGGACAGGCTATTGTGTGGATGTGTGAGTGTGTCTCTGTGTGTGAGGACAGGCTGCTACATGTGCATGGGGCAGGCTGCTGTGTGTGTGTGCGTTGGGGCCTGTGCAGACTGCTATGTCTGAATGGGCCAGGATAGGCTGCTGGTGTATGTAGACAGTCTGCTGGATATGTGAGGGTCAGGGTAGGCTGCTGCATGTTTGTGTTTGAGGACAGACTGTTACATGTTTGGGTGCAGGGCAGTCTGCTGCATGTGCGTGGGCCGGCGCAGGTTGCTGTGTGTGGACAGACTGCTGCTACGTGTGTGGGGGCCAGGGCAGGCTGCTGCATGTGTGTGTGTGTGTGAGGACTGGCTGCTATGTGTGTGGGGACCGGGACAAACTGTTGCATGTGTGTGGGGGCCTGGGCAGGCTATTGCGTGTGTGTGCGCGAGAGAGAGGGCAGGCTGCTCTGTATGCATGGGGTCTGGTGCAGTCTGCTACACGTGTGTGGGGGCCCCGGGGCAGGCTGTTCCGTGTGTGTGTGTGTGGGGGGGCAGGCTTTTGTGTGTGTGTGTGCTAGCACAGGCTGCTGTGTGTGCGTGGGGGCTTGGGCAGGCTGTTGTGTGTTTGCGTGTATGAGAGGAAAGACTGATATGTGTGTATGTGGGCCGGGGCAAGCTGCTGTGTGTATATGGACAGTCTGCTGTATGTATGGGGGCCAGGGTAGACCGCTGCATGTGTGTGTTTGAGGACAGGCTGTTACATGTGTGGGTGCGGGGCAGGCTGTTGCATGTGTGTGTGGACAGGCGGCTGCTACGTGTGTGTGTGTGTGTGTGTGGACAGGCTACTGTGTGTTTGTGTGTGAGGACAGGCTGCTGCATGTATGTGGGGGCCGGGGCAGGCTGTTATGTGTTTGCGTGTATGAGAGGACAGGCTATGTGTGTATGTGGGCCGGGGCAAGCTGCTGTGTGTATATGGACAGTCTGCTGCATGTATGGGGGTCAGGGTAGACCGCTGCATGTGTGTGTTTGAGGACAGGCTGTTACATGTGTGGGTGCGGGGTAGGCTGTTGCATGTGTGTGTGGACAGGTGGCTGCTACGTGTGTGGTGGCCAGGGCAGGCTGCTACATGTGTGTGTGAGGTCTGGCTGCTATGTGTGTGGGGGTCAGGGCAGCTGTTGCATGTGTGTGAGGGCCGCGGTAGGCTGCTACGTGTGGTGGGGCCCGGGCAGGCTGCTACATGCGTGTGGGGCCTGGGCAGGCAACTACGTGTGTGTAGGAGCCAGGTCGGGCTGCTACGTGTGTATGGGGGCCGGGGCAGGCTGCCACATGTGTGTGTGTGTGTGTGTGTGGGGAGGGGGGGCGAGGGCAGGCTGCTGCATGTGTGTGGGGGCTGGATCACACTGCTACATGTGTGTGGGGGACGGGGCAAGCTGCTATGTGTGTATGTGTGTGTGAGGGCAGGCTGTGTGTGTGAGGGCAGGCTGTGTGTGTGAGGGCAGGCTGTGTGTGTGTGAGTGAGGGCAGGCTGCATATGCGTATGTGTGTGATCCTCAGTATCTGCATTATTCTGTGCATATACACTGCACAGTACCACTTCTCCTGCCCTGTATACTGGGTGTAATCCTCAGTATCTGTATTATTCTGTATATACACTGCAGAGTACCACCTCGCCTGTCCTGTATACTGGGTGTAATCCTCAGTATCTGTATTATTCTGTATATATACATTGAAGAGTGTATATTACACCCAGTAAACAGGGAGGATTACACCCAGTATGCAGGACAGAAGTGGTACTGTGCAGTGTATATACACAGAATAATACAGATACTGAGGATTACACCCAGTATACAGGACAGAAGATGTGGTACTGTGCAGAGTATATATACAGAATAATACAGATCTTGAGGATTACACCCAGTATACAGGACAGGAGAAGTGGTACTGTGCAGTGTATATATACAGAATAATACAGATACTGAGGATTACCATTTATCCTGTCCTGTATACTGGATGTAATCCTCAGTATCTGTATTATTCTGTATATACACACTGCACAGTACCACTTCTCCTGTCCTGTATACTGGGTGTAATCCTCAGTATCTGTATATATACACTGCACAGTGCCACTTCTCCTGTCCTGTATACCTGGTGTAATCGTCAGTATATGTATTATTCTGTATATATACACTGCACAGTACCACTTCTCATGTCCTGTATACTGGGTGTAAGCCTCAGTATCTGTATTATTCTGTATATATACACTGCACAGTACCACCTCTCCTGTCCTGTATACTGGGTGTAATCCTCAGTATCTGTATTATTCTGTATATATACACTGCACAGTACCACTTCTCCTGTCCTGTATACTGGGTGTAATCCTCAGTATCTGTATTATTCTGTATATATACACTGCACAGTACCACTTCTCCTGTCCTGTATACTGGGTGTAATCCTCAGTATCTGAATTATTCTGTACATATACACTGCACAGTACCACTTCTCCTGTCCTGTATACTGGGTGTAATCCTCAGTATCTGAATTATTCTGTACATATACACTGCACAGTACCACTTCTCCTGTCCTGTATACTGGGTGTAATCCTCAGTATCTGAATTATTCTGTACATATACACTGCACAGTACCACTTCTCCTGTCCTGTATACTGGGTGTAATCCTCAGTATCTGAATTATTCTGTACATATACACTGCACAGTACCACTTCTCCTGTCCTGTATACTGGGTGTAATCCTCAGGATCTGTATTATTCTGTACATATACACTGCACAGTACCACTTCTCCTGTCCTGTATACTGGGTGTAATCCTTAGTATCTGAATTATTCTGTACATATACACTGCACAGTACCACTTCTCCTGTCCTGTATACTGGGTGTAATCCTCAGTATCTGAATTATTCTGTACATATACACTGCACAGTACCACTTCTCCTGTCCTGTATACTGGGTGTAATCCTCAGTATCTGTATTATTCTGTACATATACACTGCACAGTACCACTTCTCCTGTCCTGTATACTGGGTGTAATCCTCAGTATCTGAATTATTCTGTACATATACACTGCACAGTACCACTTCTCCTGTCCTGTATACTGGGTGTAATCCTCAGGATCTGTATTATTCTGTACATATACACTGCACAGTACCACTTCTCCTGTTCTGTATACTGGGTGTAATCCTCAGTATCTGAATTATTCTGTACATATACACTGCACAGTACCACTTCTCCTGTCCTGTATACTGGGTGTAATCCTCAGGATCTGTATTATTCTGTACATATACACTGCACAGTACCACTTCTCCTGTCCTGTATACTGGGTGTAATCCTCAGTATCTGAATTATTCTGTACATATACACTGCACAGTACCACTTCTCCTGTCCTGTATACTGGGTGTAATCCTCAGTATCTGAATTATTCTGTACATATACACTGCACAGTACCACTTCTCCTGTCCTGTATACTGGGTGTAATCCTCAGTATCTGAATTATTCTGTACATATACACTGCACAGTACCACTTCTCCTGTCCTGTATACTGGGTGTAATCCTCAGTATCTGTATTATTCTGTACATATACACTGCACAGTACCACTTCTCCTGTCCTGTATACTGGGTGTAATCCTCAGTATCTGAATTATTCTGTACATATACACGGCACAGTACCACTTCTCCTGTCCTGTATACTGGGTGTAATCCTCAGTATCTGAATTATTCTGTACATATACACTGCACAGTACCACTTCTCCTGTCCTGTATACTGGGTGTAATCCTCAGGATCTGTATTATTCTGTACATATACACTGCACAGTACCACTTCTCCTGTCCTGTATACTGGGTGTAATCCTCAGTATCTGAATTATTCTGTACATATACACTGCACAGTACCACTTCTCCTGTCCTGTATACTGGGTGTAATCCTCAGGATCTGTATTATTCTGTACATATACACTGCACAGTACCACTTCTCCTGTCCTGTATACTGGGTGTAATCCTCAGTATCTGAATTATTCTGTACATATACACTGCACAGTACCACTTCTCCTGTCCTGTTATCAGAGAGGTGGTATTGGACTTTGATTTTCAGCATTTAAATGTTGCTTAATTTATTATCCCTAATATGGCAGTCATCACTTCTCTTCTGTATAGGTGATGACTTTCCTTCGCTCTGGATTTGACCCCACAATCCTGGCAAACGTAGCTTTGAAGATAACTATGTGAATGGAGCTGCAGTTGATTTTTCCCTCTGCTGCACCATTCACATTTGGCTCTTCAGATAAAGTGATGAAGCCATGACAACTTAAAAGCAAACTTCACTGATCAGGGCTGATGGGTGTTATAGTGTGTGGGCTGGTGGGGCTTGTTTTCCAGGGCTGCTTTTTGGTCCCAGTCCGGCCCTGGATATAGGCTTAGGAAAACTCACTGTTAGAAGCCATGGAGGTAGTCCTTGTGGCTGGAGTTAGCTTTATTCACAGGGGCCATTCCCTCCCCCTGCCTCTCTGTGTTGCTTCTGTTGTGCTGGCTTTGCCCTCCTCCTCTCTGTCACTAACAGCATGCAAATCATTTGTCCAGACGTCAGCTCCAGATTCCTGCCCTGCTGTCTGAACAAAGCATAAACAGCACAGTAGGAGGCAGCACAGAAAGTCAGGGGGAGGGAATGGCCACCGTGAAAAGAGCTCACTCCAGCCACAACAACTACCTCCATGGCTTCTAACAGTGAGTTTTCCTAAGCCTATATCTCAGGATATACAGCAGACAGACAATGGGGTGCCCTTCCCTGAATCCAGCAGAAATGCTGCATTCAGTGCTGCATTTAGATTGCCATGCACCAGGGAGGTGACAGGTCCTCTTTAAATAAGAATTTTAGACTAATTAATTTTGCATAAACTTATATCTTAGGTGGCAAATGATGATGCACAACATTTGTTACTAAATTTGTGAGTTTTGTCATGCACTTGCCAGTTATCAAAAGTGTAGAGAAATCTGCACATGATTAATTTGGGAGTGAGCACAGTCTGCAACCTATCATCAGAATTATTAACAATAAAGCAGAAAATGGTGCAAATCGTTTCCTATAGACATCAGGTGCAATTTAAATTTTTGAACTTTATGACAGCTCAAAATGTACTACAGTTATTAGGAGACACAGTGCTATTTTTTTTTTAATAAACTTGATGCAATTTACTTCTACAATCTTGTTTAAAGCCAGCTTCACACTGCGGGTCTGATCCGATCCGTGGCTGTCAGGGTGAATCTGACAGCCCCGGACCGGATCAGCACACAGAACCGGAGGGCTAATATGCCCTCCGGTCCGGTGTGCTGCCGCACGCAGCTGCCGCTGCTGATAATTCAGCTCTCAGGGAGCTAGCTGCGGTCCTGAAACAACAGCGGCGTGCAACCGCAGGTGTCCAATTCCCGGATCCTCCCGGACCGGGGCAATCTGGCCCCATAGGCTCCCATGTTAGGGAGCGCCAGATTGCCCCGGATCCGGGAGAATTTGGGAGAATCCGGGAGTAGGCAATTAGGGGAGATTTTTCTGCTCTCGGACACAAAAACCAACGTTTTTGTGTCCGTGAGAGAAATCTGATTTCTCCCGGATTGTCCCGGAGAGATGGAAACCGGATGGCAGAGAGCTGCCATGCTGCTCCATCCGGCCCCATAGGCTACTATGGGGCCAAAAACCAGTCCGGGGCTATCAGGTTCAGCCTGACAGCCATGGATCAGATCAGACCCGCAATGTGAAGCCTGCCTTAGATTGACATACCAAACCTTCAGTTTTAATAAATGTGTTCCAATTAAAGAGCTTTTTTAGTATATAAACATGTACAGGTGCATTTCAATTAATTAGAATATATCAAACATGTAATTTATTTCAGTAATTCAATACATAAAGTAAAACGCATATATTATATAGAGTCATTACACAGAGAGATCTATTCCAAGTGTTTATTTCTATTAATATTGATGATTATGGCTTACAGCCAATGAAAACCCAAAGGTCAATATCTCAGAAAATGAAAGTAGGGACGATGAAGGGTTAAGAACTGCACTGCTGTATTCCACAAGACATCAAAGAGTGAATATTGTATTGGTGTAATAGTCAACGTGTTTCAGGACTCCCTGAAATGCCCTGAAACATGGCAATATGATATTGATTTGTCCTGAGGAAGAGGTCAGGGAGTCTTGAAACACATTGACCAATAAATCAATATTATATTCACCCTTTGATGTGTCGTGGAATACGGCAGCACAGTTTTTAACCTTTCATCCTCTCTACTCTATATGCACCACACTGGGGACAGCAGCAGCTATGATATGCTTTTATAGCGGTTGTGACTGTCACAACCACACAAGGTGAAGCCTCTGATACATACTTAGGTAATATTTTATCTCTCAGACCCTTTATTCTCCCTACTTTCATTTTCTGAGATAATGACCTTTGGGTTTTCATTGTAAGTCATAATCATCAACATTAACAGAAATAAACACTTTAAATAGATCACTCTGTAATGACTCTATGTGTGTTTCACTTTATGTATTGAATTACTTAAATCAATTACATTTTTGATGATATTCATAGGCCAGGGTCACATTTGCGGTTGGACCCTGGCCTGCCGGATTCCGGTTTCAACTTAGATATTTTTCCAGCACCGCATAGCGTTTCCGCTATGCGGTGCTGGAAACCGCAGTCCCTAGTTACCCGCTGTTTACCTGCACGACCTGTCACACAGGCAGCGGCTCGGAGGGCGTTTTACAGCGCCGCACAGGAAATCGTGTCTGCAACGGTTTCCTGTGCGGCGCTGTAAAACGCCCTCCGAGCCGCTGCCTGTGTGACACGTCGTGCAGGTAAACAGCGGGTAACTAGGGACTGCGGTTTCCAGCACCGCATAGCGGAAACGCTATGCGGTGCTGGAAAAATATCTAAGTTGAAACCGGAATCCGGCAGGCTAGGGTCATAACGCAAATGTGACCCTAGCCTAATTCATTGAGATGCACCGGTATATATCTTTATTAGGAATGGGTGAACTGTTAAGGGTTCGTGACCAGAGTTGCTCTGTTAAAGTACGCCAATAGTTAATACTCTTCATATACTTACTGGGTAGGCGTTTTCTCTTTCTGGTATGACGCACCGCAGCGTCACTTCCAAGCCACCCTTTATCTACTTGGCGTATGTGATTGGCTATTGGAGGTAGTCACGTGACTATTCCCCCCAGAAGCCTGGAAGGGATATAGCGCCGCAGCACAATTGAAAGGTATAACGTGGGCCCCGTAAGTATAAGTAGTAGGTTTACTAACCATTAAATTACTTTAACAGAGCAACCCCGGCTACAAACCTGGGGAAAACTGAGCAGTTCACTCATCGCTAATCTTTATAAATATATATATATATCATACAAAACAGAAAAAACTGCACAGCACTCACAGACTAATGTGAACTAGTGCCAGCAGGGACGCTGGATCAAATAACTAGAAAAAAGTACTCTGCAGCACTCGGCTACTACCAATGATGTACATATGCTAACAAGCTATATATATTTGAGAAAAAAGTTTAAAAACTTATGGAGTTGCTGGCTCCATGCTGCAATTTGCACCCTCATTGACTACAGGTGATCTAGGGTCGAGATGGAGTCTGCCCACTTAGTAGTGGGGAAGCGGACAAGGAGGATAGGGATATCAGCGTAGGACTCATCGACCTGAAGTCACTTTGTAGCAGTTGATGAGCAAACAGACATTGGCCAATGTGTGTACCAAGAACTTCAGAAATAAAAAAATAAGATTTTGAGTTTTTTGAAAAAAACGTAAGTTTTTAAACTTTTTTCTCAAATATATACCGCTTGTTAGCATTTGTACATCATTGGGAGTAGCTGAGTGCTGCAGAGTACTTTTTTCTAGTTATATATATCATATATATATGATAGAATACATTTTATACATAAATATATATATTTTATATATCATATGTTTTCTTTCATATATAAAAATAGTATTAATTATTGATTTAGTTCCGCCCAAATTACATTTTTTAGTAAATGCAGGCAGAAACATTCTGTGGAAACATCAAAAAAGGGTTATATCTCCAAAGTGAATATTATTACAGAGCAAAGCGAGCTGGGTAAAGTTTTTCGAAGGTAAATTAAGTCAAACTTATTTTCATGGGAACTGTCCCACTTTAAAACCAATTACCAGAGAAATGACCGGTTAAATAGAAATCTACCTGAAGTGGTGAAGCTTGACAGCTTTAAAGTTCATTTTGACAGTTATAGATTTATGAGGTAATAGAGTTGATGATTGCACTATTTAGTTTTATTTATTTTAGGTTATTTTATTTCCATGGTGCAAGCTGTCTTGCGCTTGCATTGTTGGAATGAGGTTTCCGGAGTCACGCTCTCTGGCATCCCAGAGTTGAAGCAACATTTCCTTCATCATTGAGGCAAATGAAGCATACGCTGTGTGAGGCTGCTGAAATAGTTTTGTTATGGCGTTTGGCAGCATTTTTATTTTGCTACTGTGTTTTCACAGCTATAGTATTTCCTGCCAGAAACAGTTTGCACACAGCACATACAATAAATGAAGGTGAAATGAGGCACATATCTGTAATAGAAAGATTCACTCAACAGTCTATGCAAATACAGCCAGCTCGGTGAATACATATTAATACACCTGTCCTTGCCTTCCAATATCTTACCATAGGATGCAAGGTATTACATCTATCAAAGGACAAGTCAAGGTCAAATTGATTTCTGATTATTTACATTTTAATATTAATATTATATAGATTGTGTAATTATTGTGTACTTTATATTGTATGGGGTTTAATGCAGAGTTGGTTCAGATTTAGTTGCACTTAAAGGGGTTATAAGGAATTTTTCACAAATAACTGTGCTTAAGCCCTAAAAGGTAGGTAGCTATCACATACCTGACTGTTGAGAACGACACTGTTCACCGCAGACACGGAGCAGTCACAGATCGCTCATGTCAGTGATTTTGCCGCTTCCATTGATGAACAGACGACGACTACAGAAGGGCTTCTTCTCTCCTCTACAGATGGGTGCATAGCCGACGTCACATTGATTGACAGCCGGATCCCCCAATAAAGGAGAGTGGAGGCGGCTGTCAATCAGCGTGATGTCGGCTATGCGGCCACCTCCTCAGAAGAGAGTGGAAAAGCCACCTCTGCTCTGTTTACCCTGCCATGATGTCCCCGGCAGGAACGGTTTGTGCCCGCACTGTTCCAGGGGTGAACAGTGGTGAATGGAGCCGGGCACAACAGGCAGGTAGGTAACAGCTACCTGCCAGTTAGTGCTTGGGCACTTTTTTTAAATAAAAAACCCAGATAACCACTTTAATCATTAAAGGGAATCTGTCTGCAGAAATTTAAAATATAAAAAAAGAAGGTAAAGTCTTTTCACCAATCCCAGGTATAACATTGGCCAGAGATACTGCGGTGACAGATAGAAACTAGACCTGAGCCCAGATCGGCAATCAAAGAAGAAAAAAGGTTTGTAATCCAGATTCTACAATCATGAGTGGATGAAGGGATGTTTCAATTTAAAAATACAAGTTTACTGAAACATCTTAGACCAAAAGCGTACAATGTTTAAGGATGAGCTGGAAAGACAATTTAGTGCAAATATGGCCTTAAAACATGAAACACAGGGTAAAACATGATGGGGAGGCTCACCATATGTGGTTGTGTAAGAAACAACCACTATAATTACATGTAACCACGACTGCTGCAGCCACCAAAGGAAATAAAGTCATTGTTCAAGATCTTCGGATGGGCTTGAATTTTTCCAGACAGAGTATCATTATACCATCCTTCTAAAATTACTGCTTATCAAAGGTGTACAGAGCAGCGAATGTACTGAGGTACTTGGCTGTATCTACAATGCAATGCATGGTGTTATTATCATTTGGGCGTATATCTCTTAGTTTTGTCTGCTGCTAGAGCAGTTTTCAGGTAATAAGTGCACTGTTTTGGAGCAATCATGATTTCTTAAGTCCTGGATAACTCACAAGCTGGGCACTGTGTATTGGGCAATAATATGCCAATTTGCAATTTTTCTTCTGCAACATCCAATGCCCACTTACCTTTGGGGTAAAAATGTTCTCAACAAAAGCAGATCAATTTTACAAACTACTCCAGGAAACTGCTCCAAAATCCAAATGGTGCTCCCTTTTTTTGAGCCCCGCCATGTGTCCAAATCTACTATATATTGTCTAATATTCTCTGTCTGTCACAGAAATTGCGCGACAGACAGAAGCCGCTCATTGGTGCCCCCCGGAAGCGGGCACCAATGAGCGCAGACTATGCAAATAGGTGCGAGAATTCAAAGTTCGAATTTCGCACTTATTTGCAGCCCGGCGACAGCGGCGCGATAGCCGGGATACATGGTGGCCGCAGCGGCGGCTCTCCTCACAGCCCCCCCGCTCCCTGCGGCCCCCCCCGCCCTCAGTGATAATAAAAATAAAAAAGACCTCAGTGAGGATATTCACCCGTCCGCCCGGCTCGCTCCACGTTCGTCTTCTAGCCCCTAGGGCTTGAGGACCTGTCGTTGCCTGGGAAACCTGGCTCCATCTTGCCCCCCCCCCGCCGCTACATCCTGCCCCCCTGCCGGCTCCATCCTGCCCACCCGCCGGCTCCATCCTGCCCACCCGTCGGCTCCATCCTGCCCCGCTCGCTCCATCCTGCCCCGCTCGCTCCATCCTGCCCCGCTCGCTCCATGCTGCCCCCCGACACCATCCTGCCCCCCTGCCACCAACATACCCTGCTCGCTCCATCCTGCCCCGCTCGCTCCATCCTGACCCGCTTGCCACCATCCTGCCCCCCTCCGCCTCCATCCTGCCCCCCTCCACATCCATCCTGCCCCCTCTCCACCTCCATCCTGCCCCCCTCTACCTTCATCCTGCCCCCCCTCTGTCTCCATCCTGCCCCCCTCCGCCTCCATCCTGCCCCGCTCGCTCCATCCTGCCCCCAACACAATCCTGCCCCCCCTCACCCCCTGTCACCATACTGCCCCCCTGCTCTATCCTGCCCCCCAGCAGTTAGCGGTCATGTGACCGATAAGCTGATTGGTTTCCCAGGCAACGACAGGTCCTAAGGGCCTGTAGGAACTAGAAGACAGAGGTGGAGTGAGTCGGATTTTTTTAGTTTTTTCTGTGGAGGAGCGGGGGGCCTTGGGGAGCGGAGTATCGCCATATACCATAGTGCTGCTATACATGTACTGTAATGTACCGCCATATACCATAGAGCTGCTATACATGTACTGTAATGTACCGCCATATACTATAGTGCTGCTATACATGAACTGTAATGTACCGCCATATACTATAGTGCTGCTATACATGTACTGTATTGTACCACCATATACTATAGTGCTGCTATGCATGTACTGTAATGTACCGCCATATACCATAGTGCTGCTATACATGTACTGTAATGTACCGCCAAAACACTATAGTGCTGCTATACATGTACTGTAATGTAACGCCATATACCATAGCGCTGCTATACATGTACTGTAATGTACCGCCATAAACCATAGCGCTGCTATACATGTAATGTAATGTACCGCCATATACTATAGTGCTGCTATATATATATATAGTTCACTCTCGTTGACTGAACAGGTTCTGTCAGTCACAGCATGTCAACTACATACATATTCTAGAATACCCAACGCGTTAGAATCGGGCCACCATCTAGCAGAATTGTATAATTATATATACTGTAGGTTATTGCTGTATTTAGAAGAAATAGCATAGCAAATTACAAGGAAATTTTTTCTTATAAGCCAACGGAAAAAATGAATAATTTTGATCTAAATCTACTTAGTCATGTAAGAAATGTAATTTTTCCTTTTCACATAGCTCAGTGGTAAAGAAATTGGTGCAATAACTGTGTGGTAAAGATCTTCACCACTCTTCTAGATGAATTCTGCAATGGGGGATCGTTTCCAAAGTGGGGTGGATTTTTTGTTTCCTGTTTTGTTTTTTATTCTGGCACTTCGGGCAATAAGCAAATGAGCTCACAAAATATTGCTGTCGTATTTGTGGTCGATAAGCCAAAGAGTGTTTCATCCTTTCCAAGGCATGCTGTATGACCAAGCAGAAATTTGACCACATATTGGGTCTTCTTACTTTCAAAAGAAATTGCTTTTAAAATTGTGAAGTCCATTTCATCTTATTATACCTAGTGAAGATGAAAATTTGGGGCTATAACAATATTTTGATGGAAAAAAACATCATTTTCAATCTCCATGAGACAACACTAGCAAAATCTGTGAATCCATAGATTAAAGGGAACCAGTAAGCTCATTTTAGCTATCCTATCTCTACCTGTCCTGCACCTTGCTAGCACATGTCTAACCATCCTTCTCTGAGCTAAAACTGCTCTATAAAGCATTAGAAAACAGTTTAATAACTTACATATTACTATGATAATGAGGTCTCCAGTCTACGGTGTAGACTAAGATAGGCGGTCTCCAGGTCTCTATTCTCCCCCCTCGCTGCTTTTATCATGCCTCGGTGGGCATCATAATTCCTTCTCTTCTCACCCCTTGTTTTGAAATTCCTGCTTCCTCCTCCATAATATGACGTGCCGGCTGGACGTCAGTTCCGGTTCTTTCGGTACTTCCTTACGTCTACTAAAGCCTAATGTGCTCTACAACACTGACTTTCAGAAAATGAGTGAAAAGGGTTGACGCCCTTTTTTATTCTAATTAATGGTGTTCCAGTAGGTTTGGACCTCCTTTATTATAAAATGATGAGATTTCCTACATTTTTTTAAACTTTTATCACGTCTTTATTCTCTTCCAGAGAATATAAAGCAAACACATTTTAGAATTGCGATACGTATTGTTTTTGGTTCTGTATCACCAGTACCACATCCAGAGGACATTGGAACCCTGGCAATTGTCTACATTTGACTGATGTTGTTTGTGTTTCTTTTTTTTTAAGGTATTATAGGCTATAAGCACTAAGACTGCCAAGCAGAAGAAATAAGCTTCATCACCGCAGCACAGCTGCTCAATGAATGACTGCGCTATTTAGCCTGCACAAGCTCTTACCACCGGAAAAGAAACCGGCAATGCAGATCCTAAATAAGATGAAGCACAGAAGGTTGCATGAAACAGATTGAGGACTGCTACATAACCTACCTTGAGATCTGATTCCCCATATTATACTCAGCCCTTGACAGTATATTTAACTTAGGGAGGTTGATGCACACAAGATTGCTTTAACTATCTATTACTGCAGCAGAAAGCTTAGCATTTGTCTATATCCAACCTTGCACTGGCTGAAAGTAGAATATAGTGAAGTGAAGGGGATAACCCGTTGTATTTATATTCAGCGCCCATCATTATTATCCATTATTGGCACTTTAAGCACTGGAATCTTTTAATTACAGCATCTGTTGTTTTAATTAGCATAGGAATTATAATGAGGCTCCCGGCAGGATCCCACTGCTTAACCAAAAGCTCAATAATGGCTTTCAACATCTATGACACATCATGACCACTCCACATGCTGTAGCAGAAGAAGTCTGCATCCTGTCACTAGAAAAAAATCAATCTTCCTATTAATTGAATGTCTGCGAAAAGAAAAAATCCAACAAGTAACATGATGTGATGTGTTGTAACCAACGACCAACCCTGGATGACCACGGCCAAAGGACCGATAGTCAAACATCACTTGGCATAGGAGCATAGAATGTTTAAAGAATGTGGAATGAGATTTTTTTTCTATGCAAAATGTATAACAAGCTCATAAAGGAATAGAACATATTTCTCCAAAAGTTGCAGGGAAAGCAGGCTAAAAACGTAAGTCTATTGAAAGAAAAAAAATGTCTTGGCAAATCGACGTTTCCTAAGTTTATAGAATATACTAAAAAATATTGGAGACAGAGATAGTCTAGGGGTAATAAGCCAAAACACAACATACAAGTGCATCTCAATGAATTACAATATCTTCAAAAAGGTAATTTTTTTCAGTAATTCAATAGAAAAATATATATTATATAGAGTCATTACAAACAGTGTTCTATTTCAAATGTTCATTTATGTTAATGTTGATGATTATGGCTTACAGCCAATGAAATCTTCAATGTTATTATCTAAGAAAATTAAAGTAGGGAGGATGAAGGGTCTGAGAGATAAAATATTACCTAAATAGGTATCAGAGGCTTCTCCTTGTGTGGTTGTGAGATTCACAACCACTATAAAAGCATGCTGCCATAAAATCCATGCTGCCATATTCCACAAGACACCAAAGGGTGAATATAATATTGATATATTAGTCAATGTGTTTCAGGGCACCCTGGCTCCTTCCTCAGGACAAATCAATATCATATTTCCATGTTTCTGGGAGCCCTGAAACGCGTTGACTAATAAATCAATATTATTTTCCACCCTTTGATGTCTCGTGGAATATGACAGCACAGATTTTAAATATATCTGTTACCCCCTAGGGCTTATTAAATTAAATGTGCCACCTTCAGCCGTGCCTGTGCTGCAATCTGTGAAGGTGGTTATAATCCCTCTACCCCCTGTACACCTATATAAACACTTTATAGACTTTCCCACCCTGCTTGTAAGTGAATATTCACATGGTTCGATGGGTCAACTTACTCTGCCTGGACCTCACTCCTCTTCGGTCTTCCCAGCCTCTTCGTTCTTCTGGGCACCTCCTATTCACTCTTCCAGGTGCCTCCTCTTCTATGTACTCGGTGCCTCCTCTTCAGCGCCTATGCAGACTCCTCTTTGTTCACACAGGCACCCTGAATGATGAGTTGACTGCTGCGTGAGTAAGCAGTGACGTCACCCTTGGACATCGTTGCGGTTACTATGGCAGCATACATGGGGTGAGCTCATTTACCGACCACTATCCTTGTGGCTCTTTCATTTAGTGTTATGAATCTGTGGGGCTAACATCCTGGAAACTGATTTCACCATAGGACAGCATTGCCATAGTAATCACAACACCATTCAAAGGTGAGGTCACCGCTTACAGCACAGTGCAGAATGAAATCAGAGCACAGCCGTAAGTGAAAGAAGCACTCACTTTACTTCTGTGCTCCACATGCCAGGTAATGCTGGAGTTATTGAAATTCATGCTCATGCATGAACTCAGATAACCTTTGCCATGGCACTTGGAGTTTAGCCGTAAAGTGAGCGCTTCTCTCACTTATGGCTGTGCTCCATTGTCATTCTGTGCTTGCTCTCTCTGCCAGCAGATGGTATTTGTCTTATGGCAGAGAATCTAACCGATCTGGATTATATCTGATTTTTTTTTACAACAAAGATGGAGTCCCTAAACGTGTTTTGTGTATTTTCTAATAATTTTTTTTCTCTATGTTGTGCTTTTTTATGCTTAACTAGCTGTGAGCCCGATGCGATTGCATCGGGATTCTAGAATCTGTGTATAGGGCATTGCTCGGGCTGCTGCAACGACTCCCAACGCCCCCTTTGCGGGCATTGCGAGTGAGTCGCGTGGGCAATGCACGTCCACGAACAAAGCCACGGAGGTAGTGGCGTGTGCGAGGGAAGTGGCTACAGCAATTATATAATAGATTATCAGTATGTAATATATAATTTCCCTAACGCACTTCCGTAAGTTTCGGCACTGTTTCCGTCGTTGTGGGCGTGGGCGCAGCGCCCACGCGACCTGTGAAGCATTGCCGGCGCCACTGATTCGCAAAGCCTCACTCGCAATCCGTTGCGAGTCCTTGCAGAATAGGCGCGACTCACTAATGTATACATAACCACATACAAAATTACTGATAATTCCTATATAATCACATATATATATATATAGATGGCGGGCCGATTCGAAAGAATCGGGTAGTCTAGAATCCATATATAGTATATTTACTAATAGTTAGGGGAGTGGGGTGAAATGAATTGTGTGTATACAGGTGGCTCAGTGGTTAGCAGTGAGTGGGGTGGCTCAGTGGTTAGCAGTGAGTGCGGTGGCTCAGTGGTTAGCAGCGAGTGCGGTGGCTCAGTGGTTAGCAGTGAGTGCGGTGGCTCAGTGGTTAGCAGTGAGTGTGGTGAGATTGGTGAGCACAGTGGCGTGGGCAGAGTGCTGAGTGCAGCGCTGTGGGCAGAGTGGTCAGCACACACATACATACATACACACACACACACACAGACACTTCGCTATAGTTAGCACCGACCCTACGTCTTCCCTGCCGGCTGGATCCTGAGTTGACATGTCGGCGCCCGCGGACGACTGGATCCAATATGGGGTCCGGCAACTTTGGCGAGACTTATTGGACGCGATATTTGATCGAGTAGTTTAGGGGCGGCGACATGTCGGTGATGCAGGGCCGGTGGTAAGTATAGCGGAGTATGTGTGTGTGTGTGTGTGTGTATGTGTGCGGAGAAAGTGAGTGAAGTGCGGAGAAAGTGAGGTGTGGTGATGTGGCCCCTGGGCGGGTGCATCACATGGGTTATCAATGCAGGTCTGTGTTCACATGGGCCGGTTTTCCTGATTGTGTGTGGTGTGTGAAACCTGTCCGATGTACAGGGGGTTAACAGCTGAAGGGTTTTCATGAGCTGAGTAAAACAGCTGATTGTGAGTGCTGAAGATCCGATACATTCATGAGCCTAATGAGCGGCTGAACCTGTGGGGATGAGTGCTTTGCTGTGCGGAGAAAGTGAGGTGTGGTGATGTGGCCCCTGGCTGGGTGCATCACACGGGTTATCAATGCAGGTCTGTGTTCACATGGGCCGGTTTTTCTGATTGTGTGTGGTGTGTGAAACCTGTCGATGTACAGGGGGTTAACAGCTGAAGGGTTTTCATGAGCTGAGTAAAACAGCTGATTGTGAGTGCTGAAGATCCGATACATTCATGAGCCTAATGAGCGGCTGAACCTGTGGGGATGAGTGCTTTGCTGTGCGGAGAAAGTGAGGTGTGGTGATGTGGCCCCTGGCTGGGTGCATCACACGGGTTATCAATGCAGGTCTGTGTTCACATGGGCCGGTTTTTCTGATTGTGTGTGGTGTGTGAAACCTGTCCGATGTACAGGGGGTTAACAGCTGGAGGGTTTTCATGAGCTGAGTAAAACAGCTGATTGTGAGTGCTGAAGATCCGATACATTCATGAGCCTAATGAGCGGCTGAACCTGTGGGGATGAGTGCTTTGCTGGGCTAAACCTGAATGGTGCACAGGGGGTTAATCACATCTCAGGTCTGTGTGTGAGTGAAGATGTGCTGATTGACTCACTGGGTTGCAGCTGGGAGTGAGTAGGCTGGATAGGAACCTGCCAGGTGTCTGAGTGAGGAGAGGACGATTCAGAAGTTCAGAGCACTGCCATGTGAAGAGGTGCTGGAAGTGATCCTTCCTCAGTGGGTAAGTGATGGGAGCCTACCAGCTCCATGCTAGTGCACCTGATGTGTGCATGGCAGCCAGTGTCCAAGGGCCAGGCGGTCACAGCTGACTTTGGGTAGTAGTAGTAGTAGTAGTAGTAGTAGTAGTAGTAGTAGTAGTAGTAGTAGTTCACTGCTCGCAATGGCCGCTTCGCGGCCAATGCTTCGCGCGTATCCACATGACCACGCCGGAAGTAGCGCCAAAAGGGGCAAAAAAACGATTCACGATTATATAATAGATAGAAATTCATGATGGACATGTCTAATTTGGCATGACACCGTGAATTTTGTTCTTAGTACCAGCTAACAATGCAAACCCCATATTAACCCTATTATTACCGAGCATGCCACCCCTGTCCAGGGTGGCTGTGGGCTGTGGTTTTCAGCGTGAGGGGCCCAGAACACAGCCTGGTTTTACCTCTCTGGCAATCAAAATATGGCAGGAACCCACACATTTTTTTTAATCATTTATTTAAATAATTAAAAAAAAATATTGGGCTTCCCTGTAATTTGATCGCCAGCCAAGGCAAAGCCAGGCAGCTGGGGGTGGCTGCCCATAGCTTTCTGCTTTATCTGTGCTGTGCTATGTCATTTTTATTATCTATTTATAGTTAGGATGCACACCCAGGCTATGGAGTACTCAGGAGCCGGGCCGGTGCTGTCTCTCCGGGGTATCACGGTAGTTGTGACCCGGTCCCATGGCCTAGGATCAGTCTAAAAAGGGCTTATTTACAAGGGATTTGTTGTGACGCCACCCGGGGTATGTGGTCAATAGAACCACTGCTGCCGTATTCCTGCTGGGGACGGTGACTTAGGGCAGTGTGGATGGTAAGCCCTCCTCGGGTAGGGCTGAGGGTCCCCAGGGCAGGAGTGATAGTGGTTTTGGATGGGGCTTTGTGAGGGATCATGATTCACACAGTCACTTATTTCGCTGCAGCTCTCCACGGTGCTGGTAGTCGGCGGCTCTGCAAGTATAAGGTTCTGTTAGGGCAACAGGCGCAATCAATGGGCAGACTCACTGATATGTGTTTTCTCAGTCTCTTTACTGGAGTTAAGGCAGATGTTATAAACTGTCCACGGAGTCTGGAGAGTAGTTTGAGGTAATTCTCACCCGGCTGGGTCGTGTTGGCCTCCTCATTGCACTTGTGCTGCGGCCCCTGCAGTTGCTTAAGCTAGGCTGCTGGCACTGTCTCTGTCTGTGTCTACCAGTATAACAGGCAACTTGAGTCCTTCACTTCTCTACCCCACCCTGGGAAGTCAGTGTTACTGCATTCTATATGTTGCTGTGTCCCTGGAATCATGTAGCTGGAGAATCTGGAGTCCCCCACTCTCCGGTGTTGACTGTTGGTGTGTGTGAACCTGCACTGTCTCAGACTCCGGTGTCCGTTCTTGCGTTGTTCCTCTCGCGGAAGGGAAGCACAGGGTGGTGCAGCCTCTCGGTAGGTTTCTTTCTCCTCTATTTCCTCAGACCCTAGCCTTAGGCCTGATGTTCAGCAGCGGACCTTGGGATGAGCCTGACACAGCTCGTTTACACCCAGATCAGGGTCTCAGTTTGCACAGAACCTGTCCTCTTCACAGTCCTCCTGGGATTTGAACTGAACTCGCTTCCTCCCAGACCAGAATATATAGGGGAGCTCATCCTGAAGCCGGACTTGGTCTCCCCCTTCTGTCTGGGAGGTGTTGGTGCTGTTTGCGTGTTGCATGAATGGAATACCCCTTACTGCTCTCTGGTGACACCTATCAATTGTGACACTGTGGCACTATGACTCTGGGGTGCCACAGTTACACTACTAAATGAGTGATGGACCCAGCAGCCAATCATAAAAGCTATTACACAGAATGGGTGTCTGTGATTGGCTATTTGCGTAATCTGCAATCAGCCAATACATAATAGTATGGTAGAATGTATGGGCTGGTTCCAGCAGATGCTGTGACAGAGAATAGGCATCTGTGATTGGCTGTTAGGTCCATCACACATATATACAAATAGGAAATACATGATCAGGCATCTGTTAGTTTGCAAAAAACAAGTGATTTTTAATGACAAGTAAAAACAGTGGGTTACAACCGCAGTACAAGCAGCAATATGGCAGGCTGCACCACAGGTTCACACAAGATATATATGAGATTATATCAATGTACAAGGTTATTTTATGCCAGAGAATAGTAGAAACACATAACATATAGTATTAGTACAACATAGTCTATATCCAAATGGGTGTACAAACAGTTGTGGCCAAAAGTATTGACACCCCTGCAATTCTGTCAGATAATACTCAGTTTCTTACTGAAAATGATTGCAATCACAAATTCTTTGGCATTATTATCGTCATTTAATTTGTCTTCAATGAAAAAAACACAAAAAGAATTGTCCTAAAGCCAAATTGGATATAATTCCACACCAAACATAAAAAAGGGGGTGGACAAAAGTATTGACACTGTTAGGAAAATCATGTGATGCTTCTCTAATTTGTGTAATTAACAGCACCTGTAACTTACCTGTGGCCCCTAACAGGTGTTGGCAATAACTAATAGATAAAAAAAGGGGAAGGGGAACAAGAGGTGCAATAGTGCCCTATCACTCAGACACTATGACCCAGTGGTATATAGGTAAACCACTCACCTATGTCAGTTGTGAGACCCACAACTGGTTTGCAGACATGTAGTATCAAAATCCTGCCGGCTGCCGCTGAACCTCCTCCAACCACCTGAGGAAGGTGCCAGGAAGGCACCGAAACGCGTAGGATTCAATAAAGGAACTTTGCTTGAACATCACTGACCCGTGTGTTCTCTGGAGCAAGTGGATTTCGGCAGCGCGGACCATTATACACCTCTGTTTTCCCCTATCTTCCTTGGCAATAACTAACAAAGAAGGTAATATTGTTGCGCCACTCTGTAATTGTCATCAGGAGCAGGTTATTTGAATGGGAACCTTACCTGTGCTTGTTGTGCTGTCTGCACAACAAGAATTAGTGCATTGATGTTTATCTCCCTGTGTCCTCGGCTAATAAGCGGCTGTGGATGATGAGGATTTTGCTGCATCCTTAATCCCAGCACCTCACATGTGGGTCGTCATGTGGTGGGTCCGTGGGCGTGTTCAGGACGTCATCCAAGGTCCTATTGCCCGGAGCTGCTCCATACCTCACTCCACATAGCGGAGGAACGAATGTATTTCAAAAAGAGTAATAGGTATTTGTGTGAGCGCTGGGGAATCAACCGGCACCAAGGACTATTATGAATAGTTACCTCTCGGCTTTATTTGTACAATAAAAAGGCAGGGTCCTTTAGGCCACAACGCGTTTCTACGCTCTCCAAGCATCTTCCGCAAGTGGAATTCCACTTGAGGAAGACGCTTGGAGAGCGTAGAAACGCGTTGTGGCCTAAAGGACCCTGCCTTTTTATTGTACAAATAAAGCAGAGAGGTAACTATTCATAATAGCCTTGGTGCCGGTTGATTCCCCAGCGCTCACACAAATACCTATTACTCTTTTTGAAATACATTGGCAATAACTAAATCACACTTGCAGCCAGTTGACATGGATTAAAGTTGACTCAACCTCTGTCAGGCGTCCTTGTGTGTACCACAGTGAGCATGGAGAAAAGAAAGAAGACCAAAGAACTGTCTGAGGACTTGAGAAACCAAATTGTGAGGAAGCATGAGCAATCTCAAGGCTACAAGTCCATCTCCAAAGACCTGAATGTTCCTGTGTCTACCGTGCGCAGTGTCATCAAGAAGTTTAAAGCCCATGGCACCGTGGCTAACCTCCCTAGTTGTGGATGGAAAAGAAAAGTTGACGAGAGATTTCAACGCAAGATTGAGCGGATGGTGGATTAAGGACCTCGACTAACATCCAAACAAGTTCAAGCTGCCCTGCACTCCGAAGGTACAACAGTGTCAACCCGTACTATCCGTCGGCATCTGAATGAAAAGGGACTGATTGGTAGGATACCCAGGAAGACCCCACTTCTTACCCCGAGACATAAAAAACCCAGGCTGGATTTTGCCAAAACGTACATGAGAAAGCCTAAAACGTTTTGGAAGAATGTTCTCTGGTCAGATGAGACAAAAGTAGAGCTTTTTGGGCAAAGGCATCAACATAGAGTTTACAGGAGAAAAAAGAGGCATTCAAAGAATAGAACACGGTCCCTACAGTCAAACATGGCGGAGGTTCCCTGATGTTTAGGGGTTGCTTTGCTGCCACTGGCACTGGACTTCTTGACCGTGTGCATGGCATTATGAAGTCTGAAGACTACCAACAAATTTTGCAGCATAATGTAGGGCCCAGTGTGAGAAAGCTGGGTCTCCCTTAGAGGTAATGGGTCTTCCAGCTGGACAATGACCCAAAATACACTTCAAAAAGCACTAGAAAATGGTTTGAGAGAAATCACTGGAGACTTCTAAGGTGGCCAGCAATGAGCCCAGACCTGAATCCCATAGAACACCTGTGGAGACATCTAAAAATGGCAGTTTGGAGAAGGCACCCTTCAGATATCAGGGACCTGGAGCAGTTTGCCAAAGAAGAATGGTCTAAAATTCCAGCAGAGCATTGTAAGAAACTCATTGATGGTTACCGGAAGCGGTTGATCGCAGTTATTTTAGCTAAAGGTTGTGCAACCAAGTATTAGGTTGAGGGTGCCAATACTTTTGTCTGGCCCATTTTTGGAGTTGTGTGAAATGATCAATGTTTTGCTCTTTGCTTCATTCTCTTTTGTATTTTTTCATTGAAGACAAATTAAATGAAGATAACAATACCAAAGAATTTGTGATAGCAATCATTTTTAGGAAGAGACTGAGTATTATCTGACAGAATTACAGGGGTGTCAATACTTTTGGCCACAACTGTATGTGTAATATATAAAGGTTTTATACCCAGCTAGGCACTTTCAACCTAGATAACAGTTTCACCTATATTTAGTAATGACAATTGGCTCAATATATAGTTAAGCTAGGATATGGATATCCCCTATATCCCCAGACCTCGGTTGCATATACAGCTCATATAGCAACCACACTATTGAGACCAATTTCTGGCAGAATTCTATGTATCAGTTACCTATAAGGTGCAGTGTATCTATATACACTGCAAAAGTGAAATAAAAGTTAATAAAAGGTGTTAAACAAAAAATAACATACTCACCTATCCGACGGCTGTCCCAGGACCTTAAGTCTGATGATCAATCAGATGGCCGGTAGCGATCAGGTGGTGTGTGATGTCACACACAAACCTGATCGCTACCGGCCATCTGATTGGCCATCAGACTTAAGGTGTTAGAATATTGATGGCCTGCCAGGACCTTAAGTCTGATGGCCAATCAGATGGCCGGTAGTGCTGATTTTGGAAATCATGGCACATTGTCAAATGCAAATACATATTTTAACAAAATCACTTGTCAACAGATCCACTGCTCTGCAAACCATCAAAGGGAACTGAAGACTTACATAAGCACAGATACAGTATTTTATATTGTTATAGCTTTTAACCTTTCATTGTAACATTGACCTATTTGCTTTGAATTGTAAACCTGTATAGGCAAGGCTCTCACTATTATCTTATTATCAGCAAAGATGTTGCTAGTTAAAAGTAATATATACATAAAGGTGGGTAACACCGGTTAAGATCCTGGCGTTAATGTGTGTTAGAACATTAATGGCCTGCCTGGACTTTAAGTCTGATGGCCAATCACACCACCTGATCTCTACCGGCCATTTGATTGGCCATAAGAATTATGGTCCTGGCAGCCCATCAGATGTGTTCTTTTCTGGTTCCGAGACAGCCGTCAGATAGGTATGCTATTTTTTTATCTTTAACACCTTTTATAAGCTTTTATTTCACTTCCACAGTGTTATAGATACACTGCAAAACTCCTCACATTTCCCATTGACTTACATTGGACTCGCTACTCATAACGAGTACCCGAGTATTAGGACCTATTCGTTACAAGTATAGTGAGTCCGAATATTTCACTACTCGCTCATCCCTAGCCCCCATGAATTTCTAGTAAACATTAATGAAAAAAACACAACAAAGAGAAATTTTTTTATTACAAATAAAACACAAAGCACATTTAGGAACTCCATAGTTATTAAAAAAAAAATCCAATGTAATCATGGGTCTTCTTCTGTTCTGCTACATCTCTCTGCCATTAGGCAAACACCAACTGCTGGTGGAGAGAGCAGGCACAGAATGACATCGGAGCATGTGAGATAAGGGCTCACTTTACAACTGTGCTCCAAGTGCCGTGGCAAAGGTTATCTGACTTCATGCATGAGCATGAACTTGTATAACACCAGAATCACCTGGCACATGAGACACAGCCGTAAAACGAGCGCTTCTCTCACTTACGGTTGTCCCCCAATGTCATTTTGCACTGTATTGTAAACGGTGACGTCACCCTTGGCTGGCATTTACTGTGGCAACGTTGTCCTGGGGTGAGCTAAGTTACCCGGACGATATCCCTGCGGTCTCATAACACTGAAGGTATGAGCCTCGGGGATAGTGGCTGGCAACTGAGCTCACCCCAGGTGCATTGCCATACTTACCACAACGCCGTCCAAGGGTGATGTCACCGCTTACAGACACAGTGGTCAGCTCATCATTCAGGGCACCTGCGTGAACAAAAGGGAGTCTGCGCAGGTGCCGAAGCGGAGGCATCGCGTACATAGAGGAGGAGGCACCCAAAGGAGTGAATGGGAGGTGTCCAGAAGAAAGAAGAGGCGGGGAAGACCGAAGAGAAGTGGGATCCAGGCAGAGTAAGAAGACCCACTGGATCATGTGATTCATTTACATACGGAGTGGGAAAGTTTATAAAGTGCTTATTTAAGTGTACAGGGAGGTAGAGGTATAATAACCACCTTCACAGAATGCAGCATAGACGCTGCTAAATGTGGCACTTTTAGTTTAATAAGCCCTGGGACACGACAGGTTCACTTTAACCCCTTCATCTCCCCTATTATAATTTTCTGAAGTAATGACCTTTGGGTTTTCATTGATTGTAAGTTGTAATCATCAACATTTACAGAAATAAAAACTTGAAATAGATCACTCAGTTTGTAATGACTATATAAAATATATGCATTTTATTTTATGTATTGAATTATGGAAATAAATGAAGTTTTTGATGATATTCTAATTTATTGGGATGCACCTGTACGTGAGTAGGTAGACAGCTGGAAAAGGAAGAATATGGCACCACCTTAGAATGTTACCCTTTTCAAAATTGGATATTAAAATAATATAGGGTGCTCACCTTATGTGGTTCTGAGAGTCACAACCACTATATGCTCATATATATCCAATCCAAATGGTTGCAACAGTCTTCCAAAAAAGGTATAACATTAAATTAAAAGAAAAGTTGGAGTT
The DNA here is from genome assembly GCA_033576535.1 of Allobates femoralis. NCBI lineage: Eukaryota > Metazoa > Chordata > Amphibia > Anura > Aromobatidae > Allobates > Allobates femoralis. The sequence goes on along the minus strand of JARQOC010000002.1, from coordinate 104,307,905 downwards.
TTTGACTGCGCTATCATATAAAAAAAATCAAAAGATTATTTGCAGTTGATAGTGATTTTTATTTCTCAAGGCACTCTGACCCCTTCATCAGGAGAAAAACCATTGATGTACATATGATAGCGCAGTCAAAAATTCCAACTTTTCTTTGAATTTAATCATGTACATGAGTAGTAAGAGTGTGTTGAAATCTGATAGTGAGAGAGTTAATACAGGTTTTCCCTGAAGCTTGGAATTTGTCCATAGAAGGAGAGATTGGAGTTTTCACAAACAGTCATTTTAGAGATCAGCTGACAACTAGAGATGGGGAGTATTCCAATGGGAGGATGGAAAATAGACATTTCTTTAGATAGGAATCTGACCTCTCATGGGAGCACTAACCTCAGCCTCAGCGTTACTGTTGTCAACTCTGAAAAATTATTTTCCAATATCTTAGTGGGTAATATGTTAAAAAAAAAAAGAAAAGATTGTGAATAAATGAAAAGAAGGCAGTCTAGTGAGCTTTATGTATGTTCATGTAAAAGGTACAGTATATCATTTTATTTCTTATATTTTATTACATTCAGATGAAAACTAAAGCAAAACCAAAGAAATGAGCTGGAAAACATGTTGGCATAGGTACAACGTGCAGGTGCCCATTACCACTGCGGTAATTACCAAACAAAGTCTTGGATAAAATAAAATGGGCGAATATCCTGCAGTAAGTAAATAAATAGAAATAGAACACATGAATAAGATAGGTTAGTTGTTACTATTTTGATCAAAAGAGTCTAAAAGCCATCCTTGCACTATTACTAGTGATGAGTGAGCAGTAAAATGCTTGGGTGCCTGTTACTTGAATCAAGCACTTCAGGTTGCTCAGGTGCTCAAATTAAACTGTGAAGGTACTGTCACACGCCGCCATATCACTGGCGAGAACGCTTGTGATTCCCGAATTCGGCAATGTGGAAACCACATCGCATGTGCGTAGTGGCATGTTACTAGGCTACTCTACGGCGAGAAATCGCTGGTGGAGCGTCGCCTGATTGACCTGCACTGCAGTGAAATCAGGGAATATCCACCAGGCGATTTCAGCGCATCGTGGCATGTGACAGCGTGATAGCGATGTACACAGCGATCCTGAAATCAATCCCGTAGGCGTGCTTGGATGTTTTTTTTTGCACCGCATCTGAAGCGATTGGTGTGTGATACTGTGTTCTGGTTGGATGTCCATGTCCGAGGCGCCTTATTTGATGACCCGTACGATCATGCAAGGCTGACCAATGGGAACGTAGTTCCGTCCACCAATTGCAGTGATAGGGGCGCGGTGAAACACACTCTAGCATGCCCCTATCAAGACAGAATGCCCACATCGCTGCTACGATTGTGGCGTGTGACGCGGCAATGTGTGAAGGGAAGATCACTTCCGGTCTTCTGCAGGCGATTTCCGGAACGCAGGATCGCTGGAGATTTCATGCTAGATCGCTACTTGTGACAGTTCCACAGCGATCAGAAAAAAGAGCCCGAAATGTGCACGCTTACATCAAATCACCAGCGATATGGAAGCCATATGGCAGCGTGTGACGGTACCTTAACTCTGCCGGCAGTCTAAGGCTGGCTTCACACCATGGTTTTTGTCTCTCAGGGTGGATCCTGTTTTTTGCAGGATCCACCGTACAGAACCTGAGAGGACAGGATGTGCAGAAAGTGATCCTGTTTTTTGCAGGATTCTGTTACTGCGACTGTCCATAGTGCTGAAGTCTGCCTGTGTCTGCTTGCTGCTGTTCAAGGTGCTGAATTCACAGCCTGTGCATAAAATACTGCTGTCCATAATGCTGAAGTTAGAACATCAAGATTTTTGAGTATGCTTGTGCAAAAAAAACAGATACAGGAAAAATCCAATTTTTTCACAGATCCACCACCCATAGACTCCCATGTTATGGGCACCGGATTGCACCTCATCCGGTTCTGTCCAGTTTTGTCCAACTTTTGCACCGGAGACAGAAATGCTGCAGGCTCCTATTTTGGGATGATCAAAAAACAGACAAAACCGGATCAGGCACAGAATACACAAAACCTGATGCCAAATATGACGAATCCAGCACCATAGGGATACATGGGAGGCAAAACCGGATCAGGTTCTGTCCGGTTCAAACCGGACATAACCTGATGCTTAAAACAGTGTTGTGAAGCCAGCCTTAGGCTGGTTTCACAATGCAGGATTTTCCCTGATCAGTGTCCATCCAGTTTGTGTGCCAAAACCAGGAGTGTCTCCAAAACTCAGAAAAGGTGTCAATCTTTCAATTATACTTTTTCTCTGCAAGTTTCCTCTCCTGGTTTTATATATCTTTGATCCAGTTTTGTCAGGTTGTTCACCGTCCCCAAAATCGGAGCCTGCAGCATTTTTTGTCTCTGGTGCAAAAATCGGACAAAGCCAGACAGAACCAGATCTGGCACAATATCATATTGTTCCATATAATGGGAGACTATGGTGTTGGATCCGGTAACAAACCATATTTGTTTCCCTGATCCAGTTTTTAGCACTGAGCATTCTCAGAATGCTCCTTCAGGACCATGGACAGCGACTCCACCTATTATAGCCTATGGAGAAGTAATTCACAATGCTTTTCAATTAAGAAATGGAAAAAATGAATCCTGAAAAAAATGAGATCAAGGTGCTTATTTGCCATCTGGTTCAAGCCATCAGGTTCTTTCCGGTCCTGTCAGGATGATCCTGCAAAAAACAGGATCCACCCTGACAGAGAAAAACCATGGTGTAAGGCTATCCTTAGACTGCATGTACATGATCAGTTAAAGCAGTGTTTTGGATGCACCATATTACTGCAGCATCCATAATGCTGCATTGTGCATTAGGCTGGTTTCACACCACGGTTTTTCCCTGTCAGGTTCTGTCCGTATTTTGCACAATGGACCGGACAGAACCTGACACTCCCGACAAACAGAACCAGAGGGCAAATATGCCCTCTGATCCTGTTTTGTGCCAGAATCAGCGGCTGCCACTGTCCAATGCTAAAATTCAGCATAGTGGCTGGAGGGGAGCTAGCCATGGTGCTGAAATTTCAGCCGGGCTCTCTCACTGTGCTGTCCAGATGCTGAACGAGGGTGGCTTGAATTTCAGAGCTGATGCTTGATCAACACCCAGCGTCCGGGAACCGGATCAATTTTCTGCCAGATCCGGCACGATCCTGTGCCCATAGACTCCCATGTCATGGGCCCTGATTGTCCCGGATCCGGGAGGATCCAGTTTTGTTTGGACACAAAAAATGCTGCATGCTCCGATTTTGTGTCCGGGGCAAAAAACAAAATAAACCAGATCCAGCTGGACAGACACCAAACCGGATGGCAAATAACTGCCATCCGGCCCCATAGGGATACAATAGGGGCAAAATCGCATCCGGGGCTGTCCGGTTCACACCAGACAGCCCCGAATCCAAACAATCATTTGAAGCCAGCCTTACCAGCACATGGATGAGGTTTTCTAGAAATCTCATAACCACTGTGCTTCTCCCCTCCGAAGCATTATTCCAACTGCAATGCAGCTGCTGCGCTTCGATATCTTTGCTGCATTTTAATTTAGTGCTGTAGAGTGGTTAAATGCAGGGAAAAGCCGCCCTGCCCCAAATGCAGATCGTCGGCACAGGGTGGCTGTATTCCCCCTGCGTTCAACCACGGCTTTCAGGTGCAGAGACACTGTGGTCAAGAGGCAGTGTCTCTGGAATGTCTGTGACCCACCCCAGGGCCATGGGGTACTTTGATCCTGGGCATTGATTAAGGTTGCTGTTACTGGTGACTGGTGCCCAGGCCAGTGGCCCTGGTGGTCGCTGAAAAATGTGTAAAATAAAATAAATAAAATAAAATAACGTTCATGATGCCACATACGGTACCTGGTAATGTTACCAGCGCTACTTTCAGACCTCCAGGGATGATGGTAGGCAGCTGGATGGTGTTGCTCCCCACAGGTGGAGCAGAATCCCTGGGGCAGTGATGGAAATGTAGGACTTACGCCGGAAGGTGGCTCTGCAGGTGTAGGCTGGATGCAGTCTCCCTGAGGAGACTGGGATGTGACTTTCCCTGGCACGATGAAATAAGACACCACACATTGCTTAGGCTCTGCATGGGTTTACTGGTAACTTTCAGGCAGCTTTCAAATAGTACACAGTCACGGGTAGCTGGCCTGGATAGTCACCAGGGAATAAGATGTCTCTTTGAGGCCCTCGTGGTGTTCGTGCCGGTTTCTCCCTCTGTCCTCACACTGCACTGTTTCTCATTTCCTTCCTAGCATGGCCCTGCAACAGCGCTTCGCTGGTTCCCACAGGTCTCTGTAGAGGTAGTCCTTTACTTATTGGCACATGACCCTTTACAGGGCCCTTTGTGTGAAATATGCCAGGGCTTGGTCGCGACTCTCTGCGTAGCTCACGTCCCTCTGGTTTGGCGGCTCAGGGCTGAACTCCTGCACTGCTCGGAGCCGGTCCCTCGCTGTTGGACTAGGTCCCTCCGGACCGGGCACCGTTCCGTTCCGGATGAGGGTGTTAACTGACACCCTAGAATCCCCCTTCTGTGTGGGTCACCGACCTTTTAGGTGCCCTCCACTGCGTCACTTGCAGGGTCCCCTCTTCTTCTGTCTCCACAGACGTTCTGCTCTAACTCTTTCCTGCTCTTCACTACCCACCGAAGACTCCACCCACCATGATCGGTTCCCTAGCAACGGGTTAAAGAATTGATCCCCTGGCTCTAGGTGTGTGAATGCGTGTGGTGAGGACCCCAGATTAACATCCCAATCCCCTGGTCACAGGGATACTACACACTCTGGTCTGGGTGCGGTACCCATCCATGGCGCACCAACTAGTGAGGTGCCACATCTGCACATACACTCAGGGAAACTTAAGCATTTTTCTGTAATGCTCTCCTAGGAGGTGTGTGTGTGCGGGGGTAGCGGGGCAGGAAAATCGCTGAAATGGTCGGAAATAGAGCTCAAATGAAATTGGAACAGCATGTGGAACATGGCTGGATGCATCTCTGACTCCTCCTAGGCTGCTGTTGGTGACAATGTTATCAGAGTAATAATTATACGGACTGATAATAAAACACAAAACTGAAGATAAATTGGATTTCACAGGAGAAAATGTTAAAAAACATATTTTACTGTATGTTTACCTATTTGCTAAAATAATAAAGAGAAAAAAATGAACAAACAAACAAAAAAGCCTCCTCCACCCTTAGACCAATCATACTCTCCAATTTTATTAAATGATACCCACAGCTATCCAAGTCTGCATCCCACCGTAAAAAAACACTTTCGAGTAATTACTGGAGGAATCAAATCAGTCTCAATTACAAAGTGATATGCAAAAAAAGAACAAGGGAGCGCAATGTGAAATACCTAATGAAATTTTAGTAAATTAACAAAGGGGCCCGATTGGCCACTCATCTATTTGGGTTGTACATCCTTGCACAACCCCGGATTATGGCCTGTAGGATGCAGTTTTCCTTGGATAGGGCTGGTGTATCCACCAGCCTCTCTCACCTCTGGTCCCACTGCACTTCCAGGTCACGAGACCGCATTGTACCGGAAATACGTCACCACAGGTCCTTTCGCATGTGTCGGGTTGCCAAGTGACTGCAGGTCCTTCGGTCGGAGGTATAGGAAGTGATCCAAAACCCGAAGCTGCTCCTGCCGATATTACCTCGGTGGAGAAATATAAATAGTAGAAATGTATTGTAGCGGTCTGGTGGAGTGCTTAGGTGGAGGTCACAGATTAGGGAGGCTTTAGTAATATCCAAACCATTATTGAATTAAGGGACTATCTTCATCAGGGGGCGCTGTGCCCCATATTTATGAAGACATATGGGTAACGGTGTTTTTATAACGTAATATTATCACATTACTTTATTTTTTAGTTTATCTCCTATTGCCGCTATTTTCTGGAGCGAGAATATCAAGTATATCCATTGACATCTTGATGGTTGAACTGGCCATACATGTGTACCTGGTGGACCAATATACTTGGCTGCCTAAAAGAAATGTCTGTTGAAGCACAGCATATATTATGTTTTATTGTTTATATGCAAATTTACTACTTTATGTGTGCTATACATTGTAAGTTGCTTCTGGCATAGGTATGTGGCATCTGCCGCATCTGCTGCATTTTCAAAAAAATGCCAGTGTGTAAGGGGCAAAACCCAATGTTTACTCTGGTTACGATCTTCCAGTGCTTACTGTGTGGCGCTGGGAGATCATTCATCGTTGGTCTCCTGCTGTCACACATGGCAATGCTGGCCGCCCAGTGGGAGACCAACGATAGATTTATGGCCCAGGTCATTTACCAACGACCAACAATGAATGACCTCATCATTGGTCGCTGGTAAATGTCACATGCAATGATGTCATTTAGACATCGCTGCAACGTCACCATACCGGTGACGCTGCAGCGACTTCGTTAACGATATCGTAGTGTGTGAGGGGGCCTTAAGGCTCTTACTACACAGTCACTGCTCTCTGTCAGTTTTAGTTGATTCTGTGGGTTTTTAATGTTGCCTAATAACTGATAGGCATATCCTGTCAACTAAAAATGATGATAGCCTCACTGTTCTTAAAATCAACAATTCCTGGATTGGGCCAGACTTCTCAACAGGTGATGACAGCAGCAGATCCTAAAGCCAAATCAAATATTCCTTTATTTTCTGGTGTATTCCCATACACCCATTCACACCCAAAAAATTGTACCATATATTGCAATTTGTGAATTTAAGAGCCATTCACTATGACTTAAGATTTATGCCATATCAGAACCCCATCTGCAGATACTGAGTTTCAGAGTAATTGCCTCTTATCAGTGCAAAGTATAGAAACTGGGGCTATGATGAGATCAAAGGAATAGCTACTTTCCTTAAGGAGATTAATCAGCCTGCCAGCAGTGAGAAGACTTTTAGCCACAATGCTCCTCTGGGAAATATGCAAATTGTTACATCAGGGAGGAAGTAGATCCACGAATTCACAAGTATGAATGTGTTAGCTGATCTCCCACAAAAGCCATTGAAGATTAAACACTACTAATTGAAAACAACAGAACAAAACAGCATTTCCAACCCAGTTCATCCAATCATAAAGCAGCTTTCATTTTGTATTCTGCGCTTCAAGAATGAAAGTTGTGTTGTGATTTGTTACTATTGACAACATAGTCAGTTTTGTTTTAAAAGGGAAGCTGTCACACATTTTACCATGTAATCTGAGAGGGGCACAATGTAGGAAAAGAGACACTGATTCCAATGATATATCACTTACTAGGCTGCCTAATGTAGTTTTGATAAAGTAACTATTTAGTCAGCAAGAGGTTGTCATTACAGGACTCCTTGCTTCCAGGTAGTCTTCCACATACATGAGCTCTGTATAACTCCCACCACTGATTAGCAGTTTACTGTCTGGTTACTTGGTGCTCTGACTTCAAATTAAAAGGATCTCTTGCTGGGGCCAGGTTCTGGTGCCTCTGGATGAACTATAGAGATTGGAGCTGGATATACATGGTATCTGTTGCCTGGATTTGAGGAACAATCCTAAGAACTGTTGTTACCGGCTGGAGGTGGATACACTCACTACAATTGTGGTATCATCTTCTGGAGAAGAAAAGGCCATTACTGTGGACTATATCAGTGATGGTACCTTTACACGCCGCTACAGAAGGTTAGAAACAACGGGTGTCTCACGTGCACGAGCACGTTCCAACGGTTGCTAAAGGTACCCGATACCGCATTTACACACCACTACAAGATGCTCTACAGAAGGTTTTTTCTATCCCTGGATGCACCGACGGGTGCCGCAGGTTACCTTCTGCAGAGCACCTTCCCTCATTTACACGCCGCTACCACAAGGTAATATAGCGGACAGGGCAGCAGGGACAACACATAGGCGTTCCACAGTCCATCACGCCGCACCAAAACGACAACCATTGGCCAACACAATAGTGTTCTGTTGGGCATGGCGCGGAGGGCGAATGGCGGAGACGTGACGTAGTAGTGTTTGGACTGTCGCACGGAATAAGCGCTTGTGACATGCCAGAAACACTTCTGCGGCACTCACAGAACAATAACCCAGGGCGTTGCGTACCGCAACCTTATGCGCTGTGTACAGCAATCTTCATTTGTATGTGGTATGAGAATATACACACTATATAGTGCGTGCAATGTGGCACAGCAAAAACACTTGTGCGTTTCCTAGTAAAAAAAACCATGGCCGCTACGTACGGCATACATGTGCGCTGTGTACAGCAATCTTCCTTTGTATGTGGTATGAGAATGTGTACACTACCTAGGACCATAACATAATATACTTTGCTTTTCCGCAATTGTGTGGCGGCGTAATTGTACTAATGTATCAGATTGTGCATACGGCGCATATCTCTAGTGCTGAAGTGACAGCTCATCCAAGATGGCGGCCTGTGAAGGGAGAACGACAGGATCTTCCAGCAATGATCGCTGATGGGGTGCAGTATCCCAGAGGCTGTGTTGCGCCCCAGGGAGTTAACTAGGTGTCGCAAAAACCTTCTTGTTCCTCATTTAGACTCCGCTACCATCGTCGACAGTGACCGGTGGCAACAACCTGATTTACACGCCGTACTCGCGGTGTTTTGACGGTGCAAGATACAATTGTCTCCGACACCCGGTTGTTTCTAACCTTCTGTAGCGGCGTGTAAAGGTACCATGAGAGACACAAACACTGTGGCACAACCAAACATTGTGAGACAGTGGGTATCGCCTAGTATGGAGGAAGTGGAACTACTGCTATCAGTTTTGGATCTCACGGATTGGGGGACATCTCATCGTGGCCATCTGTCCAGAGCTGCTCTTTGACTGTGGATGAAATACTAAAAATAATTGCACTCTTAACTTGCCTACGTGATTAATACAACCCACAAACTCAGATTTATACACACTTTAAGAAATCCTCTAATATTATTTGTCCTTTACACAAAAGAAGATGATATATATCATGTCACTATGCCATGTACATCAGGGGGCAACAGCTTCACTTTACTACTGCCACCAGACACAATCAAGAGCTATCTTATGAAACTGAAGTAATGGGAATGTAGTCTGCATTAAAGCAACAATATTAGAGTGAAAGAATGAATCAAGAAGACAACCTAGACATGGTGCTCAACTACAAGAGTTTTGTGCAAGGCGTATATAAGAGCCTTTATATTATTCTTTTATTATAGCTTATGCTGCACTTTATAACCAAAGACAATTAAATCTTTAATGTACATTGATTGAACTTTGCAATTTTTGACAATGAAAAGGCAGGACCTATGTCTTGCATTTATCTTTATTTTGATTTTCCAATTTGTCAATTTGTTATTGTCTTTTTAGATTCTCCAATCCTAAACATCTCAAAAACTTGAGACCTATATGTCTTTGTGGTACATAAAATGACACAATGCTGCTTATGCATTACAAAAGTTTTATTTGTTTATCACAAGTGAATGTCACACTTGTAAGCACAAGTACATCAGTGAAAAAAAGGGGGGTTACAAGGATAAAGTGCGTGGTGCAAAGAGAGATCAAACACAGGACCCAGTATATTGCATAACAAACAACCCCAGGGTAAGGCTGGTTTCACACTGGCGTTTGTGTCTGCATGCGTATGGCGGGACATGACCGGAAGAAGCGGCTTATTGCTGCAAAACGGTGCCCATCGTCACCTGTACTCCACACTCCCTCCCCTTGCCATGCTGCCTGTAACCCGGCTTGAATAAAAGTGAAGACTTATACCGGTGAGTGCCGCTCATTTTTCTACTAATTGAACTCTTTAATGAACTTTTTCAGCGTGCACCACCAGTCCAGAGTGCATACACCCGCTCCATATCAGGATCTGTATATGGCAATAGACTATAGCGGTACCGCAGTGCCCCACGCTTCTCTCCCAATATGCAGCCATATTAATGTGAATGCAGCGGAGAATCTCTGCATGCGTTCACATTAATATGCACCCCGGCTAGCCAATCATCTGTCTCGGGGGCGGCCGGGAGGAGGAGATCAGCGGCAGAGATCTCCTCCTCCCGGCCACAGCTGATCTCCCGCCGGTGTCAGCGTGGGAGATTTGAGCAAACAGCTGATCTGACAGCTGTTTATATCTCCAGCACCGACACCGAATAGGGTGATATCAGCGCGGGAGATATGAAACAGCTGATCGCTGCTTCAAATCTCCCGCGACAACATCAACTATTCGGTGTCAGCGCAGGAGATTTAAACAGCTGTCAGATCAGCTGTTACTCCCCGTTGACACCGGCGGGAGAGCAGTGCCGACTTTAGCTGATCTCCCGGCGGCCACCGGGAAATATTTCAATGAGATCCGCAGCGTTCTCCTGCAGTGACATGCGGAGGACACTGCGGATCCATTGACTTTTATGCGTGGTTTGTGCGCTTGCGGGCGCTTGCTGATAAACCAAGCACCCGCGACCGCACAAAAAATGCAACATGCTGGGTCCAGAGTGCACTCGGAGGGTGCACAAATTGTGCGCATCTGAGCGCAAACGCAACCGAATGCAGCCAAACGCAGGCACATGCGTTCCCATGTTAAACATAGGAACTCATGTGCGCAAGTGTTTGGACTGCGTTCGGTGCGCGGCAATTGAAAATGCCAGTGAGAAACCAGCCTAATGCAGTTAAAATACAGAAGTAAAAGCACCTAAGCACAGATAACAATTGCAGGTTTAACAGTTTAGTTGCAGCTTTTTGGTAAATACAGCTTAAATCACAACATTACAAGCAATGCCGCTGAAATCAAATGCCAGGGGAGCAAAGAGTTAATAGTGAGTTATCATACCCAAGGGTGCCTGCTGCCTGGGGACTGTGTCAGGGAGGAGCACCGACACGTGTTTCGTCTGTCTTCCTCGGGGGGCAGTGGGGTAGTGTGCAGAGGGAGCCAGCCTTTTTATATATCTGGAACAATAAGGTGATTGTGCCAATAGCAGCTACTGGCACAATCACCTCTGCTCTGCTACAACATAGAGCTGCTGGTATAAGAGACCCCACAGTAGTAAATCTAGCAGAAGGACCCTGAGCAGACAAAGCACTGCCTGCTACATAGCAGCCCTTGAGCTGAGCAGTTTTCACTTTAAGTTTCTTGTACCCAGCAGCATTGCTCCTTAGCCCCTGATCTAAAGCACAAACTCAACTCTGCTGCACTGCTGACAGCTCAGCTCAAGGGCTGCTATGTAGCAGGCAGTGCTTTGTCTGCTCAGGGTCCTTCTGCTAGATTTACTACTGTGGGGTCTCCTATAACAGCAGCTCTATGTTGTAGCAGAGCTGACAAAGCTCAGCTCTGTAGTGCAGTGAGGTGGCCCTGGAGGCGGCGCACAGAGAGCAGAGAGGGATGACTGACACCACAGAGGAGGGAGACAGACACTTGAAAACCCACCTCCCGGTCTTGAGTCAGGTTTGAAACAGATTTTATAAAAGTCTTTATTTCAGTGAATCAAGGGAGCAAAAATACTATAGAAGCCTTCTCAGAATGCAGCCATAGTGATAACCTGTGATAACTAGTAAGTAGAGATGAGCGATGTTCGATTCAAAATGTTCGCCAATTTCAAATTCGACCTGTTTTGGGCGATGTTCGAGTCATTGGAGGAATGCAAAGAATTTGCTTCAAATTGTGCAGTTCGAGGTTATGTTCAATAATGCTTCGCTCACCAAAAACGTTACTGGCTTTTCACAGTAATACTTTTATACAATGTTAATATACAGTTTTAGTGTATAGTGGGGGGGGGCGGGGGATAGATCTATGCTGAAATAATGCTGATCTCCATTTTTTTTTCTTTACCGCATTTACAGTGGGGGGTGCAGTCTGTCATCAGCACACACACACACAGCAAAGTGCATTTTTTGCACACAAGCAAGGGCATGTGTCATTGGCTGTGTATGTCACATGTCCTTGCCCTATAAGACCCAGACATTTTCCCTGTCGCCGCCATTTCCTCAGTGCTGCAGCTCTGTGTCAGATGGCACCGCTGCAGCTGTGTGCGCTAAACAGTCAGTCAGACAGATAGCAAGCGAATTTCAATTTCAAGTTACATAGAGAGATAGGTTTAGGGAGTAGGGACTAGTTCAGAGAAGTAGGGACTAGTTATAATGTCAGCACTTTGAGGGTTAGGTTAGAGCAGTTCCTAGCATTTTTTGGCAGGCAGGTCTGTTCCAGTGCTGTGCAAGTGTTTTTCACAGCATCTGGACAAATCTAGCTCAGCCAATCCTTTTGGGATAGTAGTGCAGCACTGTCCAGATTGAGGAAATCCAGTCTGATTACAACAGCTAATCACAGAGGCTCCCATAGTGTGTGAGCTCCTGTGATTGGCTGTTTGTTTGACAGTGCAGTGAATGTGTAATGAGCTTATTAGGCGGTCCCGGAAGTAACTGCGGGAGACTATTAAGCCTGATCTAGCTATTCTATCCATTCTAACTTTTACCAACATGGTGCTAAAAACTCACAAAGTGTGCTATCTGGATGTGAGATATTCTCGCACCCGTGGACTTGCATTGCCCGCACGCACGTTAGAATTGCGTGCAGTCGCAGCATGCTGCGACTGCACTCACTTCTGACTCGCAATGTGGGTTTAGTTCGGGGGACTCGCACCAGTGTGCCCTGCCTGATAGGGCAACACTGGGCCGAGTGCAATGCGAGTTTTTCTCACGCCAGTGTGCCTTCGGCCTGTGAAAGGAAAATATAATTTTAGTCTCTATTCTGTTTTTTTTAATACCTGATCTATTTACTTATGAATATTATCACCCAGTGTTATGTCAATAATGTCCACATCCCCTATATTTGTTATTGTCTATTTTTCTTTTTTTATAATGATATAATAAAGATTACATTTTATTACTACCTTGGGTTATGGGATCGTGTGTACACATATTATTTAAGTAATGAGCAAAAAACCTCCATTTGGTTTCTCCTAGTGTGTGATTAATATGTTGGGGAGGTGCCCAAAAATATTTAGATACATTTGCTGAATGCTCTTTTAGTGTGTAAAGAATGTAAATTCTGAGTTGCACACTCCAGAAGGGGCAAGATGTAGGGTAGAAAAGAGTGGCCATGTTCACACTCACCTGCGTTTTTGGCATTCTCTGCGTTTTTCTGCAGTTTTCCAAAAACGCAGGGGCGTTAACGCAGGGTACATTTAAGTGTACATGCGTTTTTCAGCTCCACTTGCGTTGTTTTCCCCCAGTCCAAAAAACGTTGCATGCAGCGTTTTTTGGGTGCTGGAAAAAACCGCAGGTGTTGTTTCCAAAAACGCATGCATTTTTTTAACATGGGCCCCCATGCGTTAACGCATACGTTTCCCATAGGGCCCCATGTTACAAAAATGCATGCGTTTCTATAACATGGGGCCCTATGGGAAACGCATGCGTTTTTGCATGCGTTTTTGGCCAAAAAAATGTTAAATCCTTTCTGACACACAAATGACACTTTTTTGCACTTTTAGAAAAACGCAGGTGGTTTTTTTCCTGCTAAAAAAATGCAAATTGAGTGTGAACATGGCCATAGAGAGAGAGAGAGAGAGAGAGAGAGAGAGAGGACCTCACTAACCATAAGAACTTATACTCTACAAAAGATAGAGACAATATAGGGAGAGCCCTGCTTACCATAAGTGCTTACACACTATGGAAGATGGAGGCTTATCCATTGATTGTAGAGATGGTAAACTACTTTATCGTGCAAGTTATGCTCCACTAGGAGTCACTGATTTGATACTGACCTGTTCAAGTATGGTGATTTGCTGTTGTCATACCCACAGGGCCTTACAAGGTTGAACATGCAGCTATGCAAAAACGTAATAGCGCACTGACCGATGTCTCAGCATTGTGGAAATGCTGTTGTTCAAGTTATTAAATTTTTTGTGATCCGCAAATCAAATCTTCATCTTCAAATCTTCAATGTTTTAATTTACGTGAAATCACAAATCTGGAACTTTGACTTGAATTCGATGTTCTGCAAATTGATCCACTCATCACTATCCAAATATAAATTTGGTTAATTTCTTAAGGCTGCTTTCATATTATCGGTAATTTAAAATTTGCGGCAGATCCAGCAGATGTCGCCGCAATTACCGCATCTGCAGAGTAACAGCCGAATTGTGGCACAAATCCGACAAGCTCCGTTCATTTTCTATGGGACTTGCTGTCAAGTGCAGCAAGTGCGGTTTTGTCGGATCCAGCAGATTCGGAACTTGCGACTTTGCAAAATGAACGCTGCTAGCAGCAGTGTTTTTGCGGCGCCGCAAGTGCCGCAAGTGCCGGATCTGGCAAAACCGCACTTGCCGCACCTGACAGCAAGTCCCATAGAAAATGAATGGGGCTTGTCGGATTCGCGGCGGAAGCAGCCACATCTGCTGGATCTGCCGTGAATTACATTTACCGCTGATGTGAAAGCAGCCTTAATCTTCATAGAAACACACTTTTTTGTAGACAGATAACTGCTAATGCTGACTAAAATGGATAATAAATATGATGCCCCAATGGACTTTACACAACTTTTTGGCATATTTTTCTCAGGAATTCTGTAAGTTTGTTTCTTTGTTAGATTCCTCCTCTATCTTCATCATTGAATACATATTATACTGTTGAATCTACACTACATTATATATTTGGCAGTTGCTTCAATTTCCATTTTCATTTCAAAGGCCAAAAAGATCTTTATCAGATTAGTGACAGAAACAGACTGTACATTTTTAGTGGGTCCAATCTTTGAAACATTGATTTATGTTCACTTAAAGCAGTTTTTATTTTGAAATAAGAAAGTCATGGCTTGACAGGGTATTGAATTTCTGTAACACAGTTTACAGAAAGCGTGAGAAATTAGACATCGCATCTTTTTTGGCTTTGCAAACTTATCATCAGTAAAGATGAAAAGATGTTCTAAATATCTCGGCTCCTCCTTTGTGTTCTGTCAAAAATGACATAATTAATACAAATCAAAGGGGCAACTTCTAAAGCCGCAACTACAAAACACTAAATTAATATGCAATTTTTGTAAAACTAGTTTGTTCATCATGTTATTGCTCATTTTCATATATGCTAAACCCAACATAATAAAAACAAGTAAAATATGTAATATGGATTTGAAATATCTACCACATTTCTCGGATTATTAAACACACTTTTGTTCCCCCAAATTTTTTTGGGAAAGTGGGGTGTGTGTTTCATAATCCGAATTTACACTTTCTATATTGTGGGGGAGACGGCTCTGGAGCAGTTTCTGGGGACTGAAGGAACCTGGCACAGACTGCAGCTGCGGCCCATGATCACATGCCCCCACTCATTATGCTCATATAATATGCACTGTATCCTGCTTTCCACCTCTTAGTGCTGGATGAGGGGGCCATATCCAGGATGGGGGCTATGTGTACCATCACTGGGGGCCATATCCAGGATCGGGAGCTATGAGTACCATCACTTGGGGCTATGTACTGTCATAGGGGGTCATATCCAGCATGGGGGCCTTGTACCAGGATGGAGGGATATATATTCCAGGATGGGGGGGTCATGTACCAGGATGAAGGGGTATATATGCCAGGATGAGGAGTCATGTACCAGATTGAGGGGTATATATAACCGGATTGGGGATTATGTGCCAGGATGGGGGATATATACCAGGATCGGGGGTCATGTATCAGGATGAGGGACATATATACTGATTATAAGATGGACACTGGCATTATAAGATAGACTCCATGTAACATTAACAAATGTTTACTCTTCTCATTCACGACATTTGTGGGTACGTTTTACAAATGTCGTGTTGCATAAAGTGAAAATACTCTACTTTGAAATAGAAAATTAAGTAAATAATTATCTCTAAATAGCACCAAATATGTAAAATATGCAATAGACCCATGAGATGTTTGGTGTCATATCACACCACATTACAAAAATCCATCTCTCTTAAGAAAGGGGAAGTAGACTTCCTACCAATGATCCTTAGATCAAGATTCTAATAGGGAAAAGCAGTTTCTCCTTCTAAATAGAAAGTTTTTTTTAAAAAATCAACCCTTTACCAAAAATTACTTAATAAGAAATATTAGGAAGGTACATTATTATTATTATTATTATTATTTATTAATAGCTCACCATTCATTCCATGGTGCTGTACATGAGAGTAAAGGCCCCATTACACATTTCAACATCGTTCCCGACATCGTTCAAAAGTGACGTCTGGAACGATGTTGAAACGACATCGTTGTTGCGTCATTGCGTGTAAACGCATGGTTCAACAACGGTAGTTGTTCAAGTCGGAGTTGACAGGTCTTCCTGCATGCAGGAAAACCTGTCAACTTTAACTTAAGCAACCTGCGCCATCGTTCCGACTTCACCCATTCAAGCAATGAGCAGGGATCGTTCATGGTGTTTGCGAACGATCCCTGCTCACAACATCGTTGCTGAGTTGTCTACTATATCTATACGTGTGACATCTCATCAACGATATCGGCAATGACCGCGCGCACCCAAGATCGTTGCCGACATCATTCCAACGTTGAAACGTCTGACGGTACCTTTAAATACAAAACAAGTTAAAAACACAATAAACAAACCAACAATGACAGACTGAGGCCTTTTTTACATCTAGGGTTCTATTCCGTTTGGCTATACTTAGCCATTGTGCTGTTGTTGGCTCAGGCATGACAATGGGATGTAATGTGTCCCATGACACTTGACTCGTGTCTTTCACAATGCCACAGATGGTCGAGGTGTCCAGTCTAATAGTGGAGTGAGGAATAACGTTCTCCAGTTGCAAGAAATCTGTAGATTGTTGGAGAAGAGAAAATGTAATTTTTTTAATTTAAAACTTACACTATGTATGTCAAAAACACATTTGTGTGACATGAAGTGCATTTGCAGTTTGAGTATGGGCAATTATAGAGTTTAATTTTAAATTACAATGAGATAAAAAAACTTATACCTGAGGGTTACAAGCAACCTTTCCTGAGGAGATATACTTTGCTGAAATCTTGTGTCCTGCCATCTGATGTCATCCTCTATCAGGAACAGGTGGACATCAAAGGTGGTTAACCGACATCCATACGTACCAATGGAATTTATTTGGAAAAATCCTCAATTGCCAGTAAAGATAATGAATGGCCCCATATTGCTGGCTAACCAAATTCACCTCATGGACCCTACATCAGCGCTATCTTTTAAGTCTCTGGCGAAGCCGAAGGCGATAAAGTTGGTGGGCCAGGATGACAGCGACACTCACGGTGATGGCACCAAAAACAATGCTGTCAAAATGGCAACATCAAACAATACCACACAGGCCTTTTTATATAGGGTTCCTCCCAACTTAATTGGCCATTAAAAAATGCAAATAAACGCATACCAAAAACGCAAGTGATTTTGACCAGATGCAGGCTATTGCGTTAATGCTAACAACTTTGAGGCAAAAACACAAGATGGACGCAGATGCTACAATCGCCCCATGCCAGGGTTGTAGGAGTTTGAGCATCGGTGTTGGGAGACATGGGTTATCCCCTAAGAGTGGCAAACATCATTCTGTTAAATGCAATGGATATTTGTAAGTGGCCAGATTTGTTTGTTTTTTTTCTCTTCTCTCATAATCATGTAACCTATTAGGTGATCTCTCAATTTAGATTATACATATGGTTTAAATATGGCTAGGTACTCGTAGGCGTGAGGACCCGTGAAGGGGGCTACGAGCTTACGCTATTTTGGTCCAAAATATCAAAGTAACTCCTCACATTTTTAAAAAAAAAAAATGTTTATTGCATTTTTTTTATCTTTCTGCAGTTTGAGGCTGGGCCCTCTAGGGGGCGTCAGTCACTTGTGGAGCATATTTTTGGTGCGCAACAGCCCGCCTTGTTTAACAGCTGGGTGTCATTAATAGGCTGTGCTCTGACACTATGTTTCACTTTGCCTGGAGTGGCTGCCGCCCTGGGGTGACCTCGTGTCCAGTAATACCACCAGTTTCCTCCTTGTGGCATGGATGGACGCAGATGCTACAATCACCCCCATGCCAGGGTTGTAGGAGATTGAGCATCGGTGTTGGGAGACATTGGGTATCACCTAAGAGTGGCAAACAGCATTCTGCTAAATGCAATGGATATTTGTAAGTGGCCAAATTAGTTTTTTTTTTCTCTTCTCTGATAATCATGTAACCTATTCGGTGATCTCTCTAAGGATTAATTTAGCAATATACAGGCAGGGTACATAGCACACTACGGTGTGCCACAAGTAGCTATATAGCAACACTATGGAAGACCCACTTCCTAATAATAGGAACATTATTTAATGAGGCCCTCTTCCCCGTGTCTTCAAAAGGGCATCGGAGTGCCTCCCAATTTTTGGCAGCCTGCATAGGGCAACACTATGGGAGACCCACTTCCTAATAATGGGAACATATAATATTTAATGAGGCCCTCATCCACATCTCTTAAAATGTGCATCGGAGTGCCTTCCAATTTTTGGCAGCCTGCATAGGGCAATACTATATGTTTTATTGTGCGTCCGTAAAAGTGGCATAGTACTCAGACAACATTGTTAACATCAGTGACCTGGGAGTCAGAAATGCTTACAGGGGTCTTCCCCATGCTGTTTCCATGTCATTTAAGCACTGTTCTGATACTTTTGTGACTTTTTTAGGGTTTATCCAGACTGCCGGGGTTGCCGCCGGAAAAAATGCTCAAGTTTCCCATAGGTTAACATTAGGCTCGGTGCTCGGGTCGAAGACCCGATCATCTTGATGTGCTTCAAGCATCGAGTACCCGAGCATTTTACTGCTCGCTCATTACTAATATGCACACAAGTTAGTGAATAAGTACTAACACATATAAATAACATAGGGCTCTTAATTTACTTTTGTTCATCAAAAAAGCATAAAAGCCATCCTACCACAACATATATCCTTATCTCTAATAACTGATCTAAAAAAAGATGGGGTAGAACAGGATTTGTGCCTTACTTTGTATAACTCCTGCCTGTGAAAAGCTGAGTAAATGAAATGCACAGCCAAAGGAGACGGCCACATCCTCAAACATACAACAAAGTGAAGCAAAGTAAAAACCAAAGACCTGCACACCTGTTACTATGTAAGTGTAATATGTATGTGCACATATACACTGTGACCATAAAACTTAGAATAAAATCAATACATTAAATACTACAGTTAGTAAACAAACAGTAACACATGTAAAAACATAGTATACTTAGTTGACATTTCTTGGCTAATAAAGCATAACTCTCATACCACCACAACAAGGTGGACCTTATCAGGATAGTCCCTATCTCTAGTAACTAACCTCGCTATGTGGCAACAGTTTTCAAAACAGATGGGGGCAGAGCAAGACATGTGCCTGACTGTGTTAGGCTGCTTTCACACTGGCAGATTTCTGCATCAGTTTGGATCCATGATAAGGCCGGCTTCACATCGCGGTGTGATCAGGTCCGGGGCAATCTGATGTGAATGGGACAGCCCCGGACAGGGTTTGCAAACAGAACTGGAGGGCAAATATGCCCTCCGGTCCGGTTTGCAGCCGGATTCAGCTGATAGCAGCCTCAGCTGCTGCAGTTTCAAGATCATGTAATCACAGCAGGGGACAGCTGGTGGTGCTGAAGTTTAGTAGCGCTCACTGCTAAACTTCAGCAGCCGGTGTCCGGTTCCCGGATCCGATGTTTTTGAAAGACTGGGATGATCTGATGCCATAGGCTCCCATGTTAAAGAGCGCTGGATCGCCCCTAATCCAGGAGGATCCGATTTGGGCAGATTTTTGCCCTGGAAACAAAAATGTTGCAAGCAAGCAACGTTTTTGTGTCCGGGAGGAAAATCCGAATTCTCTCGGATCCTCCCGGACAGATGTAAATCAGATGGCACATAGCTGCCATCCGGTTCCAACTGGCCTCATAGGGCTGCATAATGTCAAAATCCAGTACGGGGCTGTCCGGTGTAAACCAGAAACCACCGCGGTGTGAAGCCGGCCTAAGCAGGATGCCCGTCGTGATTCCACACTTCCGGGATGTAAAGCATGAACTGAGCATGCGCGGGACATGCGCTCGACGCAGTTGTTAATGACATGCCCCCTAGGAGGCATGTTATTATAGCTCCTTCTGTGTGGGAATCTGTAGGCATGCAGGATTTTCCTGTATGCCCATGGATTTCAAAATTTACAATTGTGAAAGCAACCTTATACATTTGCCTGTGTAAAGCTGAGTGGATAAGGTGCATAAGATGACAGTCTATGTTTTTTACATGTGTTGTTTATGTCTGCTATCGAATTATAAAGGTGCAGGGTACAAAAATAGCACACTTCAGTGATTTCACCTACTGCTAATGAACACTGGGAGAATAGTATTATTTTTCAAAATATGTTGAGTGATAGTTTTATTTCTATCCAGACTTTCGTAGTTGTAAGCAATATCACCAAATAATGCTGTGATTCTTGTGGTAGTCAATGGCCTAGTTCACACCTGCGCTCCAATGCATTTGGCAGCATTGCGCTAGCGCAGATGGTAGCGCAGTGAAAGCGTAGCCAAGTGCGTCAGAGCACAAATGAAGCGCATTGCGGTAACACTGCCAGTACCTTGTATGGGCAAGCGCAGGCAGATGGAACCCGGAAGCGCAAGTGTGAAAGCGGATGTGTCACCGTGCATGTGCTAGTCCGGACTCACCGGAAACATCACACGACGTTTAACCAAATAGCAATCATGCACTGTACATTTACATTCCTTGGTCTGGGGCTTTAGCCTCATGGCAAATGTTAATAAAGTTCCTTCTACAGCAATCTAGCAGGAGCAGGTCTGGTATCCAGTCCTCAGAAACAGGCGAGGACAGAAGTACCACAGAAGTGTTTTATGTCTTGCTTTATTTATGGGTAGGACCCAGCCAGATCTCTGTGGTTGAGTTTAACTGGTTATTAAAATTACTGACAGTTCTCCGAACAAGAAGCAGTGCCTTGTTCCAGTTTTAAAGATTAGGGTCCCACTGATTCAACTAAATTTGGATCAGCGGATTAGAGTTTGTCATGTGACGCCACCTGTAGTACCTGGTGATGGGTCTCCAGTGCCGCAACAGTCCTCCGAAGGTCGATGGTAATGTGGCTGAGATGGCAAAGCTCCCTACAGGTGGACCTGGGCCTCCGGGGCAGCGTAGTGAAAAGGGGCAGCTTGGAGTGGAACTCTAGGTCGGGATAGGGAGTGATGGAGCAATCTATAAGGGGCACCAGGAGCAGAGAGGAATGACGCACACACACTGTAGAAAGTCTCTTTTACTTTTTTACTGGTGGTATTAGCAGGTAAAGACATCCAGGGCACTGTCGGGTGACCGGGTGCACAGTGAGTCTCCACAGCAAGTGGGTATAAAGCCTCCTCAGTTTCTCTACAGTCCCTGAAGCCCTATCTGATTGCAGCCAGACTGGCCTCCTCCTCTCTCGGGTCCTCTCTCTCTCCTCCTGTGTGGTCCACGGGTTACGCTCTCTGATCACTGCTGTATTACACTGCGGTGTCTGGCTCCCTCTCTCTGGGTATGCAGGGGGAGCGAGTAACTAAAGTATTCCACGGTGTGACAGGGTTTTCTGCAATCTTGAAGTAATCCTGCAGGTGCAGATCCCCAAGTATGGTACGTCTTTGGGTGAACTTCCACTAGTTCCTCCCTCCCTTGGCTCTGCTCCTTGCCTTCTGTCCCACTCCTAGGCTTGCTGGATGGCAGGAGTGCCACTCCGGGTCACTGGTTCGGGCCTAACTGCGGCACCGATCACCAGGACGTCTTCGCAGCTCTCCTAGCATCTGCACACTCTGACTAACTCCTCCACAGCAGCAGTATTTATAGGGGATCTCACCTAAAGTCAGTGAGTATAGCTCCCCATCCTGTGCCGGGGTGGAAGGTGTTGCATGTAGTAGGTACCTGCTGTGGAAACCGGCTGTGCATTAGGGAAGACTGTGGCGCCCTGCTCACGCAGGTAGTCATACACTTACATCTGTGCTAACATCAGCTGCACAGCTGCTTGCCTCTTGTGATACAGCAAGAAGATAGAATAGGATGTCTTGAGTGAGTAGAGAGGTAAGAATAATCTTTTTTTTATGTGTGGTGGTGTGTTACAGAGGTAAAGAGAGGGGATGAGAGACATTGGGGACCAAGATGAGGGACATAAAAGCCAAGAGGGGGACATAAGGACTTTGATGAAGGACAAAGGGACATTTAGGCCAGGATGGGTTACATAGTGGCTAGTACGAGAGACATAAGGGTCCCTGATAAAGGATTTATGGGCCCATAATGTTTGAAATAAGGGCTCATGATTAGGGACATAAGGGTCCAGGATGCAGGACATACAGGTCCAGGATGAGAGGCATAAAGGTCCAAGTTGGGGAACATATGGGCCTAGGATGGGGGACATAAAAGTCAGGATTGGGGACATAATGGTCCAGAATGAAGGACATAAGAGCCAAGATTGGTGATATATGGACCCTGAAATGGGGTCTTAAGGGATAATGATGATGAATTATGAGAGACTTGGAGGAGTTTGCAAAAGAAGAGTGGTTCAAAAGTCTAGTTTAAAGGGGTAAGAAGCTTGTTGATGATTATAGGAGGTGATTGATTGCTGTTATTTATTCCAAATATGAAGGTGAGGGTGCCAAGAATTTTGTCTGACCCATTTTTGTAGTTTTGTGTGAATTTATGTTCAATTTGCCTTTTCTTTTCCTGTTTTTCTTGTGTTGTTCCAATAGGAGATAAACATGTATAACAAAACATGTGAAATTATAATCATTTTCTGGGCGAAACACTCTATTTTCTGGAACAATTTCAAGGGTGCCAACTAGTAATGGGTGAACCCGCTGATGCTAGATATTGGTGGACATTCCTAGACCTTTTTGTAAAATTTGAGTTCGGGGCCGGACGACGTAACTCAAAATTGTGTCTGATGAAATTTATTAATAATGTGCTTTGTTTTGCAGCCCTCGGACCCGAACTGTAACACGGATTTCCCAGGGAAACTCGGGATCTGTGCACGGACACTAGGTATTCGGTACTGACCCCTAATTTTACAGTTCAAGCTCACCCATCACTAGTGCCAACACTTTCCGCCATGACTGCAAATGTTACCCATGCATCCTTGTGGAAGATTAAAGTTTCATGCTCATTGTTTGTGTGATGGGTTTTAATAAATAAAAAGCATTTATCCTATCAGGTATATCTTGTACAATTCTTAAACATTTTTAATTATTTTTATTCATTTTGAATCTCATACCTAGTGAATTGATTCTACCATTTTTAACAAACACAGTGCACCTCCAGTAAGCAAATTTCACTATATTTTGATATATCGGAATGTCTGAGAGTATCTTTACTTGTTTTCTTTTACAAGGCTTTTACTGGAATTAAGTGAATGCAACTCACCAAAAATGTTTCTTTTACTGGGTAATAGATTTTCATAGACCACATTATTAGTTTGATGTGTTTATGTTCCCCCAGTAACTGGTGAGACTGAATTGTTGGCCTATTATGAGATACTGCAAGCTATGAAGCAACTTGTATAACCTTTTGTGATGCTTTCCTCTTAATTATTAATATTCT
Organism: Allobates femoralis; assembly: GCA_033576535.1. Taxonomy (NCBI): domain Eukaryota; kingdom Metazoa; phylum Chordata; class Amphibia; order Anura; family Aromobatidae; genus Allobates; species Allobates femoralis. The sequence goes on along the minus strand of JARQOC010000002.1, from coordinate 104,284,345 downwards.
TGCACTTTGATATATGAATCTACACTGAAGCAGCATCCTGTTTCCACAGCTCTCATGAAAATAAGATTTCCTTATCACTGTTCCATCCATTTGGTGCTTTCAGTCCTCATATAAATTTGATTTGCAGCAGCTATGAAAGAACAGAAAAGATATTCTTTGCAAGCAGTGCGGACTTTATTGGTGAAGATAAAAGACTGATTGAGGTGCGGAATTCAACAGCTCAATAACGGTTAACTCCTTCAGCAGATGGGATGCTATTGTTTTGTTTCTTGAGTTTGGTTGATAAATCTGACTGTTAATTATAGCTGTATACAGAATATTACATTGCTTTGTATCTTAAATGGAAGCATCAATATAAAGAATCTACCAAAATTGTAAGAAACTATTCAAATAAAACTCAGAGTTTCTTGAAATATTTCTACTTAATTTTTATCTTTCTATAACAAGCATGTTAACCTGTTAAATGTCAGTCTCTGCCAGCATCATTTAACCTGAACATTCTGCATTACATGATCGTGGGGCGCTCATGGGTCGCCATGACAGTTGGGGGTCTCTTGATGACACCGAACCTGTCATTGAAAAAAAATATTCCCGTGAAAGCCAATGTTTAGCTGGTGTTCAAAGGAGTTTGTAATTTCTCCTATACATAGCAGTGCTCATGCACTGCTATGTATAGGACAAGCAATCAGACGATTGTGGATTCAACTATTAAATACAGTAAGAAATCAAAAAATAGTTTTTAAAAATATGAAAAAAAGTTAAAATCAGCACCCTTTTGCCCCAATAAAAATAAAATACACATATTGGTGTCCCTGCATTTGTAAAAGCCTGATCTATCAAAATATAACATTTTTTTTTAATCGGTAGAAATGCCAAGAAAAATATTGAAACGCCAAAATTAAGTTTTATTTGGCTGTCAAAACATTGCAATATGATGCAATAAGAGGTAATCAAAAAATGACATCTACTCAAAAATGGTATCACTAAAACATCAGCTCAAAGTGCAAAAAATAATCCCTCAAAGAGTTCCATATCTCAAAACTTTTAATATATCAGGTAACAGAAAAATAATGGCAAAACAAGCAAAATTTGGATATTTGGTATCTGTATAATCGTACTGACCAGTTGAAAAATATTTCTAGGTCAGTTTTACTTTATAGTAAATATATTAATGAAAAAAAATCATATACCTGTACTTTTTTGCAATTTCATTTTTCCCACTTTCAAGTGCATCAAATGATAAAATGAATGTTGACATTCAAAACCCATCCTTCCAAAAGAAAAAAAAAAAAAAAAGCCCTCATATGGCTATGTGGATGGAAAAATAAAGTATAACTCTTGTAAGAAGAGGGGAAAATGACAAAATACAAAAAAACAGTTTTGTAGGGGTTAAACACCTCTTTTTCCTGGTGCTGGAGCTGGGTACTAATGGATTTTTCTCTTCCATTTTGAACGCCAGTGTCTTTTGTTCCCTCATGCACAAACACCCTGACCAGAAATTGCCTTTAACAAATGTTTGTATTCTCAATTAGAGATGAGCAAACTTTCCCTGAACATGTTCGCCAATTTAAAATTTGGCACGAACATTGCAGAATCTGTTTACGATCAGAAGCCCAAGCAATTTACCAAAAACTTGGCCAACGCTGTTTTGTTCAGGAAAAAAGTTTGAAATTTAACATGGCCCTAAAACTTTCCCAGATTGTTTGGAGCCACAGTGCTTGCCGGAAGACCCACTGGCTACAAACCCCACTTAACCTTACAGTTAGGAGTGTTCCCAGCCATCGGGTCAACTGTTTTCTTTCAATCTGTAGAATCTCTTGGAGCTTTAAATTATTATTTTAAGCTTTCTAGAGTTTGCAGGAATTTTTGACACCTGCAGACTGTGGATTTTGGAAACAAAGCCAGATGTGGCAACAGCTGTGAAGCCCAGGAACATGCTTAAAGCATCCATTTAGGAAAGCCTAATTGTTTGTTACATTTTTTTGCTATTTTTTTTATTTCATTTATTATTATTATTATTCATAATAATAATTTATTTTTTTGGATAGCAAATACATTTATTATTGCAGAGGGTTAGCAGCATGCAAGGACATCTCTTCTACATTTATGTGATAGCAATTCATAAAGGAAGACTAGGAGGTAGTAGAGGCAGAAAGACCTGTTTCCTAGCCTTGTGTAGCACCCCTGCCAGAGTCTTTTGGTGGGAAAATGCCATGTTGGGACCTCTACTCCTCCTAACAACTATTCAGTATGGCATGAACCACTCCGTCCTGCCTCCTCTCATGAGGAAATTTGGCTTGCAGATGCCATCACCGGAGAGTGGTTGTATTGGCCTAAAACCAATTACTTTGATGACCATTGTTCCTAATGTACCTGAGGCAAGGTGGTGGCATTCATCCAGGAGAGGGGGTTTGGCTTCATAGTCGAAGAAGGTACTGGGCATCAATGTTCTGCCAACCGGTACACCCTACTGGGTGACCATCTTCCTAAAAGACTTTGCACAATCTATGTTGGGGAGGAGGTCACCTTCTTGAAGTTGATGGGCAATAAGGGGTGGTTCGGGTAAGTTGGGTTGCCACATATGACATCTTTAAAAAGTGGTAGCAGGAGGCCGATTGGGAGAGAATGATGCATCAGATTGAGGCCTGGCCTCTCTTGGTTAGCCTGTCAAACTCACAGAGACATTTGATTCTGAAGGGCCTGTCAGTGTTGCCCATATTTGTCCAATCTCTCCTAGAGGGGGTGGTCATTCCCTAATTCCTTCATCCTCTTCTCCAGCAGTTGCCATGATGGAGTGTTCTGGGGGACATGTGGTGGTGGAGAGTGCCTTTGCAAAGAGTAGCCCCTGCAACCCCTCGAGAACGTCTGGCAGTGTAGTACCATGAGGAATAGTAACCTCCATCCTGGGTAGCACTGAGAAAGCTCTGAGAAAGTTTTTACTCAAATTAAAGTGGACATTCCTAAAAGAGGCAAGTTTTTGGAATGCTGACACGTACTTTAGTTGTCATTTTGACAGACAAAGGACTTTTGTTAGTTGTATTTCAGTTTTTCAGTTGTTTTCATTATATTTATTTTTCCCCTTCTTAAGTTTAGGACAGGCTGTGCCTCTCCCTGCTGGATTAGTGGAACTAATGCCTTCGGGCTACACCTCAAAGCCCTTACTGAACTGTACCCTATATTCTATTTTATATATATATATATATATATAATATATATATATATATATATATAATCAATACAAAAAAATGGAGCAGCACTTCTTCCTGATAAGGTGGGTGCAAATTCAGCCCAGAGTGGGGTTCAGTCACTTCTCTATACAGACCATAAATGAAAAATGGACTGCAGCACTCCTTTCAGACGCATTCAGCCTTTATTGGCCTTCAGGCAAAGGTGCGGCGTTTCAGGCTCTCAGACTTTCTTCCAGACTTTCTTGTTTGAGACTTATTATAGTCTGTGCCACAAACAGTGAATATTTTCAGGATTTATTTAGCATTGCACAAGGTACTGGAATCATCACCTTAGCTATGCTAAGGAAATTCTGAAAACTTGCACTGTTTTCATACATTAAGGACAGTAGTTGGTCACCCCTGCCCTAAAAGTCCTTGTTGAAGTAGCAAGAGGAATCCTCAAGCCTTTTCACCACAACTGCAGTTCTTCTTGGACTTTCTTAGGCCTTGTGCCCACGGTGCATTGTTTGTTGCTTTTTGTTAGGCAGATTTTGAGAATCTGCATCCAAATCTGCATGCCTATCCTGAGACTAGCAAAGTAATTGACAGGTCAGTAGTGCTGTGCCCACATTGCATTTTTATTTCCTTTGACATGTGGATCAGATTTCTTTTTTTCTGCCCCCTAATCTGCACCATATCTGCACAGCACTTCTGAACGCTCATGGCTTTAAGATAAACATGGAAATTTTAATGCAGATTCTCAAAATCTGCTTCAAAAGAAGTATCAAGCAGTGTACCGTAGACACAGGGCCTTACAACAATATGGTGGGGATAAGTTCACAGAAAATATCCCCACATGGCACTCAGGCAGTGGTGAGAGTGCCATCACAAAATTGCAGTTCAGTCTCAAGGAATGGAAAGTGTCAGCTGGAAAACGTCATTTCGTAAGGACCTGTAGACCTCTTACATAAACTGTAGAGAGAAAGTATTATGCTTAAAAAACAATGGCATATGCTTACTAAAAAGTATTTTAATTTCTATACAAATTTTAATTTTTAAACAAATTTTATTTACACTGTCGGATTTTTAAATTCAATGTTAGTTAAAAAATGTATTGTACTATATTATTCTGAAAATCTCTGCTAATCATGATAAGAGAAAATAATGGGTAACAAGTCCAGTATCAAATTTGACTTAAAACGAACCTGAAATATACATATTTTTCACAATGTTGAAAGACCAATTATATATTTAAACTATGTTCTGAATGGACATTTCATATCCTTAGTCCTACCAGATTCCCGCATGTGTTGGGTTCTCACATACACTATAACATAAGGAATCTGTTAGAATCTCAATATCTGGACACAATAAATAAGTAGATAGTAAAATATTCTTTGAAGCTATCAACCTATACATGTTCTAAAAACAAATAGCACTTGCAGGCTCCAAATCAGCTCATCTTCCTTTTCTACCCTGGTATAAAAAATTGGAAAATGCGGTTGACAGTTTTTTGCCTTTTTTGCTTCTAAAGTTAATGTGAATGAAAATTGGAATTTCTCGCCTGCTCTACAGCGAATCTGAAGAGTATTTTATGCACAGTTGCAGTTCAGTTAAATCACTTTCTTCATGCAAAAGCATGTTTGATCCACGTAGGAGCCACACACCTTATTTTCTCTTGTACTTAACCCTTAATTCTGTTTTTTTTTCATGTTGTTCACTGAACATTGCATATCTAAAAAAATGTTATAGTATGTATAAAACTTTGTCTAACTCTGGCAATTAAGATGATCTTAATATTATTATGTAATTAATTGCCTATAAATATAAAATATTAAACATAGGCTGGGGTCACATTTGGAAAGGTAATTGTGGTTACCGCATCCAGATCCGGATGCTGTAACCGCAATTGCCTTCAGACACATTTTTTGTCAAAAATGTGTTCTGCAAACCGGAATGCGGTAACCGTATTGCTCATTATGTGTAATCCGTAGCAATACGGTTACTTTATGCTTTGTTCATCCCTGCTGCCACAGGGATGAAAAAAGGATTAATGTTAATAATAGCTGTGGGCAACATGTCTCTAAGGGGTGCCCACCCTCCCTAGAGACATGCTATTCACTCAATTTGGCATGAGAGGGGTTAATTTTGTCACTATAGTATTGCCGGCTATTGTCGGCTTTGTCAATTGTAAGAATGAATGCGGCGGCTCCTCACTGTAGAGCAGATACTGTACGTAATGTACGTACTATATGAGCCCCTGTCCTTGGTCCTGAAAGTTGTAACATTAGGTCTATGGTGGTGCGCTGCCTATAGACCTAATGTTAAAACTTTCAGGACCAAGGACAGGGGCTCATACAGTATGTAGATTATGTACTGTATCTCCTCTACAGTGAGGAGCCGCCGCATTCAGTCTTAAAATTGACAAAGCCAACAATTGCCGGCAATATTATACTGACAAAATTAACCCCTCTCATGCCAAATTGAGTGGATAGCATGTCTCTAGGGAGGGTAACTGTGACGTTAAAATGATCTCTCCAGCGATGTTGTTCTGTGTGACACTTAGCAGCGATCAGGCCCCTGCTGTGAGGTCGCTGATCGCTGCAAAGTCATTTTTTGATCATTGGTTTCCCATTGGTCAGCACGCATCGTTGCGTGTGACCGCGAGAAACCAGCGATCAGTGACCTCACTGGCTGGTAACCATGGAAAACACCAGGTATCTAGGCAGTGCGCGCTGCCTAGATACCCGGTGTTTACCATGGTTACCAGCGTCCTCCCTGCTTAATGCTGCCTGTAAGCAGGGAGAACGCTGGTAACTATGATAAACAGTGGGTATCCAGGCAGCGTGTACTGCCTGGATACCTGGTGTTTATCATTGTTACCAGCGTACTCCCTGCTTAGCGCTGCCTGTAAGCAGGGAGAACGCTGGTAACTATGATAAACACCGGGTATCCAGGCAGCGCGCGCTGCCTAGATAACCACTGTTTATCATAGTTACCAGCGTCCTCCCTGCTTAGCGCTGCCTGTAAGCTTGTAGAATGCTGGTAACTGATAAACACCGTGTATCCAGGCAGCGCGCCCTGCCTGGATACACGGTGTTTATCATAGTTACCAGCATTCTCCCTTCTTACAGACAGCGCTAAGCAAGGAGGACGCTGCCATCGCTTTCGTGGATGTGTAAGGTGGCTCCCATGGCCCTGATCGCTGGGGAGATCTGCCTGTTTGACAGCTCCCCAGCGATCAGGTAACGACGCTCCAGCGATCCCGGCAGGTCGTTATCGCTGTCAGGATCGCTGGAGCGATCGTTATGTGTGACAGGGCCTTAACTGTTCATGTTCACCCACCAGGCTAATGTATTTAGTGAAACCCTAAAAAATATAATGAGCTCAAAGATTTAATTGATTGTGCTTGGCTTCTAGTGGATTAGATTGCAAATTTAAAAAAAATGCAAAGTCCATCACAATGTTTACAACAGATTACTGAAATACTACTCCACATGAAGCCATGCAAAATTGCCAAGAATTGTTTTGCGGTATTTAATCATTTACAGTCAAGTTTCAAAAATTATGACGTAAGACTGCTCATAAAATGTATACCTCAAAGGAGTTCACCAAGAAAATACCACCCGTAAAAAAATTCAAACTGCAGGCCACCCGTTTCAGAATGGGCTGCAGAATGAAGAGACACAGATCCCGAAACCGGTGTCTCAATTAACAGTAGAACAAGATCACACATTACTCAATTGGCCTCCAGTAGGGCTGTAATTTGTAAAGAAATATATCTTTTCCTCACTGAACACAACAGTAGTTATCTCAGTGCCATCTTCCTCAGGGTTGATTTCTATTCTCTTTTTGGCAAGCCAGTATGCCTGCAGTACTATAAAGCTATCAAACTGGAAGAAGAGGAGGAAAATGAAGTTGGAAATAACCCAGTGATGAAGTTTGAAAAAGGTCTTAATAAGAAAAATATTAGAATCTGAGAGTCCTCAGTGCTTGATGTCTTTTAATGGCCAACTAAAAAGATGGTAAGTAAAGCAAGCTTTCGGGACACTATGGCCCCCTCATCAGGCTGATAATGACACAAATGTCACAAATGACACAGTGTCCCGAAAGCTTGCTTTGCCTACCATCTTTTTAGTTAGCCATTAAAAGGTATAAACCACTGAGGACTTTTAGAATCTAATAATTTTCTGTCTACTAGCTATCACGGTAAAAACATTTTTTTCCTTAATGAGAAACAACCCAAACCTATATGACTATGATATTGATTGAAAAAGGCACATAGTAAACTAAATAATTTATCCTTGAAGGTAAAAATTAAAGCTAATACTAACTGCTCTAAATAATCTCGTGATATAGTCTTAAATTTCTAATAGTGGGCAATGAGCTTTCAAAAGTAGTTCTGTCCCTCTGTCAAATACATAAATAAAGAGACAGCTGCACTCTGAAATGCTAACGTATGGAAACAATGAATATAGAAATATAGACATACTTTCCTGTTAAAGAAATACATATAAAAAATTGAGATACTCAGCACATAAAAAGGCCAGTTTTATGTGAGCTCAGAAGCCATCATCAAGACTAGAGATGAGCAAACCTTTTGAAGTTCAGATTTGGTTCGGTTTGTCGAATGGGCATATGTTCACCAAATATATCAGCGAACAGTTTGCTGAACTTCCGAACCCCATTCATATCAATGTGGGGTAAAATCAAGGTCATAGAAAACACCTTCAAAGGGTCCCAAAGCTGCCAAACACAGCTCAAACTGTTTTACAGTAGAGCCATGCTGTTTTGGCACGGACATTGTCTTCCTACACTATTACATCACCATGCTTCCAGACCTGCTCATTTGCCTCAGATATCCTCTTGACTTCCCTGAGGTTTTCTCAGGTTACACAGCAGGTATCACACAGCAGGGAATCCTGCTGTGTGACCTGAGATAACCTCAGAGGCATCAGCGCTCGTAACACTCACTGTCTCGTTAGAACAGAGATATTGCTCCAGAAATAGCAGATATATCTCACTGGTATTGTGAGACAGTGTGTGTGAAGAATGGTGACTCAGGGAGTGCAGTGCAGTTCAAACTTGCAGAATTGCCCCTCTTTTACTCCATGAGTCTGAACTGCAGTGATGTTTGTGATGGCACCGCTTGTCAGTGCTCTCATATGGGGGATGTTTTCAGTGACAATAACCCCAAATATTGTTGTAAGACCCTGTGCCTACAGTTTGTGGTTTGATGCTTCTTTTGAAGCAGATTTTGAGAATCTGCATCAAAATATGTATGTCTATCGTGAAGCCAGCTAAGTCTATGAGAGTTCCGAAGTGCTTTGCCAAACTGTTTTTTTTTCTTGCAGATTTGGTGCAGATTTTGAGGCACAAAAAAGAAATTTAAACCACATGACCAAGGAAAAAAAAAACAATGTAGTCACAGCACTTCTGAACTGTAATAGACTAGCTTCAGGATTGACATGAAGATTTTGATGCAAATTCTCAAAATCTTCATCAGAAAAAGCATCAAAAAATGCACCATAATCACAGGGTCTAAGTGGGTCTAGGAAGAACTATAGTTGTGGTGAAAGGGCTTGACGCTACTTCCACAGAGACTTTTAGGGCATGGGGTGATGAACTACAGTCCTCAAAGTCTGAAAACAGTGCAAGTTTTCAGGATTTCCTTAGCATTGCATAAGTGCTAATTTCATCACCTGCAGAGGTGATGATTTCAGCATCTTGTGCAATGCTAAGGATATCTTGAGAACATGCACTCTTTGCAGCCCTTGATGCCTTCACTTAGCCAGCTATATTTTACAGGAGAGTGCAGTGTCTTGCATTTCTATACCTCAGACCTTCAGGCCAGATGCCTGTGGCTTGTTCACCAGTCTCTATAGGGCAGCATCATAGCACCTAATGCATATACATATACATATACAGTCTAGCATAGAAAACAAAGAGTGAAGTAAATAAAAACTTTATGGTCGTGTGAAAGGCGGGAGATTCAAACTAACCAGAGTAGACTGAATTGGTAAAGGTATCGGCACAGGTATACCGTGTGCTGGGGACGCTCAATGAAAAGACACAGAATCAAGGTCTTAACAGGAGAGAGTCACATAGTTTATTTGTAATAAGGGTTTATATACCAGTTGAGAAGTTTCTAGAAATAGATTGATACGTGACAAGATGGTGGGGCCATTTTGGACAAATATGCATTATAGACAGTTTTACCGTGTTTTTGTGAGGTTTAACAACAATAGATTACAGAGGTTTGGCTGACTTCAACATTCTTGTGGCCTGCTTTGCCTTGAGTCCATTATTCTACTGTAAGGGAGGACAGGGAAGGAAATGGCTAGTTCGTGTTTCTCAGAGAATCTAACTTCTCCCTGATTCCCATCTGGTTCCATCCATTCTCCATCCTGACCCTCTATTTCTGCCAAATAGAATACTAGTCAGAGTGTCTAAAGTTCAGAGTGAGAATAGACATGATAACACAAAAATGGCTTCTAACAGACAAAATGGCTGAAGATATACAGTACATGTGATAACTTCTTTAACAGTAGCACCGACTATACTAAGTCTTAAACACACGTATTTGAATATACATAGTATATATAACGAAAGTCCCACAGGGATCAGCAGACTCTATTTAAATGGTGGAAACTCTATAAATGGCAATTAAGGGCTTTGAGTTGCAGCCTAAGGATTGCATGCATGCTGGTTAATCCAAATGCAAGCACAACTGGTGCTAAACTAAGGAAGGATAAAAGTAAAATCAACATAAAACCAGGCATCGCTGTTTGAAGAACTGAAAAACAACTTAAAAATGTTCTTCTCCGGACAAAATGCTAAATAAAGGAAGGGTCACAACATGCCTTTTTAAGAAACGTCCTATCTACTTGGCGTATAAACTCTGCTAGCTTTCCCAGTGCTACCCGGGCTGAAGGTCGCCGTTGCTCATGGTACTCCACTGCCAGACAGTCGTAGGGGGTCGCAGGGGTTACTCCTCCTTGGTCATTCTCTGCCACCACCTGCCCCCAGCACAATCTATCATGGCCTCCACTGGAGAAGATGATGGAGGAATTAAGGGATTAACACCCCCTCTAGGAGAGATGGGAATAAATTGGGAAACACCGACAGGCCCTTTGGGTTTGGGTGCAGCTGCCTGACTAACCAAGAAAGACCTTGCCTCTACCTGAGGCCACATTCTCTCCCAGTCGGTCTCCTGACACTTCTCAAAGTCATTGGTAGTGGCAACCCAACTTACTCCAATCGCGAACCACCCCTTGCTACCCATCACCTTCATTAAGGTAACCTCCTCCCCAACAAATATTTTGTGGAGTCTTTTGGGAAGATGGTCACAAGGCAGGGTGGATCAGTTGACCTATTACTCTGTTTATCTATACATGTACAATACAGATTTTTGTCATGTGCACAAGTGTGTTAAATATATAATTAATATTGAACTTGTCCTTGCATTGCTGCCCACTAGCCATCTTCAGCATTTCAGATGAATTGGTGACCTGAATAAACTTATTTGTTTTCAGCATTATTTATTCTCCAATGATGTCAGGCTTCAATAATCAATCACTCCTCACTCCACCAAACTGCAAGCTCAGATGTATTCCTGTGGCATGGGAAATGAGATTTGTAAGTGAGGTGACTTCTGCAGCCCACCCCATGCAAAGAATAATAGCCTGTAAGTGATGGTTTGTGTTTAACTCCTGGCAGTGGAAAAGACAGGCCCCTATACAAAGCAAAGTGGCATGACTGTGGAGCTCGGTGTCTTCTTAGCAGTGCAGTGCAGCACAGCGCATCTACACTTACTGTTTGCTACCATGTGCCTGTAATTAGGCTATGGATCCTTCGAAAGATATGCCTGCCTTGGAGGAGGTCATCTTCCTCACCACCCCGGGACACTTTAAGGGAAACTTTGCTCATCTCTAGTCTCTTTATATAGTGTATGTAAACTTCTGGATTCAACTGTACATGCTGTCATTGGCTGTTTGTCTACATGTGCTATATGGTGTTCGATGAATGTTGCAGCTTATCACTCTTTTAGCTAAAATGATACAAGGTACATAAAAGGTTAACATAACAGTTTGGTATTTCAATACCCATGAAATCACGAAAAAAATTACATCAGTACTATTTCAATTAATAATACATTTATGTTGCACGATGCACAAGTCCATTCTTCTATCAGAAAAACAGGTTCCCCAATTTATTGTTTGTTTAATGCTATGTAATTAACATCATCTGTACACAGCAGTGGCTTTGACAATACAGATGGAGAAACAGCATTTCAGCGTATGCAGTCAATCTTACATATAGATTCTTTTTGGTCATTAAAAAAGCCTAGATTCATTGTGAAGGGGAATCATTTGCTAATATAGAAACAGAAACAAACTAGATTTGGCAGCCACATGCCAATTACATTAAACCCCGAAATATTTTCAATAGTTGTGACCTCTGTGTAAAAACACTTTGAATCACCATTTTCAAGCAGGTTGATGTGATAGCTGCCTATAAATCCTGGCAATGGCAGCTACAATTTCTAAACCTTAGTGGGGGAAAAAAAAAGATTACGGTATTTACCACTCTGACAGGAAGATTGATCTTCACTTAGACTATTTGACACTTCTTTTATGATTGAGGGAGCTGTTGATAGCTGGCATATCCAGAATTGATTTATTCCGGTCTTCACTCTTAGCGGGGTTCTTCTTGGAATAATGAGGGCTGATGTTGTTCCCAGCATTGGCTTCTTTAATTTATGTTTCAATAATGTGAGATTATGATTGAAATAATGACTTTAGAAGTCCCACGCTTCTAAATTTTCCTTTATACTGCAAAGCACTTTTGGCGGACGTCATTACAGACTTTGGGTAGAATAGCATCTAGTAAACAATCTGCTGTGTCTGAGTGCGGGCACATAACAGATTAAACACAATGAATGATAACGCAAATGTCAATTGATATTCTGCTTCTCGTATAATTTTACACTTTGTGAAATGTTGTAAAGCACAGACAGGAAACAAAATCTGTGTTAAATGTGAACTTAAGACTAAAGACTAAATAAAATTTTCTCTACAAATTTCAATGTTTTCATCGTTAGCAAATTAATTCTCTCTAAGGCTAGGGTCACGCTTTCGTTGTGACCCTAGGATAACATAAGTGATAAAAGCGTAGAAATTTCCACCGCCACAGCCATTTCCATTGCCTGGCAACGGAGCCCCATAGTAACCCTCTGTTTACATTAGCAGCTGACCACACACAAAGCCCCAGGATGTGCGCTTTACAACAGCACACAGAAAAACGTTTCAGGACACATTTCCTGTGTGCTCTTGTAAAGCGCACATCCTGGAGCTGTGTGTGTGGCCGGCTGCTAAGGTAAACTGCGGGTTACTGTGGGGCTCCGTTGCTTGGCAGCACAAAGCGTTAACGCTTGGAAGCAGGAGGAGATCCCACATTAGGGAAACCATCACATGCACACACTAAGCCCGATCTTTGGCCAGAAGGGGGAGCTCTGCACATGAGTTGAGGGGAGCTGCTCTGTTTCCAGCAAGGGGGAGGGGTTAGGAGGAGATTAGAGAAAGTGCAGGAAGAGAGAGGAAGTAGAAAAGTAGACAAGCAGATGAGGAGTGAGGAGGAGAAGGTCCTGGGGAGCGGAGCTGTTGATGACCTTACCCCAGACAGCGCAATGGAGGACACTGGAATCCTGGATTGATGGGCACTGCATATCCCAGCAACCAAATCTGGAGGACAGGAGACTACAAGTTTCCTGGCCGCATATAGAGACCCGGTGGCCCCACAGCTTAATGAGAGCCCAGGGCTGCAATCAAGTTGGCAGTGTCCATTATAGGTTTGTACTGTCTGCCAGTCGGGAGCGAGGGCAAGAGAGAAGAAAAGGACAGGGCCGAAGAATAGCTCACAGGCAGCTGGGACCCAAATTAAGAAGCGCAGCAGGCAGGCCTCCAAACCCACCAAGTGAGGTGGACTCCGACTGTTTCAGGCTGATTGGACCTACCTGGACCTGGTAACCAGTTTCCCCGGACTGCACCACGATTTTTCAATAAAGGTAAAAAGAACTGGACACCTTTGTGTCCTTCTGCTTATTTCCTGTGCCCGCCTTGTCTCCTCTCTCACCACCATCATTCCTCAAAGACTATTAAATCAAACCCCAGGCGCCCGCTCCATCTGTGGGGAGTGTCATCATCCCAGCTGCCACTACATCTATCCCCTGGGGGCTCATCTAAGCAGCACTAGTCATCCTTGATCACATACCACAGGTGGCGTCACATGAAGACATTATAATCCCCTGTAAATACCCCCTTCATCTGGTTGCCCAGGACCACGACTACCACCATAACATGCCCCTGACTACGCCTTGCCGGTCGAGTACCCCAGGCCCTCACGGCCATTGCATAATCCTGATTTATATTTTTTCATATGGAGGCCAAAATGACAGTCTTTTAGCTTCTTGTTTGGAAGACTATGGATTTGTTTAACTTAGTCATTAGAATTAGAGATGAACGAACACCTCAGGGTGCGAATTCGGCTGCGTTCACTTTAAGCAGGGTGTTTGCCAAATTGTACACCGAACGATTCGATGAACACCTTAAACACCATTGAAATCAAAGGCAAGCAACATTATATGCATAGAAAACACCAAAAAGCTGCCAAACTCAGACAGACATACACAGATTATCTTGCCTGTCTCCCACTGCTTGCATCCTCGCACTGACTTCCGGTCCCGCCAATTATCCTTTCTGCTTATTCACTTCACTGACTTCACAACATCCAATTACAGACACTCATGGTCTGTGAGAGCATCTGTGATTGGCTGTGGCAATTAGACTCCATTTTCATAATATGTATGGTGTCTGTGCTTGGTTGTTAAACACATTAGTCTATGGCAACCAACCTGACTTCATAGAGTGTAAATTAAATAAATAATGAGAAAAAAATATATATAGGGTTCCAGTGTATTTTTCCGTCTCAGCACAGATAAAGCGGACAGCTGCGAGCCGCCACCCTCAGCTGCCTATTTTTACCTTGTCTGGCAAAAAAAATGCATAGGGTTGCGCTCTATTTTTAATTGCCAGCCAAAGTAACACCAGGCAGCTGAGGGTTGGTATTCTTAAGCATTTCAAGTATATAGCAAAGAAGACACCACACATAGAAAAAAAACATTTTATCAGAAATAAAAACAGAGACATTTAGGGACTCCATCTTTATTAACCCCTTGACGCTCATACCCCTACTCTCTATGATGTCTTCTTGAATGTAGGCTACGATGAAGAATACAGCTGTAGTGCCTTGGCCTGCGGGACCTATCTCCTAAGTGCAGGGAAATCAGGCCCCGTCTGGCCGCCGGCATCCTACTTTGCCCCGCTCTCACACTTACATGGTCCGTGCTCCCACAATGCTCCCACTGGCTGCGGCAGCTCCCTGGTCTCTCTCCTCCACCTCCTCACTTCCGGGTTGCAGGGGAAACGAGTATAGGGTGTGCACCGCTGTCAAAAGATTTAAGGAGTAAGTACACCCTTTTGTGTAATTAAGTCTCAGCCAATTGCTAAGAGGCCTGTGTATACTTAAGGCCCTCCCTTACCTTGGGAGGTGCCAGGGCAACTTAGTTCACTGTGTAGTGGCCGGTTCAGGTCCCAGACTAACGCCTGCATTTTGCTTGTCTTGCCTGACTTCCAACATTCTGTGTCTCTTGCTTTCAGTGCTGGACCCTTGTCTATATCCCACCCATCCACAGAGTCCAACAGCATCTACTGACTATCCTGACCGATCCCTATATCCCTTCAAGCTACCCTGATCCCTCCACTGGCCGTCCTTCCCTAGTTCCCGGACCCCTTGCCCTCTTCCCTCTGGTATCTTTAGAAAATGTTGGGAAAGAAGAGGTGTACCACGGTTCGTGCTGCTGGGTCCAAAGAAAACTCACATGGGAGTCAGGATTTCACAAACAAGTTCTTTTTCTTTATTCCTTCACTCCAACGTGTTTCGGTGCCCCACCTGGCACCTTCCTCAGGGATTGGGATATCCCGGAGGAAGGTGCCAGGTGAGGCACCAAAACGCCTCTTCTTCCCCAACATTTTCTGGACAACACCACGTGTGAGTGGTCGGTGGAGGTCCTGCAGCAGCTGGAGTACTGATGCTCTTTATACCAGTTGTGGGTACCACAACTGAATCAGGTGAGTGGTTCCATAGCACCACCTTTATAGCCTAAAGTGTCTCTAGTGATAGGGCACTATCATCTGTCGTCAAGTGAGTCCACTGCCTCGCTCCACCTGCATTGTCGTGACAACAGCATCTTCATCACAGCCTCCAGTCACTGAATGAACCAGCTACAGCCTAATATATAGTGACTCCTGAGGTCACTCGAAGAAAGCACAGATAAGCATGTTGCCCGCTATGATTTACAGTTCCATGCTTATCAGAACGGTGACCTCATGAGACCTCAATGAGTCACTACACCCTGGGACCAGAGGTCACAGAGAGTGACATGCACAGTCATCTGATCTGGTCACCATAGCTCACGATTGCTATGGTGACCAGAACAGATGATCATACACATCACTCTCTGTGACCTCCGGGTGATGTTGTCATCATCGCAACGTTTCATGATCAGCTGATGTGACCTGGTCATGTGATGCATTGCTATGGGGACCAGATCTCCCAGAGGTCACAGAGAGTGAAGTGCACAGTCACCTGATCTGATCACCATAGCAACAGATTGAAGACTGAAAGAGAGCTGGATGAAGTGCAGGATAGAAGAGAATGCATGATATTGTGTGGCTGGGATGGTCAATTTTTTCTTTAAAATAGTTGGCCAGATTGTAGTTGATGAGGTTGGTGGCTAAGGCCTGTACTCTTGGACCAAGGAAAGAGTGGAAATTGTCAAAGAATCAGTTAGGATTGTTGGCTAGTGAGGTGATAAGGGTGTTGAAGTAAGCTTGGTTGGAGAGGCAATAAATTAAGATTAATACCTTTCTTAACACTGGAGCTGGTGGTGTAGTAAAGGGTTCCCTTTTTTTTTATCTTGGGTGCCCTCATTATCTACCAATGTCCTTTTTTTGGGACGCCTAATCTTTTGCTTCTAGCAACTAAGATTTTATAATTTGGTCCAATTTGTTGTGTTGTGTTTGTAAAATGAATGTTTTCAAAACAGGAAATCATGTCATTGTCATTCTTAATTGAATATTCTTCCATCCAGAGAGCTTTCAAAGCACCTATTTCAAGGTTTTTTCAAAATTGGGATCATAAGCCGAAATTATTATTTAAAATCACAGTTCTGTGATCACAAAGTTATTAGAACTATTGTTTATACTTGAAGGAAGGTATATAATGCAATGGCATTGATGTAGATTTACCAAGGCAAGAGATATATTCAAGCGAAATTGCCGTCCCATCTATTTTCGATGATTTTTGTTACATGGAAATTTTTGTTTGATTCACTAGTTTTTATACATAACCCAAAATCATTTACCACTGATATGGTAGGCAGAGGTCTTTTAGTTTTGTTTCTTCCTTCTTACCAGGTAGTCTGGAAATCCCTCACCCCCCCTTCCCCAGTACCTTTCTGACTATATATGCTTTGTGAAACCTGATATCTCATGTTAAAATTGACAAGTCTGACAGGATGTACAAAGTTAGTTTATTCTTTGAAGTACTGGGGAAAGAATTCCTGAAATTTGGTGTATTCCACCAGGAACTTTCCTTAGATGAAATGATGGTCCGCCACTATGGCAAAAACTCTACAAAAATGTTCATGCGAGGTAAGCCAATAAAATTCGGCTACAAAATTTGGTGTCTGTGCAGTTCCAACGGCTACCTCTACAAATGTGTGCCATGCAGCGGTAAGGCTGGCTTCACACTTGCAGATGCATCTGCAGCATTTTGCAGATGCATCTGCAAGTATCAGCATGCAGACCGCGGCCGCGGTCTGAAAGCTCTCATTCATTCCTGTATGTGAAGCGTCCGCAGGCGGATGCCTGCTTACAGATCACACTCTCCCGCCCGCACCATGGACGCGAGATGTCGCGTCCATGGTGCGGGCGGGAGAGTGT
The DNA here is from genome assembly GCA_033576535.1 of Allobates femoralis. Taxonomy (NCBI): domain Eukaryota; kingdom Metazoa; phylum Chordata; class Amphibia; order Anura; family Aromobatidae; genus Allobates; species Allobates femoralis. Next base: position 104,267,115 of record JARQOC010000002.1, on the reverse strand, counting down.
GATCTGTAAGCAGGCATCCGCCTGCGGACGCTTCACATACAGGAATGAATGAGAGCTTTCAGACCGCGGTGCGCCCTATTATAAACATAGGGGCCGCGGTCTGCATGCTGATACTTGCAGATGCATCTGCAAAACGCTGCAGATGCATCTGCAAGTGTGAAGGCAGCCTAAGTCTGACAAAGAGGAAGGACCGTTAGGCTCGAAAGTGATTTCACAATTTACAAAAGTAATTCCTAATTCCCAGTCATTCAGTTACAAGTTATGTTTTGACAATTTCTTACAAGTATTCATGCTCTGGTGATGCTGAAAAACAAAAACATCCAAGCTACTGGCACTAATGAGAGAAAATTGAACAAAACAGTGTCCTCTTACTCCAAGCAAGGAGATTGAAAAACAAAAGGAAAGAGGATTTTGGGATTACCGGTTTGATAAAGCAAATAACATTCTTGTGGTGAAATGGAAGGATAATAAGGTCGTCACATTTGGCACGAAGTTCAGCACAATAGAGCCTTTGTCAACAGCTCGTAGATCCTCTCAAAAACAGAAAAAACATGTCCAAATCTCAATGCCGCTGATGGTTCAGGAATATAATTCCCACATGGGGGAGTTGATTTATTGGACACACAAATCTCCCTGTACCATGTCAGAATCCGTTCCAAAAAGTGGTGGTGGCCCCTTTTCACTCAAATAATAGACATTGCCGTTGTCAACACCTGGAGGGCATATCAAAAGGCAAATCCAGAAGAAAGTGTGCCACTGCTAAGCGTAAGGAGGAGGATTGCATTAACCTATCTAAGCAAAAGAACACAATCAACCCCAAAGCGATGTGGACCTCAACGGAATAAACTTTTAGGTGGCCGAGTTAGTGATGACGTCACATTTGATCCTGGTAATCATTTAAAAGAGCCAATTGCTACACAAAGAAGGTGTGCTTTATGTAAGAAAAAAACAACCAGAATTTGCAAACGGTGTGATGTTCCCCGTCATGCTAAGTGTTTTGCTGTATTCCATTCCCCTAACTGAGTTGTATGGAAAATTTTGTAATATAGTATTTTGAAAAAAAGTGCATAAACATATTGTTTGCATAATAGTTTGGAAGCAAAAAAATGCAAAAAAATAAAGTTGAATAAGTTCTATCTTTTCTGAGTTTTTGCTATCACTTTCTGCCAATGTCCCAAAATTGGGACACCCTTTTCTGAAAAATCCGTACTTGTAAAAATTTGGCAAATTATGTTTCTGATTTATTAGGACCCAAATCATTAAAAATCTGTCATTTAATAAAAAAAAATAAAAAAAATGAAAATGGCTAATTTGTCAAGTAATGGGTTCAAAGTCCCGAAGTGCCCCGTGTAATGGCTCCTCAAACGTGTTTCTATTTAGGAAACTAGTTTAAATAATTTATTCTAGTGGGACTTAGCGCAACTCTATATCTTAAGAATAGCTGATATTGCCAATAATGTTTACAAATGATTTTTATTGATAAAATTTGATCAATACACACTGCATTCCATGCATATAAAACTTTAAAATGGTAAAGATAAGGGGGAGGGAAGGGTATTCTTGGGAACAAAAGGGGAATCGCTTGAGTCTTCTTTGTCTCTTTGAAATTTTCTCAAATTCTTCCTATTTTGCTGGATGATTTAGGTGTACCTTTACTGTCTAAAAAAAATAAAATTATCGGCTATGCTCCTTTAAATGGTCATAGGGGGGCATGGGATCCGATTTTGTTTTGAAATGGATACAATCAGATGACCGAAAATCGCAATGTGAAAGCACCCTTAAAGGTACAGTACTATCAATTTACAATCAGTAAAACATATATATTAAACTATGATAAAGTTCATGGAGAAAAAAGAGACTAGCGGCACTCACCTGAGTAGATCTTTATCGTTTACTCATGATTCCATGCAGTCGTAGCGGAACATGAGCAGCAAGAGAGGGGGGCGCCGACATAGGACGACGGCCTGCCGTTTAGTGGCTTGGTGCCGCTTCTACAGGTCCTGACTGGTGTCTGACGTTGTTTCCGGTCATTAAATCAACCGGTGTTGACAATGTCATTGCCGTGATATAATAAAAACAGTTCATTAGTACAAATGTTGCAAAAAAGCCTATACAAATCCTCTTATATAGTTAAAGTGCATTACCCATACATTAAGCAAGCATTTCAACTTAAATCTGTGCAGTACTAATATGAACATTAATTTTACCATAGGTAACTTAATAGTTGGGGTAAGAACCGCACACATCAGAATAGAAGAACCTCAGCCGGCTCTCCAATCTCTTAATAACGAAATCACGATATTATCTCAGTCTAGTATAATCATGCTCTAAATATCCTAAACTGCCTAATGCTTTTTATAAAAAGATGTTAAGTATTAGACTGAAAAGTGAATTCTTGTTGGAAAGAGGGATACTTACTATTTAAGATTATTCGTATTCAAGAGTCTAAGCAGTTTCCTCCCTTATAAATTCCTGGCGGAATTAAAAGTGGCACATATGGGAGAGCGTAGAAATTGTTAGGCAACAAAATATGTGGTAAATCCCAATAAAGGGGGATCCACATTTAGTAAGATTATCAGCTTATTAACAGTAAATACACCAAGTCATTATACAATTTAAATAAATGCTGCCAAGTCATTTTTGTCGTTCATATCCAATGGTCCACATGCCATGGAGTTTATTATCCAGTGGCATTCTTTTTGCAAAAGTAGTTTATGCATGTCACCTCCTCCTATAGGGCGAAATACCCTTTCTATGCCTGCAAAAGATAACACATTTGCGTTACCATCATGGCAATCTTTTACATGTTGGATTAACCTAAGGCTTCCCACACCTGTTGACATGGATTTATAGTGCTCTTTAAATCTGGTACATAACTCTCTGATCGTTTTCCCTATATAAAACCTCCTGCATGGACAGAAGACAACGTAGACCAACCACTTTTATTTACAATTTATGTATGTGGAGACTTTATGATTTAATCCACCAAAACTGATGGGATTAAAAATCTCATGATACCTGCACCACTTACAATTTTTGCATCTAAAGTTGCCTTTAGGGCGTCTTTGTTCCAACCAAGATGGCTCTTTTAGAATTTTCATTCTATTATTTACCAAGCGATCCTTTAAATTCCTTCATCTCTTGTAAGTAATCAAAGGGGGTCCTAAACCTATAGCTCCAAGTTGCCCCCCACCACTGGCTCTCCCGCAGATGTTGAGGGGAGAGCCTCACCAGCTGCTTGCTCCTCATCATTGGCACCAGGCGCCGGAGGGGCCTGAAAAACAAACAAAGGACAAAAAACCATGAGCCACATGTTGCAATGTAATTGAAGGAAATACCACAACCAAACACCCAATACAACAAAGAGCTAAGATCACCAAGTCTAACACCAAAAGCCACAGGAGCAGAGTTTAGTGAAGGAAAAGCCTAACAAGTAGAAAAGTGCAGTATACTCACCTGAGGGTTCATATTGATATGTAAAGTGCACACAAAAAACAAAATGCAATCTGAGAGAACATAGACCAAAAAACAGATAGCAAAGAAAGGTGAGCAGGATTGGTGCCGGAAAAGCACAATGGCGACTACCACATGTGCTGCAAAACCCACATCAGTGCAAACAACATGCTGGTTAGATTGATCACACAAACACAAATACCCACCTCCTGCGATGAGGCAGGGTCTTGGGCTGCGGCCACAGCTGGTTGCGGCCGGCGCCTGCTACACCGTGTTCCACGAGGCCCCTCTTGGCCCAGGGTGAAGCTGAGGAGGTCATAGTACCAGAGAGTTGGCCTACGGACCTCCTCAGCTCCAGCCCCAGACCGGGCCTCCATCCATTTTTTGTGGGTTTTGCTGAACACGGTGCGCAGGCTTTTGATCTTTTCTGCAACCGGTGCCGCTGTCCAGTTCTTTTGTGGCTGGAGCCGGTTGCACAGCTCCACCAGCAGCACGTAGACCGCAGCCTGCGCTGCCTGGTCGTGATACGCAGGCAGCGACACCCGCCACAGGCATTCGTGTGCCTGGTACATGGTGAGGAGCTGTGTCCAAAAATCGTGATACTCAGCCATCTGTGAAAAAAAAAAAAAAAAAAAAAGGTCATGCAAACACACACATGGCCATCACAGGTGACACTCTAATCTGTGTGTCCAGCCAATGTCCTGCAAGACTAATAACGTGTTCTGGTAGTTAGGTTGGCTAGGCAAAATCAGTATTCACGTTAACATGTGTCCATACATGGGGCATGTCGGACAGGGCACTTGATATATGTATTTGGGGCCACTGCAGTGAATTATGTCAAGGTCTATCATTACAAATGCCACACATTGCGTAAATAAGGACATTTCAACACACACACCTCAGATACACACATATTTTGGGCTACACATGGCGCTGGAGTACACATATTGTCCTGGCAAGGATCTCACAGAACATTATGTGTGCTACAGGACACAGAGTGTATTTACGATGCGTACACGTCGCTAAATACACTTCTACACGACGCTACATGAAGCAGGACATAAGGCACACAAACATCACCCAACATATGGGTCTACAGCACACAAAAAAGAACGTCCAGGAGTGCCCAATAGCATGTGCCCCCCACTTACCGTCTGTCCAACAGAGAACTTGTTATGAGACACTACTAGCTCAATGTACATTCCAGTCGAGGCAGGGGTTGTGGCCCAGCACGTGCTTATTTAAACACAACCTGACCAATCACAGACCACAATTGCGTCTAATTATTGGGCGCACCTGCGTACGCCCAGGTGGCTACGTTGATTACAAGATGCCGCTGCATTCTGATTGGTTGCTTAACATATAAAATGTGCTCAAGGCCGAAGTCGGACACGCTTGCTGCCCGAAGTCATTAAGTAAGTACTGATGTGCAAACATGAACTGTGATGTGGGTGTGTTGCTTTTACAGCACCTTACCATTAGGGGTCGCTATTGTGTAGTGTAGGTGATACCCAAGTGGTGCAGTATGTAGTTACTCCTGATATTTGTTGCCATATATACTATTGTGTCCTGCCAAATGGATGCAAGATTGTTTTGACTACCTAAACCCTATCTTCATCGAAAAGCCATTTTGCCTTTGCCATACAGGATCATGCTTGAAGGATGCAAGTGTCTTTAGTTGCGGGGCTCATCTGAATTGAGGACACATAGTACTGTCGTTTACAACACACAGCGGGACATTTAAGGCCGAAATCAGATCTGGATTGTGATGTATGGCTTCTGTGAATGTGTTGCTCACAAGATCCTGAATTTACAACACATCAGGGATGTCTCTTGGACATGATGAGCATTCAATAGTCTGCTGCGTGGCGTGATATTTTTAGCATCACACAAAAAAGCCTGGGTTACTTGTGTAATGTAATTGTAAATAAGTTTTCAATAGCATGATTAAATTAATGTGACCTATGTGTTTGGCCATGCCTTGTGGTCACACATCTACATTATGGCCACGTATATGGACTTAGACTCATAATGTGTTGCAGTAGACAAGGGAGATGTATTGTACAGGACTGCCAGGGGTGTACAGTGACCAGGTTTTTGTGTCACATACTGCAATTTTGTGTTTGGGCCTTGAATGGTGGTCTTTGTGTATTTGTGTGGGCTGGTGGTAAAGTGGCCAGGAGATGTAGAGGGAAGGAGGTGGGGTCTGTAGATGATGTGTGTTGTAGCGTTCTTGTACTGATGTCTCTTTTTCTCACTTTTGCAGGGTTTGGTACGTGAAATGATGTTCGACCCTGATGGAGATGCTATCATGGCTCTTGCCTTGGTGGAAGAGCAATTGTGACTGGAGGATAGATATGAGAGGTTGCAGGCTCGCAGACCACGGCGTGTGTGGACTCGGGATTGGCTTCGCCACTGGGACACCCAGAGCCACATGCAACTGGTGTGTGAGCTGGAGGATCGTAGTCCGCATGATTTCAGGAACTACCTCAGTATGTCCGAGGACTCTTTCACATTCCTGTTGGAACGCATACGGCCATTGATAGCCCATCAGGACACTGTCATGCATCGAGCTGTGCCACCTGAGGAGCCTTTGGCAGTAACTTTGCGGTTCCTGTCTACAGGTCGGTCAAGGACCGACCTGCAATACACTTCACGTGTATCACTGCCCCTGCGGAGCCGCCTGAGACGTGTGAGGCCATCTGGAGTAGTCTCCTGCCATCCTATATGCAGTTTCCCACAACACCCGCTGAATGAATGGAAGTTGCCAGTGGGTTTGAGAACCGCTGGCAATTTCCAAACTGCAGCGGTGCATTGGATGGTAAGCGTGTGAGGATCACTAAACCCCCAAACTCTTGGTCTTTGTATTACAATTACAAGTGAACCAATGATTATTACCTCTATATTTTTAATTCTTTTGAGATTTTGTTATTTGATAATAGCATGTCTGATAATGCAAAATGTGAAGAGAAAAATTTTTTAAAAAATTTATTTTTTTTAAAAATGATTTTCAAAGTTCGGAAAAAGTGCGAATTTCGCTGTTGCCTGCCTTTACGTTTCTCCTCATAACTAAGGCTAGGAATAAGATAGAGAGACAAAATAAACACCATTCTACTCAGAACTATACAGGCTTTCACCAGATATGTCACAAGAGGATCTTTGTTAATATTTTACCCATGTGATCGCAAGCGCAAAACTTTAAAACGCATTTCCGAAAAATTGGCGCGCTTTAAATATTTCAAAAACTGCCCATGTGTCTGCTTTGCTCTTAGCCACATCTGTACCAAATTTCAAGTTGGGATCGCGATGGGATCATATTTTAAAATATTTTACTATTAATAGCGTCAATGGGTCATTCCATATCAAGTGATCTAAATATGAATATTTTTTTTTACCTGACGTCTTTAGATTTTTTTTATTTTTTTTCCTTTATGAAGTACTTTTTTAGTTAATTGCAAATTAAAAGTTTAGAATTTTTTTCTTCATCAGTTAATTTTTTACAGATTTTTAAAGTTTAAAAAAAGGGTGAATTTTGGCCTGGTATGACTTTACATTTTTTTTATCTTGGGCTAGAAATAAGATAGAGAAACAAAATAAACACCATTCTACTCAGAACTGTCCAGGCTTTCACCAGATATGTTACAAGAGTATATTTGCTAATTTAAATTTTTTACCCATGCAAACGCAAACGCAACATTTTGAAACGCATTTCCGAAAAAACGTTTTAATAAAAATTTTACAAAACTGTCCATGTGTCTTTTATGCTCTTAGCCACATCTGTACCAAATTTCAAGTTGGGATCGTGATGGGATCATATTTTAAAATATTTAACTATTATAGTGTCAATTCAAAAATCTTGAATTCAGATCTGTTCAACCTGTGGTCTAAAAGCGTGGGGTCTATATTTATCAAATCCATTATTTTAGACATTACTGTATTATTTTGATATGTTACAGCTTAGAAGCAGGAGAGGACATATAGGAAAAAGCTTTGTTAGGGCTCAACCTGAGAAAGCACAGGGATAGACAGTGAATGCAGAGCAGATGATAGGCCAGCAGCTCTGTCAATCATGTTAAGTGTCTACCCACTGCATTCAGGAAATAAGACAGCTCGTTCAGACCTTTCATGTCCTGACATGTCTGGACATCTTCACTCCTGAACAAACAATAGTCTGTACAAAGCCATCAAGGCTGTGTACTAAAATATGGGTGAGTAAATATATTAATAGTTTAATGCTTTTATTATTAAGGGTCAATACACACAGTGCTATTCTTAGGGATCATCATTCAGAAAAACAGCCCCATTGATTTCTATGGGGTTCACCACATGCAGTGTTTTTGGAAACACTCAAGAGTGAGTAAATCACTGCTTGAACTACTTTTTAATCGCTGCAATAAACGCAGCATTTATCATTTATATAAAAAAAGCTGCCATTTTTTTCACTAGCGATTAAAAAAACTAACGCATATGTGGTAAAAACTTGGTAGAAAAACTGCCAAAACTGCAGCGTGTATCTGCAGACAGAAAAAACTGTGCGCGCTAGCCCTAAAACTCACTTTATAGTAATACAGTTCTATCTCAAGTGTACTGTAAATCTTTATTTTTATTACCTATCTTCCTTACTTAATATTAACTGTATTTTTCCCACACAGCAATGGCTGCTACTTCTCAAGAAACAGCATTTTATCATAGACACTGTTGCAATCCTTTTGAAAAAATATGAATATGATTGGCGCTGGTGGCTGGCTACTGTACTCTCCAAAGATTGTGAAAATGAAGAAGTAGAATTGACTTTATTGCATCCTTCTGGTCCAGCGCCATCCTTTGTGTATCCAAGAAAGCCAGACACTTTAAAAGTGCACAAAAATCAGATATTAACTCAGGCGGAGCCTAACACCGTGACAGGCCGGACATACTCTTTGACACACAAGGAAATGGCGATTGCTAGTAAGCGTTTATGGACAAGATTCCATTTCACCCACTAGAAGGGACAAATTGATAAAATGCCACTTTAAAAAACATACTATTAATTGTTTGATTAGTTCATAATTTATAGAACGATGATTTAACTACTGTACTATTCTTATTAAACACTTCATAAATCACATGTTTAGTGATAGAATAGAAAACAAATTTATATGTATAAATAGGGGTTAACATTTTTGGTTCTTTTAATCTTGTTTAATCAAACTTGAGGATATGATCACCTTTCTTCTTTTGGTTTGTTCAATACATTCAAGTTGAAAATGCTGAGCGTTGTGTTCTGATGATTAAGACGTATTTATCCTGGCACTTATGGGATTTGTTTTTTGTGTTTCTTTTTTGTTGCATATAAATGTTTTATTCAATAAGTTGTGATAACTCATACAACCATAAAATAAAAAATATATAAATTTGACAGGTCCCAAGTTGAATCTCTGCACAAATATAACCAAGAACACAATCAGTCATTTTTTCACAATTGCCCGTCAATAGTTTGAATTTGATATAATGAAACATAGTCTTGTAACGTATCAAATGAAAGCTGTTACCGTTCTGAGTAAAATGATGCCTCTCCCACTTCATAATCTTATTTCTAGCCTGAGATAAAAAAAAATGTAAAGTCATACCAGGCCAAAATTCACCCTTTTTTTAAACTTTAAAAATCTGTAAAAAATTAACTGATGAAGAAAAAAATTCTAAACTTTTAATTTGTAATTAACTAAAGTTGTACTTCATAAAGAAAAAGAATAAAAAAAATCTAAAGACGTCAGGTAAAAAAAAATATTCATATTTAGATCACTTGATATAGAATGACCCATTGACGCTATTAATATTAAAATATTTAAAAATATGATCCCATCGCGATCCCAACTTGAAATTTGGTACAGATGTGGCTAAGAGCATAGCAGACACATGGGCAGTTTTTGAAATATTTAAAGCGCGCTGATTTTTCGGAAATGCGTTTTAAAGTTTTGCACTTGCGATCACTTGGGTAAAATATTAACAAAGATCCTCTTGTGACATATCTGGTGAAATCCTGCACAGTTCTGAGTAGATTGGTGTTTATTTTGTTTCTCTATCTTATTTCTAGCCCGAGATATGATAGAAAATGTAAATCCATACCAGGCCAAAATTCGCACTTTTTTAAAACTTTAAAAATCTGTAAAAAATTAACTGATAAAGAAAAAAATTCAAAACTTTTTTTTTTGTAATTAACTAAAGTTGTTCTTCATATAGAAAAAAAATTAAAAAAATCTGAGGACGTCAGGGAAAAAAAATATTCATTTTTGGATCACTTGACATGAAATTACCCAATTGTAGTGTGGTCCTCATGGCCCTGGTGGATGCGAACTATGAGTTCCTCTACGTGGACATTGGAATGAACAGCCGTATCTCAGATGGGGGTGTGGTCGCACACTGCTCCTTGGTCCAAGACCTAAGGATCGGAGGGCTGAACTTGCCCTCAAATGATGAGACAACCCATCATCTCAACTTTGCGTTTGTGGGGGATGAAGCCTTCCCACTTCAGGAACACCTTCTACGGCCATATCCAGAGGACCCTTACTTCTGAGCAGCGCATTTTCAATAACCAGCTATCCCGGGCCTGCCGTGTGATTGAAAACGCGTTCGGGATCATGGCCAATACATTCCAGGTTTTTCATACACGTCTGCATATAAAATTGGAATCTATTGATGTGGTAGTGCTGGCCTGCTGTGTGCTGCATAACTTCCTGCGTCGTAGGGATCGGTCATCATACACGCCGGCAAGTTATGTGGATTCAGTGGACCCCACAACAGGGGAGGTCAGTCCCGGGGATTGGCATGCTACCGACCATGGTGTGGCGCCACTCCAGCCGCTGAGCCAGGGTCGGACTCAGCAGGATGCAAGGAACATTAGAGACGCATACTGCTCTTACTTTAATGGCCCTGGGGCAGAGGCGTGGCAGCACCAGCAGGTGTAGGGTGGCTGGTGCTGTGAGGCTGCAACATGATGAGGAGGGTTGAGTCACCAGGGTGGCTGCACCAGCAGTATTTGGGTTGTTTTTTTGTGTGTGCACATTCTTTAGTTAGTTAGTTAGTATGTTTTGTTTTTTTACTATGACATGTTATTTTTTTACATTAATTCTCATCATGTTGCATTTGTTTGCGTGATGTGAACTTCTGTTTTATGTTATTTTTTGTGTGTTGCTGTATTGTAATTTTTTGTGGCCAAACATATAAACCCCAAAAAATTGGATCCAAACAACAACCTGTGTGTGTCGTTACTTTGGGATTCAGGGCAGTTGCACATAGCTTTATGCTGTGCACAGAGGTATGTGATTGGTGAAATGGTATTGATGGTTCCGTGAAACATTGTGTGGTAATATGCAGTACACAGGTTCAGCCCTATAGGCCACAGTGTATGGCGCAACTGTGTATACATATCCATTGTGATGTGTTTTGGCCACAGGGGCACGTGTCCACACAAATTGAGCAAGCAATGGTGTTTGTGGGGGATGTAGGTACAGTCCAGTACAGACACAAACATGTGTACACACACACAGTTCAGCTGGGCCATGGCATGGACCAATGTAGGCATATATGGGCATAGTGTTTTGTGTATGTTCACACCATCAGCTACAGACGCACACATAGCAAACCATCGTGTAGTGTAAACCACTGTCCTGCTGAACACCCCTCCTGTGTGACGCTTGATTGGCTCGAAAGTGTGTCACAGCAGCCACTGTCATCGACATGAGCGTGTATTCATTCAAAACTCTGAGACAATGGCGTCACGTATTAACCAGCTTTCCAGCGCAGGCTAGCCAGTCAGGACGCTATTGCATTGTCCAATGAGCGTGCTTGGGGCACGGTGTAAAACAATTTGGAACGCCTATTTCGTCACACTGAACAGGTACACTCACATTCCTTTGGGGATTGCGGCGTGTGAAACGGCGCCGGGAGTCTAGCGGATGTTTCCCGCTGTTGGTGTGGCAACTTTCGGGGAGACAAGTCTCCTGAGGTTGAGGGTGAAATTGCAGCGTGTAAAAGCGCCTTCGGTGTTCGGAGACAATCATGAAAAATGTGCCCGTGCACGTTAGATTGCCTCCTATCGCCACCAAAAGTTGCGGCGTGTAAAGGTACCCTTAGAGCTTTTGTGTCATGTGCCCATAAGCTTCACGTTACGCCACTGGTGAGAGTTTCGAGATATACTGTAAATCCAGTGGTGAAACTGCATCCAAAAATATTAGTTTTTATTTTGCAGTTAATTTGCTACAGTGTAGTGGTGACTAAGGTTAATAAGGCTAGTATACATATATTTTAGTGGATCTGATGTTTAACACAGCTTCATCTCTGTAGAACTGCCTGTATATTAGTCATTCTTTGTTAGACATGCTGTATGCTACATATTTAATACAAATTTTGCAATGTATGAATATTTCAGTGGAATTCAGTCAGATTTTATTTTGGACAATATTTTAAGCTGTATCCTATTTTTTTGTATAACTTCACAATAAGGCCTGCTTCACACTGCGTTGTAATCAGGCCCAGGGCTGCCCGATGTGATTCAGACAGCCCCGAACCCGATTTGCAAATATGCCCTCCGGTCCGGTTTGCAGCCGGAGTCCTCAATTGCAGCCGCAGCTGCTGAAATTTCATTGTGGCGGCTAGCCGGTGGTGCTATAGTTTAGCAGCGCTCGCTGCTAAACTCCTGCACCCGGAATCTGGGTCCCGGATCCTCCTGGATCTGGGGCAATCCGGCGCCATTGACTCCCATGTTAGGGAGCGCTGGATCACCCCGGATCTGAAAGGATCCGATTTGGGCAGATTGTACCCCCCGGACACAAAAACAATGCAAGCAACGTTTTTGTGTCCCGGAGGAATATCCAAATTTACTCGGATCCTCCTGGACAGATGGAAACCGGATGGCACATAGCTGCCATCCGGTTCCATCTGGCCCCATTGGGCTACATTACGGCAAAATCTGGTCCAGGGCTGTCAGGTTTACACTGGACAGCCCCGGACCTTATCACTTCACGGTGTGAAACCGACCTAAGGAAAATGATCAATTTGGTAAAATACCAAGACAATCCTTTATCATTTATAAAGAAAAAGGTACCAAGGTAAAGTATAGCATTGCAACATTGTCCATAATCAGAACAAGGATCATATCATCGCTAATAATTATATCTTTATCAATGTGGCATTCATAAGCTGAAATCCTTATTCATCAATTCTCTATGCAGATCACGTTAGGCTGCTATAAGTTTTCTTTGTTTTTGCAGGATACATTTTATGGTTAGTACCATAAGTGCCACTAAGTGGTATTATTTCTTTGATTTAGTTGACAAGTAATGAAATAGTTTGGCAAATAAGTCCTCCTTAATAAAAAGCTTTCAATTTATACTGCTGGCTACAGGAGCCTGGAAGATACTGTTCTTGTAACGAACTGCATACACCATTTTGGATTTATAATGGTGCATTTGTTAATTTGGCAGCCTTTGCAGAGAAAAATTTCTCAGCAAAGAACCATTTCTTTTTTTATTGGTTGAAGCTTTATTAAAGAGGCCTGAATTATAGAGACAGTTTCTATGGCTATATATATTTATGCAGTATATACTGGTTAATATATTCTAGAAGGACATTCTTTGAGTAGTTGTCTACATTATATGCAAAATAGAAGTATAATATACGTTGTGCCCAAATATAGTGTGGTCCTAATCTTGATGCACATACATATTAGCTTAATGATGGCTAAACCCCCTTCTTTTGGTGGGACCAATACCGTAAGTAGTGGTGAGAGTATATAATTTCTATTGGGTTCTTTTCAATTCCAACTTCTCTATCTCTGAAGAAAGATCAAACATGTTGATAAGCCACTGACAGGTGTTGTACCATAGTTCACTCCAATTTCTGCATTGAAAACATGGTTGAGTTGCGAGAGATGGCAAATAACTGAGTCCTATCTTCAAGGTACATAGATTTCTTGTTTGTTCATTCACTTTGCATTCTACCAGTCAAAGCACCACTCCAGAATTTTTTTATTGCACCACTGGAGTTTTGCTTTAAGGCTGGAAACACACTGGCATGTAAAAAAATGGTCTGATTGATGTATCCGAGAGTTATACGAGTGTCGTCTGATTTTTGGTCATTGTGGCCTCTGTGTGCTGTTTGTTTGCAATCCGTTTTTTTTCTCAGCAGCTATTTACTGTATAATCATTTACAAGAACAGTTTTTACGTTGTCTGTGCTACATGATGGTCCATGTGCGGTCCGACTGCGGTCCGTGAGTTTTGTCGGACCCATAGACTTGCATCTCGCGCGTGAATCTCATACTGTCGCAGCATGTTGCGACTGCTTTCTCGTCCGTCTCTCTGACGAGAAAAAAAAACGCCCGACGCTTGCAAATGTGTTCTCGGACATTGCATAACATTGGTCCAACTGCAATGCGAGAAAAACTTGCATCACAGTTGTCCAACTTTCACGCCAGTGTGTCTGTACCCTAACTCAAAGGACTCTTATCCTTGTATTATACTCACCTTCTGGCTGATTCACCCGCTATACAGTTGCTCCATCAGGCACCGTCAAAAAGTTACATTCCAGTGTGTGCCAGCGTTTCATGGAGTGCACCGGAGGTCACTTTTTAATACATATTGTGAGGCACCGCCGGCATGATCCTCATGGCCGGGGCGCATCACATGCAGGATCAGGGTATGATCCTGTTTACACTGGCCGGTTTGACTGATAATGCTGTGTGAACCAACTGTGAACACAAGGTATCATGAGCCTAATGAGCGGCAGTGAGATCGATGAGGCTCTAAGGGATGTAAGGGCTGAGTGCTGACAACCCGGAACACAGGGAGTTAACCTGAGCTGTGTGAAAGGCTGATTACCGGCAGCTAAGGGGGTGTGTCTATGTGGGGAGTGGCTGGCACGATAAGAGGCAGCCAGCTGAGTGATTGAGAGATTCATTCAGATTCAGATGGAAGCTGAGACCAGCCAAGTGCAGAGCAGTCCAGTGGCTGTGTGAATGAAGGGAGCATGCTAGCTCCAGGCCGGTGCCAAGGTCCGCGGTTGTGATAGCACCTGGTGGGGAAGCCGTGGCTGAACCCGGTGGAGACTGGTCCGGGCGTGGGGTGAACCACGTCCGGGAAAGGAGCCCTTGGGGGACGCTTGGTGGACCCGTTACACAGGTAGCGAGACCCGGATCCGTGCCCGGTAAGACAGCGGTTCCCGTGTAACGGAGTGAGCTGTGTGTGAGTAATGCCAGGCGGGCATAACCGCTATTGGGCCCGACTAGGCAGTCGGTAAGGACCCGTTGATGTATGTAGGGGCTTAGGCAATTGCCCTGAATGTAAGATGATGACCTATGTAAGAACATTGTATAATAATGTGGGGAGAAAGTGACCCAGTCAGTATGGATGATGTTGGAGGCGTTCCGTCCCTGTGGGACGAGAGGGAGGCTTGCCCTGTTGCTTGCAGAGGGTACCCGTCCCTCAACCACGGCCTCTAATGGTGTGGGTGTGCCTGTGGTGCCAGACACAGGGGTAATAGGGCTCCTAGTAGGTAACGGATGAGGTTCCCGTGTACTATGGTTTGCCAGTCCCTGTAATGGACCATGGAGGAGCCACAGTCCATGGATGATGGGCTGTGAGCGTGTGGAAGAAATGTATGTGATCCATGGACGTTTGAATGATGGATCACACATGGTATGTAAAGCCCGGTCAGGCAGGAATCCTGACTACGGGGTAATGTATATCATCATGCTGGGTGACTAAAGCCGGGCGGCAGGAACCGCCATTGGGACCCACAGAGCCCGTTGAGGCGTAGGTAACGAAGGTCAGAAGCAGGGGTTAAAAAGGGCTCCTAGAGTGGGGACACCATGGTTGAACCAGGTGGACTCTGACCGGGACGTAGGCGGAGATGCGTCCAGGAAGGAGCCCCTTGGGGATACATGACATACCCGGTACTCAGGTTGCTCAATCCCTGTTATGAACCCGGAGGGGTCATCATCGAAGTATAACAAAGGTATTTATCATAAATGTACTGTAAGATGTGTAAGTAGGCCGGAGGCCGTAGCTACAACGGGAGCAGGTGTTAGAGCTCCAATGGGGAGAGAGTCGTGGTTACAGGTCCCGGGTTATTGTGAATGTATATGTGCCATGTTCTATGTAATGTATGATGTATTTATGTAAAGTGTTTATAATCAATGTGATATGTGTCCAACATACTACCCGGGTTATGTTATTATATGTGAAAAATAAACGGGTAGACATTGGTTAAACTTATAAACACGTGTTTTGTCGTTATGCAAGCGGGTTCCCTGGTTGCTACCTCACAATATCTATGGGATCGTTGTTCTAGCTTGTTATGGTTATTATAGAGATGCATTGAGCTCTTATGATGTAAATTCTGGTCTGTCAAAAGTTACAGGCACAAGATGACATCACAGGACTGGCAGGACTGGCGCGGCATCCGTAAATCCTGAAGCCACTAGAAGGTAAGCATATGATCAGGGCAGGTGGTTTGGATTTAAAGTGCCATTCCAGTGGTAAAAAAAAAAAATCTGGAATGGTGGTTTAACAAAAATAAGCTTTTAACTGGAGATAAATGGATCAATCTGCAGAAGATCAACTATAAGCTAAATTTCCTGAAATGAAAATTCAAACACCTTGAGACAGGGCCGCCATTAGGGCCTTACAGGTCTTCCTGCTGTAAGGTGTCCGCTCATCAGTGCAGGGGGCATGGACATTAGAACAGGGGCCCAGCTGTGCCGACGGGAAGCATGGCCGCTTGGAGCGGGCCCCACCCCCTCATGTCTTGTTGCAAGGGCCCCCCTCTCCTGTGAAGAATCACCAGTTGAGATCCCCTATAAAAACAGGTGCAGGGGGCGGAGCTAGGAAGTTCCAGTCAGGAGAGCTCAGGTGACAGTTGAGTTCAAGAGAAGACTGTAGAGGCACTATAGGGACAGCAGCTGCGTTAGGCCTGTCCTAGGGAACTGACAGTGTGTTGAGTCCGTAGCGAGGGTCTGAGGAGGAGAGGAAGAATGTCTGGGGAGTGGTAGCAATGCCAGCTTGCCCAGGATCAAGCGCAGAACGGTCACTGGAGACCAAAGTCGTCAGGGATTCCATACCCAGCGACCAAATCCGGAGAGCGGATGATTTTATACTCCCCGTTCACTAAAAGAGTCAGGAGGCACTATAGAGCCCAGGAGAGCTAAAGAAAGCCACAGCAAGAAGAAAGGTTCACTCTGCCTGTCACACAGCTAGTACAGAGTAGAGAGGGTCACAGCACCGCTTTATGCAGCCAGGGCCCACCGGACACGGCACTATAGGAAAATCTCATGACTTGCCTGGCGTGGACAGCCTCAATTTGCCTCCAAGCTTGGGACCCCATAAACATCTACAATCAGTACCTGGCAATACCTGAACTACATCATTAAAGGTAAAAAGGACTGTTACTCTTGTGTCCGTACATCCTTCCATGCGCTAACTCCTGCATCCCCATCATTACCTCACAATCACCTCACTTTAAATGTTTATCACTGGCTCAGGGGATAAACCAGCCCTGCCCGTGGAGGGCTCATCACCTTGCTACGTCACATCATCATCCCTCGGAGCTGAGACAAGCAGCTTCGGTCACATTTGGCTGCATACCACAGGTGGCGTCACAATGACAAACTTATTATTTTTTTTTCTTTTGACCCTTTTTATATTTCTCCCTTTTTTAAAATTTGTTGCAAACCTTCCAGGGCCATGGAACCGGTCCACGGCCAATACCGTGATGTTCCCCTGTGACCAGACAGCAGGGACCAGTCCCGAGTAACACACGGCTCTGGTGGGTGATGCAAAAGCAAGTTAATTGCACATTTGCTTATTGTTATGACATTAAACAGTATCAAATTTACAACATGAGAATATATTTTTCATACTATACATTGAGATGGAATATGAATCTCTTTTGAATAGGATCCAAAACTTCTCCTAGCAGTGACACCAAGGCAATAATTTTGTTGTTAAAAAGGGTTGTCTGGGCTTTTTATAAAATCTGTGTGTGTATCTAGGCTGCAAAATGCTAACAATTTGTAATTTACACCCTGATAGCATTTTACATGGTTATCTAGATATCAGCATTCTGCGTGTGGAGGAGCTGCTCACCCCCATCTAGAGGCAGGCTGTTTTGGAGCCTTGTTTTAACATCACAACTGGATATTACACCCAGTCTCCAGTATGCCCACCCCAGTTTCCAGCATGCCAACACCAATCTCCAGTATGCCCACTTGGTATTCAACGTGACCACCTCTACCTTCAAAGTGGGTCACTCTTCTTCACTGTGCCAGTAATGCAGAGTGGGTCGCTTCAGTGACAGTGTGTGCATGGTGAAGAAAAATGAAGTGCACTGAAGGTGGAGGTGGTAACATTCGAGACAGGGCGGGCATGCTGGAGACTGAGCGGACCTGCTAGAGACTGCTTGTAACATCCAGTGGCGAAGTCACACGCGTGCAAAATGCTAACAGGGTGTAAATTAGAAACTTAGCATTTTGCAGCTTAGACACACATATATATTTTATAGATTTTATAAAAAGCCCAATCAACCTCTTTCATTTGATTTCTGTATATAGAAAAAAAGCAAGAGATGTTTAGAGAGCTCTGCATTACAAAATACAAAATATAAAATGTTTCTGCACCCTAAGTTGAACCTGAAAATGACAGTGTTAGAAGAAGCAAACTTACATTCCAACATAACCATCATAATCTAAATATAATACTTTGCAGCTGCTTCTGAAAGTTATACACAATGCAGTAAAATTACATTAATCATCTTATTCCACCATGCATTAAAATATCGAAATGTGCTAATCACACTATATTTTATACAGAAATATGTGATATTAAGATTTGTATTTAGCCTGTCCTGCTGCTAAACCTGTGTAGTAACATTTCCCGCACCACAGGAAGATAGTAGAGAGACCTTTAGTTGGTCCACTGTTTAGTTAAGTATCTAACATCATACATATAAGGTCGAGTACTTTATCCTTTGAGAAATAAAGATTTTCTGCTTTTAAATCTTATTTTTCTGATGCAGTCTAGATCTAAGGTAAGTGACTCACAATCCTTGAGAAATAGAATGATTAATACATTTTCCCTCAGCCTTGATTCCCACGGCTGATGAGCATAAGGGAAAAAAAAGCTAGTTATTAAGTTGGTGTCAGAGCTACTGGGGTTTTGACTATGAAGCTAAAAAATACCAAAAAAGCCCTTTAAAACTGGCCTGTCACAACATTAATAGGGCCGGATTTTCATCTACTATATAATTTCCTAATCGTGTCTGTCTGACACAGAAATCGCGCACCAGCTCTCACTGGCTGCCGCCATCCAGGGCAACCAATGAGCGCCGCATATACAAAAAGCCGCACACATTCAAAATTAGAAGATTATACAGTAGCTATAACCTGGCGACAGCGACGCATGGCGTCGCTGTCGTAAGGCTACATTTATGGCCGTGGTGACCCCCGGCACCTCTGCCCGCCGCCTCCCTATTCGCATCCTCGCCTCCCTGCCTCCCCTACCTCCCTGCCTCCCTCCATGCCTCCCACTGCTCTCACCCGTCTTCTCTCTGTACAGCTGTCATGTGACAGGGCGGGCTGATGTGACGTCACACAGCTCGCCCTGTCACATGTCGCTGTGCACAGTGCAGCGCTGCGGGTGAGAACAGAGAGGGTTGAGGAGGATACTGCCCCCCCGCAGCCATCCTGCCCCCCCTGCAGCCATCCTGACCACCTTGCAGCCATCCTGCCCACCCCCGCAGCCATCCTGCCCCCCGGCTCCATCCTGCCCCCCCCCTCCGGCTCCATCCTGCCCCCCAGCTCCATACTGCCCCCTCCAGCTCCGTACTGCCACCCCTGGCTCCATCCTGCCCCCCGCATCCATCCTGCCCTCCCGAATACATCCTGCCTTCCGGCTACATCCTGCCCCCCTGGCTCCATCCTGCCCCCCCAGGCTCCATCCTGCCCCCCCAGGCTCTATCCTGCCTCCCATGTCCATCCTGCCCCCCACTCCTTTCTACCCCCTTCCCAGCTCCATCCGGCCCCACTCGCTCCTTCTTTCCCCGCTCGCTCTGTCCTGCACTGCTCGCTCCATCCTGCCCCGCTCGCTCCATCCTGCCCCGCTCGCCCCGTCCTGCCCCACTCACTCCATCCTGCCCCACTAGCTCCTTCCTACCCTGCTCGCTCCGTCCTGCCCCGCTCGCTCCAACCTGCCCCGCTCGCTCTATCCTGCCCCCCTTGCTCCTTCCTGCTCCCCCGCATCCATCCTACCCCCCAGCATCCATCCTGCCCCCCCGCATCTGTCCTGCCCCCCCCGCATCCATCCTGCCCCCCCACATCTATCCTGCCCCCCCGCATCTATCCTGCCCCCTGACATCCATCCTGCCCCCCATCATCCATCTGGCCCCCCCAATTCCATCCTGCCTTCCCCCCTCCAGCTCCATCCTGCCCCCCGGCTCCATCCTGCCCCCCCAGCTACATCCTGCCCCCCCCCGGCTGC
Organism: Allobates femoralis; assembly: GCA_033576535.1. Taxonomy (NCBI): domain Eukaryota; kingdom Metazoa; phylum Chordata; class Amphibia; order Anura; family Aromobatidae; genus Allobates; species Allobates femoralis. The sequence goes on along the minus strand of JARQOC010000002.1, from coordinate 104,247,155 downwards.
ATCCTGCCCACACCGGCTCCATCCTGCCCCCCGGCTCCATTCTGTCCCCCTTCCCGGCTCCATCCTGCCCTGCTGGCTCCTTCCTGCCCCATTCGCTTCTTCCTGCTCAGCTCACTCCGTCCTGCCCCGCTCACTCCGTCCTGCCCTGCTCGCTCCGTTCTGCCCTGCTCACTCCTTCCTGCCCCGCTCGCTCCGTCCTGCCCGGCTCGCTCCGTCCTGCTCCGCTCGCTCCATTCTGGCCCTCTCACTCCATCCTTCCCCGCTTGCGCCATCCTGCCCACCGCATCCATCCTGGCCCCCTGCATCCATCCTGCCCTCCCCGCATCCATCCTTCCCCCCCACATCCATCCTGCCCCGCCACATCCATCCTGCTCCCCCGGGTCCATCCTGCCCCACTCGCTCCATCCTAACCCCCACCCACCCTTATCCTGCCCCCCCGCCACCATTCTGCCCTCTGCCACCATCCAGTCCCCTGGCTCCATCTCGCCCCCCTGACTCCATGCCCTACCAGCTCTATCCTGCCCCCCGCCTCCATCCTGCCCCCCTGGCGCCATGCCCTGCCGGCTCCATCCTACTCCCCCGCCTCCATCCTGCTCCCCCAGATCCATCCTGCTCCCCCAGCTCCATCCTGCTCTCCCAGCTCCATGCTGCCCTGCCGCATCCATCCTGCCCCCCTGCATCCATCCTGCCGCCTTCACATCCATCCTGTCTCCTGCATCCATCCTGCCCCCTCGCATCCATCCTGCCCCGCTCGCTCCATCCTGCCCCCCAACTCCATCCTGCCCCTCACCACCATCTTGCCCACCCTACCTCCATCCTGCCACCCGCCTCCATCCTGCCCCCTTCCTCCATCCAGCTCCCCGGCTCCATCCTACACCTTTGGCTCCATCATGCCCCCCTGGCTCCATGCCCTGCCGGCTCCATCCTGCCCCCCCACCTCCATCCAGCTCCCCTGGATCCATCCTGCTCCCCCAGCTCCATCCTGCTCCCCCGGCTCCATCCTGACCCCCCGCATCTATCCTGCCCCCCCGCATCCATCCTGCCCCTCCACATCCATCCTGCCGCTCCCACATCTATCCTGCCTCCTGCATCCATCCTGCCCCCTTGCATACATCCTGCCCCACTCGCTCCATCCTGCCCCCCCACCTCCATCCTGCCCACCCCACCTCCATCCTGCCCCCCTGCCTCCATCCAGCCCCCCCGGCTCCATCCAGCACCTTCGGCTCCATCCTGCCCCACTCGTTCCATCCTGCCCCACTCACTCCATCCTGCCCCCTCGCATCCATCCTGGCCCGCTCGCTCCATCCTGTCCCCGTCTCCATCCTGCCCCCCCTCCATCCAGCCCACCCCACCTCCATCCTGCCCCCCTGCCTCCAACCTGTCCCCCTGCCTCCATCCAGCCCCCCCCGGCTCCATCCTGCACCTTCGGCTCCATCCTGCCCCACTCGCTCCATCCTGCCCCCCAAACACCATCCTGCCCCCCTGCTCCATCCTGCCCTATATGTGCTGTAATGTACTGCCATATACCATAGCGCTTCTATACATGTACTATAATGTACTGCCATATACTATAGCGTTGCTATACATGTACTGTAATGTACCGCCATATATAACGCTGCTATACATGTACTATAATGTTCCGCCATATACTATAGTGCTGCTATACATGTGCTGTAATATACCGCCATATACCATAGCGCTGCTATACATGTACTGTAATGTACTCCCATATACTATAGGGCTGCTATACATGTGCTGTAATGTACCGCCATACACCATCGCGCTGCTATACATGTACTGTAATGTACCACCATATAATATAGTGCTGCTATGCATGTACTGTAATGTACCGCCATATACCATAGCGATGCTATACATGTAATGTAATGTTCCGCCATATACCATAGTGCTGGTATACATGTACTGTAATGTACCGCCATATACTATAGTGCTGCTATACATGTGCTGTAATGTACCACCATATACTATAGTGCTGCTATACATGTACTGTAATGTACCACCATATACTATAGTGTAGCTATACATGTAATGTAATGTACCACCATATACTATAGTGCTGCTATACATGTGCTGTAATATACCGCCATATACCATAGCGCTGCTATACATGTACTATATTGTACCCCCATATACTATAGCGCTGCTATACATGTGCTGTAATGTACCGCCATACACCATCGTGCTGCTATACATGTACTGTAATGTACCACCATATTCTATAGTGCTGCTATACATGTACTGTAATGTACCACCATATACTATAGTGCTGCTATACATGTACTGTAATGTACCGCCATATACCATAGCGATGCTATACATGTAATGTCATGTACCACCATATACTATAGTGCTGCTATACATGTACTGTAATGTACCACCATATACTATAGTGCTGCTATACATGTACTGTAATGTACCGCCATATACCATAGTGATGCTATACATGTAATGTAATGGTCCGCCATATACCATAGTGCTGGTATACATGTACTGTAATGTACCGCCATATACTATAGTGCTGCTATACATGTGCTGTAATGTACCACCATATACTATAGTGCTGCTATACATGTGCTGTAATGTACCACCATATACCATAGCGCTGCTATACATGTACTGTAATGTACAGTCATATACTATAGTGCTGCTATACATGTGCTGTAATGTACTGCCATATACTATAGTGCTGCTATACATGTACTGTAATGTACCGCCATATACCATATATTTTTACACAGATTTACATTTTTATTCAAGGTGTATGCCAGGCCCTGGGTAATTCAGGGTGTTGGTTTTGTGGGATGGTATGGGGTAGTCTGTCTGATCTAATAATAGGGGTGTTGGTATCTGTATAACGGTGCACTTCACGTAATGATGTGTATGGCACCCTTACGCAATCTTGTGAAAAACATTGAAGTGTCTGTGAAGTCAAGCTCATTAGAACTTTTGACTGTATCCAAAAAGGGCTAAACCTATCTGACAGATTTATGGTTCATTATTACATCTGAAGAATGTTTTTCAGAGACACAGAAGACACCAGGTTTAATATAAATTAGGGACATAAAAACTTTGACATCACTAAGCCTGGCTGATTAAGGATCCTCTCCAGGCTCTATTTTGTTTATTTATTTAACTGCACATTTATTTTAACTGGCGCCTGCTCTGGTTGTGCATGTATATATTTGTGTTTCCTTAAATATTTTGTCATAACATGCCTGATGAAGAGACTTGAGAAGTCTCGACAGCTTGCCTTGTAACATCACTTATTTTATTTTTGTTAGCCATTAAAAGGTATCACAACTACAAGATTATTATCTTGTTTGTCCCACTGAGAGCAATGAACATTTTATCCAAGACACTGATATGCATTTAGCAGTTTTTCAACAACTTTAACATATTCTGGAGATTTGTTTTTTTCCTAAGACGTTTTCACAGATCCACTTGAAGCTTTTCCAAGATCTCAATTCCTTATTATTTAGAGATCCTTCAAACACATCACCTCTCATAAGCTCTCTGATCTGAGAACCAACAAATACCCCTTCTTACACTGTCAATACTTGTTCCCATAAAACTCACTAAAACCTTTACTGATGTTATCCCTATATAAGAAAATTCACAATTAAGTAAGACAAGCAAAGAAATGGGAAAAACCACACACATTGAAAATGCAGAAATAACGTAATAACAAAAATACTTCTATCTCAGAAACGTTATGGGAAAGAGCAAAACTAAGCATATTTTTGGAATCAACACATCAAGCTCCATAAAACAGACAAAATACTTTTGCTGATGATTTTATTGTGTTGACCAGTGTTATTAGATGGAAAAATACATTATTTCCTTGGCTGTGTATCACTTAATCCTACATTTTAAAGATTGTTAGATGTGTAAAGGAACAAAACCACTATCAGTACAGAAATACCTCACCAAAGCCAACATTAGTACAGAAAACAATCACCAGATCCACCAGCAATGCAGAAATACATCATTAGAATTACCATGAGTACAGTAAAACTTCATCACGCCCAACATTAATGCAGCAATACATATCCAGAACTACAATCAGTACAGAAATACTTCACCAAAGCCACCATCAGCAGACAAATGAATTACCAGATCCACATTCATTGCAGAAATATGTCACCAGAACCGCTATCAGTACAGAAATGCATCACTAGAACCACCATCAGCACATAAATATATTACCAGAATTATCACATCAATATCTTCTCACACTAAATTCTCTGGTACTCAGCCTCACATCCCGACATGGTACACTTAAAAATAACAATGTGATTATAATGTTCCTGCCTATAAATATCTGCTTTATGCTATGCCCCTGAAAAATTAACCCCCACTTCATCCCTGCACAAAATATGACTCTTAAACTGCCCCACTTATGGCGCATGCCTTCCACACTGCCCCACTTATGGCTCATGCTCTCCACACTGTCTTTTCCTTGACAAACTGGGTCCCCGCTGTCCCCTCACATCGTCCCCCTTTTTCTGACAAATCTCTACACTGTGCAGCCTCTTCACATTCTCCCTCTGATAAAGCAGTTTCTTCTCTCTGTCCCTCCATGCTGCATACTCTCTATATTGTCCCACCGCAAACTACCCAGTTTCTTTACAATGCCTTTGCACACTTTTCTTTCTTTATACTGTCTCTTCACACTATTTCCCTTAATATTGTCCCATCACACATTAATGTAATGCTAGGGTAAAGGTGGAATAACCGGACTGCAGGCCAGCAAGCGCAGTGTACCAATTAATCAATTAATAGCCTCGCTATTGTACAGCTTTAAGGACCGGGATTCTTTTTACCCAACTTCACAATCTGGAACGGGGGCTTTAGCAGAGACCTTACAGGTGGCAAATAATGTGATAGTTGGTGGCTGGGTGCACAGGCCGCAGTCAAATCAAACCCACTGGGAACCAAAGTAAGCAATGCAGTACAAAACCAAGAAAGGAAGCTAAGGATAGAGCCCTGACCTAACAGTTAGTGCAAATGAGCAAGCTAACAAACACACCCACTACTAACCTTGCTACCAAAACATAACTAAAATAATCAGCACAACAGAGAAGATATGGCAGGTTTATTTCTGCCTCTTAGAGATCACCTGACATCGCTCGCTGAGACAATGCCAAATCTTCACCCTCAGCCCAGAGAAGCAAAGGAGGGGGTGAGTCAGTTGAGATGGAAGGAACATCCCACTACCTGGCTGACCCAGTAGACACCAGGGGACCCACAATCCCAGGACCCCTGAACATCATAAACGCTGGGAGCAATGGTGTTCTGCCTCTCAGCAACACCAGAAATAAATCTCCCAGAGCAAAATACACTCTCAAAACAAGCACCTGCACTAGCTCTGCCATTCCAAGGCAACATTCACCCCTCATGACCAGTGAGAGGCAATGTATGACATGACAGAGAGCCAGAGTATGTCCAAAAGTGCAAGAAGCCTGCTCAGGTATACGACCGCCAGACCTGACAAATACCCCTTCACTTCCTGTACTATCTCCAATCACATCCCCCCACTTCCCATACTATGTCCTTCCACCCCCCACTTGGCATACCCCATACTGATGCTTCACATTTTTTCTTACTCACCCATTCTTCACCGTCATTTCTTCTTCCCCATGCTCATCCATACTTTCCCTTACCCATTCCCTTCCACTTCAATCCATTATATCTCCAGGCACATCCCCCATTACCCATACTTTCTCCTCACAAATTTATCCCTTCCCTCTCCATACTGTCTTATCACAAATTCTACCCAATTCCATATACAGTCTATTCACTGTTCCCTCCCAGCAGCACTACCCATATTTTTTTCTCACACATTTCTTCCTCCACACATTTCCTCCCCTTGCTCTCTCAACTTTTTCTCCCCATACTGTCTCCTTACTCCCCTATTATACTGTCTCCTCAGACTTCTCCCTAACTCAGCAAAACTGCCCTTAAAACATTCCACATTACAATAAATCTTTGATTTCTTCAGTTTCATTGGAACCCTTAACTAGGTGATCTGATCATACTGCTGATGTCGCCCAGGCCTCAAAGGGCCGGGGATCATGACTTCAATTATAGCTAAAAGATGACAGTACAATTGAATGCTGGGAGCCAGCATGTTATAACTACTCTGAGTTGGCGGCAAGATTGACAGCCAGCTCAGTGACCTGCCAAATCCCGCTCCAGGGGGGCGGCAATATGCAACCATCCAAAAAATGCCACAAACTGATGAATCAGGACCCTGACAGCTGCACCTGTACGGCATATGACCCACCTGCCCACACAGATACACCCTGCTTTAACAACACAAAGGTTATACCGTATATACTCGTGTATAAGCCGAGTTTTTCAGCACATTAAATGTGCTGAAAAGTCCCCCCTCGGCTTATACACGGGTATATACGGTAATTCACTAATCTCCCACTTTCACTTTCACAGCGCATCCCCCCCCCCGTGGTTTCCCCCCCCCCCGTATATACAGCCCCCCCGTGGTATCCAGGGCCCCCCTTGCTGCACCTGTAAAGGAAGATGTCAGTATACTTATCGCTGCCGCCGCCGCTCGACTTCTCGGTCACCGCGATGCTCCGGGTCTTCATGCTTCCTGTTCCTTCTCCGGCGCTCAGGAAATGACGTCATTGTTCGAGCGTCGGAGAAGGAACAGGAAACATGAAGACCCGGAGCAGCGCGGTGACCGAGAAGCGGAGCGGCGGTGGCAGCGATAAGTATACTGACATCTTCCTTTACAGGTGCAGCAAGGGGGGCCCTGGATACCACGGGGGGGCTGTATACAGCTGGGGCTGCTGTATACAGCTGGGGCCCCTGTATACTAATGGGGGGGGGTCTGTATACCCCTGGGGCTGCTGCTGTATATACCCCCTGAGGCTGCTGCTGTATATACCCCCTGGGGCTGCTGCTGTATATACCCCCTGGGGCTGCTGCTGTATACTACCCCCTGGGGCTGCTGCTGTATACTACCCCCTGGGGCTGCTGCTGTATATACCCCCTGGGGCTGCTGCTGTATACTACTACTGGGGCTGCTGTATACTACTACTGGGGCTTCTGTATACTACTACTGGGGCTTCTGTATACTACTACTGGGGCTGCTGCTGTATACTACCACTGGGGCTTCTGTATACTACCTCTGGGGCTTCTGTATACTACCACTGGGGCTGCTGTATACTACCACTGGGGCTGCTGTATACTACCACTGGGGCTGCTGCTGTATACTACCACTGGGGCTGCTGCTGTATACTACCACTGGGGAGGATGCTGTATATACCTCTGGGGCTGCTGTATACTACCACTGGGGCTGCTGTATATATCTCTGGGGCTGCTGTATACTACCACTGTGGCTGCTGCTGTATATACCACTGGGGAGGCTGCTGTAACACTGCTGGGGCCTGTATGTACCACTGGGGAGGCTGCTGTATACCACACTTCTGGGGGCTGTATACTACCACTGGGGAGGCCTGTATACCACTGCGGGGGCCTGTATACCACACTGCTGGGGGTTGTATACCTGTGCTGGGGTCCACCCTCGGCTTATACACGAGTCAATAGGTTTTCCCAGATTTTGGGGGCAAAAGTAGGGGGGTCGGCTTATACACGGGTCGGCTTATACACGAGTATATACGGTAATTAGACAATGATTTTGTGGCCATACATTGACATAAGAAATCCTGATTTTTTTTTTTATAGATTTATATGGTTTCTCATTTGTCAGCACATTTATTAGAATAGTTAAAAAATATTGGCAACAATTAGTATCATCATATAAGAATAGCATAACAATCTCAATTTAAGTTCTATAAAAAAACAGATATGTATCACCAACTCCACAAAACAACGGCTTATTCATAGTCTTCTCACATGAACCATGTCTTTATTTTATAGCCTTGGCTTTTATATTTCTCTCCGTGCATATGATGTTCAGTGTCTGATCCGTTGTCAGCCCTGTCATTTTAATAAATGGGAGATAAGTCTCTTTCATATGCAAAGTTCAGTTTTCTATTGCTCAGGAGGGATTTCAGGAGCTGGGATGGTTTTAAACATTAATGAGGGGAAAATATGGTCACCGACAAAGAATCTGTCCTAGACTTATGCAGAGCTCGACAGATTTACAACACACAGAAAATACTTTTGAATTGCAGCCAGTAACGCTAGAACAAATCTATTTGGTATAATGGGTACATAAGGCATTGTGTTTGTCATTATGTTCTACAAATCCTTATTAAATGTCTGTGTTAACATACAGAAAATCTTTGCTGTTCATTTCTGTCAAATATGCAATAGCTGTAAAAAAAAAAATCAGGACTAAACAAGTGAAGTAATGAGAAAAGTGGATAATACAAGAACAATAGACCTGAAAGTATGTTCACACCTGGCTATTTTGTAGAAAAAGTTACTTAGAAAAACTGTTCAGATGCAGTGAAAACAACCCTGTGTTGTTAAAGTGTTTTATAGAATTGTTTTTATGCTAGTTTTCTTTCGGAAATATTTATTCAAAAGGAAAACTCAAAACACAAAAAATGCCCTAAAGCTGGGTACACCCGATGAATGTTTGCTTCACCAGATTCCCGGCTCCGCAGCCTTCATAAAGCATAAGGCAACACAGGGTGGGAACTGATTCAGCGTAATACCATGTGACTAGGGATGAGCGAGTCCGAAAAGACTCGGAATCGCAAGACCCCAACGAGTCCGAGTCAAGGACTCGGGACTCGTTGCGAGTCCAGCGAGTCCAATGTTAATGAATAGGGACCCGAGTAATAGCGAATAATGACATTTACAACTCGCTGATGTGTCTCTGAAAGTGTGCGAGTCCAAACTCGCTGGTTTTTCTCTTATTTTGAGGCTTGTAGCCGATGATGCGAGGGAAGGGATTCTCCAGCACACACTATGGTTTAAGGAAACAGGAAGCGAGTCGCGCTGACAGGCGCACACACAGAGCGATCCATTCATCAGTGCAATCATGGCAGCAGGACGTGGCATGGTGAACACGCTGCGTCTTATCGCACTTGTGGAGGCTCGTCCATTTCTATGGCTCCCTACAGATCCTGAGTATGGGGATACGACCCTTATTAATACAGCCTGGAGAGAGATCGCCCAAGAGATGTTCCCTGCGTTCCATCGGAGTGACCATGAGGAACAGAGCAATCTAAGTAAGTTAAATGAGTTCACACGTTATATATTGCATTTACTGTATATATACTCGTGTATAAGCCGACCCGTGTATAAGCCGACCCCCCTATTTTTGCCCCGAAAAACTATGAAAACATATTCACCGCCATCCTGGTATACAGCGGCTATCACTGGTAGACAGCCCCCCAGCAGAGTATACACCTCCCCCTGCAGAGTATACAGGCCCCCAGCTGGGTATACATGCCCCCATATTGTCGTATACAGGCAGGGGCGGACTGGCCCAGGTGCCACGGGTCATGCGGCTGCAGGAGCATGAATAATCCGCATGTCCCTGAAGCAGCAGGCGGAAACGGAAGCTCCTGGCCGCGCGATGACGTCATCAGCACGCGGCTGCGTCCGGGAGTGAGCGTCTGTGAGTGGCGTGCGGCTGCGACTGTTAGCGAGCGGCTGTGAGGAGCGCGAGGCTGCGGCTGGGAGCGAGCCATAGGATAATGCGGGAGCTGCGGTGACTGTGAGGCGGCCGCCAGTCATCACCCCCCCCACCCCCCGTCCTCACCTGTGTCGGGCCAGTGAGGGAGGGTTGCGACCCAAACTGTAGGGTGCCAGTCAGTCCCTGTATACAGGGCCCTCAGTGTGTGTACAGGCCCCCCCAGCAGTGGGTATACAGGGCCCCCAGCAGTGGGTATACAGGGCCCCCAGCAGTGGGTAGACAGTGGCCCAGTGGGTTTACAGGGCCCCCAGCAGTGGGAATACAGGGCCCCCATAGCAGGGTATACAGGACCCTGAATGTGTTATCATGCTCCACCGCATAGTTGCCTATATTTGGATGGGGTCACAACAGTACAATGAGTTTAATGTCTTATCCTCCTGGCTCTTTCGGCCAAGGGGTTGGGTGTATATAAATACCACTAATGACCAGAGTCTGGTGCCCGCACTATTACATTCTCTATGCGTTGACATGTGTCCTGCCTCATTTGTGATTGTGGCCACGTGAGCTCAATGTCCGTAATGCTGTTGATGATGTTCCACACTGTTGTGTCACTGTGCCTTGTATACACATTACACACACAAAATGAATAAAATGTTATTGTTGATTTGTACACATACTTTTGTTTTTTCAAATATTACACATCTCTAAAGCCGGTTTCAAATCATTTCACAGTTGACCATCTTAAAAAACGGTGGAGGAGCTGCCGGGACCAGCATAAGAAGCAGTACCGGCAGTACTCAGAGAGACAACCGGGAGCCGCTCCATTGCTCAACCACTACCACTTTTATGACCGGCTGTCCTTCCTTCACCCGGTGGCCGCTATGCCAAGGTATGTATCTGCAGCACTGTTGTGTACATTTAGTATTATTTATAAATATATACATTAGTTTCCATTTTGGCTCTGTGGGTAGCAGAGTATACAGGCGGGTCTGAGGTAGCAGAGTATACAGGCGGGTCTGTGGGTAGCAGAGTATACAGGCGGGTCTGAGGTAGCAGAGTATAAAGACGGCTCTGTGGGTAGCAGAGTATACAGGCGGGTCTGTGGGTAGCAGAGTATACAGGCGGGTCTGTGGGTAGCAGAGTATACAGGCGGGTCTGTGGGTAGCAGAGTATACAGGCGGGTCTGTGGGTAGCAGAGTATACAGGCGGGTCTGTGGGTAGCAGAGTATACAGGTGGGTCTGAGGTAGCAGAGTATAAAGACGGCTCTGTGGGTAGCAGAGTATACAGGCGGCTCTGTGGGTAGCAGAGTATACAGGCGGGTCTGAGGTAGCAGAGTATACAGGCGGCTCTGTGGGTAGCAGAGTATACAGGCGGGTCTGAGGTAGCAGAGTATAAAGACGGCTCTGTGAGTAGCAGAGTATACACGTGGCTCTGTGGGTAGCAGAGTATACAGGCGGGTCTGAGGTAGCAGAGTATACAGGCGGCTCTGTGGGTAGCAGAGTATACAGGCGGGTCTGAGGTAGCAGAGTATAAAGACGGCTCTGTGGGTAGCAGAGTATACAGGCGGGTCTGTGGGTAGCAGAGTATACAGGCGGGTCTGTGGGTAGCAGAGTATACAGGCGGGTCTGAGGTAGCAGAGTATAAAGACGGCTCTGTGGGTAGCAGAGTATACAGGCGGGTCTGTGGGTAGCAGAGTATACAGGCGGGTCTGTGGGTAGCAGAGTATACAGGCGGGTCTGTGGGTAGCAGAGTATACAGGCGGGTCTGAGGTAGCAGAGTATACAGGCGGGTCTGTGGGTAGCAGAGTATACAGGCGGGTCTGTGGGTAGCAGAGTATACAGGCGGCTCAGTGGGTAGCAGAGTATATAGGTGATGAGAATAGGGTTAATAGATGGTGCTACAGTGTTGGGGCGTGCTAGAGGGAGCAGAGATCCGATTACTGCCATCATTTCTGACCTTATTAAAGATAGCGGCCGCAGCTAAATGACATCATGGCAAAGGTAAACATGGGGTGTGGTTAGCTGCAGGAGGTTAGTGAGAGGTGTGGGTTGTTTGGCAGAGGGCGTGGTGTGGGCGTGGTGAGCGCGGCTCCAGCGTCAGATACGCTGCGAGCGCGGAACCGCGGCACATCTCCAGGAGCAGAGGACGTGTCCGGTACGTCCGTAGCCCCCGGCCCCCGTTGTCCGCACACACAGCCCCGCTGTGACCTCTGCAGTGTCACAGGCCCCGGCGGGCGTCTGTCATCTCCTCCTGACACTGACCTCCTCCTGATTTGATTGTCTGTGTTGTCCCCCCCCGCTGTCAGCATCAGTGATCTGCTAAGACCTGTGGGTGCACAGACGGGGGAAGTACAAATGCCAGCATGCCGGGGCGGATTGGGCGCTGTGAGGGGCGCAGGTCTTGCTGTGAGCGGAGGGCGCGAGGCCGCTAGAGAAAACGCTATACGGCTGTGTGAGTTAAGCGTCTGCGGCTCGCGAAGGCGCATACGCGTCTCCGCTCGCAGTGACGCTAAGGAGTTTGGGATTAGGCTACAGTGCCGGAATTTCAAACTCCCGATTATATAAATAGATTATATATATATATATTGTATACCTTTCAACCCCTTCCCTGCTTTATATAGATGATATAAGCTAAAAGTTTTGTGAATTAAGTATGTCAAGTAAAAAGTGAAGTCAGGGGGACTTTTTTTTTTTCATGTGAACCATTGGTGTTATTGATCGTCTAGATTAGATGGGATGGGGGGGGGGTGGGTGTTAATCAGGGGGTGAAAAATTATGTATTAGTATGGAATTAGCAAAGAAAGTCACGTATTCCTTTATGTTATGTACAGTTGGTTATTCTTTCATAATAATAACAAATATCTGATTAATAATACACAGATACACAGAGTCTAAAAAGCGTGCAACTTAATGTTTGACCTATGTTTTTGTTTCCAAATGCAATGCATTCACCAAATTTTTTTTACTTTACCCACAGAGAAGCTTACTACAGAGGGCGGCGTGCTGTGAACCCTCCACCGCCAAACAGAAGGCGGCGTGGAGAACACCCACCACCACCACCACGGCCGGCGCCACCACCACCGCCGCCGCCACCAGCACCACCAACACCACCACCCCGCCGCCACCAGCACCAGCACCACCACCACCGCCGCCACCAGCAGCAGCAACACCACCACCGCCGCCACCAGCACCAGCACCACCACCACCGCCGCCACCAGCAGCAGCAACACCACCACCGCCGCCACCAGAACCAACACCACCACCGCCGCCACCAGCACCAACACCACCAGCGCCGCCACCAGCACCAACCCCAGCTTTGGGGCATGTCCGGCCGCAACAGGAGGAACCTGGATGCCCACCTCACACCAGCCATGGTCTGATCCCGGGGTCACCTAATAGACGGCGTGCACAAAGTAATGCTGACTTTGCCCACAGTCTGATACCATTCCTGGATGAAATTCCATTTCACAGGCTACTGCGGGCAAGGTCAGCATTACAGATTGTGCTTGACGCCAGTCGCCCACCAAACCACCCAGGTGAGGTTTTCAATTTTTTGGAGGGGTGGCAACTCAGACACTACAACCTACAAGACAGGCCCACACCCCGGGACAGCCATGTGCCACCACAGAGGCCTGTACCTACCATTCCACAATGGCCACCTAACAGGGACCTACCATTTTTCCCCACACCGGCCCAGAGGATCCACCCTCAAGGGTTGCCGGAGGCCATTCATGGGGCCCTTGACCTCTTGCAGGACCAGGGTGATGGTGTCACTTTACTGGCAAGGCCGGAGGATGCGGCAACCTACCAGCAGCTGTAGACCCCTTTTTTTTTTTTTTTTTATTTTGTGTTCATGTGCATTGCACAATTTCATTGTTATTATTTCTTATATTTTCCTGTTTACAAAGTTGTACCAAAAAAAAAAAAAAAAAAAAAAAAAAAATTCTGACATTTTTACCATTATGGCGGAATAATACCCAGTTTACAAAAACTGCTTTGTGTCTGTCTTTTTTCAGGGAAAGGATGTGTAGGTTGTTTTGTGGGTGGGCTTAAAGTCATCATCATTATAATTATTATTTATTTATATAGCACCGATAGGTTCCATGGCGCTTTACATGAGGATAAGGTACACAAGGAGAAGTACAATAAACATAGACAATAAGGTCATAGAGGTACAACAGGAGAGGACCCTGTACGCGTGGGCTCACATTCAACGAGGGGTGGGTGGGGATACAATAGGGTGGGGAAGGTGTCGGTCGTGGGGCGTGTAGCGGGGTGTCATGGCAGGTTGTAGGCCTGTCGGAAGAGGTGAGTCTTTAGGTGTTTCTTGAAGGTTCCCAGGGTAGGCGAGTGAGTGATGAGGTGGGGCAGCGAGTTACAGAGCATGGTTGATGCCCGGGAGAAATCCTGTATGCGGTTGTGGGAAGAGGAGATGAGGGGGGAGTGTCGGAGAAGTTCTTTGGATGAACGCAGGTAGCGTGAGGGATGGTATCGGGAGATCATGTCGGAGATGTATGGTGGGGATAGGTTGTGTAAGGCTTTGAATGTCATGATCAGTGTTTTAAAGTGAGCTCTCTGTGGGGCGGGGACCCAGTGAAGGGCTTGGCAGTGGGTGTAGACAGGTGAGTAGCGTGAGGACAGATGGATTAGTCGGGCAGCAGAGTTTAGTATACATTGGAGAGGTGCAAGAGAGTTGGCAGGGAGGCCTGTGCGAAGGAGGTTCCAGTAGTCAAGGCGTGAGATGATGAGGGCATTAATGAGTGTTTTAGCTGTGTCAGGGTTGAGTAACGAGCAAATTCTTGAAATATTTTTGAGTTGGAGTGACAGGGACTTGGTTAGGAACTAGAGGTGGGGCTTGAAGGAGAGGGATGAGTCAAGGATTACCCCGAGACATTTGGCGTGGAGGACAGGGGAGAGAGAGCATCATTAGCAAGTACTTTACGGACCGCATGGAGCATGAAGTCACCTTGGTTACTAAGTGTAAAATCATGACTCCACAGACAAATGTTGCTGACAAATAAACAGTGCCTGTGTTTGGGGGGTTACTTAATGCCTCGCTATGGCAACAAGACTAGGAACACACATGTGAGAGGCTGGGACATCTACCTGCTACACATCGCGTCTACGCGTTTTCTACAGAGCGTACAGTGGGACCTTTCTCCAGGCTCCAGCAGGATGATAGTCCAAGCAATGCCCACGATGCAAGCATAGGCTTGTTGTCTAAAAAAATTAGCTGAAGGGGCTTCATATACATTTTTTTCAGAAAGCAGGGTGCTTGGCCCATACAATAGAATTGCTTGTACTAGGAGCATAGTACATGCAATGCCCACGATGGAGGCATAGGCTTGGTGCCTGGAAAAAATTAGCCCAAGGGGCTGTTTTGCATTTTGGGTATAAATGCAGGCCTAATGGCCATGTTCAGCTTGTTAGGCTGGGTGTTTCCAAAAATTAGCCCAAGGGGCTGTTTGGCATTTTTAGTGTAAATGCAGGCCTAAGGGCCATGATAAGCCTCTTAGGCTGGGTGTTTCCAAAAATTAGCCCAAGGGGCTGTTTGGCATTTTGGGTATAAATGCAGGCCTAAGGGCCATGTTCAGCTTGTTAGGCTGGGTGTTTCCAAAAATTAGCCCAAGGGGCTGTTTGGCATTTTGGGTATAAATGCAGGCCTAAGGGCCATGTTCAGCTTGTTAGGCTGGGTGTTTCAAAAAATTAGCCCAAGGGGCTGTTTGGCATTTTGGGTATAAATGCAGGCCTAAGGGCCATGTTCAGCTTGTTAGGCTGGGTGTTTCCAAAAATTAGCCCAAGGGGCTGTTTGGCATTTTGGGTATAAATGCAGGCCTAAGGGCCATGTTCAGCTTGTTAGGCTGGGTGTTTCAAAAAATTAGCCCAAGGGGCTGTTTGGCATTTTTAGTGTAAATGCAGGCCTAAGGGCCATGATCAGCTTGTTAGGCTGGGTGTTTCAAAAAATTAGCCCAAGGGGCTGTTTGGCATTTTTAGTGTAAATGCAGGCCTAAGGGCCATGATCAGCTTGTTAGGCTGGGTGTTTCCAAAAATTAGCCCAAGGGGCTGTTTTGCTTTTTGGGTATAAATGCAGGCCTAAGGGCCATGATCAGCTTGTTAAGCTGGGTGTTTCCAAAAATTAGCCCAAGGGGCTGTTTTGCATTTTTAGTGTAAATGCAGGCCTAAGGGCCATGATCAGCTTGTTAGGCTGGGTGTTTCCAAAAATTAGCCCAAGGGGCTGTTAAATGTTTGCTAACAGAAAATAAAGGTTGATTCCTTGTGAAAAGGTGTTGTGATGGTTAATGAAACCGAAGTTAAGGTGTAGTGTTGGTTTAAGATGAAGCAGCCTCATTACCAGGTTGCAGGAACATGGTTACGCAAATCGTTACTGGTCTTGGACATACTGCTTGTACCAAAAAGACACAATATAATACAATGATTAATTATATCATATTGATGTTGAACGTGGCACTTCAGCTCTGAGTACTGTCGTCTTCAGGGCTCAAGAAGTCTTGTGAAATCCAGTTCCTATTAAACTTAATTAGAGTAAGCCTGTCTGCATTCTCTGGAGTAAGACGTGTCCTGGTATCAGTTATGATACCCCCAGCGGCACTGAAAACCCGCTCTGATGTCACACTAGCTGCAGGGCATGCCAGCACCTCCAAGGCATACAACGAGAGCTCGGTCCAAGTGTGGAGCTTGGAGACCCAGTAATTAAACGGGACTGCGGCATCAGTCAGGAAGCAGGTACTGTCACTTAAGTATTCTTGTACCATGTTGGTAAGTTTCTGTCTCCGAGAGATGGTTACTGGAGCAACATGGCGCTGCAGGTTCGATGGCTTATTGAACATAGCCCACTTTGCGGACATCTTTCCAGCATCTCTTCTGGACAGCGTGGATGATTGTGCCCCGACCAAAGGCTGCTGTTGCACAGAGTTGCTAACTATGGGCAGAGTGTTGTCTGACGGTGATATTCGAAGCATATTTTCCACAAGAACACTCTTGAAATAGTCAATTGTCAAGCCACGTGGTGACTGAAACAGCAGCGAGGTGAATTTATCTTTATAACGTGGGTCCAGAAAGGTGGCCAACCAGTAGAGGTCGTTGTGCAATATGTTAATCACTCGTGGGTCTTCTAGCAGACAAGTCAACATGAAGTCAGCCATGTGTCCTAAGCTGCATAGAGTCATGTCTTCAGTGTCCTCAGAACGATGTTCAATACCCATTGTATCCGCAAAGTCTGTCTCCGCCTCCTCCTCTCCAGGCCACCCATGGTGGACAGACACAAAGCTGGGGTTCTGAGTACCATCTGGGTTGACATCGGCACCAACAAAAAATGAATCCTCTTCATCGTCTTGCTCCTGTTCCTCCTCAGGAGCCATTGTTGCCTGGTCATACTGGCTTTGCTGGCTAGGTACTGCGCTGTTTAAATCTGGCTCCATAGCCATCTGCTGGGCTCTCAATGCTTCATTTTTCTGATTAATGAGGGACTCTTTCAGCAGACACAGCATGGGTATAGTGACACTGATGATGGACTGATCACCGCTCACCAGTTTTGTGCAGTAGTCAAAATTATCAAGAACCTCAGATGTGTCAGCGATCCACACCCACTCCATTGTACTAATATGTCGTGGCTGACTGCCGGTCTGACGGGCATGTTGCAACTGATACTCGGATATTGCCCTCTGCTGCTCATTGATCCTCGATAACATATGGAATGTAGAGTTCCATCGTGTCGGCATGTCACAAATGAGTCTGTGGTTGGGCAAATTCAATTGCTTTTGAAGCAATGAAAGTTTTCCAACCGCTGTTGACGAATGACGAAAATGTGCACAAAGTCGACGCACCTTCTCCAGTAGGTCACATAGCTCTGGGTATGTACGCAGGAATTTCTGCACTACCAGATTCAGCACGTGAGCCATGCAAGGCACGTGCACAAGGTTTCCGAGCTTTAGTGCAGCCACTAGGTTACGACCATTGTCGCTCACCACGAGACCGGTCTGGAGTTGGAGTGGGGATAGCCACTCATCTGTCTGTTCCTTCAGACCTTTCAACAGCTCTACTGCAGTGTGCGGTGTGTGACCTAAACAGATCAGCTTCAGCAGAGCCTGTTGGCGTCTTGCTGAAGCACTGCAGCAAACCTCCCAACTTGGCCGTGATGTTGAGGGCAATTGAGGATTGGTCGAGGAAGCGGAAGATGGGGTAGTGGACATATAGGATGATGCAGAGACCCTGAATGAGGTTGTGCCAGCTATCCGTGGCGTGGGTAGGATGTTTGATGTAACACTAACATCGTTTGGCACACTCTCCACAACGTTGATCCAATGCGCGGTGAGCGAGATGTACCGGCCCTGTCCTGAACTGCTTGTCCATGTGTCCGTAGTAAGGTGTACTTTCCCGGTTACAGCGTTGGTGAGGGCACGCTTGAGGTTGTTAATGACATGCTCATGTAACGCGGGGACGGCACAACGTGAAAAGTAGTGGCGGCTTGGAACCGAGTAGCGTGGTACTGCCACAGCCAAAAGCTCACGGAAAGAGTCTGTACCCACAAGCCTAAACGGCAACATCTCGACTGCTAACAACTTAGCTATCTGGGCATTTATTTTTTTGGCTAATGGGTGGGAAGAGTGGTATTTCTGCTTCCTTTCGTACAGCTGTGTCACTGATAACTGTAACGATGTTGCTGACCGACAACTGTCTGCACTCGTGTTCAGTCTCTCTGCAACCGCTGCTTGTGATGAGTACATATGAGCTGGACCAGCTTCAGCAACACTTGATTGTGACGGACGTATCTGAGTTACCGTCGCAGTCTTTGGGTCAGATGACACTGTTGTGGAAGGCTGCACTTTTGACCACTGAATAGGGTGCTGACCAGCCATGTGCTTCCGCATACTGCTGGTGCTCTGGTTTCCTTTCCCGTGGCCTCTGCTGAGCCTTGCATGGCAGATGGTACAGATGACCACATTTTCTTGAGAAGGCCCATCTTTAAAAAATTTCCACACAGTGGCTGACCGACCTCTAGGCTTGACTGTACTCCCTGAGGGATTACTGAGGCCCACATTTAAGACATTTTGTCCAACAGTTGACAAATTTTGAGCCACAGTGGACACATTTTGGGCAACAGTGGTGACTCTTTGAGTTCTGGTGGGAGGAGTCGGCCTTGCTGCCTTTGTTGGTGGGACATACACACTTTCTTCCTCCGTGCTGCTCTGCTGGCTCTGCATCGCAACATTCCACGTGGGATCAGTTGTCTCATCATCAACCCCTTCCTCTTCTAAATCTTCCCGATAACAAGATAGATTTTGCTCCCCAGATGACAAGTGTGTCACTGTCTCATCATCATCATCCTCCAACTCCTGAGACGGTCTAAGACTTTGCTGAAAGACACGTTCATGTGGCCGGGGTGTCTCTAAAACTTGTCCATGAATGGACAATTCTTCATCAAGTATCTCATCTACTACGGAGTCTGGCAAACCGGATTCATGTAAAGGATTATATGTACCAAATAAGTCATCTGAGTGACCCATGTCTGTGTCAACATTTTCATGGGGCTGCTGTTGGTCTGAGGAACTGTGAAGAGGTTGTGGATTAGATGACCCAGCATGGTATGTACCAACAGTAGATACAGTGCTCAAGGAACCTTGAGTGCTGCAAGAACCTGTTGTTGAGGTCTTGTCTGCCAGCCAAGACGTTAGATGCTGTTCGTCTTCCGGCCTCAATACTCGTTTACTTTCCTGACGGGGAAAGTTAGACAGGAGGAACGATCGATCAATCCTCGTCTGTCTGCCCGAACTGGTGGATAGTTGGCCACGACTACCAATGCCTGTACCTCGTCCCTGTCCCTTAGCAAGACTTTTTTTGGGATTTGGTTTTTTGTGTGACATTTTGTAATTTCTGGTGGCTTTCTGGGGGCTTGTAAAACAAGTAGCAGGTACTATTTCGTGAAAGGTACACACTAGAGGCTAAGATATTTTTAGAGAGATGGAAGGTACCGTGCGAGCTGCAGGCAGGACACCGTACAGCTACGCACTGGCACAGGAAAAAATTGTTTAGTACGCAGAACCAGGCACACTTAGGCTGTGGTGCTGGCTGCGTGCAAGTTTACAAGTACCGTGCGAGCTGCAGGCAGGACACCGTACAGCTACGCACTGGCACAGGAAAAAATTGTTTAGTACGCACAACCAGGCACACTTAGGCTGCGGTGCTGGCTGCGTGCAAGTTTACAAGTACCGTGCGAGCTGCAGGCAGGACACCGTACAGCTACGCACTGGCACAGGAAAAAATTGTTTAGTACGCAGAACCAGGCACACTTAGGCTGCGGTGCTGGCTGCGTGCAAGTTTACAAGTACCGTGCGAGCTGCAGGCAGGACACCGTACAGCTACGCACTGGCACAGGAAAAAATTGTTTAGTACGCACAACCAGGCACACTTAGGCTGCGGTGCTGGCTGCGTGCAAGTTTACAAGTACCGTGCGAGCTGCAGGCAGGACAACCGTACAGCTACGCACTGGCACAGGAAAAAATTGTTTAGTACGCACGAACCAGGCACACTTAGGCTGCGGTGCTGGCTGCGTGCAAGTTTACAAGTACCGTGCGAGCTGCAGGCAGGACACCGTACAGCTACGCACTGGCACAGGAAAAAATTGTTTAGTACGCACAACCAGGCACACTTAGGCTGCGGTGCTGGCTGCGTGCAAGTTTACAAGTACCGTGCGAGCTGCAGGCAGGACACCGTACAGCTACGCACTGGCACAGGAAAAAATTGTTTAGTACGCAGAACCAGGCACACTTAGGCTGCGGTGCTGGCTGCGTGCAAGTTTACAAGTACCGTGCGAGCTGCAGGCAGGACACCGTACAGCTACGCACTGGCACAGGAAAAAATTGTTTAGTACGCAGAACCAGGCACACTTAGGCTGCGGTGCTGGCTGCGTGCAAGTTTACAAGTACCGTGCGAGCTGCAGGCAGGACACCGTACAGCTACGCACTGGCACAGGAAAAAAATTGTTTAGTACGCAGAACCAGGCACACTTAGGCTGCGGTGCTGGCTGCGTGCAAGTTTACAAGTACCGTGCGAGCTGCAGGCAGGACACCGTACAGCTACGCACTGGCACAGAAAATTGTTTATACGCAGAACCAGGCACACTTAGGCTGCGGTGCTGGCTGGTGCAGTTTACAAGTACCGTGCGAGCTGCAGGCAGGAACCGTACAGCTACGCACTGGCACAGGAAAAAATTGTTTGTACGCAGAACCAGGCACACTTAGCTGCGGTGCTGGCTGCGTGCAAGTTTACAAGTACCGTGCGAGCTGCGGCAGGACACCTACAGCTACGCACTGGCACAGGAAAAAATTGTTTGTAGCAGAACCAGGCACACTTAGGCTGCGGTGCTGGCTGCGTGCAAGTTTACAAGTACCGTGCGAGCTGCAGGCAGGACACCGTACAGCTACGCCTGGCACAGGAAAAAATTGTTTAGTACGCAGAACCAGCACACTTAGGCTGCGGTGCTGGCTGCGTGCAAGTTTACAAGTACCGTGCGAGCTGCAGGCAGGACACCGTACAGCTACGCACTGGCACAGGAAAAAATTGTTTAGTACGCAGAACCAGCACACTTAGCTGCGGTGCTGGCTGCGTGCAAGTTTACAAGTACCGTGCGAGCTGCAGCAGGACACCGTACAGCTACGCACTGGCACAGGAAAAAATTGTTTAGTACGCAGAACCAGCACACTTAGCTGCGGTGCTGGCTGCGTGCAAGTTTACAAGTACCGTGCGAGCTGCAGGCAGGACACCGTACAGCTACGCACTGGCACAGGAAAAAATTGTTTAGTACGCAGAACCAGGCACACTTAGGCTGCGGTGCTGGCTGCGTGCAAGTTTACAAGTACCGTGCGAGCTGCAGGCAGGACACCGTACAGCTACGCACTGGCACAGGAAAAAATTGTTTAGTACGCAGAACCAGGCACACTTAGGCTGCGGTGTGGCTGCGTGCAAGTTTACAAGTACCGTGCGAGCTGCAGCAGGACACCGTACAGCTACGCACTGGCACAGGAAAAATTGTTTAGTACGCAGAACCAGGCACACTTAGCTGCGGTGCTGGCTGCGTGCAAGTTTACAAGTACCGTGCGAGCTGCAGGCAGGACACCGTACAGCTACGCACTGGCACAGGAAAAAATTGTTTAGTACGCAGAACAGGCACACTAGGCTGCGGTGCTGGCTGCGTGCAAGTTTACAAGTACCGTGCGAGCTGCAGGCAGGACACCGTACAGCTACGCACTGGCACAGGAAAAAATTGTTTAGTACGCAGAACCAGGCACACTTAGGCTGCGGTGCTGGCTGCGTGCAAGTTTACAAGTACCGGGAGCTGCAGGCAGGACACCGTACAGCTACGCACTGGCACAGGAAAAAATTGTTTAGTACGCAGAACCAGGCACACTTAGGCTGCGGTGCTGGCTGCGTGCAAGTTTACAAGTACCGTGCGAGCTGCAGGCAGGACACCGTACAGCTACGCACTGGCACAGGAAAAAATTGTTTAGTACGCAGAACCAGGCACACTTAGGCTGCGGTGCTGGCTGCGTGCAAGTTTACAAGTACCGTGCGAGCTGCAGGCAGGACACCGTACAGCTACGCACTGGCACAGGAAAAAATTGTTTAGTATGCAGAACCAGGCACACTTAGGCTGCGGTGCTGGCTGCGTGCAAGTTTACAAGTACCGTGCGAGCTGCAGGCAGGACACCGTACAGCTACGCACTGGCACAGGAAAAAATTGTTTAGTACGCAGAACCAGGCACACTTAGGCTGCGGTGCTGGCTGCGTGCAAGTTTACAAGTACCGTGCGAGCTGCAGGCAGGACACCGTACAGCTACGCACTGGCACAGGAAAAAATTGTTTAGTACGCAGAACCAGGCACACTTAGGCTGCGGTGCTGGCTGCGTGCAAGTTTACAAGTACCGTGCGAGCTGCAGGCAGGACACCGTACAGCTACGCACTGGCACAGGAAAAAATTGTTTAGTACGCACAACCAGGCACACTTAGGCTGCGGTGCTGGCTGCGTGCAAGTTTACAAGTACCGTGCGAGCTGCAGGCAGGACACCGTACAGCTACGCACTGGCACAGGAAAAAATTGTTTAGTACGCACAACCAGGCACACTTAGGCTGCGGTGCTGGCTGCGTGCAAGTTTACAAGTACCGTGCGAGCTGCAGGCAGGACACCGTACAGCTACGCACTGGCACAGGAAAAAATTGTTTAGTACGCACAACCAGGCACACTTAGGCTGCGGTGCTGGCTGCGTGCAAGTTTACAAGTACCGTGCGAGCTGCAGGCAGGACACCGTACAGCTACGCACTGGCACAGGAAAAAATTGTTTAGTACGCAGAACCAGGCACACTTAGGCTGCGGTGCTGGCTGCGTGCAAGTTTACAAGTACCGTGCGAGCTGCAGGCAGGACACCGTACAGCTACGCACTGGCACAGGAAAAAATTGTTTAGTACGCACAACCAGGCACACTTAGGCTGCGGTGCTGGCTGCGTGCAAGTTTACAAGTACCGTGCGAGCTGCAGGCAGGACACCGTACAGCAACGCACTGGCACAGGAAATTTTTTGTGGAAAAATGGCACCAAAATTATTTGGTAGACTAGTGCCAAAAATAAGAAAAAGCTTAGGATTACAGCTCTGCGGAAAGCTGGGTGAACTAAGCTCTGAGGATGGTGCTGGATTCACTGTAAGGCTGCTCCTATCTCCCCTTCCTTACAGTCCTGTACAGCAATCCTCCGTCCTGGTAGTTCTGAAAAGAACTTTTGGGTTATGTGTGAGGAATCTTGACTCCTACACTGCGTCCTGTTAGTTCTGAAAAGAACTTTTGGGTTATATGTGACTCCTACACTGCCTAACTGTCCCTAGATCTGCTCCAAGTCTCCCTGCACTAGGTCAGCTCTTCTCAGCAATGTGCCCAAAATGGCGGGGGCAAGCCTTATATACTGCCTTGCCTGTCATAGATGACATAGGCATCACGATGGACAGCAGCCAATCATAGTCCTGACACAACCAAAGCTGCTATGCCATTACTGACTATGATTGGCTATCTTCACAAGTTTTCTGACCTAACACGCAATGCTGACTAGTAACATAAAAGATTCTGGATTCGCGAGTCCCGAATAGAGAATACAGGACTCGGAATCGCAGACTCGCTAGGATTCGGACTCGTAGACTCGCTCAGACTCGCTGCTGTTTGGGGAGATTCAAGCTATATAGCGATGTGATAGAGCGAGTCTAGCGAGTCTAGCGAGTGAGAGAAAGTAAACTATGACAAAACTAAGATTGCCATTCACTTGCATTGGACTCGTTACTGAGCGAGTATTCGCTAAAAGACTCGCCGATTCCCGAGTCCAGCGAGTCCCTTAAGAATCGCCGAGTAACGAGTCCTAGCGAGTAGACTCGCTCATCCCTACATGTGACGTCAGCTCTTGGGCAGAGCTCACAGAGATGCCCGAGAGCTGAGAGAACATGCCGCCACCGCTCCAAAGGATGAAAGGAGGGACCTGGACAACACAGGAGGAGGGGTAACAGCAGCCTGGCATTTAGGTCCTGGGAGGGGAGTATATCTCCTGGACCTAAACTAATATCTTATAAAGTGTTTATATTGGTCTCCGGTGGGGTAGGATAATAAGAGCCACCTTCACTAAATACAGCCTAGGTACTGCTGAAGGTGGCTCTTTTAGCTTGATAGGCCCTGGGGGGTGGCAAGATCCCTTTAATGTGGGGTTCACTGTCACAGGTGCTTTCTTAGGCCCCATGTAGCCAGACCATGGCAACGTAGGGCTTTCATCCAAGGTGGTACTAGTATGTGGACCTACTGGACCACAGGGGGACCCAGACCTTCCCAGGCTAGGGGAGGGCAGCGACTGGGGTCTGTGGCAGCTGAGCAAGTGGGCAAGATGATAAGACTCAGGACATAAAGACATTGCACATCTTCAGGTATAAGGAACATAAAGTTTACTAACGAAAAGGTTCAGTACAAGATAATGAAATTAAAGGGTGAAAGGTTGAAAGGGTTAAAACTTAACCTTTATTTGTCATCTCTTAAAATGACTATAGAGTCAATGAAAAATAAAACCTACAAATAGTGCAAGATAGCACTGTGACTGTCACTATCCCTGTATAGTCATAGGGTCATAGTGTATAGGGTTACCAACCTCGCACCTTTTATTTAACAGTACCAGAGGTATACCCTTATATCTCTCACTACCTAAATCAAGGTCCCACTATCTCTTGTGGTCCTTAGGTGAAAGATATATATGTAACGAGAGCACAATAACCCCACACTTCCCAAATTAGAAAGATCTCACCGGGTTGTCTCTTGTCGTTACCACTTGAGTCTTCCCAACTCCATATGGTCCTATGACTTTTTCGACCAACGGGTTGCCGTCTCAACAGTTGTTCATTTTTAAATATGCCACCACGTCCTTCCTCCCGACGTGTTTCGTGTCAAACTCTCATCAGGGGAGTCATGGTTTTCTGGAAGCAGGGACCGCTACACCTGCTTCCAGAAAACCATGACTCCCCTGATGAGAGTTTGACACGAAACACGTCGGGAGGAAGGACGTGGTGGCATATTTAAAAATGAACAACTGTTGAGTTGGCAATCCGTTGGTCGAAAAAGTCATAGGACCATATGGAGTTGGGAAGACTCAAGTGGTAACGACAAGAGACAACCCAGTGAGATCTTTCTAATTTGGGAAGTGTGGGGTTATTGTGCTCTCGTTACATATATCTCTTTCACCTAAGGACCACAAGAGATAGTGGGACCTTGATTTAGGTAGTGAGAGATATAAGGGTATACCTCTGGTACTGTTAAATAAAAGGTTCGAGGTTGGTAACCCTATACACTATGACCCTGTGACTATACAGGGATAGTTTTATATCACTGACACTGGTGACAATCACAGTGCTATCTTGCACTATTTGTAGTTTTTATTTTTCATTGACTCTATAGTCATTTTAAGAGATGACAAATAAAGGTTAAGTTTTAACCCCTTCAACCTTTCACCCTTTAATTTCAATATATTATTGGGCCATTGCTTCAATTTATTGTTGTAGTAAGCCCTATACCCTGCTATCCTTACTACAGTACAAGATAACAAGACATTATGTCAGGCTCCCAATTCCGCACATCAGACATGGGTGACATCTCAGGTGGGCAGACATCAGGCGATGGCATGGCAGGACTTCATTTTGGGTGAATGCTGTCCAGGCACAAGCATATCAGAAGGATGTCTTACTCAGGCATAGCACTGGCACAGTAGGAGAACATGAGACACTGACTTCATTCAGAAGATGATGGGAAAAAAAGGTGTATCACGGTCCGCGCTGCTTAAGTCCAAGAATACTCACATAGGAGTCAGAGTTTCATAAAACAAATGCTTATTCTTTATTCTTCCACTCCAATGCGTTTCGGTGCCCCACCTGGCACCTTCCTCAGTGATAACCCTGAGGAAGGTGCCAGGTGGGGCACCGAAACGCGATGGAGTGGAACACAACTGAATCAGGTGAGTAATTCCACAACACCTCCTTTGCAGCCTAGTGTCTCTAGTGATAGGGCACTATTGCGCCTCTTGTCCCCCACCCCTCTTGTATTTATACTGACTTCATTCAGGCAGACATCATCACTGGATGGACCCCAGAGATCAGGCCAAACTTCAGGACACAGGTGGAACATGGTGAGCACCGACAGTGAAGCTTAGGACACCAGCTGGTCAGATCCAGGAAACTCAGGCAGAGCTGTCATTATAATACAAGGCTGGAACCCATCTAGGAACATGATGACCAGGAACTCGGACCGGACATCTGGACACAGGCTTGACTCTGTACATTAAATATGGCTCCAGGCACCAGGTAGCAGTCTTCAGGCTGTGTAGATCAGACCCAGCTCCATGCACCAGGCAGCAGTCATCAGACTCCGGACATCGGACATGGCTCAAGGCACCATTTAGTGGTCATCAGGCTCCGGACATCGTACACTGTCTGGAAATGACCCAAGTAAGATGGTGCAATCACCGCAGGAGCAAACTGAAGCTGCATAACATGGGCACTATAGGAGCGTAACGGAGCTAAGTTGTGTGAGCAAAATAAAAAAGTGCAAGCACAACGAGCATGGTCTGGAGCTGTTTGACACAGACACTACAGGAGCAGGCCATAGCTGGATGGTGCAAGCACAGCACTGTAGCATGATCATAGTGTAGTGAGGAACGCTCATGAGGAACACCGGATTCCAACTTCAAAAGATGAACAGACGTTTATTCACAAGACACAGGATGCAGTAAACTCACAGTCTTTATGTTTAGGGTACAAGTCACTGAAGGAGTCCAGAGACAAGGCAGGAAGACTGGTACCAGGGATAACACAGACAGGACGGGTCCAGGAACAAAGAGAGGCAGACATCAGCTAACACAGGACTGATTACAGGCAGAAAGCTGGAATTACAGGCTGACCAGGAGCAACTAGCTAAATCAACACACATAGTTAGATTCACAAATCTAATACAAAGCTTTAGCGATGCCCAACAAGGAAAGGGCACTTTAAATAATAGTTGCCCCACAGCAATAGGCTGGGGACAGCAATTAAAGGATCACACAACCCCTAATAAAAGCGGCGAAGGTGTGGCCACGTGCACCCTAGGCACAAACAGGACCCAGCAAACCTAGCACAGGAACTGAGGCCTAGGGCACCTGGCAGTGATTACAAGCCTGGACACACATGGAAAGTCATACAACACAACAAAGGACCTCACAACCCACGGATAGCTTCCACAGCAGAGCAGGCAGGCACCGCACACGTGGATGGACAGGCAGCTCAGCAGAAGACCTCACAACATGCATACGGCTAAGCAGCAGAGTGAGAAACTGAGCAGTTTTCTTAAAGGTAGCACAAAATGGTATCCCAGCTGGTTAGGGGGAAGGAGCATTAGGCAAGAGTTCTAACTTGCATGGTAACACCAGAGAAACAAGGGAAAAAATTGACCGGCGTTACATTTACTGTACTTTGATCATTTTGAAAGGTGGGTTATTTTAATAATGTATCCAGCTAAAATTAGCTCTACAACCCATAAAGGGAATCTGTCAGCATTATTTTGCTATGTAATCTGAATGCAGTATTATGTAACGGCTAAATCATTGACTTAAGTGATGGTCATTTAGGCTGTGTGCTGTTGCTTTCACACAATTAATGTTTTATTACCAGAAGATTATCACTTGCGGGATTACATTGCACATGAACAGTTGTCTGATCATGCTTTCTCCTCTGATCAGCAGTTTAATGTCAATAGACATGGTACATAAAGAGCTGCCATGTTTATGGGGTTATTTTACTGAACATTGTTTTATGATACATTTTAGAACTTTGATTGTGGCAAAACTGACGTTTCCAGTAAACAAAGTGTCTCTTTTCCTATATTATGCTGCTCTCAGATAAGTTAGCAAAAACTTTGTGACAGATTCCCTTTAAAGTGTAAGGTCAAACAAGATTACCAATGTCATTGTTTTCCAGGAAAACTTTGCATTTCTATAGATCTTTTTCTTTACACAATTAAATAAGCTTTGCTTCAGTAGCAATACACAAGCAGATGCTCTGAGAGCTCTTAAACAGAAGAAGCATTACTTCTGCAACTGCTACTAAGCCGTTAAACTGTTCACGGGAAATGTTCAATATTGTGTGTATAACTTTGAAAGAAAAAAAATGAGAAATAAAAAGCGCATTTCCTTGAGTTTTTTTATTCTTTTGAGTAAAACGTTGCTTAAACATAAAAATAATCCATGTCACACAAGTTTCATTTAAAGGGGTGTTCTCAAGTTGTATCTCTAGAATGGCACCACTGCCTGCCACTGACTTTCTGCTTTGCCAGAAGCAGTGCTATCCTAAAGGTTAACTGTTAAGATCAGCGGCATCACTGATCCGATCTGAGCTCTTTTTCAGGCTATTAGCAAACACTCATTTACCTCTGCATTATAAGAGAAGCAAAGGGATAGGAAAACTGCCGGAGTCAGATGAATTGGCCAGCTTCAAAGAGGCGCCAGCCGACATTAAAGCATAGAGTCTCGCTTGCTCCATACTTATATAATCTGCCTAGTTTGGACTGCATGGAGCAAGTACCATAGGCAACAAGCTAAACATTCTAAAATTAAAATTCCCTCAATTCTTGGAAATGGTGAAAATTCTTAATAAGGGATTACTGACAGAGTTGTTGAAATTGTTCCCACTTCTGAACTTGAGACAATCTCTTAACGTTGAAAAATAAATTTTAGCATTAAAATATGTCTTAAACCAAAATACGTGATGAACCTGTACAGTGTGACATACCATTAAACAGACATTTATTTATACGATCATTTCTAGTATACAATATTTCATATATAAAAAAGTCCACCATTTTTATAGATAAACAATCTGATTTGTATAATATGATTTTGTCTTAAATTTTTAGTAACTGGCTAAATTCAGCAAATTCAAACAATTTGCGATTTCCTATGAGTGAATCAACAAAATGGCTGCTGGAAGAAGGCATTAGCAATCAAAATCTCACGTGACCTTGGGCTTAGCTGACGGAGGCTTACCATTAACATTTAATTTGTTGCTCAAAAATATTTACATCACAAGCACCTCACTGGGGGACGTGTAGTCAATGTTGTGTGTCCCGATACACTGAAGTGGGAGGGCATCCGGGCTAGGAAGATGCCAAGCTGAAACGGGTGGTTACCTAACCTTCATACTCTAAGAAGTATGATGGTAACAAATAACTTGATTTCCAGTGAACCCCATGCAAGTAACATTAGTTTACAGCTAAATTGGTTCAGATGTGAAAACAGTCTAAATGAACTAATTTTGTGGTGCTGAGAACAAACATAATGCTTAAAGTTGCTGATTGGCTCTAATTTTCAAGATCCAGAGGAGGTTGTAATTACTAATAACACCTTTCATTCAGGCATATAGTAAAATGTTGTCATTATTATTTAATCATTATTACATTGTTAGTAGCTGGTCTATTTATTCAGTTTTTTAGTCTATTGAACCTTCAGGACTCTTTCACCTTAGGGTGACCAATCAAAAAAGTCAACTCCCTTCCGATTATGTAATTATAATTACAGTTGAATCACCTACTTTTATAAATACACTCTTTTTAAGGTATATAGTTTTAGGATTTCATAGTCTAGATTGCAAGTATCGAAATACTCGCACTCACTATACTCGTAATGAGTGTTTTTTCATACTCGCATATTCATCCGAATAGCAAGTCTAATGTTTGTCAATTAGTGATAGGCTATGCCCACACAGATCCGGCCATAAAATGAGTATTTCCAGGACATTGTGGGAGGGTGGGCTTTTTTACGATTTCAAAGCCTAAAACACCTTGTTGTGCCCCCCAATCTGCTCTCCATGAGGTGTCAGTTCACTTTGTGTAATGAAGGGAGCTGTCAATTTGTGTCAGATCAATAACGATCGACACATCACTCACAAGCATCAACGATACTCTCTGAGTAACAAGTATCGTGAATACCGTGCTATCTGTGCGAGTAGTGGATGGTAATGATAACACTCGGTCATCTCTAATTGAATGGGAAGAGGCAATCTATGCCTTTTGCAGTTCAATAATCTGGAGAGAGACAACTAATTACAGTTCCAGGTGCTATTTCTGCATGAGTCCCCCCATTAGGAAAGGAGTTTCTCAAGGAAGGCGTGAACTGTACAGTAACAGAAAAAACACAGTACCTACAGTCAAATATGGTGGAGGTTTAAAGATGTTTTGTGATTGTTTTGCTGCTTCTGGCACTGGGTGACTTGACTGTGTGCAAAGCATCATGAAATCTGAAGATTCCCAAAAGATTTTGGATCGCAATGTAGTGCCCAGTGTCAGAAATCTGCATTTCTGTACCAGGTCATGGGTCTTCTAGCAGAACAATGACCCCAAATATACTTCAAGAAGCACCCAGAAGTGGATGGACATAAAGCACCGGAGAGTTCTGAAATGGGTCCAGATCTAAATCACAGGAAACCTGTGGAGAGATTTTTTTTTCCAACTATAGATTTTTATTATAAAATTTTATATAAACATAAACCAATAATAGAAGAGCATACCAGCATTGGAGACATTGAATGGAAGAGGCATGCAACTCTAGTCCAGGAGCAGAAGGAGTCCTCTCGTCCAAGCTTATTGTGGAGAGATTTTGAGATTGCTGATGGGAAAAGGATCCTTCAAATATGAGTGACCTGGATCAGTTTGCAAAAGAGGAGTGGTCTAAATTTCCAGTTAAGAGGTGTAAGAAGCTTGTTGATGGTTATAGGAAGCAATTGATTGCAGCTATTTGTTCTAATGAATGTGCAACCAAATATTAAGTTATGGCCACTTTACACGTCCCAACATTGTTTCGATGTTAGATACAACGGAGCGGGAGCGCGCATTTTTTGGGCAGAAATCCAAGATCACATAGGAGCTGTTACACAGCGCGATATCGGCAGGCAACACAACTGCGATGTCTATGCCCCCTTGTACGGGCGACCCAGGAATGACCATTTAACATGGGAGAGAATAGGGGAAGTTGTACTCCACATCGTTGTTGGGCTTTCAAACAGCACGATCCTGCCAGATCGTCCATCAAATATCGGGCAGTTGGAGAGCCTACTCATTTCTCCCCCGATATCGTTTTGGCATCGTTCTTGCATCGAATTGTACATTTACACCATACAACGCAAGAACGATATCGGGGCCAACGCACGAACCACGTGACTTTTTATCGGAGTTGGACGCCGATATCGGGATGTGTACAGTGGCCATTAAGAGTGCCAAAAATTTTGTCTGGCCTATTTTGAGGGTTTCGGTTGAAAATAAGTCCAATTTACCTTTTTGGCTCAGTTTTATTTTTTGTGTTATTCCAGTACAGAAAGAAAATAAACATGTCTGTGGCTAAACATCTGTAAGTGCAACCATTTTCTTGGATAAATACTTCATTTTCCGGAAGAATTTCAAGGGTGCCAACACTTTAGGCTGTGACTGTAACTTAGGAGAAGGCAAAAATACTGCCCTAATAAAAGCACTGTGCAAATACATACTTTTATCATAAAATAAAAATAGAATATCATCCTAAACTACAATAAAAATGGCAATTTACCGTACATAAATAATTCTAATATACACAAATGAAAAGAAAACGCATATGGTTTCTATACACTAATGATTTATTCAAATGTTATTATTTTGTTTTTTGGATTTTGCTTAGGGTTGTCATGAAGTCTTTGACAACAATCCTTTTTCCAATATGAATAAATGGTATGCTTGTTTTGCTGATGACATTTTCATTGCCTGGTTTGGGGACAAAACGGTCATGCCTGATTTCATAACATACATTAATGGAAATACATTTAATTTCAAATTGACTTATTCTGAAACTGAAAAAAGTGTAACTTTGTTGGATATTTGTTAATGGCCAATGAGCACAATCACATAGTGGAATCCACAATCTACAAAAAACCCTATGCAGGAAACAATATTTTGATCTCCAACAGCTGCCATCGTAAAAAAGAACGATACCTGAAATTCAATACGGTGGAATGGTGCGAACCCGATGAGTACGCTTCAATGAGAATCTGTTTCTAAAGCAAAGTACAGTGCTGTGCAAATTAATTGGGACAAAGCAAGTCTTTACTTGTTTTTCTTGCATTATTTTTACTATTGCTGTTAAGTGTTCTTGGTGTCATTTTCCTTTTTTTTTCCACATTTCCCTTTTCGTTTTGGAGAAAACGATCCAGTTTCATTGTGTGTGCGAATTATTTTTGAAACAGTACATTTTCCAATATCAACGTTAGAAGCGATTTCTCTTACAGCCAGACTTGTAACTTCATTACGAGTAATAATTCTAGACCTCTTCCATGGAGTAACATCCATTTTTACAGGCACAAATCACACTGGAGAAAGAGTACACTAAACCACTCCTCACAGAAACAAGCTCTCACCTGAAGCTGAGGGGGCAGCTAGCTGTTATTTTCTGACTAAAACCAGTCACACCACATTTTGTTACTCAAGGTTGTACACTCACACCTGTTCAAAGCAGTTAAAACTGGTTTGAATCACTGACTGGTAATCCCAACTTACGATTTTACTTAAAAAATGCTTTGTCCCAATTAATTTGCACAGCACTGTAACATTATTCACAATAGGCTAATGACTAGCGGGTACAAAATAAGTTTGTGGAAATGTATGCATTTGTACCAAATTGTGTGGCAGAGAGAAGTTTAGCTTATGAGTTTTGATAAGATTTTAGATTTTTTTCCATGTAGCTTCCTCTGAGTTGTTGAGTTTGTATATATTTTTTAGTATTAGGAAGTGTTCGAGTTTTTGCTTCTGGTTTAAGATATCTAATATATAAAGCTGAATGTGTGTGTGTATGTATGTATGTGTGTATGTATGTATGTCCGGGATTGGCATCTACACCGTCGCAACTACAGCCACAAAACTTTGCACAGTCACACGTCTGGACCCCGAGAGCGTCATAGGCTATGTTGTGAGGTGAAATTTTAACCCCGCGCGTTCCAGTTCACCAAACAATTTTGCCCCTATCTACATAATGGGGAAAGACTGAATGGAAAAGTGTTGAGGAAAATCGACAGCTGTCAGCTATAGCCACAAAATTTTGCACAATCACACGTCTGGACCCCGCGCATTCCAATTCACCAACTATTTTTGCCCCTATCTACATAATGGCGAAAAAGTGACAGTTACCAGTTGACAGTTTTCGAATGAGAGGGGCTTAATGATAGCGCCAAAGACTAACAGCACATACCAGCATATAGTCACTAAGGTGGGGCCCCAACATGAGATATTCACCACGCACGGGGACATATATACACATCACATCCACACAAAGAGTAACAGCAAGTGTATAGTCGCTAAGGTGCAGCCCCAACATTGGATACTCACCATGCACCCGAACAAACACACACACACCACAAAGAGACACACACAACACAGAGACCCACACACACACCCCCATGGGGACACACACACACCCTATAGCGACACATGCACTCACCCCACAGGGACACAGGGAAACTGTATGACATATGGAGCTTCAGTCCATGATGATTAGCCACTATCTGCTGAAGCTTTCACAAAGCTGGCATTATCAGAGATTCTATAGTGTCTAGACATATATATATATATATATATATATATATATATATATATATATATATATATATATCTAATATATAAAGCTGAATGTGTGTGTGTATGTATGTATGTATGTGTGTATGTATGTATGTCCGGGATTGGCATCTACACCGTCGCAACTACAGCCACAAAATTTTGCACAGTCACACGTCTGGACCCCGAGAGCGTCATAGGCTATGTCGTGAGGTGAAATTTTAACCCCGCGCATTCCAGTTCACCAACCATTTTTGCCCCTATCTACATAATGGGGAAAAAGTGACAGTTACCAGTTGACAGTTGTGAATGAGAGGGGCTTAATGATAGCGCCAAAGACTAACAGCACATGCCAGCATATAGTCACTAAGGTGGGACCCCAACATGAGATATTCACCACGCACGGGACATGTATACACACCACATCCACACAAAGAGTAACAGCAAGTGCATAGTTGCTAAGGTGCAGCCCCAACATTGGATACTCACCATGCACCCGAACAAACACACACACACCACAAAGAGACACACACAACACAGAGACACACACACACCCCCACGGGGACACACACACACCCTATAGCGACACATGCACTCACCCCACAGGGACACAGGGAAACTGTATGACATATGGAGCTTCAGTCCATGATGATTAGCCACTATCTGCTGAAGCTTTCACAAAGCTGGCATTATCAGAGATTCTATAGTGTCTAGACATATATATCTAATATATAAAGCTGAATGTGTGTGTGTATGTATGTATGTATGTGTGTATGTATGTATGTCCGGGATTGGCATCTACACCGTCGCAACTACAGCCACAAAATTTTGCACAGTCACACGTCTGGACCCCGAGAGCGTCATAGGCTATGTCGTGAGGTGAAATTTTAACCCTGCGCATTCCAGTTCACCAACCATTTTTGCCCCTATCTACATAATGGGGAAAAAGTGACAGTTACCAGTTGACAGTTGTGAATGAGAGGGGCTTAATGATAGCACCAAAGACTAACAGCACATGCCAGCATATAGTCACTAAGGTGGGACCCCAACATGAGATATTCACCACGCACGGGACATGTATACACACCACATCCACACAAAGAGTAACAGCAAGTGCATAGTCGCTAAGGTGCAGCCCCAACATTGGATACTCACCATGCACCCGAACAAACACACACACACCACAAAGAGACACACACAACACAGAGACACACACACACCCCCACGGGGACACACACACACCCTATAGCGACACATGCACTCACCCCACAGGGACACACACACACACAACACAGACACACACACCACACAGACCCCCCCCCATAGGGACACACACACATACACACCCTATAGGGACACATGCACTCACCCCACAGGGACACACACACACCACAAAGAGAGACGCACAACACAGAGACAGACACACCCCACATAGACACCCCCCACAGGGACACACACACATACACACCCTATAGGACACATGCACTTACCCCCACAGGGACACACACCACAAAGAGACACACACACCAGAAACACACACCACACCACACAGACCCCCCCTCACAGGGACACACACACATACACACCCCATAGAGACACATGCACTCACCCCACAGGGACACACACCACAGAGAGACACACACAACAGAAACACACACCACACAGACCCCCCCACAGGGACATACACACCCTATAGGGACACATGCACTCACCCCACAGGGACACACACATACACACACCCCAGGGACACACACACCACACAGACAGACACAGATGTGCACAAATCACTTCACACAACTCGCCTCATACGTCTGCTATCTTTAATTTCCAAATATAAACATCTGATTAAAAACAGCCAATGTGCAATTCATGTGCCATATAGGGAATTAAGGCAGATTTCAGTCATATGAGCTGTCTATTATGTGTATGTTTGAGGTAACATATACTGCCCGGCCAGGGGGAGGGTTTACTGTTGGCTGAAGATTTATTAGGCTGCCTATAGCAACCAATCACAACTCAGCTTCTATTTTCTTACAGGTCATTAATATGACATATTTAAATTCTATTTTGTTATAGCTAACATCAGTTATTTATTAACCCGGGTGTAGCCAGGTAGTACAGCTAGTCTGAGATAAAATTAATGCCCAGTTCTTCCCATGTGGCCAATCTAATTCTTGAGGACATTTGCTCCAGAATTCCTATTTTTATCCAGGAAGTGGAAAGTGTGGGGTATAGCTTATTTGAAATTTTTAAAAGTGATCTCCAGGCGAGAATTGTAGATCTAACCTTTGGGTATTTCAAGAAGTGGTTTAGCTTTATCGCATAAATAAGTCAGAGTAGCTAGACCTAAACCGCCATTGGGATGTAGGAGTTCTTCCATTGAGTGCCAGACAGGCCTCTCCCCTCTCGTCCACCACACTGGCTGAGTTTAACTAGGCTGGCATAATAATAGGAAGTCAAATTTGGAAGTGCAAGTCCACCTCTTTTCTTACTCTTTTCTAGAATTAGTCTAGCCACTCTCTGTTTTTTTTTAGCCCAAGTAAAGGTAACTAATTGGGTTTGTAATTTTTGTAGCCAATTTTTTGGGATCGTTAGTGGGAGCGATCGAAAAATATATAGGAGTTTTGGTAAAAGGCACTTTTATAGGCATTTATCTTGCCTAACCAGGAAACCTCCAGTTTTGCTAAGGCTGACTTCACACTGCAGTTTTTCACTGATCAGTGTCCATCAGTGTTTGTGTGTCAAAACCAGGGGAGGAACCAGGAAAGGAACTTGCAGAGAAAAACTATAATTGAAAGATTGACACCTGTTCTGACTTTTGGAGACACTCCTGGTTTTGACACCCAAACACTGATTGACACTGATCACTGAAAAACTACAGTGTGAAGCCAGCCTAAGGCATGCACCGTTTTTGGAGTTGGCAGACAAATCCCCACTTCTGCAGGATTCATCCGGCGAGCTAGCAGTCGGATGGCAGATAATTGCCACCCGGCGCGATCCAGCTCCGTGCAGCCCGATAGTATTCTATGCAGCAAAACTCCGGTCCAGGCTGTCACCCCTGACAGCCCCGGACCGGACGCTGCCACAGTGTGAAGGCACCCTAAGTGCAGGATTTCTGTCTGTAGAGTTTTGTAAATATCATTTAAGTTAACTTCAATAATTGACGATAATGGCTTGGTAAGTTTGATTCCCAGGTAGTTTATATGGTTAATTTCCCAGGACATCGTAAATTCTCTTTTAAGGGACTCTAGTATCCCAAGGTTAAGAATTAGGTGAAGAATTTGAGTTTAAGTTAGATTTATTTTGTAATAGGAAACTTCAGAGAATTGGTCGATGGTGTTTAGTAAATTGTTTAATGAACGAGTTGAATAATAACAATTTGGTACACAAGCCCAAATATTCTGGAAAACATGCCACATCTATCAAAATTTTAATCAGGATTCCATCTTTCAAAATGCAACCAACGTGACAGCTTGGGAAAAAGATCTTAAAATAAATATCTCACTTGATGTCCTTCAAAAAAACTTTGAAACTATTTACAGTTATATCCCTCGTGCTTCTTTACTAGAAACGCACTATAAGACCTATACACACTGGTACTTTAACCCCTTAGTGACGGCCTGCCGTATATATAAGTCGGCTGCTACTAGGGGGAGTTTGATGTGAGCTCATGCACGGAGCTCACATCAAAGCTCCAACATCTCAGCTGTTCTCAGCAGCTGAGATGTGGGAGTAACAGCTCCGATCGGTCCCGCCGCCGATCAGCACTGTTTAACCCCTTAGATCCCGTCATCAATCTCTGAGAGCGGGATCTAAGGGAGCAGGAGCATGCAGCGCGTGCTTACCCGGCTCCAGGGGAGCTCTCGCGATAGTATCGCGGGACCTCCCATGCTGACGTGACAGTCCGGGGTCCTGGCTTGACCCCGGAGCCTGTCACGGAGCACTTCCGGGTTGTGGTTGGCAGAAGCTGCCAACCACAACAGGTCCGCGATTCTGACAAATGCAGATGAGTTTCAGCTCATGTGTATGTGTCAGAAACGATCGGACTGTGCAGCTGCATGCCTCTCACAGGGGCTGTGTAAAAGTAAGAATCAATAAGCAAATAAAGTTTTTACAAAGTTGAAAAAAAAAAAAAAACATAAAAGTTCAAATCACCCCGCTTTTCTCCCATCCACAATAAAAGTATTAAAAAAAAAAAAAATACACATATTTGGTATCGACACGTTCAGAATTGCCCGATCTATCAACATAAAAAATCAAATAATGAGAACCATGAACTGCGTAGCGCAAAAAATGGTTCAAACGCCAAAATTAAGTTTTTTTGGTCGCTGCAACAATGCTA
Organism: Allobates femoralis; assembly: GCA_033576535.1. Classification (NCBI taxonomy): domain Eukaryota; kingdom Metazoa; phylum Chordata; class Amphibia; order Anura; family Aromobatidae; genus Allobates; species Allobates femoralis. The sequence goes on along the minus strand of JARQOC010000002.1, from coordinate 104,209,039 downwards.
AAAAATGCAATAACGGGCGATCAAAACAGCGCATTTACCCAAGTATGGTATCAATAAAAACGTCAGCTAGAGATGCAAAAAATAAGCCGTCACCCAGCCCCAGATCCCGAAAAATGAGGACGCTACAGGTCGCAGAACATGGCGCAAAAAGTGCAATGTTTTTTTTTTCATGCTTTTACATTTTTTTCCACCACCTAGATACCAGTAAAGGTATACAAGTTTGGTATCTACAAACTCTTACTGACCCGAGGCATCACACGGTCATGTCGGTTTTACCATATAGTGAACACCACGACTACAAAACCCAAAAAACAAACGTGTAATTGCACTTTTTTTGCAATTTCACTGCACTTGGAATTTTTTTGCAATTTCACTGTACATTATATGGTAAAACAAATTATTGCATCTGAAAGTACAACTCGTCCCGCAAAAAACAAGCCATCATATGTCTATATTGACGGAAAAATAAAAAAGTTATGGCTCTTGGAAGCCGAGGAGCGAAAAAACGAAAATGAAAAATGACAAATTTCTTCGTCACTAAGGGGTTAAACCAGTCAAACTCTCCAAAATCCAGGATACTAATTCCTCCCTTAGCTGGAGAAGCTGCTCTCACAATGGTAATTTAATCCATATCTTCTGGAATTGTGCTCTCCTTAATCCCTTTTGGTCAGGAGTTGAGTCTCTAATAAACAAACTATCAGGCCTAAATCTGAAACTCGCCCCAGAATTAGTATTACTGCTGCTACGCCTTGAAAATCTTCCAAACAAATATAGAGCCATTATCGCCCACATTCTTCTCGCAGCAAAAAATATCATTGCAGCTCATTGGAGAGATCCTCTTCCCCCTACTATAGAACATCTATCTGAGAAAATTGCGTGTCACAACACCTATGAGTACGCGTTTCCTCTCAGAAATAATCAACAAAATAAATACTATAGAAAATGGTATGACTGGAACCTTAACATGACTCCTAAATCGTCAATATGAGTCCTTGCGTTGTGTGGATAGAGAATAATACCGAAATACTTTATACAATATTACTTGATTGGCTTTAATAGGCTCTCCATATTCCGGTTTACCCGATTCCTAATCCCTGTCTTTTCTTCCCTCCCTCACTGATTTTGTAATGATTTATAAAAATTGTAAATAGCTGCTTATCTGTTTAGTTGCAAGCTATTTGATGTCAATAATTACTGCAAATCTCTATGTGATCTTGTTATATAACTCAGTAATAGAAGTTACTAAATTTCATGTACACTGTATTATTTTAATTTCGAATCAATAATAAAAGTGACTTACCGTACTTTGAATTGTATATACTTGCCATTTCCTTGGATTCTGTTTTAAAATTTTTCTACTTGTATGACTATACTTATTACAATAAAAACGTTTGAATACAAAATAAGTTTGTCAACAAGGCTGAAAAAAATCCAGTCTATAAATTGAAAAGATTTTATGTGTACCGCTAAAAAATCCCTAGTGAAAGAAGTGAGTTTACTTTTTATGCTGCTTTTAGTAAGCAGTTTGGAGTAATCAAACAACTTATTAAAAAGATATGTACCAGTACTCCATAAACATACATTCTTGAAACAGATTCTCAAACAAAGTTGCAATTTTTTAGCTATGTACCTGTGATGCACCTATAAGAATGAGAACGTAAGGCAGAAACAGACTTATCAAGATGTGAGGTATTCAAATGAGTCTGGCATGACTCATCCAGAACGGGCGCTGCCTCTCTCGACAGGAGCGCCTCATCTGCTTGTGTTTCTCAAGGCCGCTTTACACGTCGCGATATCGCAACGCAACAACGATAAAAGTCACATAGTACGGCCAATGCAGTTGATATCGTTCGTGCATTGTGTCGTGTAAATGCAAAAACAACCTAACTACGATATTGCAAGAAGATTGTGCAAGCCCTTCAACCGTACGATATTGTATAGGCGATGTGGCATGATCGTGCTGTGCGACAGCGCAACTACGATTTGGAGCGCAACTTCCCCCTATTCACTCCAATGTTAAATGGTTGTTCCCTGGGTTGCTTAAACAGAACATGGAAAAGGGGCGTACTACATCGTAGTTGCGTTGCCAGCTGATATCTCCCTGTGTGACATCTACTATGCGATCTTGGACAAATGCCAAAAACGTGCGCACTCCCGTGAGATTGTATGCAATATTGGAACAATATTGCGATGTGTAAAGCGGCCTTCAGCTTCATGAAGCAATCACTGATCACTGATCTCATGGCTAAGTCTTTCCCTGGAGGGATATCTAGCTAGTCCTGTGTTTGAGACTCCTAAACGAGACTCTATTTGCATATTTGTGTTTCTCAGCTGACACTCTCCAAACCAGAGAGGCATTCTGGGTGAGTATCTTGCATGCATCTTGCTCAGTGTGTTTCAGCCCTTCGTGCATACTTAATATTAGTGGTGGTCTTGGCCCTATATTGAGGATTTAATTTGTATGTTTTTAAATCTATTGTAAATTTTTGAAATTTTAAGAAGACTTGAAGTACTGGACTTGGTACCTCTCATAACTGTAAAAGGCCTGTAAAAGGGGTATGCACACATGTTGAGTATTTGGTTGAAGAAATTTCTGCACGATTTCTACATCTTTTGGCATGAAAAATGCATTAGGAAAAATGCTCATTTTGTTGCGTTTTCTATGCGCATTTGCATGTGCTTTTGAGGTTTTCTTTGTAGTACTTTTGACTGACTTCATTGACGTATGTGAATAAATATTGTAAAACTGCTAAAATAATTTACATGCTGCAGATTATTTACTGCACCAAATCTGAAAATCATAAATAAAAACATGTGCATGACACTTCAGGATTCCCATTGACTTTGCAGGCATCAGTATTCCCTTCAGGTTTTGTGACAAATCTGCGCTCAAAAATGCGTAAAAGCACAAAAAAAACCACAGCATTTGCATATCGCCTAAAACACTGACAAAATTGTTCCAAGCAGCAACCTGGGAGTCAAAGATGCATCCAGGCATCTTGCCCATGCTGTTCTCATTCCATTTAATCAATATTTCCATGCATTTCAGCATTTTTACTGACCTCCTGCCCTCCTGGTAGGATCTTCTGGAAAAATGCTTAGGCTGGCTTCACACTGCAGTTTTTTCACTGATCAGTCAGTGTCCATCCAGTTTGTGTGCCACAACCAGGAGAGGAGCCAGGAGAGGAACTTGCAGAGAAAAACTATAATTGAAAGATTGACACCTGGTCTGAGTTTTGGAGACACTCCTGGTTTTGACACACAAACTGGATGGACACTGATCAGTGAAAAAACTGCATTGTGAAGCCAGCCTAAAGGGGCCGTCACATGCGTCAATATATTGCGCAGGCAATCAAAATTTTCCATCGCACACACGAGGCTAAATCCACATCGCAGAGTGTGACAGCACGCTCCGACCAGCGATCAGTCGCGAGATCGCAGGTTGCATGGTTTAGATCCAGACCTAAAACCTAGCGACGATCGTTCATTGTCTTCTGCACATCGACGCACGTGACATCTGTGTTACGACCGGTTTGATGTTCGCGTGCTATGCAGCTAATCTAGTCAGACTGCCAGAATTGGTCGTGGCATCGCACTTGCGATCGTCTCAGCGACTGATCGGACTGTCGCTTGGAAGAAAGTCTTCCCGTGTGACTGCTGTGTTGCGATCATTGAACATCGCTTGGACGATCTTACAAAATTTCATCGCTCGTACGATTGAACGATATATTGACGTGTGTGATGGCCCCATAAAGTTTTCCATTGACCTTTATTATACTCGTTACTTGAATTGAGCCCATTGAGCATTCGACCTGCTCAATTGGAGTATCAAGCACTCAAATATTTTCGTGCTCGCTCATCATTACTTTTCTTTCTTGCATATGATTATAGTGATTTGGGAATCTGGTGATAACTCAGAGCATGATAATGCACATTTGATTCACATTGAATATAGTTGACTTAACTCAAATTTCCAGATCAAATTTGAGCAATTCTGATAAAATCAGCATAATCACCCACCATCAGTCATGAAGCTTTACTCAGATGAAATGTCACATATGAAGCAAAATGGCTCCTTTCACTGACATTGGAGCTTGCTATCACTGTTTCAATAGTTACCTAATTATATAGAACATAATTTTTATGTTTAAAAGATTTCAGGATTTGTTCAGATGGTGAAAGCGTGGGCTTGTTTTGCACATTCCCTCCAGTGAGAAGTAAAATAAGTTCATTAGATGATAACTACACTTTTGCAACCATTGTTAATTACCCCAATGCATCTAAATAAAAAATAAAGCATCTTTATAGATGTACTTAATTAAAAATATCATGCTGTTCTGTGCATACAGAGCCACTCAGTGTAGAGCCTGATCCTGCTGTCCAGTGCTACTTCCCATCATCTGTCCCCCGCTCCTTCTTAACCGTAAAATAGAAGAGAAAAATATTTTTAAAGAGAGCCTGTGAGCAGCATTTTACTAAGGCCCCTTTCACATCAGCATTTTTCACTGGTTGCAGCAGATCCGGCAGGTTTACCGCATCTGCCGCCTAACGGCTACACTTGCAGCACACTTGCAGCAAGCCCCATGCATTGTCTAGCGAGTGCAGCAAATGCAGTATTGCCATGATCCGGCACTTGCGGCACCTGCGGCTGAGAAAAAAAAAACCAAGTGCAGGATCGCGGCAACAGCGCACTTGCCGCAAGCCCCATAGACAATGCACGGGGCTTGCCGCAAGTGCGGCCGTTAGGTGGCACATGCGTTTTTTGTCCGGATTGGCTGGATCCGGACAAAAATGCTGATGTAAAAGGCCCTATAGTGAAGTACAGGCAGGGCCATATTGTCATGGTCATACTTACTATAATGATACTTGAGGTGATGAAATCTGTTTTGTAGATTTTCTTTAATCTCTATTTGAAGTTTTCTTTTTTATAACTCCATGCATCAAAGTGTGTCTGTGGGAAGGACTGTGGTAGTGTCTTCAGCTTTCAACAGGCCCATCTACTGCCTCTGGGTGTTTTTTCTTCAGCCTTATATAAGTTTTGCGCTGGCCCCACCCTAGCTGCAGGTGGTGCTTGCGCAGATTCATCTCATGGTGGGCCTCAGTAAAATGAATCATGTGACACCTGAGGCTAGGACGGTGCCAGCGCAATCTTTAAATAAGACTGAAGAAAGGAGACCCAGAGGCAGTGGAGGGGCCAGAAAAGACATGAAGACGCTACCCACAGTCCCCCACCCACAAGCCTGCCCTGATGTACGAAGATATACAATAGCGAAAACTTCAAAGAAAGATTAATGAAAATCTACAAAACACATTTAATCACTTCAGGTATCATTTTAATCAGCATGAGAGCGCTAATACGGCCTAGTCTGTACTTAACTTAGGAAAATTGGACTGACAGATATTTTCAAACAGTCATCACAAGTAATATAGTTATAATGACTATGTCTTCAATAAACTGTGCATTGAATTGCCATAAAATCATGCAGTTTTAGTCTGTCAAGAAATCTATTTTAGGCTAGGGTCACACTTAAAAATCAAATTGCGTTCATCGCATTCAGATCTGGATGCGGTGAACGCAATTGGCTTCTGACATTCAGCAATCCGGGAATCGGATTACTGAAGCCGCAATCCGGTAACCGGATTGCTCAGGATGTGTAATCCTGAGCAATCCGGTCACCTGATAGTTTGCTCATCCCTGCTGCCGCAGGGATGAGCAGACTGTTCTGTGATTTGTTAAACTTTTAATTTGATTAATAAATATTCCTATAATGTCTCTAGGGGGTGCTCACTCCCCCTACAGACCTTCCACCCACTCAGGTGGGCATATAATGCTATTATCACCTCTGTACAGCAGCCGCCTCCAGTCAGCTGCTGTACATTTTTATGAATGAAGCGCCGGGCTCCTCTGAGAGCGGCGCGCATAGTATAGCTATTGCTATAGTATGTGCGCCACTGTCTGACGTCCTGAAGCCTTATACAGTAGATCTTTGGGCAGCGCTGCCCATAGATCTACTGTAAATGGCTTGAGGACCTCTGACAGCGCGCATACTATAGCAATAGCTATAGTATGCGCGCTGCTCTCAGAGGAGCCCGGCGCTTTCAGTAATTTCTTTTTCTACATTTCACTTCCGCAATGTATGTATATACTTTGCGGAAGTGAAAGTGTCCCTCACAGCTCATTCATTAGGCGGAAAATGAAGCAGTCGAAGCGTTATCGAATATAACCTCAAGCTGCCAAATTTGAATCCAGTTGTTCGCATTCGTCGAATGACTTGAACACTGCCCAAAACGGCTTGAATTTGAGATTGGCGAACAATTAGAATCAAACACCGCTCATCTCTAGAAATAACAATATTTTGTTAAAATATGTAAGTTATATTCTGCATTGTCACCAGTTTTCCCCTCTCCACCCTCTAGCTGTAATCTGCAGTACACTTTGAGCTGGGAGGAGGAGATGATCTGCAGTTAATTTTATTCCACTGCACACTAGAGCACTATGAAATAAACGAGATGCTTAGCGAATGCATTGACCAATGTAAATGAGCCCAATATCCGTGTCAAGGGGCATCTCATGTATCGGGACCCTAACCTGAAATGCCACTACGTGCGATTAAAATTGCCTATGGGAAGGCAGGATCCGGCTAAATGGAAGGGAATTAGGCTAGGGTAAAACTTGTGTTCAGGGGGTTCCGTCTAAGACTTAGAATTTTTCAGCATTAGCACAGTGTTACCGGAAAGGTAAGACTCGGTTAATGCTGTTAATTCATTCCTATGGCAGACGGAACCTGAGCGGAGTTTGAACTTCACGCTTTTTCCAAGCGCATCACATAACGCAGGAGCGCAAGGTTTGAAACTCAGGCAGTGTCAGTGTTTGACCTGCGCTCGAGTTCTGTCTGCCATAGAAATGAATTGACAGCATTTACGCAGTCTTACCTTTTCAGTGAGGCTGGGGTTACACATAAGCCCTCAGTCAGTTTTTGGCTTCAGTTTTGTCATTTTTTTTTTCTAAGTCCAAAAACTGACAGAAAAACGCATTGGGTGTAATAAACACCCTGTGCGTTTTTCTCTGGAGCTCAAAACATTGCCCTGTCCGTTTTTGAGCCAAAAACGCAGTAAACAGCGTTTTTGGCATCAGTTAAAAAACGCATGCGTTTTCATGCGTTTTTTTTAACATGGGGCCCTATGGGAAACGCATGCGCGAACGCATGCAAACGCATGCACTTGCGTTTGCGCATGCGTTCGCGCATGCGTTTTTTTTAATGAAAATTCCAAAAACGTTCAGGAGTGCAGGAGGCTCAAAAAGCACCCTATAAAAAACGGATTGGTGATGAAAAGGACTTCCAAAAACGGATTTCTATGTGTAACCCCAGCCTAACACTGTGCTAATGCTGCAAAATTCTAAGTTTTAGGCTGGGGTCACAGTACCATTTTTCACATGCATTTTTGGAGACCTGCGTTTTCAAAAACGCATGTAAAAAACGCACCCATAGGCCCCCATGTTAAAAAACGCATGCCCTAATAGCCAAAAAGCATGTGTGACTGTCCCATGCGTTTTTGGAGCATATCCAAAAACGCATGCGTTTCTGTAGAAAACGCATGCGTTTTTGCAGAAAACGCATGCGTTTTTATAACATGGGTTCCTATGGAAAACGCATGCAAAAACTCATGTACAGTTAGTACCTTTTAGTGCCATTCAAAAACGCATGCGTTTCCCATAGGAGCCCATGTTAAAAAAAACGCATGCGTTTCCGGAAACGCATGCGTTTTTGTTAATATGGGCTCCTATGGGAAACGCATGCGTTTTTGAATGGCACTAAAAGGTACTAATTGTACATGCGTTTTTGCATGCGTTTCCCATAGGAACCCATGTTATAAAAACGCATGCGTTTTCTACAAAAACGCATGCGTTTTTCAAAACGCACCAAAAAATACTACAAGCACTATTTTTATGTGCAGATTCAAAAACGCAGCCAAAAACGCAGGGAGCCATCAGAGACCTTAAAAAACTCATGCTGACATGAAAAACGCATGTAAAAAAGCATGCATTTTTAAAAGGCACTAAAAAAACTGTGACCACAGCCTTACTATGTAATTCTACTTATACTATGGCTAATGGGTGAGTGTGCACAGACAGAAGAAAGTTACTGAACAATGCAAAAAGACTGACTGGCACACCTAGTCTGTCCACGAGGTGCTTGCAGAAAAAAACACATGACTGAGGCTGGGGTCACAGTTGACATGCATTTTTTTAGTGCCTTTTAAAAACGCATGCTTTTTTACATGCGTTTTTCATGTCAGCATGAGTTTTTTAAGGTCTCTGATGGCTCCCTGCGTTTTTGGCTGCGTTTTTGAATCTGCACATAAAAATAGTGCTTGTAGTATTTTTTTGAGCGTTTTGAAAAACGCATGCGTTTTTGTAGAAAACGCATGCGTTTTTATAACATGGGTTCCTATGGAAAACGCATGCAAAAACGCATGTACAGTTAGCACCTTTTAGTGCCATTCAAAAACGCATGCATTTCCCATAGGAGCCCATGTTAAAAAAACGCATGCGTTTCCGGAAAAACGCATGCGTTTTTTTTAACATGGGCTCCTATGGGAAACGCATGCGTTTTTGAATGGCACTAAAAGGTGCTAACTGTACATGCGTTTTTGCATGCGTTTTCCATAGGAAACCATGTTATAAAAACGCATGCGTTTTCTACAAAAAACGCATGCGTTTTCTACAAAAACGCATGCGTTTTTGGATATGCTCCAAAAACGCATGGGACAGTCACACATGCTTTTTGGCTATTAGGGCATGCGTTTTTTAACATGGGGGCCTATGGGTGCGTTTTTTACATGCGTTTTTGAAAACGCAGGTCTCCAAAAATGCATGTGAAAAATGGTACTGTGACCCCAGCCTATAAAGGTTATTCTGCTGAAGTGATTTCTTCCATGGACACCCCAGCAAAGAGAGGGAAATTACTCGTCATTCACTTTTTAGCTCCCAGAGAAAACCTGCAGCAATATGGAAGACACAAGACAGCAAAGCTCAGCTGTATTGATCTGAATCAACCTCTGATGTGAGGTAAAGCATTTGTTACAAAGCTCAACAAAATGCTTTTTCTATCTGCCTTTGACTATTCTCTGCTGCTCACTCCTCCCTGCTCCATAGAAAATACTGAGCTATGTCACCTTTATGTCACCTGAGTTATATCACATTTACAGTCCATCTCCCCTGAACAAGAGAGACTTGAGCAGCTTTTTCACAATAAATGACAAATCCAGGAGGTTGGGGGAAGGAAATGTCTGACAAGTGGGAAAGGATGCTGATTTCTCAGATAAGATACATTACAAAGTTTCATCCAAGCACATGTACTATAGATTTATGCAAAGTTGTTGAAAGTGCAGTTCCTTTTTAAATGATGGAATATTCATTTACGGTACTGCTGCCCGCCCACTGCTCGGCACTGTCACGTGGGTGGGGTAGCGGCTAATGAATATTCCTTCATTTTAAGCATTGGTACCATGTGGTTTCCCCAGTGCTGGATTTCTGCAGCTGTGATTCTTTCCTTCCTAGTGTGTTCCCAGTTTGCTGCTGGCCCCTGCCCACATGTTACATTCGGACCATAAGACGCACCCTACACTTTCTTCCCAAGTTTGGAGGAAATAAAAGTGTGTCTTACAGTCCGAAAAGTATGGTACGTCCACAATTTTTTCTTCTATTATGCTGTGCTGCCATCCATTTTTTATACTCTAACATAAAGTCTAGCACCCGATTTTTGTATTTTGTGCTGTTCCATTTTTCTATTATTACATTTTTTTTTATTAAAAAATTATTTGGTAAAATCAAGACTTTTACCAGTAAAACACAGTTACCTGGCCAATGATAGTAGAATTTTTTTTCATTTCACCCTGTTATTTTAATGCAGTATATGGTAAAATTGATGGTATAATTCAAATGTCATCTTTTCCTGCAAAAATTATAGCTCATAAGGCTATATCAACTAAGACCATTAAAAAGTTATGGCACTAGGAAGGAGAATAGAAAATAATTGGCTCTGTCTATAAGGGCTTAATAGCTCATTCAGTGGAAGAAAAAAATATATTTTTTGTGTTATTCTTTTTCTTATTTATTCATAGAAAAGATTAGTGAACATTTCAATTTATGAGGACAAACCTGAGAGAAACAATGTATTTTCTGATTGTGTTGGGATACAGAGACTTAGTGAAGAAAACTTTATACAGTAATGTGTATACTCAGAAGTTTGGAGAAAGGATTTGGGGATTTACTATTGTTATATCATCATTAAGGCAAGGGGTAAGTTCAAGCAAATACAGCTTATTCATTGCATACTATAAAAACAAATAATAAATATTAAAATCAGTATTTTTTATTAATAACAGACACAGTGAGTACGCAAAGAATTCAGACCCCTTTACACTTTTCACACTTTGTTTTATTGCAGCTATTTGGTAAATTCAAAAAGCTATTTTTTCCTCATTAATGTACACTCTGCACCCCATCTTGGCTGAAAAAAACTGAAGTGTTGACATTTTTGCTAATTTATTAGAAAAGAAAAACTGAAATATCACATGGTCATAAGGATTCAGACCCTTTGCTCAGTATTGAGTAGAAGCACCTTTTGAGCTAGTACAGCCATGAGTCTTCTTGGGAATGCTATAACACATTTTTCACTCCCGGATTTGGAGATCCTTGTCCATTCTTCTTTGCAGATCCTCTCCAGTTCCATTAGGTTGGATAGTGAATGTTGGTGGACAGCCATTTTCAGTTCTCTCCAGAGATGCTCAATTGGGTTTAGGTCAGGGCCCTGGCTGGGCCAGTCAAGAATGGTCACAGAGTTGTTCTGAAACCACTCCTATATTATTTTAGCTGTCTGCTTAAGGTCAAGGGCAGCATGGTGGCTCAAGTGGTTAGCACTGCAGCCTTTGCAGCACTGAGGTCCCAAGGTCCTAGGTTCAATTCCCACCAACGACACTAAGGACAACATCTGCAAGGGGTTTGTATGTTCTCCCCGTGTTTGTGTGGGTTTCCTCCCACATTGCAAAGACATACTGATAGGATGATTAGATTGCGAGCTCAAAGAGAGACAGCATTACTGATGTATGTAAAGTGCTATGGAATTAATAGCGCTATATAAATGAATAAATTATTATTGTCTTGTTGGAAGGTGAACCTTACACCATGCCTGAGGTCCAGAGCACTCTGGAAGAGGTTTTTATCCAGGATATCTCTGTACTTGACCGCATTCATGTTTCCATTAATTGCAGCCAGCTGAAAAACACCCCCATAGCATGATGCTGCCACCACCATGTTTCACTGTTAGGATTGTATTAGGCAGGTGATGAGCAGTACTTGTTTTCTCCACACATACCGCTTAGAATTATCACCAAAATGTTCTTTCTTTGTCTCATCAGACCAAAGAATCTTATTTTTATGATAATAATCTTTATTTTTATAGCGCCAACATATTCTGCTACGCTTCACAATTCAGAGGTTCATGTTCAAACAATCATAAGAAACAGTTATCAGAAAATACAATACAATACAATACAAAATAGAATACAAAGCATAATACAATAATTAAAGCAAAATAATGACAGCCCTGCTCATAAGAGCTTTCAATCTAACAATAAGGTGTGGAAGACACAAAGTACAGGTGCTTACTTACAATGATGATAATTGTCAGGAGATGGGGAACAGAAATAAGCAGCATAAGTGGCCACCAACCATTATTTGTGATGCACGTGAGACTGATTGAGCGGATAGGCTATATCTAAGTGACTTTGACTAGGGGTCATGATAGGCCGCCCTAAAAAGATGTGTTTTTAGGGATCGCCTGAAACTATGTAAGTTGTGGATAGATCTAATTTCTTGTGGTAGACATTCCAGAGAATTGGTGCAGCTCGGGAGAAGTCTTGGAGCAGGAAGTGGGAGGTTTGGATTAATGCAGAAGTGAATCATCCTCTGCAGGTGATGAAATTAGCACCTGTACAATGCTAAGGAAATCCAGAAAACTTACACTGTATTCAGACATTGAAGACTGTAGTTGGCCACCCCTTCCATTGAGATCTCTGTGGAAGTAGCCAAAACGCAAGAGAAATCCTTGAGCCCTTTCACCACAAATTGCAGCTCTCCCTGGGTCTCTTAAGCCCTGTGCCCACGCTGTGTTGTTTGATGTTTTTTCATGCAGATTGAGAATCTGCATCAAACTCTGCATGTGTATCCTGTGGCCAGCAATTTGTATGACAGGTCAGAAGTGCTGTGCCCATGTTGCTGTTTTGTTTCCTTGCACACGTGAATCAGATTTCTTTGTTCTGTCTCAAAATCTGCAGTAAATATGAATTAAAAAAAAACACGTTGGCTCAGCACTTCAGAACTTTCATAGACTTTGCTGGCTTTAGGATAGACATGCAGATTCTCAGAATCTGCTTCAAAAAAAGGATTAAAAAACATGGCGGGGCCACAGTGGGATTACTTGCTGTGTGATGCTGGCTGTGTAACCTTACATAAAATAAATAAAAAATGAAAAAAAGTGTTGGGCTCCACCCTATTTTTAATTGCCAATCAAGGTTAAAGTTGGTAATTGAGGGCTGGTATTCTCAGCGGGGTGAGGGCCCATCGTTATTGGGCCCCCCAATGCTATAGAATAGCATCCCGCAGCCACCACAGAAATTGGCTTTCATAAGAAGCTGCAATTTCTGGTGCTTTACCCGCCTCTTCCAGTTCCCATGCAGCAGTGGCAAATTGGGTAATCAGGGGTTAATGGCAACTTTGTACTGTCAGTTGGCATTAAGCCCAAAATTCTTAATGTGGGGCCAATGTTAGACCTGGCCATTAAGAATTTCAAGTAAATACTAAAGAATATTTATATAGGAAGAGGAGATGCAAAGCAAAAAGTCAAAAGAGGGTGCCTTGTATTGCAAGGTCAAGAGCATAAATCAAGGGAAAGTCCCTGCATATATAAATGCACACACAGAAATAATATTAAAAATTACAACTTTATTACATATACAGTGGAAACTTGATTTACGAGCATAATCTGTTCTGGGAGTGTGCTTGTAAATCAAAACGCTTGTATATCAAAGCAAATTTTCCCATAAGAAGTAAATGAAACACAGAAGATTTGTTCCACAACCCAAAAATATCTACTGTATTCATATACGTGCACATACAGAACTGTGATCTTATTACAGTAAAGCCCCTTCACACTTCGTTTTTGGCACATCTGTGGTGATCCTTGAATTTCAAGGATCACAAGGACAGGCATGGATCTGTGCCAAAAGATACCACTGATACCCACGGATCCGTGTTGTCCCCTGATCCGTAATTTTTAAGGCTGCTTTCACATCAAACTTTTTTCCTGTCCGCAATTTTTTGCAGGACCCCACAGACAGGAAAGGACTGCATCGGATATGTGGCCATGGATGCCAATTCTATGTCCAGGTCCATGACTTTCAGAAGGGCACTTTCACTTTTGCAATGTATAATATACATTGCAGAAGTGAAGCAAGGGTTAAAAATAAAAAAAAAAGATAGTCACCTCTCCGGCGTGTGTCCCCGCGAGGTTCGGCATTTCCCGGAGCTGAAGGACCTGGGAATTCTCCTGCCCACCGATCGGTTTTGGCGGGTGGGCGATTTAAACTGATCAGCTGTGCGGTCATGTGAGGAATCAGCTGACCAGGAAGGGGCGGAGTAACCTGGTCAGCTGATTCCCAGGTCCTTCAGCTTTGGTAGATGCCAAACATCGCGGGGACACACGCCGGAGAGGTGACTATCTTTTTTTTTTTTTTGTTAACCCTTGCTTCACTTCCGGAATGTATATTATACATTGCGGAAGTGAAATTAGACAGTAAAAATCAGTCTTAGTGTACTGAGCATGCTCAGTACACTAAAATCGGGTTCAATAAATTGTTGAGGATGGAAGGACATGAAATGTCTTTATAGGGTTAAAATATCACAACTTTTCTCTTACATAAGCAATGACTAGATATATCACGTGATGTGTCATGCTGCCTGCTGTGCAATCACCCAAGATGTCGCCTGTACCCTGTGCTACACCCAAGATCCGGCTACTCCCTGAAGAGGAGTAATTCAGATATTTGAATAATTTAGCAAGGACTAACCAATCAAGGACTGATAATCTTACAGAATACTTCAGTATTAACCCCCCTACTAACACCCCTTGCATTCCTGTATAAATATGTGTGTGTCAATAAACTTCTTCTCAGTGCTTATTCATTACTTGCGATGTGCACGCGTGCCTGAATGATTTGGAGTGGTTGACGGACTTGAGAGACATAGCTGAGACCCTCAACAAAACGATCTTGTGTTTTCTCAGACCTGTGCTCCATAGGCCCCCATTTTATCTGCCACTGATTGGGTCTCCTCCGATTCTGTCTGATTTGGTCCGCTGTGCCCAAAATCGGAGCAGTCTCCGATTTTGGGTACAGCAAACATTCGGACAGAATGGGATCTGACACAAATCGGATGCCATTAAGGGCAAATCCGATCAGATCAGTTGCCCATAGGGATACATGGGGACCAAATCTATAATCTGTAAAACAGACAGCCACGGATGGCAGAAAATCGCAATGTGAAAGCACCCTTAGGAGAGATAGGGCTGTACCTTGCTTCCGAGCATGCGCAGTTACAGCAAATCGGATCCGTTTTCAACATCTGATTTTTTGTCGGTTTTGGTTTGATCTGTCACCATAAAGCTCCATGTTATTTGAAACGAACAGCAATGAATCCGTTTCTGTCCGATTTTTCAAGACAGGCCAAAATCTGAGCAGGCTCCGATTTTGGTTACAAGAAAAATCTGACACAAATGGATTCATCACAAAACTGACACAATCGGATGCCAATAAGGAACAATCCGTGCACATCCATGCCCATAGGGATACATGGAGGTAAAATTGGATCCATGGCTATCAGTTTTTCAATGGATAGACACGGATTGAAAAATAACATGATGTGAGAGGGGCCTGATACTAAATACTGTACAGTAAAACTTAATAATTTCCTTGCAGCCCCTATCATCCCCATGCAGCCCCCATCATCCCCATGCAGCCCCCAATATCTCCATGCAGTCCCCAATATCCCCATCATCCCCATGCAGCCCCCATCATCTCCTTGCAGCCCCCATCATCCCCTTTCTACCCCCAATATCCACATCATCCCCTTGCTTCCCCCAATATCCCCATCATTCCCATGCAGCCCTCATTATCCCCATGCAGTGCACATTATCCCCTTGCAGCCCCCAATATCCCCATCATCCTATTGTAGCCCCCAATATCCCCATTCTCTCCATGCAACCACTATCATCCCCATGCAGCCCCATCAACCCCTTGCAGCCCTCATCATCCCTTTTCAGCCGCCATCATCCCCTTGCACCCGCCATCATCCCCTCGCAGTCCCCCAAATCCCCATCATACCCATGCAGCCCCATCATCTCTATGCATCCCCCAATATCCCTTTGCAGCCCCCTTCATCCCCATGCAGCCCCCAATATCACCATCATCCCCATGCAGCCCCCAATATCCCCATGCGGTCCCCATTATCCCCATGCAGCCCCTATCATTCCCTTATACACATTCTTACACTCACATACACACACTCTCACACACTGTCTTCAATCCACCGCTGCACTGCTCTATACTGGGCTGCCGGGCGCCGAACTGAGCTCTCTCAACTACTGTACATGTATGGAAAGACAGTGGCCAATCAGATGCCAGCAGCTGCTGGCGTCTGATTAGCCAGTGACTTCTGGCATCTGATTGGCTGCTGGCTTCCCGTACATGTACGTTAGCTGAGAGAGCTCAATGTGGCGCCCAGCAGCCCAGAATACCGTGGCACAGTGGTGGATCGGTGAGAGAGTGAGTGTGTGTGAGCATGTGAGCTCAGAGCAGTGGTGGGCAAACAGCGGTAACAGCAGGCAGACGAGGGTGGACAGTGGTGACAGCGGGCAGATGGGGAGAAAAACAGCAGTGACAGTGAGTAGACAGGAAGGGGGGCAGACCGTGGTGACAGCAGGCAGACAGGGGCGAACAGCAATGACGGAGGGCAGACAGAGGGCAGACAGTGGTGGGAAGACAGGATTGGTCTGAGCTTTCTCTGGTACCGACGGGTTCCCATGCATGTACTGCGGCTGAGAGAGCTCAGAGCAGTGGCAGAAAGCCGTGGACAGCAGTGGACAACAGCAGCAGGCAGGGGGCCTGTAAATACTGTATTGACAAACAGTATATACCGTAATACATAAAATACCTAGAATGAGCAGCATCACAAATTCACAGTATACGCAGTGCCAACCTCAGTACTCATAATCCAAATCAATGCTTGTTAATCCAATCACAATTTTTCAGAAATGGTAGCTCATCTTTCAAAATGCTCAAAAATAAAGTTACTTGTGAATCAAGGTGCACTGTAGACTAAGAACACAAATCCATCAATTAAAAGCAGTTAATACAATGTTGGTCCAGACTGACTTTAATTGGTGTTTTTGTGTTCTTAGTGTATATGTAATAAAGTTTACAGTTTTTAATATTATTTTGGTGTATGCATTTTTATATACGGTACATGGTTTTACTATACCTTGGTAAATACTAAAGAAGACACAACACAGAGAGAAAACTTTTTGTTAAAAATAAAAACACAAAAACGTATCTGGACTCCATTTTATTGCTTCTTCATACCCATCCTCGATCTTCTGTGACATCTTCTTAAATGCTGGCTGCAGTGCAGAACAGAGAGTCCTGACAACGCAGCATCCAAACCTTGAATGAATGAGCCACCAGCTCCATTCCAGTAAGCAGTGACTCCTGAGGTCACCGTTCATTTAACCATGGTAGCCACTAACCGTAGCGGCTACCGTGTTTAACTAAGCTTTCCTCTTGTGACCTCAGGAGTCACTGCTTACTGGAATGGAGCTGGTGGCTCATTCATTTAAGGTTTGGATGCTGCGTTGTCAGGACGCTCTGTTCTGCACTGCAGCCAGCATTGAAGAAGATGTCACAGAAGATTCAATATTTGGAAGCTGTGGAGACTGTGTTCTTCACCACAGTCTGCAATGAAGAAGACATCACAGAGGACCCAGGATGGGCATGACGGAGTAATGAAGATGGAGTCCAGATATGTGTTTTTATTTCCAATAAAATGTTTTCTCTTTGTGTTGTGTCTTGTTTACTATTTACTTAAAATTCTTAATGGCCAGGTCTAACATTGACCTGACATTAAGAAATTAGGGCTTAATGCCAGCTGACAACACAAACCTGGCATTTACTCCTTATTACCCAGTTTGCCATCTTTACACGGCAACTGGAAGAGCTGCATAAAGCAATAGGAATTAGTGCTTTTTATAAATGCACCAATTTCTGAGGTGGCTGCAGGCTGCCATTCTATAGCATGGGGGCAATAACAGTGTACCCTCACCTCATTGAGAATACCAGTAATCAGATGCATAGTTTTACCTGGGCCGGTAATTAAAAATAAGGCAAAGCCCTACGCAATTTTTTTTCATTTTTTTTTTCTTGACACACTATGACACCAAGTTGGTTGCCATACACTAATGTGTATGACATGGATGGGGAACTCCAGGCCTCTAGGGCACATTTTCAGGATCTCTTTAGTATTTCACAGGTGATAATTGAATCACCTGCACTGGTGACTGGCTTACCTCAACATTGGTTCTCCAAGATTATTTGTGGGCTCAATTTTTGGCAGTGGAACAGTTCTGACATCCCCTGGCTGGATCCATGGACCCTTTGCTGAAATCATCATGTAAAATGACAAACAGTGGTAACAGCAGTCCCTTTTATATCCCTCAGTTCCCATTTTTAGGGCATTGTGCCCTACCCAATTGGAAGAAAATGATTCATGGCTGCCCTCTCATTATTTGCTGATTAAATTAGACATCATATTTGTCTTCCAAATGCAAACATTTCAGAAATTACCATATAGAAAAAGGCATTGAACAGTCCCACACAAACCAATAGTCAATGTCTCTTGATCCACCAAATAAAAAACAATACAGTATGTCTGGCATAATTAAGAACAATTCATCCCCACATAAGTGGCCAGACATTACCTACTGGTACTGAGTTATCACAGTAACACCTTCAGCTACTGCTGATACGGCCATTTTAAAGTGAAAAGAAACTAGGAGACAGGATTGATCCCAGCACAGAAGATATTTTAGCAATAAATCTGATGGGATTTTTGCCGATGATTTTGGACAATTTACCGTATATACTCGTGTATAAGCCGACCCGTGTATAAGCCGACCCCCTACTTTTGCCCCCAAAACCTGGGAAAACCTATTGACTCGTTTATAAGCTGAGGGTGGACCCCAGCACAGGTATCCAGCCCCCAGCAGTGTGGTATACAGCAGCCCCAGAGGTATATACAGCAGCCCCAGAGGTATATACAGCAGCCCCAGTGGTAGTATACAGCAGCAGCCCCAGCGGAATATACAGCAGCTCCAGTGGTAGTATACACGCAGCCCCAGAGGTGTATACAGCCCCCCCCATCAGAATACAGGGCCCCCTTGGTGCACAATCCTGTAAAGGAAGAGATTAGTATACTTATCACTGTCCCACTGCCGCTGTCCCGCCGCCGTCATCGCGCTCCTCTGTCTTCATGCAGCGTCTTCCGACTTCCTCTGGCGCGCAGACAATGACGTCATTGCCTGCACCTACTGGAGGAAGCCGGAAGAAGACGGATGAAGACGGAGGAGCGCGATGACGGCGGCGGGACAGCGGCAGCGGGACAGTGATAAGTATACTAATCTCTTCCTTTACAGGTTTGTGCTGCAAGGGGGGGCCTGTATACTGATGGGGGCGGGCCTGTATACTGTATACACTGTATACAGTGTATACAGTATACAGTGACTCGCGTATAAGCCGAGGGGGGACTTTTCAGCCCAATTTTTGGGCTGAAAAACTTGGCTTATACGCGAGTATATACGGTAGTGTCCTGATTTAACACAGGGACATATTTTTTTTATTGTACTGACAATATCATTATATTGCAGGCTGACAGTGGTAGAGAAAGTAACACCCCAATTCTTAGATTTAGCTCTATGGTATTTGTTGAGTAGATCAGTCCAATTGATAATATTAACAATATTATCTGCACAATTAACTAACCCCTGTGAATGCTCAGTCTGTTTTATCTTTAACCGACTCGTTGCAAAAATCCATCTCCAAGAAACAAAACATTTCTAATCTAATCAATTAGGCAACCAGCATGTTACGTTTAACATGCTTAGGATGACAAGATCTAGCATCCAAGGTAGAGGTGGCGACAATCGGCTTTCTGTAAAGACACGTAAACCTTCCATTCAAAAGAATCACCTAATAAGATGACATCCAAAAAATTGATTTTAAATGCATGTGTGAAATAAGTAAACTTCAAATTGAAATTATTATCATTAATACATGAAACAAAATCACAGAACATAATTAATGACCCCTCTACACCAGTAATAAACCATTAATGTAACAAACATAAAACGCAATACTGGTGTGGAAAAGGTTAGAGTCTGTGATTGGCTGTTGGAGCCAGTTCAGTAAATAAAGATGAAGTTAATGACCAGGACACAGAAACAATTGTGTCTGCAGTTGCTAGAGAAGGGTAAGTATGATTCTTTTGATTTGATCCCCATTTCACTTCCTTTTACAGCCCCCAGGCCCTCTAGCTACCATTTTATAACCGAAAACTATGAGTCCCTTTAGACTTAGGCTCGGGTCACATTTGGAAGGCACCATTACCGGATTCGGTATTACTGTGTGCCGTCACATTTGGCATCACATTGCAGATCTGGATCCAGTAATGTATCCTGATCTGCAATAAAAAAAAAATTGTGGCATGAATGTCCCTTGCGGTACCGGATCCGAGTGTCATAGGCGGCCATTATAAAAAAAACGGATCCGGTTTTTCAACTGCTTCAAAAAATGCAGCCTGCATGATTTTTAACGCAGGCTACAAAACCGGACGCGGTAACCGGATAGCATTAAGTGCAATCTGGTTTTTCTATTGCAGCCTATGGCTTCGGATCCGGATCCAGTTTTGACCATTATTAATGGACAAAACAGGATCCGGCTTTGAAAACAAAACCGTAAATGTGACTCTAGCCTTATATTGAGTTTGGGGTTCAGGCAAGGAAATTGGATACTGGATTTCATGAGCGCTTAGGCACAAAGCAAAGAGAACGTATTTGTAGATTCTCCAACTTTTTATTATTAGCTCCTTGTAGGGACCACAACAGGTTTCGATAGCACAAAGGCTATCTTCATCAGGTAATATCATGTATGTTTCATGTTTATTCCTTCTAGTAACTATCATGTAGGTGACTATACGTTCTTGCCGGTAAGAAAATACAGGAAACAAGTCCAATGCTGGAAATAGGCAGGTTGTGTGGACATTTGCAATGCTTATTTTTTTTATATATGCTATTATTATTAATTTAATACATCTCTCTACAGCCTGGGCTTAAATAAATAAAAAGTTTACCATTTACTCTTTCCATTTTGTTAGTGTAATTTTCTTATGAATGGCATAGGTGAAATGGGTTAAACATGAAATCGTACTACAAAAATCCAATCTTCCATCACACCTAACAGTTCTAATGTTATGCGCTGACAATAATCCTTATCCACTGTGACAGAGAGTATACCTCCAGGGCCTTGTTGAATATTCAACTCATGTCTCATTGACTACATTACAAATCTAATGTGAAAATAATTCCTCATTTCCCTGAAGAGAGAGAAAGAGCAAAGAGAATAGCATAACCCAGGTCTCATTGAAAGTTAAAATTAGTTTAGTTCCTTGCATCTGAATCTCTTTTTTGCTTTCCTTGGGAAGTTGGCAGTTAAGCAACAACTTTTAACAACATAATCATTCATCTTTTACAACTTTTCATCTCTGTAAAAAATTTCCTTATGAAATAATGGTTCTTTGTTTTTTTCACTAGAACAAAAATATAGCATTTGCTTAATTAACTGAAACAGAAAAGGATATGTATAC
This sequence comes from Allobates femoralis, assembly GCA_033576535.1. NCBI lineage: Eukaryota > Metazoa > Chordata > Amphibia > Anura > Aromobatidae > Allobates > Allobates femoralis. The sequence goes on along the minus strand of JARQOC010000002.1, from coordinate 104,188,011 downwards.
TTTTATCTGAGGAAGTGTCAGGCAGTCTTCGAAAAAGCAATGGATTTATCACTAGTAGGAACATTTGTTCTGACTTGTGAAAACAATCCTTATTGGAGCGTTCATTGTAGAAACTGCATTTGTGAGGAAGAAAAATGTTCTACAGTCCTTAAAAGAAAATGTGTATAAGATGCATTTGTAATAGTCTCACCTAAATGATTCTGCAGTTTTTACACCATAGCAAGTGTTGTTTATCTAAGTTACAGTTCTGTAAATTATACAACATAAAGAAAATGTCAGATTGTTGTTTATATTCATTTTAATTGAACACATGAAAGAGGTTTTGTCCACTGGGCTTCAAAATGTAAGAGCTGATGGACCCAACTGATATGTTCAGGACCATCAAATCTCCTCAAATCCTTTGCAATGGTCAACGTTACCATTGACTAGGGATGAGAGAGTATACTCACTACTATTTGGAACTCGCCGAATAGTAGCGGTATTCGGGTACTCGCTACTCTCCGAGTATCTTATGAGTACTCGGGAGTAGCGAGTAGTCCGATTACTTTCGCAGTGTATCTATAGATACACTGCGAAAGTACCCTAAAAGTGAATAAAAGTTGTTAAAAATAATAAAATTACATACTCACCTGTTCCACGCCTGCACCGAGACCATCTCAGAAGACCTGCGATCACCGGACAAGGACCTGTGACTTCCAGCCAATCAGATAGCCGGTAGTGATCTGGCCAATCAGATGGTGATAAGTCACAACCACGTGATCGCTAGCGGCCACCTGATTGGCCAGATTGCAAGGTCCTGGCAGTACACCTAGGACCTTGCAATCTGGCCAATCAGGTGGCCGCTAGTGATCACGTGATTGTAACATGTCGCTATCTGATTGGCCAGATCTCTACTGGCCATTTGATTGGCTGGAAGTCACAGGTCCTTGTCCGGTGATGTCAGGTCTTCTGGGATGGTCCCGATGCAGGCGTCGGACAGGTGAGTATGTAATTTTATATTTTTAACAACTTTTATTTACTTTTAGGGTACTTTCGCAGTGTATCTATAGATACAGATACACTGTGAAAGTAATAAGACTCCCTATACTCGCAATGAGTACCGAGTACCGGGACCTACTCGTTGTGAGTATAGTGAGTCTGAATAGTGCGGTACTCGCTCATCTCTACCATTGACCTCTTGTTGCAGTGGAGTTAAGGGCCCTTTCACATCTGCGTTTATGTATAATTCCTGGCAGATCCGGCAGATGTCACTGTATCTGCTGGATCTGCTGCGTAACAGCTGAATTGCGGCATTCATTTTCTATGGGGCTTGTGGTTAGGTGCAGCAAGTGCGGTATTGATGAATCTGGCAGAACCAGCACATGCGGTCACGCAAAAAACCCCAGTGCTAGCAGCCTTTTTTTGCGGTGCCGCAAGTGCCGGATTCATCAATACCGCACTTACCGCACCTGACCGCATCTGCCGAATCTGACAGGAAATGCAATAATCGTAGATGTGAAAGGGGCCAAAGAGATGAGTAATTTAATTCACTCTGCTTAGTCCAGGATCCAGCTCACATCTCAATAGCAGCTGAACTTCACTTCTGTAGTTGTCATAATTGACCTGTCTTATTGGGCACCTTTGAAATTTAACAGGTCCTGAACTCTTGTGTTGTTTCCTAACTCATAGTCGAGAGGCCTCACTAGATGTAAAGAAATTCAGCAGCACGCCCGCTGTCTTGAAGTTATGTTTGACTCAGATCTCTCCTTCTCTACCCACATCCAATCACTCGCTCACTCATGTCACCTACACCTCAAAAACATCTCTAGAACTCGACCTTTTCTTACTGTTGACTATGCAAAAACTCTAACTGTTGCCCTTATTCATTCTCTCCTGGATTACTGCAATTCTTTACTAATCAGTCTCCCTCTTACTAAACCCTCTCCTCTCCAATCCATCCTGAATACAGCAGTCAGGATCATATTCTTCTTCAACCACTTCAGCAATGACTCTATCCTGTGTCAGTCATTGCACTGGTTGCCAATCCGCTATAGAGTACAATATAAAATTATCTCTTTCCCCCACAATGCCCTCCACAGTTCTGCACAGGTTAAATCTCCTCCCTCATCTCTATCGCCCTACACGTGCCATTAGCTCCACAAGTGACCTTAGACTGACATTACCTACAATCTGAACCTCCCGTTCCCGTCTCCAAGACTTCTCATGAGCTGCACTAATTCTCTGGAATGGATTACCAAAAACAATTCAATTAATTCCCAATACCAATAGTTTTAAGTGAGCCTTAAAAACACATCTCTTTACACTGACGTATCACCTCACTTGTCTAAAAATGTTCCCTTTTCCAAATCTGACCTCTTGTGTCATCTGTCTGCACCCCCCATGCATAATATAGCCCTTTATCTGTACTGTACAGATTCCAACCAATGACTGGTTCATGTAGTGTTACGTGAATCTCCTATTTATTATATTGATGGCTGGACCATATAAGATGGCACTTTTACCTTTTACCTTTTCTGCCTCCCCTGATTCCTCATAGATTGTAAGCTTGCGAGCAGAGACCTCACTCCCAATGGTTTTTAAATTTTTTTGCTACTCTGTATTGTCTCATATTGTTTGTACATGTCCACTCCGAATTGTAAAGTGCTGCAGAATATGTTGGTGCAATATAAATAAAATTATTATTATTATTATAATTATAAGTTGTGTCTTGCAACAGTGTCATTATGAAAGGGAGCTGATTGAGTGCAAAATGAGGAGAAGATATGAAATGGAAAAATAGCAGTTTTATATGGGCGCTCTAATCTTTTCTTCTATTCCAGTCCAATGCTATTTACCATGGACCCTCGGTAAGAGAAGCCTGGTTAGGGGGGTTTCAGTGTCTTTCTTTAGAAGCAAAGATTGCACTTTGTCCCATGAAGAGCTAATGTGTTAGGCTGTTGGTGACATAGCTGGCAGATAGAGCAGTGTTCGGGTTCATATTCAGGAGTTAAGGCAGATAGTATACATATTCTTGTATTCCACCAAGATGCATAAGACATATGCAGAATAACAGCCTGCCAAAAGGAATGAGAGATGTAAAACCTAGTATTAAAATATCTGTATCATAGCTTGCTTATAGTAGGGGGTAGCAGCAATTGTTATATATGGTGGTACAGACAGGCCACATATGTGTATAATAGAAAGCTCCAGCCTGTACAGCTATGGTTGTATTTTATCTAGATAAGGGAGACCAGCCTGCCTGCACTAGAGAACCAAAACTACACAGAGAATGGGCCAGGATTGTCATAACAGCAAAAAGAAGAGATCACTATTCCTGTAAGTAAAGGGAACATGAGCCCAACAAAAAGAGTGGATCTAATTTGTCTGAGAATATTTCACCATTAAAACAGGGAGTGATGTGAACTTGCATTATAGAATATCATAGCAAGGCTTACATATTTATAATAAAAGTCTTGGATTTCAACTGAAATATTCCTGTGAATAAATATGACTTTTTCATACAAATTGATTGTTGTTCACCAGTCTCTTCCTGATGGTAGAATATCTATGGAGTAGGGATGGGCGAATCTACTCGCTAGGACTCGTTACTCGGCGAGTAGTAAGGGACTCGCAGGACTCGGTACTCTGCGAGTTTCCCAGTGATTACTCGCACGAGTCCAATGCAAATCAATATCAATCCTAGTTTTGTCAGAAACGCTGACAAAACTAGGATTGCCATTGTTTGCATTAGACTCGGCTACTGTGCCAGTGATAGCAGGGAAACTCGCAAAGTAACTGCTGTTTCTTTGCGAGCCGAGTCCAGCTGTCTTCTCTGTGCAGCTCCAGGGTCCTAGAGCCCGCCTGCTCACAGAGATGATGTAGCAGTGCTGAGATTGTTCTCAGTCTGCTCATCCCTGTGCATACACATCTATATCTATGCACAGGGGATGTAGCAGAGAGGACATCGTGTTTTGGACTGCGTCAGACAGAAGAGGATTTTTTTAATTAAAGATGGAGTCCCTAATGGCTTTTTTTTTTAATTTCAAATAAAATTTTTTCTCTGTGTTGTGTTTTTTTAACCCTTTATTGGAGATTCTTAGTGGCTGGGTCAAACGTGGCCTGACATTAAAAATTTCGGGCTTAATACCAGCTTGTATAACAAAGCTGGTATTAACCCCTTTATTACCCAGCATGCTACCGCCACCAGGGCCGCTGGAAGAGCGGGGTTCAGCGCCAGAGGATGGCGCTTCAATGAACGCGCCATCTTCTGGGGCGGATGCGGGCTGCAATTTGCAGCAGGGGTGCCCAGAAAGCTTGGGCATCCCTGCGCTGCGGATTCCAGCCCCCAGCTGCTTAGCTGTACCTGGCTAGACATAGAAATTGCGTGGAGCCCCACGCATTTTTTTTTTTATTATTTCATGAATTTCAAAGTCAGAGTCTCAGAGTCAGAGTCTCAGAGTCAGAGTCAGAGTCTCAGAGTCAGAATCTCAGAATTTCATGAAATAATTTAAAAAAAATGCGTGGGGCTCCGCGCAATTTCTATGTCTAGTCAGGTACAGGTAAGCAGCTGGGGGCTGGAATCCGCAGCACAGGGATGCCCAAGCTTTCTGGGCACCCCCCGCTGCAAATTGCAGCCCGCAGCCGCCCCAGACGATGGCGCGTTCATTGAAGCGCCATCCTCTGGTGCTGAACCCCGCTCTTCCAGCGGCCCTGGTAGCGGTGGCACGCTGGGTAATAAAGAGGTTAGGGCCAGCTTTGTATTATCAGCTGGCCCTAAGCCCGAAATTTATGGCGGTCACGCCAATATTAGACATGACCGCCATGAATTTCTATTAAATTGTTTTAAAAAAACACAACACAAAGAAAATTTTTTATTAGAAATAAAAAAAAAAGCCATTAGGGACTCCATCTTTAATTAAAAAAATCCTCTTCCGTCTGACGCAGTCCAAAACGCGATGTCCTCTCTGCTCATCCCTGTGCATAGATATAGATGTCTATGCACAGGGAATCAGCAGACTGAGAACAATCTCAGCACTGCTACATCATCTCTGTGCACAGACATTCATGTCTGTACACAGGGAATGAGCAGACTGAGAACAATCTCAGCTCTGCTACATCAGGCAGCAGGCGGGCTCTAGGACCCTGGAGCTGGCAGCCAGCACACAGAGCAGACAGGACTCTTATCTGTGCGAGTTTATCAGCGATTACTTGCAAAGTAAACGAGTCCAATGCAAATAAATGGCAGAACTAGGATTGCTTCAGGCTGAAGCTTCCGAGACACATCTGCGATTTGTAAATCTCACACTACTCGCTATTACTCGCTTCCCCATTCATTAACATTGGACTCGCTAGACTCGCAACGAGTAGCGAGTCCTGTGCTCGGACTCGCTAGAGTCAAGCGATTCCGAGTAATTTAGGATTCGCCCATCACTACTATGGAGTCAATGGTAGCTAAAAGGAGCAAGGAGATAGCCACATCAGGGGTGAGATAAGTTTTCAAGTGCATGAATATCAAGAGGGAAAATCAAGAGAGCGCAGTGAGTGGTTCTTGCTCCCTTCTCTTGTGGCTGCATGTCTTTGCAATAGTCCTTTCTAGGTTTCTCAGGTAACCCCACAAACTCAATATTATCCTCAGCCAGAGATGAGGTGTTTGCATATCTAGTAGTTTTGCGATTCTTATATTGACTTTTCAGTGCAAAAAACGTTTCGGTGTGAAACACCTTCATCAAAATGAACACTGTTTGTGATGGAGCATAAATATGTGAGCAATCACTGTTGCTTCATATGGATCTAGTCCTTTGGATTTACAGTGACTTGTGAAAGTATTTGGCCCCTTGAACTTTTCAACCTTTTACCACATTTCAGGCTTCAAACATAAAGATATAAATTCGAATTTTTTTGTGAAGAATCAACAACAAGTGGGACACAATCGTGAAGTGAAATGAAATTTATTGGATATTTTAAACTTTAAAAAAAATTAAAAACTGAAAAGTGGGGTGTGCAATATTATTCGGCCTGTTTACTTTCAGTGCAGCAAACTCACTCCAGAAGTTCAGTGAGGATCTCTGAATGTTGTCCTAAATGACTGGTAGTGATAAATAGAAGCTGGATAGTGCGGTGTCCACCGCTGTCTATTCTGATAAATCCAAAGGACTAGATCCATATGAAACAACATTGATTGCTCAAATAATTATGCCCCATCACAAACAGTGCTCATTTTGATGAAGGTGTTTTACAAAGAAGCGTTTTTTGTACTGAGAAATCAATCTAAAAAAATCGAAAAATTTATTCAACTAGGGAGTGCCTTGTTTATTGTTAATTACATGACGGTTTGGAAACCTACTCGTGCACCCCTCCACCTAGAATCCGTAGTACCTAGCTTTTGTTTAAATAAATGCATATGAAGTAGACCAGATTGATCCTTGGTGGATCAAGTTTAAGTCAGATTTCCTGTGGATTTACACAAATTCACACTTTTTGAAATTCATGGTTCTCAAATTAATAAATAAAAATATTTGCACTGATTCCTACACTGCTGACATATTACAGAGTGGGATAACATAGTTTATGATGCTCTGCAGGTCTCTCCATAATGCCCTGCAGCTATACAGTAGTGATCACCACTTGGGCAATCTGAGATCAGCACTTACTAGTTGACCACAGTTTGTGGGGCAGACCCTCTCCAGAGTCAATGAGTATGACTTTCCTATATTTAATGTCTAAGTTTTTTTGCCAGACGGCAGTGAGGAGACATGAAGCCGCAATGCTCCTCTGGGAAATTTCATCTGCAAATTGTCACTTCAGTGAGGAAGTGAAAAACTATAAAGGCACCTTAGGTAGCAATCCTAAAAGTCATAATTGACTTTTTAACAAGCCTTTTAACAGGATGTGTGTCAGACCAGAACCCCAAAATGCAGATGCTGCATTTTGGGGTGACTGTCCCTCATCAGCGCAGTGTATGGGAATTCTGATCTAGCTGTATGAGAGGCTGACATGAGGTCTGGGGGAACAGCTATTCTCCTTGTGGAGACTTTTCTGTCAGCCGGCAATCAGTAGACTTAAGCTGCAATGCTCCTCTGTGAAATTGCATATGCAAATTGTCACTTCAGTGAGGAAGTGGATAAACTCTAATGCCACCTAATAAAGATAGCAATCCTTCAGCGGTTCTGATCTGGCACAAATCCTGAGTCATATTAAAAGGCTTGTTAAGGAGTCAATTATGACTTTTAGGATGGCTGCCTTTATTAGGTGGCATTAGGGCCCCTTTACATGCCACCACTGCAAGGTTGCAACTGCCTGGCATTGGGGATATATGTGCTTGTTGCCATGAAATTGCTACGAAATCGCGGCGTGTAAATAGGGAGATTCCTCCCGGTGTCTTGCAGTTGACTCAGATACCTGTTGCTGAGCCGTGCTCAAAAACCGAAGGCAACACAAGGCACAATTGCCATGGTAGTGGCGTCTAAACGGGGCACAGGCATGGATGTTGCGTCGCCTAGTGATTTCACAGGGGCGTGCCACAGCGTCATGGATACCACGCCCCATCAGCGATCATTGGTGGGGGCTACTGTGTTACGATTGGCCGTCCCTTCTCAGGGCGCCATATTTAAAGAGCTGTCCATTCACATTACACAATTGCAATGGCGTCATGAAATAGCCAGCCTTCCTGCGCAGGCTGGCCAATCATGACGCTATTGCGTTGTCCAATCAGCGTATTAGCATCACGGAATACACAACTCTGTCACGCCTATGTACTTGCGGTGTGAAAGATGTACGCCCATATTCCTTTGTGGTAGTGGCGTGTGAAGCAGCGAAGGTATTCAACAGGAAGTAAGCCGCAGGATCTGTCGGAACTTCCGGGGAACAAAGATACCTTCAGTTGACAACGCAATGGCGGCGTGTATATGTGGCACCGGCGATCGGTATCCACCGTCAAAAACATGCGCGTGCACGTGCGGTGGATACCTGTTGCTAGGCACAGTGGCGGCGTGTAAAGGTACCTTTAGAGTTTTCCACTTCCTCACTGAGGTAACAATTTGTGTAAGTTTTTTGGGTCAGCAGGGTGAACTCTTTACCTCCTCTCCTCTGCATATTTGCTCTCCGGTTCTGTTTGTCCGAAGCTGTCAGGCTGTGACCGGTGCATCCAGCAAAACATCGGACACAGCCTGATAGCAGAAAACTGTGGTGTGAAGCCAGACTTAATATTCCAGAATTCAGAGCTGTAAAATAAGGTGAATGGCTTGAACACTCAAGTAAGGCAAGGAGAAAGTGAAGGGATTTTAGGAATACAAAGTCAGTCAAAAAGTAATCATTGCACACTTTCAAAAACTGTTTGCAACAAAGGAAAGCAGCGACAATGGGAACTAATGTTTCAACCACCATCTTGTCTTCTTGATCAAACAGTCGCTGTAAATATGGTAAGCTCTGGGGTGAAGTATACAGGAAGTACTCCCAATGTAAGTGGCAAGTCCTATTAGGTTTTCAGGTATGTTTGGTTTATCACCTGCACTCCCATGCAGTGGCTTGGATATGCACACATCCAATCCACTGCACAAGAGAGCAGCTGACTTAACCCTTGAAATACTTCCTGTATACTTCACCCCAAAGCTTACCATAGATCTAGATCAAATGACTTTAGGCTATGTTAACACGCTTTTAGGAAATCCGCAGTGTTTTTTTGAGGATGTGCAAATGCACTGAAATGCAGTGCCATTTTGCAATGCAGCAAAGGCAATGCATTTCTCAGATTTGCGTTTACACACTCCGTATATTTGCGGATGCACTTTTTACTGCAAAGCGCATTCACAAAAAGAATGACCATGTCTGATGCACTTTTCCATAGCCCACATTGTAGAATGTGCTCAAAACAAGCAAATCTGAAAAAGCGCAATATGTGAAATAGGATGTGTTTTTTTGCGTAAAGCGCATCTGTTATTTGCATACTCAAAAAAAGCTGCATAGTTCCCAAAATATGCAGTGTGTGAATGTAGCCTTATACTACACCCGTATCTGGACGGGCCCTTCATTAATGTAGTACCTATACATTACATGCCTTACCACATTAATACCCTGCTCCCCAACCTATTTAGATCTTGCAAAGCTATTGTACCATTCAGAAAAAACACAACATGACTTTTAATAGCTACTGATCTCTAACTAGTTACTGGTCTTTCTCCTATAAAAAGACCGTGGAACTTTTGGGCTTATTCTACTCATACTCTTAAAGTACCATTACACGACGCAAAATCGATTTGACATCGCCTGAAATTTTACGGGAGCGTTCACGTTTTTGGCACTTTGCCAAGATCGCTTAGGAGATGTCACACGCAGCAATCACACATGCAACGTCGGACGATCCGGCGTCCCGGACATCGCCTGACAAATTGCAGAGTCAATGTTGATGATAGTCGTTGCGGCGTCACACAGCACAACCACATTAGCAATGTGGGCGTACTGTTTGATACAGCCTAGGAGATAGGCGTACCTGAGTTTGTGTAACCGCATCCAGACCACTCCGATTGGATGGCGAAAGTGCGTTACTATTGGTCAGCCGTCTCTGACAGCATGGTGGCAACATGGATGCAATTGCCCTTTCTACCATCTCGCTACTCATGTCGTTTGTCATTTGTTGCAGCTCCTGCAAGACACTGCGCCGTCGCCAAACTGGCACACAGAAACGCTAGTGTGGTGCAGCGTGTACTGCAAATATGTATGGACATTGTTTACGTATGCTGTTGCAGTAGGTAAGCTACACACAACAAGTATGTACATGTGTATGCACATTAACTTGCATGTGTTAACTATTTGTGTGCATACATGTATGTATGTGCGGACAGATATGAACATATTTGTAAATCGTACACAATGCAAGTGCCCATGTGTGTGTACACATACCCATGTCTACATGCAGCTATCTAGACTGGGAAAGCCACACACAGCATACAGTGTGCGGCAAACCTCTACACCTGTGTAATGTACATGTGCACACAATGGTGCACAGACCCACAAATGCAATTGTACTCTCATACCTCTGAGCACAGCCCAATGCCATGTACTACTGCCCTCAGATGTCAATCAAATACTCACACACGTTTGTCTGATCAGAAAAATTATATTATGAGTGTGGCTACACACAAATGAAAAAAACATGAACAAACACACACCAAAAAAACAAGTGTTTACTTTTCACAAGTTATATGGCACAATTGACACTAAATACATAACTACAAAATAAGTCACATAAGAAATGTTAAAATTAACTCGAAAACTAAAACATTAAAAAAACACCCATACACATAAACATGGGTGAAAACACAAATAAACACACAGTCTACTGTGTTGACCCATGACCCACACCCTACATCTGCTGGTCCTGCAAGGCCACCGCCCCAGGGCCATTGAAGTAGGAGCAGTAGCTGTCTCTGCTGCTCCTGGCATCCTGCTGATGTTGGCCCTGGCCCATGGCTGGAGTGGTGCTATGCCAGGGTCGTTTGCACGCACTCACCTGGCATGAGTTCCCCAGTTGCAGGGTCCACTGAATACACAAAACTTACTGGCGTGTATGATTGAGCATCCCTACGACACAGAAAGATATGAAGCACACAACACGCCATCACCACTATATCGATAGATTCCAGTTTCATATTTAAAGCAGTATGAAACACGCGGAATCTATTGACCATGAACCCGAACGCATTTTCAACCACACGGCGTGTCCTGGATAGCCGGTAATTGAAAATACGTTGCTCAGGGGGGATATTCCTCTGGTGATATGGCCGTAGTAGGTTGGCATGAAGTGGAAAGGCTTCATCCCCACAAAGGCAAAGTTAAGATGTTCAGTGATGTCATCATTTGGGGGTAAGTTCAGGCAGCCGTTTCTAAGGTCTTTACCAAAGGAAGTCTGTGCCCAAACCCCCTATCAGACACACGCCCGTTCATCCCCACATCCACGAGGAGGAACTCATAGTTGGCATTGGCGAGGGCCATGAGGACAACACTGAAGTACCCTTTATAGTTATAATAATACGACACGTTGTTGGGGGGTTGTGTGATCCTCACATGCTTGCCATCCAATGCCCCCCGCAGTTTGGGAATTGCCACCTCTCCTGGAAACCATTCAGCAGGGGTGGTTGGAAAATGCATATAGGTTGGCAACAGACACCTCACAATGACTTCACATGTCTCAGGGATTAGTCGGCTCAGCAGTGGGCGCGAGACTGCAGCAGAATACTGCAGGTCAGTCATTGAGCGCCCTGTTGCCAGGAAACAGAGTCACAGCCAACCGCTCCTCTGGTTGCACAGCTTCACGCATCACACTGTCCTCTCGGGCAATATGTGGCGTAACCAAGTCCAATAGAGATTGGAAAGACTCCTCGGACATCCAAAGATAGTTCCTGAAGTCCTGTGGATTCCTGTCCTCCAGCTGACAGACCAGGCCCATGTGACTCAGGTGGCGCCTTTGCAGGAGCCAATCCTGAGACCACAGACGCCGTCGTCTACACCTCCGCAGTCTCTCATTTCTCTCATCCGTCAACAAGGCATCCTCCACCATGGCTACAGCCACTACTGCTATCGCTGCATGATGCATGACGTCAAATGTCTGTTTGCAACGCTCTATGAATGTGAAAGGAGAAAAACAAATTTTGAGAACATGGAGGCATTAGAAGACAAAATAACATCAAATACCCCATGTACATAGTCCTGTCTTACCCCTCAAATACACACTTACATGGTTGCCCTGTAACGTTACATTCCACTTAAATCTGTGCATCCTTGCTTAATTTACCCACTATAGTGTGACTGTCAACAAAACATCTACATCACATATGTTAACCCACCCTACTCCTCATGTACACCCTACAAATAATGGACATACAGAAATGCCATACAATAACAATATAGCTCAAATGGATGGCCACACTCAATATGTATATCTCCAAACAAAGCGAAGTACATCACAATGGGTTAATTGTGGAACCAACATTACACATCACAAGAGGTTCATGTTTGCAGATGCATTTGTGTGTACATATACATGACATATGGTCATTCAACAATGCTGCATGGACTGGAATCATTGAGCATCCAATGTGTGTGGTCAACCGGGGCTTCTACATTGCATGTCATTGGTATATAAGCCATATTTTCACAGGGCCACACTGTTGTGGTCAAGCCAGGGTTAACTACACAAAATGGATGTTCAGTGACCACACACAATCCAGCATGGTGAAACCACCAACACACTTCCTAATAGGGACAATAAAGTCTACAGGAGCTGTTAACAGTGGGTGAATGGCCCATGAGCTCCTGTTGGTCAGTACAACACAGTAAAGGTACTATAATATTTTCACAATACACTTGAGAAGGGCGCATATCCGCAAACATGTGGGCACATCAATACTTACTCAATGGTTCTGGGCAGCAAACACGACATTGTTCGGGCGTTCCCCATTTTTATGGGGGAAGCAGCCAATTACAGGCCGCTAGCGTCATCCAATTGTAAGTTGCGTTTTTGCGTTGCCATGCCCGTTGCCTCGAATTACCGGACTCTTCTGCAATCTCATTGGTGGAGCGCCCTTTAAAAGATGGATGGGCCAGCTTAAGCTTGTTGCACATGTGCACATGTCCACATTCAAGGACGTGGTAGGGTCTCCTCTTCTGGCACTGCAGGACTGACGGTATGTATTGATGACTGCTCATCCTCTTCATCTCTTCTATCTGTATGGGCTGATATTAGCACTCACTCCAATACCATGTGGTAATGTTGTTGTTGTTAGCTTCTGCTAGGTTTGTGTTATAATGGTCCACCTTTTCTTCTGAGTTGACATGTTCAGCCCCTGACTAGTTTGTTCCTCATAATGTACACCCCCACAGTTGACATCACATGTTGTGGTGTGCAGAAAATGTCTTTATGAGTGGTGTTTCCAAATTTAAGCTCTTATAATCTGTATTGGCCAAATTTATAAATATGGTTGGCTTAACTGAGACATCATACATAAAACAATGGCCATTGCATGCGATGCCTTTGAATCTGAACCATAACATACCATTACCATGCTGGTGTACCAGTCAGACCTATGTATGTATTGGTTGCCCAATGTTATAAATGTGTACTTAGTTGGCAGTTTACTGGTTCATAGTAGTCTCAAATGTGTGGTATCCCATTAATTTGTCCACAGGAGACACATGGCAATGATTGCCTAGCTAAGGGAAAATCATAAATACATGTGTGTGTTCCTGACATAATGTGTTTTCATAGACAAGTACTAGGAGCAATAGTGCTTGTGGCGGACCACCTCACCTGACTACAAGAACAAGCAGGTGAGGGGAGTGGCGTATGAGCAGCTCATCACCCTCTCCCAGGACTTCAACCCTGGGGTGAGGGTGGCTATGAGCTTTGTCAAAGGCAAGATCAGGAACCTGCGCACAGTGTATAAGAAGGAGCTGAATGCTATGCAAATATCTATGCAGTCCTGGAATGGAACGGAGGAGGTGTATGTGACACGATTGAGGTATTTTGACCTCCTCCGTCTCCTCCAGGACCAGCACCTCCCTCGGCCTACACTGTGCAACAGGGACCTCGAGCAAAACACCTCCGCCACTGCCCAAGACCCGGCTCCGCCACAAGAGGTACTTGTCAATTTGGTTTTCTCCACACCGGCTTCAATGGTGGTTGGAGATACTTGTGGTTGTAGAATATGACAAACATATCACTTTCTAGTGTTTGACACAGTACAGACTATGTTTAGGTGTTGGGTCACACAATGTTTTTATACTGTATATAGTGTATTGATGTAGTCTTAACACATATGCATGAGCATGTTGGTTACTCATGTGAGTAGAGGAATCAATGTGTCATGTAACACATAGACATTTCACTATAGCATTGTAATGGCCAGATATTGTACAATGGAGAGCACACCCAACCCAAGCAAATAGCTGTGTGGAAATAATGCCTTGATGACATGCTAATGGCTGACAATGGTTTTTATTTTAATTTGCAAGACTCTCAAGACCTCGGGTCCAGTCAGGAGGGGGCATCCGTTCACGACCCTCCCCATCAACATATGGGGGGGGAGAAGTCTGGATCCAGTGCCGCGCAGCAGCACCCTGGCCCCAGTCAGAGGGTGCGGCGCTGGAGACCATTGCCACCCTCTACAGAGCTGGGGGACTGAGCTAAGAGGGTGCTGCTGAGCCTCGAGAAGATCCCTAGCACTGGGATTGGGCAGATGGTGAGTGAACGGATGTCCTGGCTGGACCATTAACAACGGCTATATGTCGAGAGGGTCATACACCTTGCCCGGGACGCGGTCGAGGCTGGGACACTGAACTCCCATACCATCCTGGCTCAGCCTCCAGAGCAGCCGTCAGTGTCCCAAGACCCTCGGCCGGCTATGTATGTGCCCAGACTTAATCCTGAGGTCCCGCTGGTTTACCTTTAACTAATCTTCTCAGGGCACAAACACATTAGCACATGGTAAGTTATATGAATGACGTTACAGTAATACTTCATGGGACGACTTTACAGTTTAATGGACTTGTACAATGCATCTGACATGGGTGGCCAATTTGTAACCCGGCCCATGGCCACAACTTGATGTTGAGTGTGTCACACATTGTTTTATAGATTTCCACACATAGACCAGCTCATTTGTCATTGGAATCACAAAATAACTGATGTGTCTGTGTGTCACCATACATGCACTATGTGTGTCCCTTGGTGTATGTGTATTTTGAGCTCTGCAGTGCAGACATGTACGTGTCGGCTCACACATACACAGTATTTGCCAGTGTTTGTGTCCTAGATCAGTGATTCCCAACTCCTGTCCTCAAGGCACACCAACAGGTCATGTTTTCAGGATTTCCTTAGGATTGCATAGGTGATAATTTAATCACTTGCACAGGGGATAATTCCATCATCTGTCTAATGATAAGGAAATCCTGAAAACATGACCTGTTGGTGTGCCTTGAGGACTGGAGTTGGGAAACACTGTCCTAGATGACTAAAACATATTTGTTTAAACCGGTCAGTAGCCTGTGTTTGTGAAATAAGGCAAGTACAAACAATAGTGGGCTTATTGGAAGTTTTATTGTTCCAAATAACAAAACAACATTTGTTTTGTTTTAATTTCTTAAAAACAAACCCTTGCAGAGGTTTTTTTTTGTATGATCCTTTGGTGATTTTTTTTTTTTAAATACCATTTTTTTAAATTTTTTTTTGTTTTCTTGGGGTCCTTCTTTTAAACAATCATTTAAGAAGATATTTTTTTTTAAAGGTCAACAAACATGTTTTTTTTTGTAACATTTGTAAAATACAAAAATGTGAACAGGACACAAATTACAGGAACAGATTGTAAACAAATACTAAAACTATACAAACATTACTGTTGGTCCCCAGGACCATGCCCTTCCTGGTGTTGAAGGAACCTGTGGATGAGCCCACCAAGCCGCAGTAGATGTGAATTTGCCTCCCGCATCTGCCTATGGGCCTCTTGCTGGGCCACCATTAGGTCCCTCAATGATGGTACACCGATAGTGGGAACAAAACCCATCAGTAACATAAACACACATGTTGTGGTCAACATTTGCTTGTGTGACACCAAAAAACTTACCTCCTAAATCCTCCTGAATATTCTCCCTTGAAGGGGATGGGGAGGGGATTATGGCCCACCACTGGGAAGCAGCTCTTCTGCCTACACATAACACAAATAAAAATATACACATGATGGATCACAGCATTTACACATTGCCCAACAACACATTCACAATAACAAACTACTTTATTTTATAAAGACACATACTAGGAACAACCAAGCCACCATGCTTCATGGGGGCCTCTGGGGACCTCTGGCCTATGGGTCTGGGCCCTGGTGGTTCCAGGTGTGGTGGCGGTGTTGGTTGGGAAGAAGGGGTTCTGGGCACCACAGGGTCGGGTGAGGCCATCGGGTGTTTGGCTGGGGAGCCTGTGGTTGCGCCAGCTGTGGTGGAGGCTGCTTTGGAGGCAACTGGGGAGCCTGGTGGTGAGGCTGGTGGTGGTACCTCGGCCTCCGCAGGGTCGTCCTCAGCTGGCGGTGAAGACATTACTGTTTGTTTGATGGTCAGAGTACAATACACATATGCATATGTCAGCCACAGGGACTTTGGGCGTCAATGACACATTTATTGTTTGGTTCCAAGGGGACTGCATTATCATGTGAACAATGGTAGCACGGTGATACATGTATGTGGCAGTAGTAGTATTGTCATTGGCACACATTCCACACAGGATAGAATTGTAGGGCCAATATGTTGTGGTGACACACTATTGTCACATCAAGCTTGGTCTGGCAAACATTTGTTTAATCACTTCACAAGACACATGGTGCCACAATCACAGCTCCACACTGACAGGATATTTTAGCACATACTGATCCATCATTAATGAGAGGAACAGAACATATTAGGAACCAGAGGTAACACTGAGTGTGTGTTTTGTTGGATGCAGGCAACAGTGACGTTAAGGGGACAATACTTATGTGTCCAATCAACAGAAGGCTATGGGGTGGTATATTTAGGGGTGATGGGACATTTTTACATTATGTGTGATGTGGTCCATAACATCACAAACAATATGCACATGCTGCCTTCAAGCTTGTTACACACCAATGTGTGTTGTTTGTAAAGTGTCCACAACAATGCTGCGGGTATGGCATGCTACACACATTACTGTGGAATGGCCAATGAAGCATGTATCTGCAGGGCCAGCACAAGAACAGTCATCATGCATCACCATCATGACGTCTGCCACACTATCTGACAGGGTCCACTTCCATTTGGACAATATCATGTACATTGTGTTGTGAGTACACATGAGTGTATGTGGTGTGAAATAATACTCACCACACAGTGTCTGGATGAGGGCGCGGATGGCGGAAATGCGGTCCCTCGCCTTATATTTCATGTCCGCCACCTTCTTGACGATCTGCTTAGGCGTCCGCATCACTCCCAGTCTCCTTAGCAGGGCCGTCTGCCCTTTGCGCACGATGCGCATCTTATGCAGGTGTGGGTGCTGATGAGGTAACTCGAACCAGTAGTCCAGCCTATCAAGGGAGTCAAAAAATATGAGGAGCTCTGGTTCTCCGCATGTTGCAGAGCGCTGTGTGGCAGCCATCTTTATGCAGGGGACTGGAAAGCACCTAGAAGGCAGGGCCGGATATCCAATGACGTACTGACGTCACGCTGCACAGTATGTACGCTGAGGAGACTTCAACGTCCGCAAAGGAGTCACCCGCACATAGTGGGTGACCACAAGAAATGCCGTGGCACCACATAAAATGCAAGTCGCCAACACTCATGCGTTGCACATGGCAGACATGTGACCATTATTATAATAAGGGGTTTGACATGTGTCTACATTTTGATACATGTGCGACATGTAGGATGGAACATTGCAACTAGCATCAATGACGACTTGACATGCTGGCATTGCACTATTTCGCACGCTATGTTTTTATTGGCACCTAGGTAATCCACCATAGTAAAAGGGTAAGTTTTTCAAAGATTACACTTGTATACATGCATTTGGTACAAATCACAAGAAGAAGAAGAAGAAAATGAATGTAGTGGTGTCCGCACAAATAAGCAAAGATGGTGCCTTTACCAGGGCCATCCAATTGCCAGACAATACTAGGCACCCATTAGCGTAGATGGGGCGCGGAAAACACAACCCACAGGCACATCTACAGCCTTGGTTGTGCGACCAGTTAAATCGCCAGCAAGATTGTTATTGCGGCATCACACTGCACGATCATGCCACATCGCTTATGCAACATCGCCTGATTTCATTGTCTGCACATACATCAGGCGATGTCGATCCAGCGATAAATTGCAGTAGCATCGCCCTGTTACAAGACACGACACACTCATGATATCAATTGCAATTCACCACACCACGTGAAATTGAGGCGTTATTGCAGGCGACATTGAGAGGTGACGTCTGATCCACCCAGCAGGAACTAGAGGAATCTGGCTGGATACAACTAACAGAAGATGACTGAAGACTTTGGCAGGTAAGTATTGTACTGCGGACAGGGAATATGTATTAATAATACCACAACTTCAGCAATATACACTGTATATATATATATATATATATATATACATATATATATACTAGCTGTGAGCCCGATGCAAATGCATCGGGTGTCTAGAATATTTTAAAAAAATTTTTAACATTTTCAAATAATATCCATATAAAGTATAGGGGGACTTGCGGCAGGTGCGGCAAGTGCGGTTTTGCACTTGCGGCAGGTGCAGCCGCGAAATAAACCACGGCTGACCGCGGTTTTTTTCGCGGCCGCACCTGCCGCAAGTGCAAAACCGCACTTGCCGCACCTGCCGCAAGTCCCCCTATACTTTCTATGGGGATTACCGCAACCGCGCCGCAAGTGCAGCGGTTATGCGGCAATCGCGGCAGATGCAGTTTTTTTCACCGCATCTGCCGCGATTTTGGTGGACATATGGTATGCGGACATATGGGGGGTGTGTGGTGACAGCGGTGGGGGGGGGGGGTGTGGACAGCGGGGAGCGTGGTTACAGGAGAGGCTCCGGAGCACTGTGTCAGCATGTGCTGACAGCAGCGGCTCCGGAGCGGGATCGGAGCAGGGGTGTGCGGACATATGGGGGGGGTGAGGACATATGGGGGGGGTGTGGTGACAGGGGTTGGGGGTGTGTGCTGACAGCGGCGAGGGGTCGCACGTGGTGACGTCACAGAGTGACAAAGGCACGGTCTTTTGCGGGGTCCGACACGGAAGTGCCTACGGCAATTATATAGTAGATAGAATACATACAGCAGTACCGGTGTGCAGCGGTGCCAGTGTGCAGCAGTGCGGGAGTCCAGGAAGAGACAGCAGGTGGGTGCAGTCAGGGGGGCTGGGGGACAGTGGCCGGGAGCGTTCAGGAGCAAGCCGGGGAACAGCGGGCAGAAGGAGGCTGGTGGAATAACAGCCATGTGTGGGCAGGAGGAGGCTGAGGAAGAGCGGCCAGGTGCGTGCAGGAGGGGGCCGGGGGACAGTGGCCGGATGCGGGCAGGAGGGAGGCAGGGAGACAGCAATCGGGTGCGGCAGGAGGGGGTCAGGGGGACAGCGGCCATGTGCGGGCAGGAGGGGTCCGGGGAACAGCGGGCAGAAGGGGGCAGGGGAACAACGGCCATGTGTAGGCAGGAGGTGGCCGAGAAAGAGCGGCCGGGTGCGTGCAGGAGGGGGTCGGGGAACAGCGGCCGGGTGCGGGCAGTAGGGGCGGGGGGCCTTCCTGGCCGCACCCGCCCGCTGTCCCCCGGCCCTCTCCTGCCCGCAGCACTGTGCTTAGCAGAGTTTACAGCAACTCAGTGGTTAGCAGACTTTATGCGGCTCAGTGGTTAGCAGAGTATACGGCGGCTGAGTGGTTAGCAGAGTATACAGGGTCTCAGTGGTTAGCACAGTATACACTGGCTCAATAGTTAGCACTGTAAACAGCCTCAGTGGTTAGCACTCTATGGTGGCTCAATGGTTGGCACTGTATATGGTGGCTCAATAATTAGAGCAGTAATGTGACTCAGTGATTAGCACTGTATACGGTGACTCAGTTGTTAGCACTGTATATGGTGGCTCAGTGGTTGGCACTGTATATGATGGCTCAATAATTAGAGCAGTAATGTGACTCAGTGGTTAGCACTGTATACGGTGACTCGGTGATTAGCACTGTATGGTGCCTCAGTGGTTGGCACTGTATATGGTGGCTCAGTGGTTAGCACTGTATATGGTGGCTCAGTGGTTAGCACTGTATATGGTGGGTCAGTGGTTAGCACTGTATGCTGGCTCAGTGTTTAGCACTGTACGGTGGCTCAGTGGTTAGCACTCTACGGTGGCTCAGTGGTCAGCACTATACGGTGGCTCAGTGGTCAGCACTGTACGGTGGTTCAGTGGTCAGCACTGTACGGTGGCTCTGTGGTCAGCACTGTACGGTGGGTGAGTGGTCAACACTGTACGGTGGCTCAGTGGTCAGCACTGTACGGTGGCTCAGTGGTCAGCACTGCACGGTGGCTCAGTGGTCAGCACTGTACAGTGGCTCAGTGGTTAGCAGTGTGTATGGTGGCTCAGTGGTTAGCACTGTATATGGTGGCTCAGTGGTCAGCACTATACGGTGGCTGAGTGGTCAGCACTGTACGGTGGTTCAGTGTCAGCACTGTACGGTGGCTCTGTGGTTAGCACTGTACGGTGGCTCATGTGGTCAACACTGTACGGTGGCTCAGTGGTCAGCACTGTACGGTGGCTCAGTGGTCAGCACTGCACGGTGGCTCAGTGGTCAGCACTGTTCGGTGGCTCAGTGGTCAGCGCGGAGGCAGTGTCAGCGGAGGACGGAGGCAGAGTGGTCAGCGGAGGACGGAGGGCAGAGTGGTGAGCAGAGGATGGAGGGCAGAGTTTATCAGCGGAGGACGGAAGGCAGAGTGGTCAGCAGAGAACGGGGGGGGCAGAGTGATCAGCGGAGGACTGGGGGGGCAGAGTGGTCAGCGGAGGGCAGAGTGGTCAGCGGAGGGTGGGGGGGCAGAGTGGTCAGTGGAGGGAAGGGTGGGGCAGAGTGGTCAGTGGCGGCCAGGGGGGCAGAGTGGTCAGCGGAGATCAAGGGGGACAGAGTGGTCAGCAGAGGCGGGGGGGGGGGCAGAGTGGTCAGTGGAGGCCAGGGGGGCAGAGTGGTGGCGAAATACTTACTTCCATCGCCATCTTGCATGTCGCCACTGTGAACAGGGCGAAACCAAGATGGAGGCCGGGAACTCTCGTGATACTTCCCGGCCGCCATCTTGGTTTCAATCTGTACGTGGCGGCGACATAGAAGAGAGCGGGCGGAAGACGGAGGCGGGTGCGTTCTGGTGGTAAGGCTACTTTCACATTACGACTTCTTTAAATCCGATGCTGTCCGAAATAAATCGGACAGCATCGGATCCAAACTGATCTCTGCAATCGGATGCCAAATAGGCATCCGAATCCTACTTTTTGCAGGATCAGTTTGGGCTGTCACGTAGCTCCTCCTCCTCTCTCCCTCCTGTCATCTTGCTGCCTCTCTGCGGCCCCCCTGTTTTGCCCTACTGTCCCCCTACTCTCTCCCTACTGTCCCCTGCTGTGCCCTCTCATGTGCCCCCCTCCTGTGCCCTCTCATGTGCCCCCCTCCTGTGCCCTCTCATGTGCCCCCCTCCTGTGCCCTCTCATGTGCCCTCTCATGTCCCCCCCCTCCTGTCCGCTCCTCATGTGCCCCCCTCCTGTGCCCTCTCATGTCCCCCCCCCTCCTGTCCGCTCCTCATGTGCCCTCTCATGTGCCCTCTCATGTCCCCCACCTCCTGTCCCCCACCTTCTGTCCCCCCTCATGTCCCCCCCAACATAACAAATGTTTATTCTCACCTTCCAGCGCTCCCTCGGCGTCTCCAGCTGCAGCCGATCGGGTGTGCAGGACCTGTGATGACGTCAAAAGCGTCATCGGTTACCGCGGTAACCGGTCATGTGACCCGATCAGCTGATCGGGTTCTGACATCATCACAGGTCCTGTTACCGAGCGAGCAGCTGCAGCTGGAGACGCCGAGGGAGCGCTGGAAGGTGAGAATAAAGATTTTTTATTTTTAAACACTTGATTTAACTTTAGTATGACGGGGCACAGGAGCACAGTGGCACAGGCTCCGGAGCACTGTGTCAGCATGTGCTGACAGCAGCTGCTCCGGAGCGGGGGCACAGGGACACAGGCTCCGGAGCACTGTGTCAGCATGTGCTGACAGCAGCTGCTCCGGAGCGGGGGCACAGGAGGGGCACAGGGGCAGAGGGGATGGCACAGGGACACAGGGGATGACAGCGGAAAGGGGTCGCAATGCCCGCTTCGCGGGCATTGCGACGGCTCGCAATGGCCGCTTCGCGGCCAATGCTTCGGCGTGATGACGTCACAGAGTGTGACATAGCCACGGCACGTCGGGGGCCGACATGAAAATGCCTTCGGCAATTATAGAGTAGATACGGTATAAAGCTGATGTGCTTTAATAATAAAAGCTCCACTTTTGAATATAAGACAGTCTTTAAAAATCATAATTACTGATATAGGTAGGACCGTAGACTTTATGTTGATCACTTGGTTATCTATTAGCTTACATGGCAAATTGTTTTAGAGCCATCAAATAGACAGTTATACAGTATAAGTGACCCATTTTTTGTTACAATCCATTATGTAACAGGGGGACACATTGAAATATGCATTCATTAAATCACTTACATCAACTATGCACCGCCTGTCATGCTATAAAGATGAGGTCAGATTGTTAATTTATATTCGCTTTCTCCCTGAAAAAAACTGCAAATCCTTTTGTGCTTTGAGATGTCTATCAATAAAATAATATAGTGAATTCTCTCTTCTGTTGCCAAGCCAACATTTATGTTTTACTACAGTTTTATATCAACGCAAGACAAGCTTCTAGTGACAATCCTGCAATTATCTTGAATAAACTAAGGTTGTGAAGTAACCCTCTATTAAACAGCCAATAGTCACTTCATAAACATCAATGCACTGTGCTATCTGAAGACAAAATACAATAATACATGGCAATATGGACTGCAGTACACAAGTTCAGTGACATACCAGTCTCTATTGCATGAGTGCAAACATATTTAACAAATTGTTTAACCCCTTACTAACTGGGCGATTTTTCATTTTTGCACTTTTGTTTTTTTTTTAGTGAGTTTTAGCGATTCCAATGATGTCATATTTCTCTTCCTGTGTTAGTAGGTCCAGTTCCCTTTGTTTCTATTCCCTGATTTGTGCATTTGAATTTACTCAATGAACTCAGCGAACTCACTTCAAGTGAACTCATTGAACTCAATGCCGGACTACCAGATTAGACTATGTGCACATTGAGCATTTGGTTGCAGACATTTCTGCACCAATTTTCATCTCCTGGCAGAAAAATGCATCAAAATTACGATGTATTTTGACCTGTTTTTTTGCATGTTTTTCCATGCATTTTTCATGCACTTTGGGTGGGAATTTGCTGCAAAATCACAGCTAACATTGACATGCTGCACCAAATTTACAAGGGAAAAAACAGAAACGTGCACAAAAACTTCAGAATCCTCATTGACCTTGTTGGCTTGAGGATGTGCATGGCTAGGGTCACACTTAAATCTAGAATTGCGTTCACCGCATCCAGATCCGGATGCGGTGGACGCAAATGTCTTCCGACAAGCAGCAATCTGGGTATCGGATTGCTGAAGCTGCAATCCGATAACCGGATTGCTTATGTAATCCTGAGTAATCTGGTTACTGGATAGTTTGCTCATCCCTGCTGCGCTGTTCGAGGTCCTGAAGCCATTTACAGTAGATCTATGGGCTACTCACTACAGATAAACTCATTGAACTAACCTCAGGTAAACTCATTGAACTCAATAAGTAGGAAGCCCAGCACCATTAAAGTCAATAATCTGGTAATTCTGCACCACTAAAATCAATGCTCGATTATGGGAATTGAGGTCAATGAGTTCACCTGAGGTGAGATCATTGAGTTCAGTGAGTTTACCTTGGATGAGTTCACCTGAAGTCAAAGCTTCACCTGAAGTCACCTGAAGTTGGCCATTACATGGCAGATACAGTAAAATCTGCCGGATCTTCCACGAATCAGCAAAAGCGATGATGTGAAAACATTCTAAAATTTTTGGTCATGCTCATCTAATCCAGTGCTGATGAACAAATTAACTTCCATAGACTGAGGGCTCTGCTCTGCACAGGCTACATGTAACATGCTGTGGTAAAAGCTCAGATTACAGTCCCACATACACAAAGCTGGCACCATGGATACTACTGTATGCCTTCCACTGGGATGAGCCCATAGTTTATATATGCAGAGAGATAGTTTTATCAGTGTGTTAGTGTACAGTATTATTAGAAAGTCCCGGTCTGTGTAGCTGCATTGCTATGGGAACAGCTCCACACCTCAGCCTGCTCAGTCTCAGGAGCTGTTACTGAACAGAGAAGATGTGCTCTACCAAGTGACAGCAATGCATTATGGGAGGTGAGCAGTAGCGTAGCTAGAGTCTGATGGGCACCGGTGTGAAATTTAGACCTGGGCCCCTCAGCACATGTTGGTCAATTGTACAGGCCCTGTTTAACGTTCTAAATCCTATAATGACTCATGAATTGACCCCTATCCCCTTTATTATGTATTAATGTCCCTCATCCTAGAATATAGCCCTTATCCTGGTATATATGTCCCCCGTCCTGGTATATATAGTCTTGCTCCTTCCACCACCATAGTCCTCCAATTGTTATAATGCATCCCCTTATTCCCCCAATATTTACAATGTACCCCCATAGTCCTCTACGCATTATAATGCATCCCATTGTCCCCCATTTATAAGGTAGCCCCCAAGTCATCCAAGTATTATTATGCACCCCATTTTCCACCCTCCATACGGTATAATGCAGCCTCAAAACCCTACATACGGCATAATGCATCTTCATATTCCTTCAGATACTATAAAATATCCTCACAGCCCTCAATATTATATAATGAGCCTTATAGCCCGCCATACAGTATATTGTAGCCTCATATTTCTCCATATAGTGCAGCCTCAACTCTCCACATAGTGCACCCTCCTCTCTATATAGTGCAGCCTCATATAGTGCAGCCTCTTCTCTCCATATAGTGCAGCCTTAGGCTGGGTTCACATTTGCGCACGATGTGCGCTGTGAACATCGCGTTCTTGAGCGCAGCAAGACGCAGGCACTATGCGCTCCTATGTTTTACATAGGAACGCATAGTGCCTGTGTGTACCTGTGCTCAGTTGCATTTGCGTTCGGCTGTCCACAATTTATGCACATGCCGAACGCAACATGTTGCATTTTTGTGCGTAGCTGTGTGCTTGCTTTATGCACATGCAGACAGCTGCGCACAAACAATGAATGAAAGTGAATCTGTGCGCATTGCCATCTGCTGGCAAGCACACAGACGCTGCGGATGATGACCTTCTCCGAGGTCATCTACAGGTGAATCCTGTCCCGCAGTTCTCTTCTTCTTTCCTCTTCGTTCGTCTTCTTTATTCTTCTTTCCTCTTCTTTCTTCTTCTTCTTTCTTCTTCTTTCCTCTTCTTTCTTCTTCTTCTTTCTTCTTCTCCTGTCATCTTCTTTCTTCCTCCCTGCCGCTGCCGCCGCTGGTTTAAAATAGCCGGCGGGAAAGCCAGCAGTTAAGTTGGCTTTCTCGCTCTGCTATTTCAAATGAACAGCTGATGCTGTCGCATCAGCTGATCATTTGTATTTGGCAGAGTAGGAAAGCTGGCCGTGAAGTGTTTTCACCATTGGCTTTCCCGCCAGCTATTTTAAACCAGAGAAAGGAAGAGATCAGCGGTGGCCGGGAGCAGAGATCTCTGCCACTGATCTCAGCCTCCCGGCCGCCGCCGCCGCTGATTGGGTGGCAGGGCGGCTCGCAATCACATTTTCATGT
The DNA here is from genome assembly GCA_033576535.1 of Allobates femoralis. Classification (NCBI taxonomy): domain Eukaryota; kingdom Metazoa; phylum Chordata; class Amphibia; order Anura; family Aromobatidae; genus Allobates; species Allobates femoralis. The sequence continues at coordinate 104,162,555 of JARQOC010000002.1, read as the reverse complement.
GAATGCATGTGGACAATCTCTGCTGCGTTCACATGAAAGTGTTTGGGTTCGGCACTGCGTATGCGTATGTGCTGCATACGCTGCAGTGCCAAACGCAAATGTGAAGCCAACCTTATATGGTGTAGTCTCCTCTCTCCATATAGTGCAGCCTCATATAGTGCTGCCTCCTGTTGCCATAGAGTGCAGCCTCCTCTCTCCATATAGTGCAGCCTCATATAGTGCAGCCTTCTCTCTCCATATAGTGCAGCCTCATATAGTGCAGCCTTCTTTCTCCATATATTACAGCCTCCTCTCTCCATATAGTGCAGCCTCATATGGTGTAGCCTCCTCTCTCCAAATAGTGCAGCCTCAAATAGTGAAGCCTCCTCTCTCCATATAGTGAAACCTCATATAGTGGAGCCTCCTCTCTCCAAATAGTGCAGCCTCAAATAGTGCAGCCTCCTCTCTCCATATAGTGCAGCCTCATATAGTGCAATATCCTCTCTCTATATAGTACAGCCTCATATAGTGCAGCCTCCTCGCTCCATATGGTGTAGCCTCATATAGTGCAGCTTCCTCTTTCCATATAGTGCAACTCTCCATACTGTATAATGCACCCCCATCCATTCACTCTCCCATAGTCCTCTGGCCACCGTGTACTCAAAAAAATACATCTGTACTTACAGTGGTGTTCAAAAGTCCTGCATAGGCATAGGATAAATTGATTTTTCAAGTTTTAAACTTTTTCTGTTGAATATCTTTGATACTAATATAACATATTATATATGGTTTTGTTCAGAATACAATTTTGCATTCTCTCCCTGTAATATTTTTAGCTTTTGAAGCAGTTTTGCCTGAAATTATTGCCACAATATGGGAATTGAAAGCACAACTAAATATTGTACAGCTTCAGATCCAAAATTAGCCAATCACAGATGAGGTTCTTGTGACCAATCATGGCATGAGCCCAGTTGCAGCCGCAACCCCTGCAACCACAATCGATACACCCCTGGAGGTGAGAGAAGCTGCGGAAATTACACGCAAAGCTGGAATACGCTGGCCACGCCCACACACAGTGCTGACAGATTCTGACCATGCCCACACATAGTGCTGTTGCTCAAAAGTGCTGATGTGGGCTTCACCGTATTTTTGTATGGCAGCCAGGTACAGCCGGCAGAAACGGGCTGCCCCCAACCCTCACCTGCCCATTTGTACCTGCCTGGAAACAAAAACATGGGGAAGCCCTTTTTTTTAAATTATTTCATGAATTTCATGAAATAATTAAAAAAAAATACATGGGGTTTGCGCTATTTTTGTGTCCAGCCAGGTACAACTAGGCAGCTGGGGCCTGGAATCCACAGCGCAGGTAGGCCCAAGCTTTCTGGGCCCTCTCCCCTGCTGCGAATTGCAGTCCGCAGCCACCCCAGAAAATGGCACTTTCATAGAAGCGCCATTTTCTGGCGCTGTACCCAACTCATCCAGGGCCCTGGTGCATTGGCTCACTGGGTAATAAAGGGGTTAGGGCCAGCTTTGTATTATCAGCTGGCACCAAGCCCGAAATTTATGGGGCCCCGCCAATATTAGACATGACCGCCATGAATTTCTAGTAAAGTGTTAAAAAAAAAAACACAGCACAGAGATAAAAGTTTTATTATAAATAATCAAAACAACACTTAGAGAATCCATCTTTATTAAAAAAAAATTATATTCCGTCCGACATAGTCCAATCCAGTCTTCTTCTTTAGCTCAGCTACATCTCTGTTAGAGAACATCTACTAGAGATGTAGCTGAGCTCTGCACCTGGCAGTGGGAAAGTTCATGTGAGTTCATGCTGCCTGAACTCACATGAACCCTGACAGCACTGCGCGGCTACTTAAATGAACAGCTGATCAGCATCAGCTGATACCTTAGGTATTCATTTGAAATAACCAGCGGGAAAGCCGTCAGTGAGAAGACTTCACCGCCGGCTTTCCCGTTCTGTGCTGCGCTCCCCGCTCCCCTGCCGCCTCTCTGCCAAATCCTAAATTCGGACCAGGTGGCGAGTGCAGGTCCAGGGAGCAGGGAGGGGGCATCAGGGAGCGGGGAGTGCAGCACGGAACGGGAAAGCCGGCAGTGAAGTCTTCTCATTGCTGGCTTCTCCGCCTGGGTCCTTCACTCCCCGCTCCTTGTGCTGCACTCCCCACCTGTTCCTAACTTAGGATCGGGGTGGGAGGCGGCGGGGCGAGAGGAGGATCAGGACAGGAGGCTGTGGGGGACCACAGTATCGGGACGGGAGGAGGAGGATCAGGCTGAATGATTATTTAAAAGCTGGCGCCTTTTCACCGCCGGCTTTCAAACAATCATGCACCCATTTCAGCCTTTTCCTCACCCCCCAGACCACTGTGTAGGGTCCAGCTGAGGAATTATTTGCATTTCCCATTGACTTACATTGTACTCATTACTCCTAGCGAGTAATCACAAGGAAAGTTGCGGAGTAACGAGTAGCCCTAGTACCGTACTATTCGGCGAGTACCGAATAGTAACGAGTATACTCGCTCATCCCTAGAAATGACATTTACACTTTAAGTCAAGTCTGGTCCAAACTGCACTTTCTTTTACGTCCAGCCTGACATGATTTAGTTTTGAAGAAGGAGTGAATGCTGCTCCGAAATGCGTAGATAAAAATCACCAACATATTTATCCGAGACTTATGACTGATTCTGGTTCATAGATGTTCATTCCTCATAGTGGCTGCAGCAGTCATGGGTACACGCTAACATATGTGGTTGTGACTTTCACAACCACCCCAGGTGAACTCTGAAGTTTAACTTACTTTCCTACTAGGATAAGGCTAGGGTCACACTTGCAGATTTTACATGCATTTTTGAAGACCTGCGTTTCTAAACATGCATGTAAAAACACACCCATAGTCCCCCATGCAAAAAATGCATGCCCCAATAGCAAAAATGCATGCCTAAAGTGCCATGCGTTTTTGGCATGCGTTTTTGCACTTATGTGAGGAGCTGCCTTCAAAAACGCATGTACCATTAGTACCATTTAGTACCATGCAAAAACGCATGCGTTGTTAAAACAGCACCAAACAATGGTGCCATATACTATTTTTTGGTGCTGATTCAAAAACGCGTGGAAAAACGCATGGGTGTCTAAAGGCACCTAAAAAAAACCATGCAGAAACGCATGCTTATTTTTAAGGCACCAAAAAAAAGCATGCCAAGTGTGACCCTAGCCTAAGACTCTATTTGCACTATTGTCTCTTCCAGCTCTTTTGTTAGATACATATTTTAATATTAGATGTGCACACACACCATGTTAACATAGCGGCCAGATGAAGGTGTTTCTGTTTTGGGTTTGACTCTGACTAGATGTTTGGGTCCTATTCCATTTTGTAGATGTCATGGCTTTCCTTTTACAAATTTGATATGAAAGGTCTCATTTTATTTTTTGGATACCTCTTTTAATTGTCATTAGATAAAAGTTTGTTCTTGGTCGTAAACTGGCATGTAGTAACTTCATTGCATAGCATTTTTGGTTTCTTGAAATAATATTAAAAAATAAATAACAATAGAATATTAAGGTTTGGCTACTGTTTGACTATTTGTAATGGACAATCATAGACACCACAACAATACTGCTAGCTAATGTGGTGAAATAATTTCTGTGTTTGATGTGAATTAAAGAGGACCTGTCACCCCCACTCCTGGATTTCAATCTAAATGCAGCACTGAATACAGCTTGTCTGCTGCATTCAGGCAAGGGGTCCTGCATGTGTCTATGTACTGTGTATCCCAAGATATAGCCTTAGTAAAACTCACTGTTAGGCTGGGGTCACACTTGGCATGAGTTTTTTTAGTGACTTTAAAAAACTCATGTGTTTTTCCATGCGTTTTTTCATGTCAGCATGCGTTTTTTAAGGTGTGTGATGGCACTCTGCGTTTTTGGCTGCGTTTTTAAATCTGCACCAAAAAATAGTGCATGCACTATTTATGGTGCGTTTTGAAAAACGCATGCGTTTTTGTAGAAAACGCTTGCGATTTTTAACATGGGACCCTATGGAAAACGCATGCAAAAACGCATGGTAGATTAATACCATTTAGTGCCATTCAAAAACGCATGCGTTTTACATAGGAGCCCATGTTAAAAAAACGCATGCGTTTTCTAAAAACGCATGCGTTTTTTTAACATGGGTTCCTATGGAAAACGCATGCGTTTTTGAATGGCACTAATTGTACATGCGTTTTTGCATGCGTTTTCCATAGGGGCCCATGTTAAAAAACACATGCGTTTTTGGAAATGCACCAAAAACGCATGATACTGTCACACATGTTTTTGCTATTAGGGCATGTGTTTTTTATCATGGGGGCCTATGGGTGCGTTTTTACATGCGTTTTTGAAAACGCAGGTCTCCAAAAATGCTTGTAAAAAACGCAAGTGTGACCCTAGCCTCAGAAGTCAGAAGGACATTCCCTGGGGCTGGAGTCAGCTCGATGCACGGGGGTCATTGCCGCCCCCTGCCACTCTGTGCTGCCTTCTTCCTTTATCTCGCCTCCTCCCTCATGTCTTTTGATCCATCCTCGCCTGTCCCGCCTCCTGCCCCTGACATCAGCGCTTTTGCCCTGGAAATCTGGCGCTGCTTGCTGCCACATTTGCCGCCTAATGGCTGCACTTGCGGTACACTTGCGGCAAGCACCATGCCTTCTCTATGGCGCTTGCGGCAAGTGTGGCAAGTGCGGTATTGCCACGATCCGGCACTTGAGGCAGTTGCGGCCTGTGAAAAAAACGTGGTCAGCTGTGTTTTTTTGTGCGGCCGCAACTGCCGCAAGTGTCAGATCATGGCAATACCGCACTTGCCGCAAGCCCCATAGAAGATGCATGGTGCTTGCCTCAAGCGTAGCCATTAGGCGGCAGATGCGGTTTTCTGTCTGGATTTGCTGGACCTGGACAGAAACATGGGTGTGAAAGGGGTCTTACTTATTCGTAAAACACTTTGGATTTCATTGTTGTTATAGATTAAAAAATAAATAGAATCAAAATTGTGATCAGAACAATTGTGCTTTGTCTAAGAAGACATATCAACAACTACCTGCATTCTTCCAGAGTAGCTTGTTGTGTAAGACTAAACATCTCAAATAATTGCAGATATTTTATTAACACAAAATATTAGACCTGGCATTGGCTCCCAGATAATATTCCTCTTTGTTCTAGTGACAACAGATTACATCAATAACAATACAGCTAATACTTCATTACTTATCAGGAACATATAAGCTTTTGTATCTGCATTCCCATGTGTGAAATATCCCTGCAGCTGCAGCATTTATGTTGCTCTTTTTTCTGGGAAATACCCTCTTGAGAACAACATGGCCAAATGTCATATTTCAGATCCTCTGGTTTTTACTTAGCTTAGCCTCTGGCCTCTAATTCTGGCTCTGATCCTTCAGTTTCAGCTGCAGCTAGGAAATTACTATGCTAATGGCTATGTTACAATCTGGAGATAACATTGTGCCCTTGTGCCACCAAGGCTTATAGCAACTGTTAACTGATCGCTTAAAGATTTGCCAATTATTCTTGGACATGCCAAGATCTGAGTTCTATGTAAATGTATCTATTAAATGACAGTACTACAGATGCGGAGTTAATGTATTCAATAAGAAGGATTAATTACATGATTTATTGATACTTTTTACTCTTTCTTTTAAAACTTAGCCTAATTGGAATCTTGAATGTTATAACTGTTTTTGTCAAACACTAGAAAGAGAAAGAGAAGTGCAATAGGGTCTTATCATTTATAAGTGTAGGGAGTAGATCTAACTAGCCATTCACCTGGGGGGATTGTGTAGCACACAACTAGGGTCAAGGCGTGAGAGGATGGCTGCTCAAGGACCACACCTCGAAACCATCAACGTAGTGCAAATTTACACAGGATGGACGGTGTTCACGGACCTGCGCTGCACTGTATATGTCAAAAAAGGATCAGACGTTGTTCATCACTAGAGTTTTATTACCGACGCGTTTCAGAGTTAGTCCTAACTCATTCATCAGGGAATAATGATTCCTAATGTGCAACCTAGTGTGAAAGGGGCCTTATTCAGGTTCCTATAATAATGTGTTGGTGAAATTAAATCTACATGTTTGTACAGTTCTGTGAGTTTGAGGTTTATGTTGATGCGTGAATAGAGCCGAGCTCTGGTGCCTGGGAGGATTTAGTTTCAGAGTTAGTCCTAACTCATTCATCAGGGAATAATGATTCCTAATGTGCAACCTAGTGTGAAAGGGGCCTTATTCAGGTTCATATAATAATGTGTTGGTGAAATTTCATCTACATGTTTGTACAGTTCTGTGAGTTTGAGGTTTATGTTGATGCGTGAATAGAGCCGAGCTCTGGTGCCTGGGAGGATTTAGTTAGTGGTGTATCTTCTATTAGCTCATCATTGGGACAGTAAGATTTGGCTTTAAAGGACATAGTTACCAACATTTCTGGGTTCAATTTAGCTATATCTTCTAACCCTACCACTTTCCCTCGAATAAATATCCTCAACCTTCTAATTTGACCCCAAAACACCCATTTCATAGGTAGGGTTTACATAATACTTGCAACCTTCTGCCAAGGTATCCTCAGAAATTCAGGACAGTTGGCAAATATGAAAGAGGTTGTCTAGTGTTTTGATATTGAGGAGTATCCTTAGAATATTTAGTCAATATCAGAGAGGTAGGTATTGGATACCCAGCACCGCCACCGATCAGTTGTTTCCAGCTACATCGCCAGCCGGATGTACACAGTGAAAAAGCTGGAAAAGCTTGGCTTGATTTACTGCATAGTGGATGCTGCCAAAAAGTTTAGCACATCTCCTATTTAATTTACATTTTTCTGCACATTTAGTTTTAATAATTCTTCTTTTGAAACAGAGAAGGTTTTATGAAAGCAGCTCAATATTAATGTTGCCACTTTTGCAATTTTTAAAAACAAATCCCCTATGTGCTTCAAGTGTGCTATTTGACTTGAACAAAAGCCTAAGAAATTAAGAAACACTTTGTAGATTTTGGGGTGTACTTTTTATTAGGAGGTCAAAAATTTTTTTCTAAAGACCACATTTTGTAAATTTTTGCCAAAGAACCTACATGGTGGTTTAGTGAGCATTTAACCACACAGTTTTTACATATAGTTCATTTATTTTAATTGAGTTATAAAAATGAAAATCAATAATTTGTGATTTATGCCTATAAATTTTTATTTGCACAAGGAATATATGATGCGAAGCAGTCTATGTAATTTATTTTATTACAGCAATACCCTTTTTTTTTTAAACTGAGATTTTTATTGAAGGTATATAAAACACATAAACAAACATGGAGCAACAATCCAAGTGATTACCAAAGCAGAAATACGCCATCCAAACTCCTCCTCTTGCAGGGGGAGGGCCGAACAGACATAAACCAAAAATACACCACAGAATCTAATCAGATAAAAAGTGAGTCAAGTAACAACAAATACAACTACGACAGGAAAAAAAATGGAAGGAGTGAAGGAAGAGGGAGGAAGGAAGGGGATATGTCTCTGGGGGTGTTGACCGCATAGATCCTCACTTGCAGCGAAGTAGTCCAAAGGAGACTAAATGACATAAAAACGTTCAACCAAGGCATTCAATAAAGCAGTAAGGTGTTCCATCCATTTTACATCCGAGATCCTACTCAGCAAGTCTCGAAAGGATGGGGCCCCGGCCATTTCCAACAGAGAGTGATTAGGCACCTAGCCTCCCTAAGAATGGTAAGAAGGAGTTTGGATGCAAGCTTGCCCATACCCTTCAAGCTACTAGTGTTTAGGAGGTAAACTAAGGGATCTAGTTCTGCTTTACTGTAAAGGACCTCACTTATCAAATCTCTAACTTATGTCCAGTAGTCTTTAATCTTCGGCCAGGACCAAAAGATGTGGAAAAATGAACAAATTTTGCCACAACATCTCTAGCAGGTGTTGGGGGGAGAGAGGGGTTCAGCTTGTTAAGGAAATCTGGTGTGTGATACCAGAACATGATTACCTTGTATTGTTTTTCTCTATATGATGTACAAATCGATGTCTTTGCAGCTCTATCCCGTATATAGTACATTCTTGGGGAGAAGCCCGCCTATTCAGCAAGTGCTCCCACCTATGCATGTGGAGAAATCTCCCATTGGGCCCCTCCTGCTGTGTGTTGATCAGCCTATAGAGCTCCGAGATCAGCCCCTTCGGTTGGTCCCTCCTACAAATCTTCTCAAAGTCCTTTGGGACAGAAACTGGTCCATATAGAGAGTTAGCAAAATCTTTTATTTGTAAGTATTGGTAAAATTCCTGGTTTGTTATTGAAAAATTAGTTTTAAGATAATCAAAAGTGTGGATCTTCCATTGAAAACTCAACACTGTTAGGGATCAGGGGTTGGTAAATAAATCATACCAATGGGGAACAGGGAGATGTCATGACAAATTAATGTGTGCTGGATATCCAGAGATCTTTAGTGAATTGGATAAGGTCCAAAAGGGGAGGGTGTGTTCTAACCTGCTCTGTAGGCCATAAGAGGGAGTAGGGGTGGATCGGAGAGGGCTAAATTTTCTCAATCTCAGCCCACTTATTGCAGGCCCACAGTGACTTCCAAGAAATAATCTTTCTGAGGTGGGTGGCCCAGTAATATTTAGTAATATCTGGGAGCGATAGCCCTCCACTAAGTTTATGAGCAGTAAGAACCACTTTGGCTATTCTGTGTCTCTTGTTATTCTAGATGAATCTCATAATAGCTGCTAGAATAGCTTTAGGCTCTTTCAGCAGGATTTTTACTGAAAGGGTCTCAAAGTGGTAAATTAACTTGAGTAAAAGATGCACCTTAACCGCCACCATCCGACGCATCCGTGAGAGGTTAAGGGGTATCCCTCTACTCAATAAAGCCTTCAATCCTTTAAGCAGAGAAGGGTAGTTGAGTTTGTATAGGGTATCATAAGAGGAAGTCAGATTAACCCCTAGGTATCTGACTATGTCTGTTTTTTATCTGAATTTAAAATTCAGAGGTAGGTGATCTAGCATTTCGAGGGGAGGTTCAAAGGTAATACCTCAGTTATGCTTGAGTTTATTTTATATCCTGAGAAATGGCCATACTCTTCCAGAGATCTCATGAGGCAAAGGAGGTTCACATGCATGTTGGTGCATGTAAGAAGGATGTAGTCCACAAATAAAGATATCTTGAATTACTTACTCCCTCCTTTACCCCCGAGATGTCGAGATTTTGACATATAACCACTTTCAGAAAGCTCGATACACATTGCAAAGATGAGGGGAGAGAAGTGGCACCCCTGCCTGGTACTGTTAAAAATGGTAAAGAGTGAGGAAATGTGCAAAGGAAGTCTAATTGCGGCCAAGGGGTAATTGTAAAGGGACTTTAGTGCCAGCAGGAAGTTGCCTGAAATGCCAAATGCCTTCACAGTCTCAAAATGAATGGGCCAATTAAGGCCATCAATGTTCTTCTCTGTGTCAACCCTTAGCATTGGCTTCTGCTGTTTCCTCCAATTCGAGACATCCACCAAGTCGATCACCACTCTGGTGTCCCCCCCCACTACCCGGCAGCAGGGGATAAACCCTGCCTGGTCTTTATGAATGATCTGGGGTATCCAGCAGTTGAGCCTGGCTGCCAGAAGCTTGGTGAATATTTTGAAATTGGAGTTCAGCAGGGCAATAGGTCTATAATTGATGCAGTCCAAAGGTCTCTCGGTGGTTTAGGGATGAGGATCAGATGAGAATGGAGCATAGTGTGTGGGATAGGGGAACCTTGTAGTAAGGAATTAAAAAGGTTAGACAAGTAGGGCAGTAGCTCTTTGGAAAATGTTTTGTAGTAAAGGTATGTCAGACCTTCAGGTCCGGGTGATTCTCTCTGGGGCATAGATTTCAGAGTATCCTCCAATTCCTCATGTGAAATAATATTATTAAGTGCAGTCATCGCCTCCTCCGGGAGAGTAGGGAGTTTAAGGGTGCAGAGATACTCCTCAAGTGCTCTACTACGGGGGAGCTATGCAGATTGTATAATTTTTTATAATATTTATAAAAAATTGAAGAAGGGTTATAATGGATAGTGCCCTCATCATCATGAGGAGCTTGTGGACATGAAGACGAGATACGTTCTTTTAATTGGCGGGCCAATAAGAAGTGCACCTTATTGCCTCTTTCATAAAACCTCTGCTTGGAGAAGATCAGCAATTTTTCTATTTTGCTATTAGATAAGTCTTTCTTTTTTTCTGTTTTTGATTATTTTTTTCAATGTTGCTAGCTAAGGAGACGTAGACAATTCAGTTTCCCATTGTTTAAGTTGTAGGGTGAGCACAACGTGTTGAGCCACAGCACACATTTTAGCTCTGGTCCCCTCCCTGTTGCAGTGGCTCCTCATAACGGCTCTGTGGGCTTCCCTCAGAATGGCTGGTGAGGATGCCAACACCTCGTTAAGTTAGAAATACTCCACCAGATGTTCTTGCAAAGAGGCCCTGATGGCGAGGTCCTTGATCAAAAACTCATTCAAATGCCATTAGCATGGTCTAGTTGGTGATTAGGACTGTCTAAGGTCCGGAATCAAGGGGGAGTGGTCGGACCAGGTTATAGAACCCAGCTCCACCTTTTCCGTTTGCCCAAAAGTCTGGGAGTTGACAAAGAAATGATCTATTCTAGTAAAAGTCTGGTGTGGGGGATAATAGAAGGAAAAGGCTCTTTTCCCAGGATGGTCCACCCTCCATGCATCATAAAGTGCCTCCGCCCTAATCATTTGCCTAATTTTCCTCATTATTTTTTTTAGAGCCTCTGAAGGAGGGTGCCCCCTGACAGAAAGCTTGTCAAAGGTCTAAAAAAACAGAGCATTGAAATCACGGCCCAAAAGCATAGCGGTGGGTGGAAGTTTTATGATTAAAAAGAGGACCCTCCTCAGGAAGTGAATCTGGCCAGTATTGGAGATATAGATCTTGGCTAGTATGAACGGGTGGACCCCCAGTAGAGCTTCCAGTATCTCGAACCTGCCTCCAGGGTCGCAATGTGAGCTAGTGATTTGGATGGGACAATTGGAAGATATCAGAATTGCCACCCCACCCTTTTTATTATTGGAAAAAGCAGACTAGAATCTAGGATAGTGGTGGGCCGCAAAGTTGAACTTACCTGATTTGTCAAATGTGTCTCCTGGATATAAGTAATACCTGCCTTTAGGGAATGCAGTTCCACTAGGGTCAGATTTCTTTTTCTGAGGGAGTTGAGACCCCTCACATTAAAAGATACAATACGAGCAATATCGATTACATGGGGTATATGGAGTATTGAGGATTACATCTGTGTTTACTCGATCGACGTAACCATAACACATCACGTTCAAGGGTTGGGTCCACATGAGAATACCCAAGACCTCCAGAGCCAGGTGGAAGGAGAGGGTCTGACACAACACATTGGGAAGAAACAACTGGGGAGGTCGGTAGACAGCAACAGTTAAAGTACAAGTTCAATATGCAGTTTGTAAATATGAAAACTAACATTTCCCAGAGTTCAACTTGGCTGGAGATCAAATTCCAGGAACTGCCCAGGCTCCTCCATACCAATGGGAAAATAGAAACATTATAATGCCCTTGTTGATCCCTAGTAGTAACCTTTGGGAGGGAGCCCTCAGGACGATTGTCAAGCCAGGCAGGATGAATAGAAAGAGGGAAAACAAAAAGAACTAACTCCCCCTTAAAGGGATCCTATGACCATCAAAACGCCTCCTAAGCTACCAAAACATGTCCCTGCAGCATATTATCACTAATCTCACACTCCTTTTGTCTCCTAAAAGCATCCTGTGAAAGTGCATAAAAATGTTTTAATACTAACTCATTAGTGATTATAATTAGCAGGGGCTATATTCTTTAGCCCCTAGGGCGTGTTTTGCAGGCTCCAGGATCCACCCTCTCTCTGTCTGTGTGCTCTGCTTGTGCAGGCTTTACCCTCCCCCCTCTCTATCACTCACAGAATACAAATCATTAGTCCTGCCTCCAGCTCCACATCACAGCAGCACAGACAGAGAGAGGGTGGATGATTTAGGCTGCAAAACAACACGCCTTAGGGGCTAAAGAATATAGCCCCTGCTAATTATAATCCCTAATGAGTAAGTATTAAAATGTTTTTATGCACTTTCACAGGATGCTTTTAGGAGACAAAAGGAGTGTGAGATTAGTGATAGGATGCTGCAGGGACTTGTTTTGATAGCTTAGGAGGCGCTTTGGAGGTGACAGGATCCCTTTAAATGGGAGAAGCAGCCTCCCACCATCACCAGCAATACTGACTCAGAGCCAAACATCTGGTCTGAGAGTTACAAGGTAATCAGCCTTTTCTAATCAGACATTTAAACTTTGCAAAATCAGATAACAGCCATTGTCGAGGCAGGGGATATGCACAAAGAGATCCCCAACATATGGATCTATGGTGTGCAAATCATGTCGCTCACATTATAAAGGGTCCAGGTCAGCAAGGGCAGGCGGAAGAAGGCAGTGCCCTATCCATCCTCCCACCCAGCTTCTCCTCTCCTCCCCTCTGGACCACACCAGCATTTGGAGTTCCCAGTCTGATATTTTGACTGTGGGTAGTTCCAGGGACTCGCAGAAAGCAGGAACTACCACAGGTGTGCGTAGAAGGGCTAAGCTTCCTTCCCGGCGAGCAATTAGGGCAAAGGGAAAACGACATCTGTATGAATCGCTGCCGCAGGGCGTGACGAAGATTAACTTGAAACGTACGTAGGCGCGGTGTGGGTGGCACTCTGTATACACTGTGGAAAGATAAGTGAGAGGTAAGCGGTGCGGCAGCGATATAGATAGCTTTAGGGGGGAGGCACTTTGCAATTAACCCCTGCAATGCTAGTTGACAAAAAGAGCATCTCACTTATAGAATTAATGGTAGCACATAGAGGAATTTCAGTTGTAACATGCACCTTAGTAATTATAATACAAGGGATAGTGTATGTTTACAATTAAAGTGATTCCACAGATTGTGCCCCAATAACAGTGGCTGAGTACACTCATATATGAAATATTTTATATATATAATTTTATGTAATAATTTTAACTATTGCTTATAATTGGTACCTTAATAAAAATTGTAATAGAATTGTGTTCCAAAAATATAGAGAATATATATGATTAAGTGTTGTAGTTTCATATATCATCAGTGCACCTCAGGTGAGGCAACACAGATGATTTTGGGGATACATTGGTTGTATATTTTGTATGCACAGCACTATGCTGTATATACAGGTCCACACTATATACATACAGTATATTGATACACTAATACAGCATGTAGTGAGGACCTGTATATCTATTATATAATTGCGAATAGCTTTTTTGCCCCCGGCGTGGTCATGTGGATATGCGCGAAGCATTGGCCGCTAAGCGGCCATTGCGAGTCGGCGTGGTCATGTGGATACGCGCGAAGCATTGGCCGCGAAGCGGCCATTGCGAGCACTTCTAAGTCGACTCGCAATGCAAGCCGGCGTGGTCATGTGGACACGCGCGACGCATTGGCCGCGAAGCGGCCATTGCGAGCACTTCTAAGTCGACTCGCAATGCAAGCCGGCGTGGTCATGTGGACACGCGCGACGCATTGGCCGCGAAGCGGCCATTGCGAGCACTTCTAAGTCGACTCGCAATGCCCGCGCAGCGGGCATTGCGAGTCAGAGACTCGACGTACTAGAATCCCGATGCATGTGCATCGGGCTCCCAGCTAGTAGAGTATAATCTTATATATTTTCTTAAAATATGATATATTTAGAAATATACAGCTACAGAATGTTTTACCAATTCCTGCATTTTGATGTACTATTACATTAAAGGACTTAAAGGGACTTTGTCACCAGGTTTTTGTCATCTCATTTGACAGCAGTATAATGTAGAGACAGAGACCCTGATTCCAGTGATATGTCACTTACTGAGCTGCTCGCTGTCATTTTGATAAATTTACTGTTTTCTCTGCTGCAGATGTAGCAGCTCATGAATGTGCTGGACGACTTGAGTAGTTCTAAAATGATAATCTCCAGCTGATTAAACAGTGATTTTATCAAAACTACACTGAGCAGCTCAGTAAGTGACACATCGCTGGAATCAGGATTTCTGTCTCTAAATTATGCTGCTGTCAGATGAGATGCCAAAAACTTGGTGACAGAGTCCCTTTAAGTCCTTTAATGTAATAGTACATCAAAATGCAGGAATTGGTAAAACATTCTGTAGCTCTATATTTCTAAATATATCATATTTTAAGAAAATGTAAAATCTTTTTGTACAATCCAAAAGAAAATGAAAAAAAAAGAAACCTCTGCCATTGACACATTTATGGCTTCTATTAACTTGTTCAGTTTTGCTCCTGCAACCTTAAATAAAGTGCAGCAATTATAAGGGAGTTCTGGAACATATAGTAATAAACGTAAGGGCTGCTAAAAGCCCTGGCTAGGTTTTTAGCATCAATTGTCACAATATATGTATGCACACTTTGCCAAGTTAAGTAATGCACTTACATTGCAGAGTGTCGAGGGCATTTGATAGCTATTAAAAAATAAACTTTTCAGATCTTTGCTTTTTCCCATTAGACCTTTGCTTCGGAATTACTGTGAAATGAAACATGTACATTTTGTGATATGCTGTCCTCCAAGCTTAATAATATTGGTTTATTATTCTTCTTTAGTATAACCAGAAAAGTGTTACATTGTGAAAACACAAAAGGACAAATCACTACTGCTCGTCTGTTGTTTTTTGAGGAATCAAAAAATATTAAAGATTTATTTAGGCAAAAGGGAAAAAAGGTAAAATTATTAGGTGATAATACCCATTTCATACAGTGGCTTGTCTATATTAAAGGGAACCTGTCAGGTCCTCCATGACCCCATGTGGGCGCATATCAAAATTCCTTGTCTAGCAGTATCTTCATTTCATCATAAATTGAAGAAAAAAGCGGCACTCACTGGTTTCTTTATGCTTTTTTAATTCACCTATTCCAGGTTGGCGACATACGCAGAGTGGGGGAGGAGGGGTGGACGACGGCACCGTTTGGCAGATATTCCGCTTCTATGGGTCTGTGCTCTGAAGCGGAATATCTGCCAAACGGTGCCGTCGTCCACCCCTCCACCCCCACCCTGCGTATGTCGCCAACCTGGAATAGGTGAATAAAAAGAGCATAAAGAAATCGGTGAGTGCCGCTTTTTTCTTCTATTTATGATGTTTGCTGGACTATATTTGGCTGAGCAACACCGGTGGTCAGTGTAACCCGATTAGGCTGAAAAGTGTGGTCAGTAGTGTCCGGTAATCTCTTTTTTGTTTGCATACAGTATCTTCATTTATTTGCACACATAAACAGATCTTTAGAAAAAGTATTCGTAAAGTCTGTTTATGATATGCAAATTAGGGCTTTGACTAGTTGAGGGGGTTTAGTTCCCAGACTAGTTGACCTACTTAGGATGTTTTTCCGCCTCTGTGGGTGTGATAATATGACTTACAAGACACGGCATCCTCCCCAGCATTATACAAAGTTTGCGCATGCTGTGGCTTTTCATCCATCACAGCATTGAGCTTTTGACGCCGGGTGTACGCGTCCTGACTTCAGAGAGATGTAGGAGTGACTGGAAGTGCAGACGACTTCTGATCATGTGCAAAAAGCATAGATGTCGGACCAGAGTTTAAACAAGCAGGAAGGCATGAAACACATGGACATGCCGAGGTAGCAGATGCCCTTTTGGGTAAGGCCAAGGAGACACAAAAGGTAACCTGGAAAAGCCAGAATCCCAACACTGCCAATCAGGGGAGTGGGTGGGGATACACAGAGTTCAACAGACAGATATGATAATCATTGTCTTCATTGGGGCTTATAGTCTAAATTCCTCATAATTATGTATTTTTGCATTTTGTTCATCACATGTGTGTGTGGTTGTGGTCTAGGTTCCTTTCAGATATGCCTAAGGAACAAAGCTTTAAAAATACACAGAAAATGCTGGATTTGAATGAAACCAACAGGCTAGCATAGTATATAAAAAATGATTAAAAGAAAAAGACTTCACCTTCTCAATGACAAAACCCGAAACATTCAACCAACTGCCTACAAAAATAAATACATTTGGCTAAGGGTGCTTTCACATTAGCGTTCCTCTCCGCAGCATTCTGAGGAGGGGAGCCGCAATGTGAGCGCGGCACCGCAAGTCCCTATCTTTAGAATGGGAACGCACGGCGCTGCGCTTGACTGCGCATGACCGTGCACACCCATTCACTCCCATATGTGATCTGTGCGCAGCGGATGCCTGTGCACAAATCACCCAGTCTCGTCCACGCCACAAACACATCTGCTAGCTGTTATATAACTCTCTAAATGCTAAAGTATTCTTTTCCTATGATTCCATTCTCAAAATACTGTATACTCTATTAAGGGTCAGCCCCAATGACAATACCGCTATTAGCATCAGATCACGTGGCCGCCATGGAACCTGTGAGTTGGGTAGCCTGGAGCAAAAAAACACCACCCCGCTCCCCCATCTACCATCTCAATTTCTATGGTATTTGAGATGAGAGAGTCTATTGATTACAGACACCATTCAAAATAATGATGAAACAGGGAACAATCAGCTCAATGATCCACCATTCAGGCAGTGCAGCAAGAGTAATTGCATCACTAGATCATGCTTGCTGCATAGAACCTCAGTCCAAACTCAGGACAGACCGGAGCAGAGTATCATAGGAATGGATTTAGGTTTATTTTTTTATTTTAGCAGTCAGTAACTATTTTGGATTAGAAACAAATGAGTCCTGCACACAGAGAACAAGTCTGTAAGAACATGTTCACACCGCCAACATATTTGGAGACAAAAAGCTAAATGCGACCAAAAACAACAGTACACTGCAGTAAAAGTATAAAATGCAAGTGCAGTATAAAAAATATAGTGTAACAAATACAGGGTACTTAGTCTATCCGTTTTTTTGCGCAAAGTCAAAGTTCATAATGTGTGGGGGACCTATAGTGGAATCATACTGTGAGAGTACTGGACTCTAGAAAGTCACAGTGAGGGCATTACACTGTGTGGGTGGTATGAACAGTTTTGGCATCATATTATGAGTATTGTGGGGCAATAATACATTGTGGGAGTGACACGCCCTCCCCAGGGCCATGGGGTACTCGGAACTGGGCTAACAGTTCTGCTGGGGGAAGTCCCTTCAGATTCGAGTGCACGGGTGGATCTCTCACTTCCCGTGCCCTTAGGGCCCCCTCTATCCCTCTGCAGTCGGTTGGTCCAGGTCCCAGGACGAGCTCCTCTCTGCTCAAGTCCTCCGGATCCTCTTATTTCCACTGCCCCCTCTCGACTGTCATCCACTAACTTCCCACCCTCCACTTTTCTTCCCTCCGTCTCACCTGACTTCCTGGGCCCTCCCTCTATCGGGTCCGCCCGCCGTCCCTGGGATCGGGTGTTTTGGGTGCTTTTGTGGGTGTCTGGACTTACCATCCCGTTTACTGAGAGCAGGAATACCTGTGGGATGGGTGCAGAACCCCTTTGTGGCAACCAGCCTGCAGGGGCTCCACGGGAGCACTGTGGGGACATCATACTATTTTGGGGCATTTTCAGTGCATCATAAAATTTTGGAGTCACTGTGAAGGTATCTGACTGTGTGAGGGTACTGTCAAGGCAAAGTGTATAGCGAAATTCACTGTGAGGTCTCATACTGTGTATGAGGTTTTTTTTTAGGGGCCTCATACTGTATAGTGGCCATAAAAGGGGTACTGTCATGGGTGTGAACTTAAAGGTGCCTTAGTAGGGGCAATATTTCTATGTGCAGGCCACAGTACATGCCCTCCTCTCCCAGTCTTTAAAAGTTTAGCGGTATTAACTTCTGTGACTGTACCTATATGCCATAACATGACCACTCACTGAATATTTTTTTAAGGCAGTGTGGGACTTTAACCAGACTTTTACTATGGGCCTAATGATTTCTAACTATGCCTCTAGTCAGTTCTATAACATTTACAGCTTTTAATGTAAACCTATTGTATATACAGAACCTATAATAATAATTTATATTATGTATACACTGTATCTTTCCTGTGTTCCTCTGCAGCCACTGACCTACTTAAAAAAATGTTTAGCTTAATTTAATACATCAAAAGTACAAATTACGTCAAGTAAGGAGATAGTGGGGTTTAGTAGAGCAGAAAGTTGCAAGCTATACACAAAACATTAGGCCTCTATAGTGTTTGGGCAGCTAATTAAATCCCATGTTTGTTAACAGCATACAATAATGCAAACAGACAAATGTAGGCCAACGTGCAGTATATGACGGGAGCAGAATGTGGAGCCAAACTTGTTTCTTGTTTTTACAAAAGCAAATTAGAACCTTAGGAAAGAATTATTATCAACGGTACAGAGGCATAAACTCATTACATAAAATAATGGAAGGAAACATTTTATGAAATGCACTCATTATATTTTGTTATTTTCTTCTATATTTGGTCAATTATTGTGCAAGCTTTTTTTCTCCAGACGGAGTCATTTTAATCAGTGTGCTGCAAATGCTGAAGCTATTCATATCTTATACATAAAACCCGAAGGCCACTTCCGCCCAAAATCCGCTCAACTTCCGTGATGGCCTCCGTCCTGTGTCAAACAACGGAACCGGAAGCACCAGACCCACAGAGCCCCAGCCACCGGCCCTGCACAGAGCCCCGTCTGCGCCCACCCACATCCGGCCCACAGCCCTGCAGCTCACCGCCCACTCTCCATCAGGGACCGCCATGCCGCCACTGGGTCCGCACACAGCCTGGTGTGCGCCCACCAACATGCGGGAACCGGCCCGGACTGGACCACACTCCGGTGTGCGGCCTCCGCCGGCAACGCTCCCCCGCCACCTCGGGGGGCCACACAACCTCTGGGGGTACCCGCGCGCCTGGAGAGGAGGGAGGGCGGGACTTTCTGTCCTGCAGCTCTGCCCGCCCCTCCTCTCCTCCTACACCCGACGCGCGGCGCGGTGAGTCTGCCCTCCAGCCTCCGCCTCAGTCTGTGCTCCCTCCAGCCTGTGCCTCCTCCAGCCTGTGCCTTCTCCAGCCTGTGCCTCCTCCAGCCTGTGACCCCTCCAGCCTGTTCCCTGTGCCCCCTCCAGCCTGTGCCCCCTCCAGCCTGTGCCCTGTGCCCCCTCCAGCCTGTGTCCTGTGCCGCCTCCAGCCTGTGCCCCCTCCAGCCTGTGCCCTGTGCCCCCTCCAGCCTGTGCCCTGTGCTCCCTCCAGCCTGTGCCCTCTGCCCCCTTCAGCCTGTGCCCCCTTCACCCTGTGCCCCCTTCAGCCTGTGCCCCCTCCAGCCTGTCCTCCCTCCAGCCTCTGCCCCCTCCAGCCTCTGCCCCCTCCAGCCTGTGCCCTGTGCCCCCTCCAGCCTGTGCCCCCTCCTGCCTGTGCCTTCTCCTGCCTGTGCCCCCTCCAGCCTGTGCCCCCTCCAGCCTGTGCCCCCTCCAGCCGTCCTCTGACCCCTCCAGCCTCCAGCCGTCCTCTGCCCTCTCCAGCCTCCAGCCGTCCTCTGCCCTCTCCAGCCTCCAGCCGTCCTCTGCCCTCTCCAGCCTCCAGCTGTCCTCTGCCCTCTCCAGCCTCCAGCCGTCCTCTGCCCTCTCCAGCCTCCAGCCGTCCTCTGCCCTCTCCAGCCTCCAGCCGTCCTCTGCCCTCTCCAGCCGTCCTCTGCCCTCTCCAGCCATCCTCTGCCCTCTCCAGCCTCCAGCCGTCCTCTGCCCTCTCCAGCCTCCAGCCGTCCTCTGCCCTCTCCAGCCTCCAGCCGTCCTCTGCCCTCTCCAGCCTCCAGCCGTCCTCTGCCCTCTCCAGCCTCCAGCCGTCCTCTGCCCTCTCCAGCCTCCAGCCGTCCTCTGCCCTCTCCAGCCTCCAGCCGTCCTCTGCCCCCTCCAGCCTCCAGCCGTCCTCTGCCCCCTCCACCCTCCAGCCGTCCTCTGCCCCCTCCAGCCATCCTCTGCCCCCTCCACCCTCCAGCCGTCATCTGCCCTCTCCAGCCGTCCTCTGCCCTCTCCAGCCGTCCTCTGCCCTCTCCAGCCCTCCTCTGCCCCCTCCAGCCGTCCTCTGCCCCGTCCAGCCGTCCTCTGCCCCCTCCAGCCCTCCTCTGCCCCCTCCAGCCCTCCTCTGCCCCCTCCAGCCGTCCTCTGCCCCCTCCAGCCATCCTCTGCCCCCTCCACCCTCCAGCTGTCCTCTGCCCTCTCCAGCCGTCCTCTGCCCTCTCCAGCCGTCCTCTGCCCTCTCCAGCCCTCCTCTGCCCCCTCCAGCCGTCCTCTGCCCCCTCCAGCCGTCCTCTGCCCCCTCCAGCCGTCCTCTGCCCCCTCCAGCCCTCCTCTGCCCCCTCCAGCCCTCCTCTGCCCCCTCCAGCCCTCCTCTGCCCCCTCCATCCGTCCTCTGCCCCCTCCATCCGTCCTCTGCCCCCTCCATCCGTCCTCTGCCCCCTCCAGCCGTCCTCTGCCCCCTCCAGCTTCCAGCC
Organism: Allobates femoralis; assembly: GCA_033576535.1. Taxonomy (NCBI): domain Eukaryota; kingdom Metazoa; phylum Chordata; class Amphibia; order Anura; family Aromobatidae; genus Allobates; species Allobates femoralis. The sequence goes on along the minus strand of JARQOC010000002.1, from coordinate 104,142,086 downwards.
GTCCTCTGCCCCCTCCAGCCGTCCCCTGCCCCCTCCAGCCGTCCCCTGCCCCCTCCAGCCGTCCCCTGCCCCCTCCAGCCGTCCTCTGCCCTCTCCAGTCGTCCGGGGGTGGCCACATGTTGACTCAGGATCCAGGCGCCGGAGAAGACGCAGGGTTGGTGGTAAGTATAGCGGAGTGTGTGTGTGTGTGTGTGTATGTATGTGTGTGTGTGTTGTATGTATGTGCCACTCTGCCCACGGCGCTGCGCTGACCACTCTGCCCACGCCGCTGCGCTGACCACTCTGCCCACGCCGCTGCACTGACCACTCTGCCCACGCCGCTGCGCTGACCACTCTGCCTACGCCGCTGCGCTCACCACTCTGCCCACGCCGCTGCGCTGACCAATCTCACCGCACTCACTGCTAACCACTGAGCCACCGCACTCACTGCTAACCACTGAGCCACCGCGCACAGTGCTAGCCATTGAGCCACCATATACTCTGCTACCCACAGAGCCGCCTGTATACACACAATTAATTTCACCGCACTACCCTAACTATTCGTAAATAAACTATATATGATTCTAGACTACCCGATTCTTTAGAATCGGGCTGCCATCTAGTTCTTATATAAATGCCAAGCAATTTAGCTAGGTTTTAATACACACTCTTTGTTTAGTCTTTTTTTCTTACACATTCATCCAAAAAAACTAATTTCTAAAGTAGCTAATTTTGCTTGGGATGACTTTTCAGTCGCTCTGTTGCCAGATTTCTGAATTCTAACCATGTACAGTACATCGAGCAGACATACCCTTGGTACAACCTCCGCAGCCGCACAGGGGCCCAAGAAGAGAACCCAATTCTACCTCCACAACAGGTAGAATGGTGCCTTATGATGAGCTGTTGTGCTAAAAAGAGTTTATAATAGGGTCATTCCATGTCAAGTGAACCAATGATTATTACCTCTATATTTTTAATTCTTTTGAGATTTTGTTATTTGATAATAGCATGTCAGACAATGCAAAATGTGAAGAGAAAAATTTTTTAAAAAATTTATTTTTTTTTTAAATGATTTTCAAAGTTCGGAAAAAGTGTGAATTTCGCTGTTGCCTGCCTTTACGTTTCTCCTCATAACTAAGGCTAGGAATAAGATAGAGAGACAAAATAAACACCATTCTACTCAGAACTATACAAGCTTTCACCAGATATGTCACAAGAGGATCTTTGTTAATATTTTACCCATGTGATCGCAAGCGCAAAACTTTAAAACGTATTTCCGAAAAATCGGCGCGCTTTAAATATTTCAAAAACTGCCCATGTGTCTGCTGTGCTCTTAGCCACATCTGTACCAAATTTCAAGTTGGGATCGCAATGGGATCATATTTTAACATATTTTACTATTAATAGCGTCAATGGGTCATTCCATATCAAGTGATCTAAATATGAATATTTTTTTTTACCTGACGTCTTTAGATTTTTTTTTTTTTTTTTCCTTTATGAAGTACTACTTTAGTTAATTACAAATTAAAAGTTTGTAATTTTTTTCTTCATCAGATAATTTTTTACAGATTTTTAAAGTTTAAAAAAAGGTGAATTTTGGCCTGGTACGACTTTAAATTTTTTTATCTCGGGCTAGAAATAAGATAGAGAAACAAAATAAACACCATTCTACTCATAACTGTCCAGGCTTTCACCAGATATGTCACAAGAGTATATTTGTTAATTTTAATTTTTTACCTATGCGAATGCAAACGCAACATTTTGAAACGCATTTCCGAAAAAAACATTTTAATAAAAATTTTCCAAAACTGCCCATGTGTCTTTTATGCTCTTAGCCACATCTGTACCAAATTTCAAGTTGGGATCGTGATGGGATCATATTTTAAAATATTTAACTATGGTTAATCTCATTTTTATTAAATTTTGAAAAAACATATGAAAGACATACATTCAATCTTTTAACAAAATCTTGAGACATATAAAATATACAAAAAGAGAATTCACAAAGTTATTAGTAACGATAAGCTGCAAATTTACTTTTGCGCTTATCTCTGGTGCAATATATACTACAATCTAAATATAATTCCAAACACTCAAGTATACAACCTTTCTCAGGGTTTTGAGATGTTCTGATGTCAAGGGGACAAGCAGCCCCAGCAGAATGATTTTTATCACTTGGCCCCTTCTAACAGGTTTACCACGTAAGTGGGTCATTACCCGTTGAGGCCTAGTTGGAATAGTCTAGCGACTGGTGTACCGGAAAGGAAGGCCGAAATATTAATGATCTACTCACAGCTCAGAGTTTTCGATACCTGTCTAATGTTCACTAGAATTCTGAAGGTATAGGTATAGAAAGGAAATACCTAGACTGAATGTATCAGATGGGAAGAAAAGAGAGATAGAAAAGAAGAGAGAGAGAGAAGAGAAACAAAAACCATTAGAAAAAGTTATACTGGGAAAGAAAAGCCACGTAAGAAAAAAAGAAAAAAAGGAGGGGGGGGACGGGTGAGGTATGGGAAGGAGAAAGGGTACTCATCCCACTGGCTCCCCATCAGCCAGAGGTCGAGCCATATTATCTGTGCTGGAAAAGATACTCCTAAATTCTGCAGAGTCGTGAAAAAGAATCCATTCAACCCAAATCCCTAAGAATTTGTTCCGAGATCCCGACGCATCAGCTGCGAGCTCCTCCATTCGATATGTGTCCATCAATTCTTTGAACCAATCAAGTAGAGATGGAGCCCGGCTTGATTTCCAGAACCTCGGGATCACAGCACGAGCAGCCGAGATGCAAAAGCGGAGAATATCCCTCTTCTGTAGCCCAATAGGACCTGGAAAAATGGATAACATTGCCGATTCTGGGCAGCATTCGGCTTGTTTACCTGTTATCCGGGCGTATGCATTGAAAACCTCAGACCAGAACCGCCGGATTTCCCCACAACTCCACCAAATGTGTATCATTGTACCCTTCTCTTCCCCACAGTGCCAGCAGGTATCAGGGGTTCCAGGGAACATGTTCCGGAGTGTCGTCGGGCACAAGTACCATCTAGTGAGCAGCTTATAGCTTCTTTCTTGTGCAGAACAAGCGCTAGCTAGTGAGTGAGTAAATATAAAGCATTTCTGCCAATTAGCTTCTGAAATGCTACACCCCAATTCCCTCTCCCAAGCACGTTGGAAGTAAAGGGTGCCCTGCTCTCTCATGGACCCTAAGGCCTGGTATAGAAATGAGGTGGAGCCTCCAGTTGGAATAACCTCCCCAATACGTTGGGCGTCAATCTTACCCTGCAAGAGGGGTCAGCTGAATATAATTATGCTCTGTATTGGAGAAATTCGAATCACTTAAGAGGTCTCGTAGGTTCTTTGAGTTGTAGCTCTGCCATCGGGGGCAAACCACCACTGGACAGAGTCTGTCCTACTCGGGTGTCATCCACAATCCGCCAACATAAAAATCTCTGCCTGTCAAATCTGGGTGGGAAAGATGGGTTGGAAAAAAGGGGAGTCAAAGGGCTAAGTCTGTCGTTTAAGCGGAGGGTTTTCGTCACTAGGTGCCATACCTTCAAGGTGTTTCTGGTCATGTCTGTCAAAGGTACTAGGTCTGTGGAGTCTTTAGGGGAAATCCAAAGCAGGTGTTTCAGCGGAATCCCCAAACCCTCTTGCTCCACCCCTGCCCATTTCTTGGAGGACGCATGATAATGCCAATCTAGAGCTCTAACAAGAGAGGAAGCCTCAAAGTACGCTCGTATGTTGGGTAGTCCAACCCCTCCTCTGGTCTCGGGCAAGGATAGGATATTCATTCGCAATCTGGACCTGTTGCCCCCCCAGACAAATCTAAGGATCATAGATTGCATTTTGGAGAGGAAACCTCTATCCAATAGAACAGGAACTGTCTGAAAAGTATATAAGAGTCGGGGCAAGACATCCATCTTGACTACGTTTATTCTCCCGAACCAGGATAGCTTTAATTGTCATAGGAGGTAAATGCCGATTCCGCGTTAGTCAAAAGGGGTTGATAATTTAAATTAAATATTTGTTTAAGATCTTTTGGTATAAGGACTCCCAAGTACTTAATGGCTTCTACTTTCCATTTAAATGGGAACTGTTTAGATAGATGAGAAACCAATTCTCCAGGCAAAGAAATATTGAGTGCCTCGGTTTTGGAGCAATTCACTTTAAAGTTGCTCAATTGTCTGAACCGTTCAAACTCCATTAAGACCGAAGGGATGGAGACCAGGTGCTGGGAGATGTAAAGTAGCAGGTCATCTGCAAATAAGGCTAATTTGTGATGACTCTGTCCCAGCTTGACCCCATGGACGCATTCATTGGACCTAAGTGCAAAATATTTAACTATTATAGTGTCAATTCAAAAGTCACCAAGAACACAATCAGTCATTTTTTCACAATTGCCCGTCAATAGTTTGAATTTGATATAAAGAAACATAGTCTTGTAACATCTCAAATGAAAGCTGTTACCGTTCTGAGTAAAATGACGACTCTCCCACTTCATTATCTTATTTCTAGCCTGAGATAAAAAAATGTAAAGTCGTACCAGGCCAAAATTCACCCTTTTTTTAAACTTTAAAAATCTGTAAAAAATTAACTGATGAAGAAAAAAATTCCAAACTTTTAATTTGTAATTAACTAAAGTAGTACTTCATAAAGGAAAAAAAAAAAAAAAAATCTAAAGATGTCAGGTAAAAAAAAATATTCATATTTAGATCACTTGATATGGAATGACCCATTGACGCTCTTACTAGTAAAATATGTTAAAATATGATCCCATTGCGATCCCAACTTGAAATTTGGTAAAGATGTGGCTAAGAGCACAGCAGACACATGGGCAGTTTTTGAAATATTTAAAGCGCGCCGATTTTTCGGAAATGCGTTTTAAAGTTTTGCGCTTGCGATCACATGGGTAAAATATTAACAAATATCCTCTTGTGACATATCTGATGAAAGCCTGGACAGTTCTGAGTAGATTGGTGTTTATTTTGTTTCTCTATCTTATTTCTAGCCCGAGATATGATAGAAAATGTAAAGCCATACCAGGCCAAAATTCGCACTTTTTTAAAACTTTAAAAATCTGTAAAAAATTAACAGATAAAGAAAAAAATTCAAAACTTTTTTTTTGTAATTAGATAAAGTTGTTCTTCAGATAGAAAAAATTTTTTAAAAATCTGAGGACGTCAGGGAAAAAAAATATTCATTTTTGGATCACTTGACATGGAATGACCCAATACAGTGTTGTTGGCGCACAAGAAGCCTCTTTTGTAAATGTCTTTAACTGTATTATGGTGGTAATGGAGGTCTCCTCAAGGAGCCACCCCATGGCTAGGTCCTTCCTTGGAGGGATATCTGACAAGTCCTGTGTTTGAGACTTCTAAACGAGGCTCCACAGACTCTATTTAACTGTATTAAATCCTAGATTTAATTAGGGTGGTGTACTTACCTTGACAAACCCTGTCAGAATGGCGTCTGGGATTGGCTGGTTGTCTGACAGTGCAGTGAATATGAAAGTAGCTTCCCAGCAGCCCGGGAAGTGATTGAGCGGGAGACTGAGTAGCCTGGGAGCAGCAGCAGGAGACTGGTAAACCCAATCTACTTGTTTTCTGTATCTTTCTTCACTAGGTTCTATCATAGCTGTATGGCAGAACAGTATACAGACAGTGTACATCTTGACTGTATACTGTTCCCATCAGTGGCGGACCTTTACCCCAGGAGGCCCTGGAGCAGCCACGTTGAGGAGCGGGGGGGGGGGGGGGGAGGTGCTGCCGGCGTCGGCATGTCGGCTTTCTGCTTCCCTTGCCTGACCCTCCACTCCTCTGACGGCTGCTTGCGGGGGTTGACTGGGGGCCCCCCTGCAGGCTTGAAGGGGCCCCCTAGCCGGTCGGGGCCCTGGTGCAGCTGTAACCACGGTAGTTATGCCCTGGTTCCCATGCAGTTTGAACATGTTCTCAGCCATCTCTGCTTCATTACAGCCCCCCCCAGACCTCATTGCTATTTGGTTTGAGCATCTTTCTTCTTTGGTTATACTGCATCTGCCAATCACAGTAATGCCATTATCAAAGATGGATATGGCATTACTATGACTGGCAAGCAATCCCAGCATGCTTATTGACTCAAAATCAGCCCGGAAACATGCTTTTAAGTTCACTGGAATATCACAAGTAAAATCCCAAAAAGTCACCAAGTAACGAGTATTGTGAATACCGTACTATTCATGCGAATTGTAACGAGTATACTCGCTCATCACTAATTGTATGATGTGTATATATATATATATATATATATACTAGCTGTGAGCCCGATGCAAATGCATCGGGATTCTAGAACGTGCATTAATTTGATTATAGTAGTTATAGCTGTTAGCCTGATGCAAATGCATCGGGTATCTAAAATATGTTTATTGTTTTTTTAAAGATTTTTAAATAATAATCGCATCATCAATAGCAATAATATAAGCCATAGCATTATTATTAGCAGTAATAGCAGTATTAATAGCATTATTAGCAGTATTATGAGCATTAATAACAGTATTAATAGCATTAATATCATTATTATTAGCATTAATAGCATTATTAATAGCAATATTAGCATTAATAATAGCATTAATAACATTATTAATAGCATTGATAGCATTATTATTAGCATTAATAGCATTAATAATAGCATTATTAGCATTAATAATAGCATTAATAACATTATTAATAGCATTAATAGCATTAATAATAACATTATTAGCATTAATAATAGCATTAATAACATTATTAATAGCATTAATAGCATTATTAATAGAATTAATAGCATTATTATTAGCATTAATAGCATTAATAGCATAATTAATAGCATTAATAGCATTAATAGCATTATTATTAGCATTAATAGAATTATTATTAGCATTAATAGCATTAATAGGATAAATATTAGCATTAATAGCATTAATAGCATAATTAATAGCATTAATAGCATTATTAATAGCATTAATAGCATTATTATTAGCATTAATAGCATTAATAATAGCATTATTAGCATTAATAATAGCATTAATAACATTATTAATAGCATTAATAGCATTATTATTAGCATTAATAGCATTAATAGCATTATTATTAGCATTAATAGCATTAATAATACCATTAATAGGATAAATATTAGCATTAATAGCATTAATAGCATAAATAAGAGCATTAATAGCATTATTAATAGCATTAATAGCATTATTATTAGCATAAATAGCATTATTAGCATTAATAATAGCATTAATAACATTATTAATAGCATTAATAGCATTATTATTAAAATTAATAGAATTAATAATAGCATTATTAGCATTAATAATAGCATTAATAACATTATTAATAGCATTAATAGCATTATTATTAGCATTAATAGCATTAATAGTATTATTAATAGCATGAATAGCATTATTAATAGCATTAATAGGATTATTATTAGCATTAATAGCATTAATAATAGCATTATTAGCATTATTAATAGCATTAATAACATTATTAATAGCATTAATAGCATTATTATTAGCATTAATAGCATTAATAATAGGATTATTAGCATTAATAATAGCATTAATAACATTATTAATAGCATTAATAGCATTATTATTAGCATTAATAGAATTAATAATAGCATTATTAGCATTAATAATAGCATTAATAACATAATTATTAGCATTAATAGCATTATTATTAGCAGTATTATTATTATTAGCATTTTTTTTAAAATTATTATTTATTATTTGTTATTTATTTTTTAATTATGTTTTATTTATTTTTTTATAATTTTTTAATTATTTTTTTATTATTTTTTTATTATTAAATTTATTATTTAGGCTGAGAGGCAGGTGTCATTCAGGTGCGCTAAAGGGCTGATATGATTAGCATATATTTAATTTTTTTATTATTATTTTTATTGAATTTTTTATTATTTTTAATTAATTTTTTTATTATTTTTTAATTCTTTTTTAATTCTTTTTTTTATTATTTAATTTATTATTTAGGCTGAGAGGCAGTTCTCATTCAGGTCCGCAAAGGGCTGATCTTATTAGCATATATTTTATTTTTTTATTATTATTTTTATTGAATTTTTTATTATTTTTAATTAATTTTTTTATTATTTTTTAATTCTTTTTTAATTATTTTTTTTATTATTTAATTTATTATTTAGGCTGAGAGGCAGTTCTCATTCAGGTCCGCAAAGGGCTGATCTTATTAGCATATATTTTATTTGTTTATTATTATTTTTATTGAATTTTTTATTATTTTTAATTAATTTTTTATTATTTTTTAATTCTTTTTTAATTATTTTTTTTATTATTTAATTTATTATTTAGGCTGAGAGGCAGTTCTCATTCAGGTCCGCAAAGGGCTGATCTTATTAGCATATATTTTATTTTTTTATTATTATTTTTATTGAATTTTTTATTATTTTTAATTTATTTTTTTATTATTTTTTAATTCTTTTTTAATTATTTTTTTTATTATTTAATTTATTATTTAGGCTGAGAGGCAGTTCTCATTCAGGTCCGCAAAGGGCTGATCTTATTAGCATATATTTTATTTTTTTATTATTATTTTTATTGAATTTTTTATTATTTTTAATTTATTTTTTTATTATTTTTTAATTCTTTTTTAATTATTTTTTTTATTATTTAATTTATTATTTAGGCTGAGAGGCAGTTCTCATTCAGGTCCGCAAAGGGCTGATCTTATTAGCATATATTTTATTTTTTTATTATTATTTTAATTGAATTTTTTATTATTTTTAATTTATTTTTTTATTATTTTTTAATTCTTTTTTAATTATTTTTTTTATTATTTAATTTATTATTTAGGCTGAGACACAGTTCTCATTGAGGTCCGCCTTTCTTTTTTCCCATTGAAATGCATTAGCGGTGTGTCGGCGATTTTATGGCCGACCACCTGGTTCTATTTGTAGGCCCTAAAATCGCGGACACACCGCTAATGCATCTCTATGGGCAGTCAGCCCGATTTCGGATTGAACGGCGACCAATCAGAATTCGAGCTGACTTGCCCATAGACATGCATTAGCGGTGTGTCGGCGATTTTATGGCCGACCACCTGGTTCTATTTGTCGGCCCTAAAATCGCGGACACACCGCTAATGCATCTCTATGGGCAGTCAGCCCGATTTCGGATTGAACGCCGACCAATCAGAATTCGAGCTGACTTGGCCATAGACATGCATTAGCGGTGTGTCCGCGATTTTAGGGCCGACAAATAGAACCAGGTGGCCGGCCATAAAATCGCCGACACACCGCTAATGTATGTCAATGGGAAAAAAGACGGACCTGAATGAGAACTGAATGAAGGGCTCTTCTGATTGGCTGAGGGCAGTACACAGCGACCAATCAGAAGAGCCCTTCACATTTCATTGAGATACAATGGCGGATTGATCGTCCATTGTATCTTAATGTTAGTTGAAGAGGACGTCGGAGCTGGAAGTTGTCGGAAAGAAGACAGAAGATCCCCGGGGACGGACGAAGAGGCGGAGATGGCGGAAAGAAGAGAGAAGACCCCCGGGACCGGAGGAAGAGGACGCCTGGCCGGACGGAGGACTTGAGGATCGGACGGACGATCAGATGACTTGAAGGCATGTAAGTGATGGACGGGGACGTTAGGTTAGGGGACGGCGGGGGCTTCGGGTGTAGGGCCTTAGGTGTTAGGGAAAGCGGCGGGGCTTAGAGGGTAGGGGCTTAGGGGGTAGGGGCTTAGGGCGGCAGGGGTTTAGGTGCGGCTTAGGGGGTAGGGGTAGTGGATTAGGTGCGGCTTAGGGTTAGGGGCTTAGGGCGGCAGGGGTTTAGGTGCGGTTTAGGGGGTAGAGGTAGGGGATTAGGTGCGGCTTAAGGGGTAGGGGCTTGCGGCGGCAGGGGTTTAGGTGCGGATGCGGCGTAGTGGCTTAGGGCGGCAGGGGGTAGGGTGTTAGGTGCGGCTTAGGGGGTAGGGGCTTAGGGCGGCAGGGGTTTAGGTGCGGTTTAGGGGGTAGGGGTAGGGGATTAGGTGCAGCTTAGGGGTTAGGGGCTTGCGGCGGCAGGGGTTTAGGTGCGGTTTAGGGGGTAGGGGTAGGGGATTAGGTGCGGCTTAGGGGTTAGGGGCTTGCGGCGGCAGGGGTTTAGGTGCGGATGCGGGCTAGTGGCTTACGGCGGCAGGGGGTAGGGGCTTCGGCGGCGGGGTAGTGGCTTAGGGGTTAGGGCGGCAGGGGTAGGGGCTTGCGGCAGAGGGTAGTGGGTGCGGCGGGGTAGTGCGGCAGGGGGTAGGGGCTTCGACGGCGGGGTAGTGGCTTAGGGGTTAGGGCGGCAGGGGGTAGTGGCTTGCGGCAGAGGGTAGTGGGTGCGGCGGGGTAGTGCGGCAGGGGGTAGGGGCTTCGGCGTCGGGGTAGTGGCTTAGGGGTTAGGGCGGCAGGGGGTAGGGGCTTGCGGCGGGGTAGTGGGTTAGGGCGGCAGGGGGTAGTGGCTTGCGGCAGAGGGTAGTGGGTGCGGCGGGGTAGTGCGGCAGGGGGTAGGGGCTTCGGCGTCGGGGTAGTGGCTTAGGGGTTAGGGCGGCAGGGGGTAGGGGCTTGCGGCGGGGTAGTGGGTTAGGGCGGTAGGGGTGCGGGGGCAGGGGGCTGTAGTGTACAGCGCGTAGTGGCTTAGAGCGTCAGAGGGCTGTAGTGTACAGCGCGATGGTATACTACAGTCCCATGGCGCTTATGGGCATGGGACTGTAGTATACTATAGCGGTGTACAGTACAGTAGTATGGGGTTGTGTGGCTTGGTTAGTGTAGTGTACAGCGCGTAGTGGCTTAGAGCGTCAGAGGGCTGTAGTGTACAGCGCGATGGTATACTACAGTCCCATGGCGCTTATGGGCATGGGACTGTAGTATACTATAGCGGTGTACACTACAGTAGTATGGGCTTCTGTGGCTTGGTTAGTGGGTGTCAGCGACTCGCAATGCCCGCTTCGCGGGCATTGCTTCGCGAGGCTGCAACGACTCGCAATGCCCGCTTTGCGGGCATTGCTTCGGGAGTCGCCGTGGCCGCGTAGCGGCCACGGGGAGAGTCCAGGAGAAGCAGCTCGGACTCGCTAACCAAGCCACCGGAAGCAGCGCCGCTCCGACGGAAGTCGCTACGGCAATTATATAATAGATATATATATATATATATTATCATTTTCATATACTAGTACCTCTCAACATGATGTAAAGGTTTGTGAAGGAAGCAGTCTGCCTTTCCGTTTCTGATGATCCACAGCATCTGAGTTGAGGAACACTACGGCTAATAATATTATTTGTCGTTGAAGGTTTTATCAAACTGGATTGCAAACAAAGCTGTGCTTTACACAGTTCCATGGCAACTTCTCCTTCATTCACTTATATCCACAAACACCTGCTGCTGTATCTGTTTCTAAGCTATCGGGAATCTAAAGAAAATTGTCCGGCTGTGCAGGAAAATCCAAATATAATAGAATAGAGTCTAAAAATAATGCCTATTATAGGTATGGTCATGACAGTGTCATTTTTATAGCTTATCCATTCTGTTGATTCATACAAAAGCAACTGAATAAAATGCACACAATGGCACAATAAAGCAAGGCAAAGTTCTGAGCCAATTGAGTATGACTAATAAATGAGAATATATCATTGATAGCATTCACTATATTAAAGGAAATCATCACCAGTTTTATGCTACCTAATCTGAAAGCAGCATAATGTAGAGACAGAGAACCTGATTCCAGTGATGTGTCACTTACTGGGCTGATGAGTTTTGATAAAATCACTGTTTAATCAGAAGGCGATTTTCATTAGAGGACTACTTAACGTGCTACCATATAGTCCTCCTTATTCATCAACCCGGTATGAACCCATCCCCACCACTGATTGGCAGCCTTCTGTGTACACTGTGACTGGGAATAAAGCTGTCAATCAGCTACCAAAATCCCCTGTAAATATTCCTTTCACTGGTTCAGTCTGGGCTACGGAGCTTGGCTACTCACACCGTGGCTACCCAAAAGACTGCCAGCCCGGCTACCGACTACCCCGCCCTTATGATCCCTCCAACTGGCATCACGAACAGGATTTGCAAACCCTGCTAACTAAAGTCATGTGTGCCATAGACTGTGTTTAATGGACTCGTTGAATGGTGGCCGCCATAGCCTAACACCATTGTGTTTCCCATCCTCCCATCGTGGGTCGGGACGGCCAGCGATGCCAAAATCCTTGCCTGCCCCTCATAATGACTGCAACAACAAAGGACTTGTTGATCAGTCCATCACCTGGTGTGCATGACAGGGCTAAGAGAGAGAACCGCCCATGGAAGGGTGGAGACGAGAGGCTCAGTGTGGAGCGCAAGTAGGAAGAAGGAAGGGAGCTGCACATGGTGGAGAGCAACCCCAAAGTATTCAAGGAAGTAATGGCGGCTGAGGGAAGAAAGCGACCAACTTTGGAAGGCATGGAGGTGGATGTACCAGGCTACTTTGGGATGTCATCGGAGCCGCTGTCGCCAATGAATCCAGGCCTCCTATGCGCGAAGGTGAAGGATCTGAGTTGAGAGCTCTTTCTTCTTCAAGCAGCAGAAATCAACAAATAGCGGAGAGGTCTGCAGGAGAAGGCTGCCCAGCCACTAGCGGTGCAAAACAAACTTGGAGCCTCAAGTCCTGGAAGAGACCGGTAATGGATCTGATGCAGGTAAAACAGGTAACATTGTTGCCGCAGTCTCCTTGGCCACCTTGATTGGGCTCCTGAATACTCCTCCAGCTACTGACCCTGGCAGGGCTACCCAAACCCGAGAAATAGACTGGGAGAGTGGTGTGGCCCTGTGGGACTGACTACTGGCCCCACTACAACCGACACACTCACCCGAATCAAGGGTGACTCAGGTAGAGACTGTCTACTTCCATTGAGTGCAGTGGGGAGAAGCATTAATGGGGTACCCTGGGGATAGCCAGGTACTAACTGGGGACTTGTTGGAGGTTATTCTAGAGGAGGAGTACTGTCGCCAACAGCAAGCCAGAGAGAGGGAGGCCCAGGCTATGCTGCAGGCTCAGAAGGATGCTGATATGAGGGCCAAGAGAAAGGTCCGTAGTGCCCAGGCCACGGATCAGTCAGAGTGACAGAGAGGTTCTGTCCTGGAGTTTGACTTACACCAGGGATGGGGCTTCCTTAAAGAGCCCCACCTAATTAATGAAGTCTTTGTGACCGGAGAGATGTAGAGAGGCACCTACGCAGAGGGTCCCTAGGCCAATATCTCTACCCAGGAGAGTGGGTGGAATACAACCACTACTTTGGACAACGGGGGTGGTATGCATAAATGTGTGGAAAGTAATGGCTACTGTGGAAGTTCCAAACCTTGCGCCATCTAATCCTGCAGCGCCATCACCCGCAGTAGCCCTAGCTGCGGCGTCACCTCCAGTGACACCACCCCCTGCTTCTACGCCAACCCCTTCTGCACCACCCGCTTCTGACCAGTCCGAAGAGGACTCAGAGTGTCCAGAAAACCAGAGGGTAACAGCAAAGTTAAGGAACTGAGGAGTGGACATACAACCCCATTGCTGGCCAGGCTACGGATGAGGGATCCTGTGGAGCAGTAAACCAGGAGGAGTACTGCAACTGCTACCAGGAACTGGCAGTTGTCATTTTGCTAGTCTTGAGTATGAGAAAGTAAGAGTAATCCTTCTGCTTATACTATATACTATAGTTGCTTAATTTTAGATTACCTGGCTAGGTGTTAGAGAAATGTAAATAATAGGATGTACCGTATATACTCGTGTATAAGCCGACCCGTGTATAAGCCGACCCCCCTACTTTTGCCCCCAAAACCTGGGAAAATGTATTGACTCGTGTATAAGCCGAGGGTGGACCCCAGCACAGGTATACAGCCCCCAGCAGTGTGGTATACAGCAGCCTCCCCAGTGGTATATACAGGCCCCAGCAGTGTTACAGCAGCAGCCCCAGTGGTATATACAGCAGCAGCCCCAGTGGTAGTATACAGCAGCCCCAGAGGTATATACAGCAGCCCCAGTGGTAGTATACAGCAGCAGCCCCAGTGGTAGTATACACGCAGCCCCAGTAGTATATACAGCCCCAGTGCTAGTATACATGCAGCCCCAGTAGTATATACAGCCCCAGTGGTAGTATACAGCCCCAGTGGTAGTATACAGCAGCCCCAGTGGTATATTCAGCCCCAGTGGTAGTATACAGCAGCCCCAGTGGTAGTATACAGCCCCAGTGGTAGTATACAGCCCCAGTGGTAGTATACAGCAGCCCCAGTGGTAGTATACAGCCCCAGTGGTAGTATACAGCCCCAGTGGTAGTATACAGCCCCAGTGGTAGTATACATACAGCCCCAGTAGTAGTATACAGCCCCAGTGGTAGTATACAGCCCCAGTGGTAGTATACAGCAGCCCCAGTGGTATATTCAGCCCCAGTGGTAGTATACAGCCCCAGTGGTAGTATACAGCCCCAGTGGTAGTATATAGCCCCAGTGGTAGTATACATACAGCCCCAGTAGTAGTATACAGCCCCAGTGGTAGTATATAGCCCCAGTGGTAGTATACATACAGCCCCAGTAGTAGTATACAGCCCCAGTGGTAGTATACAGCCCCAGTGGTAGTATATAGCCCCAGTGGTAGTATACATACAGCCCCAGTAGTAGTATACAGCCCCAGTGGTAGTATACAGCCCCAGTGGTAGTATACATACAGCCCCAGTAGTAGTATACAGCCCCAGTGGTAGTATACAGCCCCAGTGGTAGTATACAGGGCCCCAGCAGGGCCCCCCTCATAATTTGGTGCCCCCACCTCACTTTCTGGGTCCCCCCGCATGCAGCGCTGCGCATATACATTACCTGTCTAGCAGCTGTCACCCTCTGGTGGCGGATCGCGGCTCCTGGCTCCGGGCTCCATCTTCCTCGCTGTCTTCCTGCTTTGTGACCGGGGCTCATCGCGATGACGTCATCGCGACGCCGGCCGGTCACATGACAAGCAGGAAGACAGCGAGGAAGATGGAGCCCGGAGCCGGGAGCCGCGATCCGCCATCGGAGGGTGACAGCTGCTAGACAGGTAATGTATATGCGCAGCGCTGCATGCGGGGGGGCCCAGAAAGTGAGGTGGGGGCGCCAAACTTTGAGGGGGCCGTATTCACTCGCGTATAAGCCGAGGGGGGACTTTTCAGCCCAATTTTTGGGCTGAAATACTCGGCTTATACGCGAGTATATACGGTAAGTAATATTTTAAGCAAGTGTATAAAATATTTCAGAATAGTGTATATAATAGAATAGTATATATATAGCCAGCTAGGTATTATGTAAACACTACAATTATGAACGATATGGTCATAGGACTGTGACGTGACCCGGACAATTGTTGTACATAGTAGCACTTCATAGCGAGCTCCTTGTTGGTTTTCAGATCAACACAGCAGGGTGCAAAATCGGAACAATTTGCACTTTGCACCTTGCAAACCTGACCTCAAAACCGTCAGTGTGGCCGAAGAACCAGGTGAGACCAGGGTCTTTGAGCCCTGTAGCCACGCCTAGGGATGAATCCACCATCAACTACCAAATTTCCCTGTAAATATTCCCTTCACTGGTTTGGTCAGGACCACGCAGCTGGGCTACCATCACCGTGACTGCCGACCCGGCTACCGAGTACCCCAGCCCTTTCAACTGCTCCAGCGTCACATTCAATTAACTGCTAGATATGCAGCAGAGAATACAGTGATTTTATCAAAATTACAGCACACAGCAAATTAGATGATCAATCCCCGAGATCACGGTTTCTGGCTTTATCTCATGCTGCTTTCAGACGGGGTAGAAAAAATATTGTTACATTTGTTTAAAATTGTTTCAGCCTCACCACTTCATATGATATACTGCTCATTTTAAATGTTCACCCCTTTCCCTTCTGTGTTTGGCACCTGTATACAGGGAATCCTTTTTCACAATGTGCTTCCACAGATTCCATAACCAAGGTTGTTATATTCATTGTCTTATTCATACAGGATAGGTGCAGATTGTTGCATGCTTACAACATGATCTTGCACTTTGTGAGAATGTCAGATAGGGAATGATAGTACAAATGGAGGGGAACTGGGTAAAGTTTCTTATGCCCTCCCTTTTAATATTACACTTGCAAGATAAAATCTTGTTTAAAAGCATATCTCAAAGGTTTCGAAAGTCATAATGAATATCCATGCTGGAATCTTTACATTACATGACTGGTTTCACCTTGTCCAACTGGCCTTTAAGAAAAATAAGGCCAATGATATACAAATCAAAATTGGGCTTAGGCACCGAATAAGCATAAATTCTATATGAGATTACATGGTTGATACAACCAAACAAATATTGCATAAAAGCTCAATGTCAAAGGTGACTTGTGCAAACTTACAATACAATGCAACAAACTAATGCACATCTATGTTACACACGCTTTAACTATGATAACATAGGGTCAACCGTACAATACAATAAGCCTCCTGCTGTGTCCCCCTGGAATGTGGGGTGATGAAACACGTAGGGGTATACTGAGCTGTGACAATCATATGCAGCTTAGTGATTGTGGCAGGTTGTGCTGTCTGATTACTAACAGCACAGAGTATTAATGGGACATCTCCTAGAATCATAGACTCATAGAATGGTAGAGTTGGACAGGACCTCCTGGGTCATCTGGTGCAGTCTCCTGCTCCCTAAATCATCCCAGACAGATGTCTTTCCCTGCCTCTGTTTAAGTTGTAGACAATAAAGCAAAGCACTCTCAAGTTTCTTTTTAAGAGTCTCGTTATATTTTCTACAATGTTTCTCTTTTTAAGCAGGAATTTCCATATTTTTCACTATCTGCCTCTGTTGGAAGACTTCCATTAACTCTCCTGGCAGCCTGTTCCACTCATTGATCACCCTCATTGTCAAAAAGTTTAAATGTCTATATCCCAGTATATCATAGGGCTTGTCCACACACCTGCGCTCTCAGTGTTTAGCGCTTCTGCGCTAAATACTTAGGTTTTGTGCGTGTGTGCGGGCGCTTTCAGCAGACGCTGTCCCTGGTTACCCGATGTGTATCGTGGTAACCAGTTTATACAGCAGGCTGCATAGTGTGCGCTTTCCACAAGTGCACAGGGAAACGCTGCAAGCAGCGTTTCCCTGTGCGCTCGGCATAAGCGGTCACTATGCAACCTGCTGTATGACCTGGTTACCACGATACACATCGGGTAACCAGGGACAGCGTCTGCTGAAAGCGTCCGCGCACACGCACCTGCGCTTCTCTCACAAAAACTAAGTATTTAGTACTTTAGTATTTAGAGTACACATTATATATAACTTTGATTTGCATATCATTGGCCTTATTTTTCTTAAAGACCAGTTGGACAATTTTGCAGTAATTCTAGCATCTAAGCCATCTGCTCATTTAGGTAGGTTTGAATTGGCTTTAGTTCACATGGTGGAATGAAATAGCAGCTATTTTATATGATTAGAATAGTCAAAGTTATATTTTATCCACCAAAGCTAATGAATTCTAATAATTTGGTGGACTGTGTATGAGTCCTATGGGTCCTTTTCAGTGGTTTTACTTTGAAAACTTCCTCAGAGGTCTCAATCCTGGAGTTTCGACTATTTATGTACAAAACTTGAGGAAATATGTGGAATCTAACTGCACTACTGTACAATTATAATAACATAGTAACATAGTTTTTAAGGTTGAAGGAAGACTTTAAGTCCATCTAGTTCAACCCATAGCCTAACATGTTGATCCAGAGGAAGGCAAAAAAAAAACCCATGTGGCAACACTAAGCTCCACATTGGGGGAAAAAATTCCTTCCTGACTCCAGATATGGCAATCAGACTAGTTCCCTGGATCAACGCCCTATCAAAGAATCTAGTATATATAACTGGTAATATTATAGTTTTCAAGAAAGGCATCCAGGCCCTTCTTAAATGTTAATAGTGACTCACTCATTACAACATCATGTGGCAGAGAGTTCCATAGTCTCACTGCTCTTACAGTAAAGAATCCACGTCTATGATTATGATTAAACCTTCTTTCCTCCAGATGTAGAGGATGCCCCCTTGTCCCAGTCTCAGGCCTAAGAGTAAAGAGATCATTAGAAAGGTCTCTGTACTGCCCCCTCATATATTTATACATTATTATAAGATCACCCCTAAGCCTTTGTTTTTCCAAGCTAAATAACCCCAAGTTTAATAACCTGTCTTGGTATTGCAGACCCCTTAGTCCTCTAATGACTTTGGTCGCTCTTCTCTGCACTCGCTCTAGTTCAGCTATGTCTTTCTTATACACCGGAGACCAGAATTGTACACAGTATTCTAAGTGTGGTCGCACTAGTGACTTGTATAGAGGTAAAATTATGTTCTCCTCATGATCATCTATTCCTCTTTTAATACATTCCATTATTTGTGACCATATACAAAGTAAATGGTGAATGCAAGTGGCTTTATGCAATGCGATTCAAGGTATATTCCTCATCCCTTCATCAGGACAACCACCAATCAGGTATGTCTACTATTGTTTCGATCTTTGGATACTGCAGCAGCTGTTTGGAGCTTTTTGTACTGGTTGTGTGTGATACAACCCTCTAAGCCTACTTGTCACCATTTTTATCAGCTAAGACCCTATTGCACTTTCTATCCCACAGTTATTCATTCACTTTTTATATACAGCCGTTTCTAAATTTCAAAGTCTCATATATGGAACAAACTAGAAATATAAAAAAATGTTGACTTTTAAATAAAACTGTTAATGTCAAATGTCGCTACTTTAAAACTCATATTCAGTTTCTGTCTGTGACTAGGGATGAGCGAGTCTACTCGCTAGGACTCGTTACTCGGCGATTCTTAAGGGACTCGCTGGACTCGGGAATCGGCGAGTCTTTTAGCGAATACTCGCTCACTAACGAGTCCACATCGAGCGTCGCTTTGCGGCCGGCGCGTCGGTTTGCGGCAGGAGGAGGTAAGGTCAGCCTTGACAGCACCCCCCCCCCCGGTTCTCAAGGCTGCCCGGACCTGACAGCACCCCCCCCCCCCCCCGGTTCTCAAGGCTGCCCGGTCCTGACAGCACCCCCCCCCCGGTTCTCAAGGCTGCCCGGACCTGACAGCACCCCCCCCCCCCGCTTCTCAACCAGGGCCGGGGATACCTAACTGCCACCCAGGGGAAGAGGCTCCAGCCAGCCCCTGAGTCCAATGCAAGTGAATGGCAATCTGCGAGTCCGAATCCTAGCGAGTCTGCGATTCCGAGTCCTGTATTCTCTATTCGGGACTCGCGAATCCCTATTCCCTATTCATTAACATTGGACTCGCTAGACTCGCCACGAGTACCGAGTCCTGGGCTCGGACTCGTGCGGGTCTAGCGATTCCGAGTAATTTAGGACTCGCTCATCCCTATCTGTGACGTGTTTTTAACATCACCTCTTCTCCAATTCTTTTGCATTGTATTTATCCAATATACAGTATGATTCTTTTGGGTTGATACTATATTGGAGAGTGGAATTGGTGGATAAACCATAATATTTCTCACATTTTCACTCATTCTTGTTTTTAACATGCGCTTCTTTGTCCACCATACTGGTCTCCTCAACTGAAGGGTTAAAAACAGTGCTGACGTATTCCACAAGACATGAAAGGGTGAATATAATATTGATTTATTAGTGTCAGGCCCCCCTGCCTCCTTCCTCAGGACAAATCAATATCATATTGCCATGTTTCAGGATGTTTCAGGGAGCCCTGAAATGTGTTGACCAATAAATCAATATTATATTCACCCCTTGATATCTTGTGGAATACGTCAGCTCTGTTTTTCATCCTTCTTCATCCCTGTTTTAATTTTCTGAAATAAGGATCTTTGGATTTTCATTGGCTGTAATCCATAATCATCAACATTTACAGAAATAAACACTTGAAATAGATCACTCTGTGTGTAATGACTCTATATAATATATGCGTTTCACTTTTTGTGCTAAATTACTGAAATGAATTAACTTTTTGATGATATTCAAATTCATTGGGATGCACCTTTGTGTGTGTACAACCCCTGGCAAAAATTATGGAATCACCTGGCTCGGAGGATGCCCATTCAGTTGTTTAATTTTGTAGAAAAAGGCAGATTACACACATGGCACAAAACTAAAGTCATTTCAAATGGCAACTCTCTGCTTTAAAGAAACAGTAAAAAATATTGAAAAAAAAATGTGCTAGTCAGTAACGGTTACTTCTGTAGACCAAGGAGGAGAAAAAATTATGGAATCACTCAATTCCGAGGAAAAAATTATGAAATCACCCTGTAAATGTTCATTCACAAAACTAACACCTGCATCAAACTAGATCTGCATCTAAAAAGGAGTGATGACACCTTGGAGAACTGTTACACCAAGTGGACTGACATGAATCATGGCTCCAACATGAGAGATGTCAATTGAAACAAAGGAGAGGATTATCAAACTCTTAAAAGAGGGTAAATCAACACGCAATGTTGCAAAAGATGATGGTGGTCCACATTCAGCTGTGTCTAAAATCTGGTCCAAATACAAACAACATGGGAAGGTTGTTAAAGGGAAACATATTGGTAGACCAAGAAAGACATCAGTGTCAAGACCGGAAACTTAAAGCAATATGTCAAATTGCTTGATGTCTGACAAAACCTAAGTATTTAGCGGTGACGCGCTAAATACTTACAGCGGAGGTGTGTAGACACGGCCATAGACACCTGTACACAGCCTCAAACAGTCACACTCCAAACTCCACTATGGTGAAGACCAAAGAGCTGTTAAAGGACACCAGAAACAAAATTGCAGCCCTTGTGTGTCAAGAGTGGGAGAAGAGGGTTGCATTGATAATCCAGCACAATGGGCAGCACTTTGAACGCATTCTATAAGTGGACATAAACTTGTAAATAACGCATGAAAAAATAAAATTACATTAAAAACAAACACACCATTGTTTCTTTTAAGAAATTCTCACTATGTTTGATGTGTCACATGACCCTTTACCCATTGAAGAAGGTAAAGTTGGTTCCAAAATGGCCGCCATGGTCACCACCCATCTGGAGAAGTTTTATATAGATTATTTTATATATATATATATATATATATATATATATATATATATATATACATATATATATATATATATATATATATATATGTATATATATATGCACACACACATATATATTTGATACTTCCCATTATTTTTTGAAAGTCATAGCGATGCCGACAGATCTTTATGTTTACAGTTTACAGTAAATAGACCGAATGTCCTAATATGTATTATGTGCCGTAGCTATGTGTTGCCTAAAATTGTAATGTTCCACTATGGTTAGCCATTGTGTCCATAAAATATTTTATTTCAATTATCAGTAATTCTTTCTGATAGGTTGGAAACCTGCTTTGAGGCCATTTTAAAATGAATGTGGCAGTATGTAAGGAGCATGTCAATGTATTCTAAGCTTCGAAGCCTCATGTATTAGGGGTGTTCATGCACAAAGGGGTTGTCCGGTCTAAAACTGATAATTCAGCAGTCACTCTGTATGACTACAGAACTATCAATCCTCCTGGCGCACATACTGTGTACTATGAGGATTCGCCAGTTTCTAAGCCCGGAATGGACTGCAATTATGCAGTATGTATGTTTTCAGCAAGAACACGACTAGTGGGCATGGCACCGCTCAAGACAAGTGTATGGAGCAGTTACATCCTACTAGTGGGAGCAGCCTTGCTACATACACTTGTATTGAGCGATCCCATGCCCACAATTCGGGGGCTCTGGCCAGGTACATGCATTCCACATATTTGCGTCCCATGCCCGGTTTGTGAATTTTTGCAGCACACAGTGCATGTGCTGGGAAGATTGATCATCTCTAAATACAGTGACTGCAGAATTATCAGTTTTATACCATACAACCCCTTTAATCTCACATCTTCAAATCATCATTTTATATTTGGTCTAGGACCTATTCAATCATAGCACCAGTTTCAACAGTAAAATCCTCCTTGTTGGTCCCTTTAAAATGACCAATATTCAGAAAACCATAGTGATAATACCCACTATGAAACAATATAATATCAACAGGAAGGTCCTATACCTGCTGCCATCAAAATAAATTATCCAAGAAAAGAAAAAGCCCAGCATGTAGTTGTTCCTCTAACTCTTCCTCTAGTGTTGAAAATATAATAAAGGATCTAATTCCACTGCTTTCTATAGAAAACTCAATGCTATGAATAGTGCAGAAAGTATTTTTTGCTGTAGGAATTCTCATTGAGGCGCCAATTGTACAATAACACAGATGTATCATCCTAGAATCAATCTGAAAAGCCACATACTTGTATTACACCTGCTAACGAAAAATGGATGTGCTGCCAACAGCATCAAATGCCAGCTGACATATTTGTAGAGCATGTTCCAAAATAAAAAGCCGCAATTGACTGCTATTTTAGCAGCTTTAATGCAATCATTTTTTATCTTTTTTTCTTTCTGGTGGATGTTTAACACGAACCTAAACATCATGAAAACAGTGGATACATCTCCAAAACACAGATGTCAAATGTGATCAGCGTTTTAGCACTTAGACTGTTTCTATGTAAGTGCTTCATTTAGATTTTATATGTCTACCAATGATTATTCCTATTATTGAACACTATGGCATATCTCTAATTTCTGATGGGTTAGACTTGAAAGGAGTGGATAATCAGTTACGGTGAACACTAGTATAAAAGTGCAGCAGTTTTTCATTGCAGTTTTTCATTTTCATGGTTGGCTGATTTCCCAGATGGAGCAAGACTCGATAACATTCACTTATGGCAATACCCATAAGGGATTCAATCACACTTGCAGTATTTATAGCAGTTTCAAGCTAATACCAGGATGAATACAATAAAAAATGGAAAATATAAAGGATGGACTTACGTTCTTCTTTCTGCAGGACCCTTTTCTGACTTTGTTTCAAAAACTACCAAAAAGTACCTGGAGTTGTCCAAGTATTGCACTAAAGTCTACAACCACTCTATGTGACTTGTGAAATCTCATAGATCGCATTGTGCGTGTTGTCAAGATCTTCTCGTGCCAGTAGCAAGATAAGGCGGTCATGTGACAGCAAGTGCTGTGTACGATATACATACATCTGGCTGAACGGACTTATATTTTTGCTGCGTTCAATGCACTGTGTTGTATAGTACAAGCACAGTGGATGGGATTTATAGAAATCCTGCCCAATGTGCTTCTTATTACCATAGCATAACCCAATAATGACCAATGATGGCTATACCCGTCGTGGCTTTGCACTGTCATGGTCCATTTACACACGGCCACAGGAAGGTAGAAACAGGAGGGCATCGGACACAATTGTGCCTGTTGCCTTGAAAAGACCTCGATGTGGCTGCGTGTAATTCAGGACTTTCCTTCCTTCAGGGAAGACACAGGAAGGAAAGTCCTGAATTACACGCAGCCACATCGTGGTCTTTTCAAGGCAACAGGCACAATTGTGTCCGATGCCTGCCTGTGTCTACCTTCCTGTGGCCGCATTTAAATGGACCATCACTGTGTGTATACACTCTTTTTGGGGATAAAATGCAGAAAATATCATCCTAAATTTACTACTAACATAAAGTCCAATATGTCATGAAAAAACAGTCTTGGAGTCACTGAGATATGTTGAAGCGTTGCAGAGTTAAAACCTCATAAAGTGACACTGGCCAGAATTGCAAAATAAGGCTCGGTCCCTAAGGTGTTAAAAAGACAAGCAGCCTCCTGAATAGACATGCAGTGTGACTTCATGAGCCGCAACATGTCAATTTATGCATGTAGAGATGCAAGTATTCTTGGGGGAACACAGTGAAAATACCCTGCACCCAGAATCCTGATCATGGGCACAGATGCTGCACACGTTCCAGCCAGATAGGCTGCACTCATCCGGGGGTAAAATCTTCTTAATTTATGCAAAGTTTAAAATTTTCATGCAGTGCACAGAGCAGGGGAGAGGAGCAGCGGGGAGTCACCAGGACTACAGTGTGTTTCGCGCATCGGCGCTTCCACTAGTCCACAAGGAAATGACAACACAGTCAGGTATGTATGCAAAATACTAATTACATGTGACATTACTGTAACTTGGATGCAATACTGTGTGTGATAACAGAAAGGAAAAAACAAGAAAGTGCCACTTAAACATATTATCAAACAATAAATTAATGAGGTGCTGTGCAATTAAAACACAAAATTATAAAAACACAGACAAGTCTTTTTTGTCACTCAGCCCCAAAGGGCCTTGTGAGTCAGTGTTAATAATCCAGAACGCCTCTCTCTGGAGGATGTTTTTGTGTCTGTCACTATAGCAATAGTTTTCTACGTCTAACCATGGATCGTTTGTATCACTCCCGCCCTTGGGATTCCTGGCAGGCACCTCTAGCTCGTTCTCTGGACAGACTGCTCCTAGCGGAATTCATTCCACGGTACATCCACCCTAAATATTACACTTTCCAGTGATGGTGGTGCAGTTCCCTACCTTTTTTCCATGAGACTTGTGATGAATACTGCATTCTCCTGCAGAGAACACTAGTGTCTCCACAAGAGAAACACACTGTAGAAGGCAGCATGTCCTGATCTTGGGCACATACCCTTGTGGTCATGTGCCAGATACCAGAGAATTTTGACAGCCCATACAGTGAGTATACACAAATTTGCAGTCACATAGAGTGAATGCAGACTTTTGTGCTAAACCCCTTTAACTAAATATTAACCATTGGCCCAGGTCCCATCTAAGGGGGTTGTGTTTCTGTTCCTATGCGGTTTTGTCACTGCAAAAACACATGGAAATGCAGAGACATGCAGGTGTTAACACACCCATTAGTTACAATTGAAAACGCAATGAAAACACATGCAAAAACACATGTAATTTTTAGAAAACGCAAAACGCATGTGTTTTTGCAAATGCAGCCCAAAACATTGCATGCAACGTTCTGGGCTGCGTTTGCAAAAATGCATGCATTTTGCGTTTTCTGAAAATGATATGCGTTTTCATTGCATTTTCCATTGAAACCAAAGGGTGCATTAACCCATGCGTTTGCAATTTATTTTTGGCACACATGCTGTCAAAAACGCATTGCAACCCACATGGAAAAGAATTGCTGATGTAAAAAGCTCCATTGAGTTTAGGCTAGGGTCAGACTTGCGTCTGGCCCAAGCCTGCAGGATCCATGAGAAAGTTAGTGTCTGCACGGAGCAGCGCACAGCGTTACCAAAAGGTAACTCTATGTGCTGCCAGGCTATGTATCTCTATGGCAACCTGACGCTTACCGCAGCCGCCGACTCCACAGAGATCTCCAGTATATGCGCTTTTGCACAGCGCACAGGAAGTGCGGTCTGCAGCATTTTCCTGTGCACTCTGCTAAAGTGCATATTCTGGAGATCTCTGTGAAGCCGGCGGCTGCGGTAAGGGTCCTGTTGCCATAGTGATAAATAGCCTGGCGGCGCATAGCGTTACCTGCTTGTAACGCTGTGCACTGCTCCGTGCAGAAACTACATTTCTGACAGATTGGGCAGGCTCAGGGGCAGACGCAAGTCTGGCCCTAGCCTAACGGAATTAATACTAACACTACCACTAGACCATCAATGTGTCTTCTGTAATAGTGTGACCCCCTAGGAACCACCAAGATTACTATTATCACACCACAGTACAATCAGGTCCGGGGTTGTCTGGGGTGAACCTGAAAGCCCCGGACCCAATTTTGTCCTAATGCAGCCCTATGGGGCCGGATGGAGCTGCACTCTGCAGCATCCAGCTACAAACAGGACCGGAGGGCATATTAACCCTCCGGTTCTATTTGTCCGGAGCTGTCAGGCTGTGTCCAGTGCCTCCTGCAAAGCACCGGACGCAGCCTGACAGGGCAAAAATTGTTGTGTGAAGCCAGCCTTACTAAGGGTGGCTTCACGTCACGATTTTTGCCCTGTCAGGCTGTGTCCGGTACTTTGCAGGAGGCACCGGAAACAGCCTGACAGCCGGACAAATAGAACCAGAGGCTTAATATGCCCTCCGGTCCTGTTTGTAGCCGAATGCTGCAGAGCGCACCTGAGGTAGCTGTCCTCTGCTGAAATGGTGCTAAGCCACTTCACAGGGACAGCTCCCTGGTGCTCAAGTTTAGCGTAGCTCACGCTGAACTGCAGCCACTGGTGTCCGGATCCCGGATCCACCCAGATCTGGGCAATCCGGCCCAATAGACTCCCATGTTAGGGAGCACCGGATTGCCCCGGATCCAGGAGGATCTGGAAGGATCCAATTTGGGCAGATTTTTCGCCCCGGACACAAAAATATTGCTTGCAACGTTTTTGTGTCCGGGAGGAAAATTCGAATACACCCGGATCCTCCTGGACAGATGGAAACCGGATGGCAGATAGCTGCCATCCGGTTCCATCCGACCCCATAGCGCAGTATAATGTCAAAATCAGGTCCAGGGCTTTCAAGTTCACCAAGGACAGCCCCAGACCTGATTGTACCGTGGTGTGAAGCCAGCCTTAGACCTACTATGAAGAGTTTTCTCAAAAAGCAAGATATCAGCTAGTTAAAAGGTAGGAAATAACTTGCTGATTATTGGGGTTCTGACACCTAGGAACCTCAGCAATCCAGAGATTCTATTGTGTGACAGATGCCGATCACACAGTGAAAATATAAAGTAAAATATTAAAGACCTATGTGATTGATAGTAGTCTTTTAAAACACATAGAGAAGTTGGCATAATCAGTCAAAATTCACATAGTAGACATCATGAATAAAAGTGTTCTACATAAGTTTGAGCATAGGACACGAAACTAATATCAAACTGAAACTGTAAGAGATATGGAAGGGCAAAATAGAGTGTTATCCTCAATAAAAATATTACACTATTTAATTGTACAGTAGCTGCTCACCTGATTAGGTTTGTGACCCACAACCAGTATATAAGTCATGCAATGGCTGCTGCAGAATCCACAAAACCATATGTTTTACATATGGTTTTATACATGGACGATATACGCTGTCATGAAATGATCAAGACCAAAGGGTCATCAGGATAAAGATTGGTGGCTATATTCAACACGTTTCGGAGTGTTAACCTTGCTCTTTCCTCAGGATACCAACCAACTTACCTTATGTGGTAACTTGATTGTTTTCCTGAGGAAAGAGCAAGATTGACACTCCGGACTGCATTGAATAAAGCCACTAATCTATATCCTGATGATCCTTTGGTCTTGATCATTTCACGGCAGCGCAGATCATCCACATATATATCCATTACGAGACTAATATCAGGCACACGGCACTACTGAGTAAAGAGGATGGTGATGGATATATTTCAAGTGAACTTTATTAAGTAATGTATATACACTGTGTGCAGAATTAATAGGCAAATGAGTATTTTGATTACATTATACTTTTTATACATGTTATCCTACTCCAAGCTGTATAGGCTTGAGAGCCTACTACCAATTAAGTAAATCAGGTGATGTGCATCTCTGTAATGAGGAGGGGTGTAATCTAATGACATCAACACCCTATATAAGGTGTGCTTAATTATTAGGCAACTTCCTTTCCTTTGGAAAAATGGGTCAGAAGAGAGATTTCACGGGCTCTGAAGTGCAAAATTGTGAGATGTCTTGCAGAGGGATGCAGCAGTCTTGAAATTGCCAAAATTTTGAAGCGTGATCACCGAACAATCGAGTTTCATGGCAAATAGCCAACAGGGTCGCAAGAAGCGTATTGGGCAAAAAAGGCGCAAAATAACTGCCTATGAATTGAAGAAAATCAAGCATGAAGCTGTCAAGATGCCATTTGCCACCAGTTTTGCAATATTTCAGAGCTGTAATGTTACTGGAGTATCAAAAAGCACAAGGTGTGCCATACTCAGGGACATGGTGAAGGTAAGGAAGGCTGAAAAACGACCACCTTTGAACAAGAAACACAAGATAAAATGTCAAGACTGGGCCAAGAAATATCTTAAGACTGATTTTTCAAAGGTTTTATGAACTGATGAAATGAGAGTGACTCTTGATGGGCCAGATGGATGGATCAGAGGCTAGATCAGTAAAGGGCAGAGAGCTTCACACCGACTCAGACACCAGCAAGGTGGAGGAGGGGTACTGGTAGGGGCTGGTATCATCAAAGATGAACTTGTGGGACCTTTTCGGGTTGAGGATGGAGTGAAGCTCAACTCCCAGACCTACTGCCAGTTTCTGGAAGACAACTTCTTCAAGCAGGGGTACAGGAAGAAGTCAGTATCGTTCAAGAAAAACATGATTTTCATGCAGGACAATGCTCCATCACATGTATCCAACTACTCCACAGTGTTGTTGGCCAGTAAGGATCTAAAAGAAGAAAATATAATGACATGGCCCCCTTGTTCACCTGATCCGAATCCCATAGAGAACCTGTGGTCCCTTATAAAATGTGAGATCTACAGGTAGGGAAAATAGTACACCTCTCGGAAAAGTGTCTGGGAGGCTGTGGTGGCTGCTGCATGTAATGTTGCTCGTAAACAGATCAAGCAACTGACAGAATCTATGGATGGAGGCTACTGAGTTTCATCATAAAGAAAGGTGGCTATATTAGGCACTAATATTTTTGGGTTTTGTTTTTGCATGTCAGAAATGTTTTTTTCTAAATTTTGTGCAGTTATATTGGTTTACCTGGTGAAAATAAACAAGTGAGATGGGAATATATTTGGTATTTATTAAGTTACCTAATAATTCTGCACAGTAATAGTTACCTGCACAAACAGATATCCTCCTGAGATAGCCAAATCTAAAAAAAACACTCTCCAACTTCCAAAATATTAAGCTTTGATATTTGAGTATTTTGGGTTGATTGAGAACATAGTTGCTGATCAATAATAAAAATAATCCTCTACAATACAACTTGCCTAATAATTCTGCACATGTGGCGCCCCACTGGTCAGTGCACCACAGTAGGGGTACTGCACCCATAACAGAGTGTGTGATATTCCTGTTATTGGTAAGGGTAAAGTCGACTTGAGGCTCTCTTCCCAGCATCCCTACAACTAGCATAGGGGACCAATTGGCCACCCGTTACTAGGGTAAGGAGGAGAGTTGGGGTAGAAGGAGCGGGAACTAACAGAGAGATCTAGTCTAGTCTGAGGAGCAAAGCAATGAGTGATGAGTGAGCCCTAGAGGGGCCTCCCAGTGAGGGTGCCTAGAAGGAACGACAACCCAGGAAAGAAGGAGGAAACCCAGTGCCAGACCACCGGACAGGTCTGGGGGAATCCTAGTCCACAATGGAGAACCGGCTCCGAGACACGTTACAGGCGAGTTTATCCCTGAGCCATCAACACTGGCCGGTCGAGGGCCTATCCATCAGCCCCAACTTCCCCCCGTCCAGAACGTGCAGCCCCACCGGAGACACCAAACCGGCTTGAGCCCTTTACAGGAGAAGGAGGGTACATCATGGCACTCAATGGGGCTGGTGGACAAGTGGGCTGTGTAGGGCAGCGCAAGGATAGTGAGGAGGCGCAAGTCAAGGCAGCGGGACGAGAGAAATACAGCAGAAGGTACACCACAGGAGCCTCAAAGAGACTTTATTCCTCTCGGTGACTACCTGGCCAGCTACCCACTAAAGATTGTGTAATTGTTAACCTGAACCGTGAACGTTTACAAGTAAACACCCGTGCAGAGCCCATAAGCCTCCAGTGTCTCATTCCAGCAAGCTTTCACAGAGCTGCTACCACGACAACCAGCACAGCAGCTACAGTGAGCTATACCACCTAAGCTGCAATACCATCGTCCCTGGAGGTCTGACAGCGGCGCTGGTGAATTCACCAGTAACTGCAGGTGGCGTCACGAGACATTTATTTTTTTTATCTTCTTTCATTTTCCCTCAATTTTCAGTTGACCACCAGGGCTACGGGTCCGGGCAGGCCACCAGTGACATCCCTCCCCCCCAAACAACGCCCAGGTACCGAGTTCCCATAAACCCCTAGGTGAATCATACACAGTGTATTTACAATGTGTTTTGACTATGTATATCCATCACCATCCTCTTCACTCGGGAGTGCCATGTGCCTGATATTACTCTTGTGTTCTATGAACTGCCTATGAAAGCTCCATGTCGGTGCATTCACAAGTATCCAGGAATGTGCTGCAGACAAGGAGAGGAAGAGAGTAAATAGGTGATCGATGAGCAAAATCTCAAGATAGTAAATAGGTAAGTGCAATAGCAACTCCCTTGCATCCCCACTTGTCTTTCTGCGCTCTCTTTTTCTCTCCCGGTGCTTTTCTCTTATATATACATTTGCACATAGCAGGTGCCCCCTTAAAATGAAGCCACCCAGACGCACATTTAGGTGTTGCTTTCGGCAGTGGGTCCTTTTGAAGAGCGAGCAGAAGAAAAAACTTGGCAAAAAAAGAAAAATGCACCGTGTAATCAAGCCCTATGAACACCAGATTATGATTTTCATTTCTACCTAAGGCCGGCTTCAGACTGCGTCTGAGATCCGATCCGTAGCTGTCCGCTTGAAGCAGACAGCCGCGGACCGTATCGGCACACAGGACCGGGGGGCTATTATGTCCTCCGATCCTGTGTGCAGCTGCAGGCGCTGACAGGTCAGGACCACGGCGCCCGGGGTCCTCACCTATCAGCAGCAGGAACTGCGTGCGGCTGCACACAGGATCGGAGGACATAATAGCCCCCCGGACCTGTGTGCTGATCCGGTCCGCGGCTGTCTGCTTCAAGCGGACAGCCACTGATCGGATCTCAGACGCAGTCTGAAGCCGGCCTAAGAAGTATGTACAGGATGCTTTGCTTTTAATGTAGCAGACTGCATTTTCAGACTAGCACCAAAGAAATGTTTTCTTTTTTTGCATTGTAGATAATTGCAGGCACATGTAAGACTGCAGAGGGGAAAGGCTAGGGTCACACATGCCAATCAGTTTTTTTTAATGGATCCATTAACAAATCGTTTTTTAAGGTTGCATTGTTTGGACTTTGCCATTTTTTGCCAAAAAATGCTAGAAAAAATGGATCCGTTAATGGTTTTTTTAAAGAATCCGTTTCCCATAGGGCCCCATGTTAATAAAACGGATCCACACAGATCCACACCAGGTAACATTAGAACCTAAAGTAACTTGAACTTAGTAAGGATAACATCGCATTACAAACCACCAAGATGTGTATCTACAGGTGGAATAAGATGAATATAAGAGGAATCCACTTCCAAACCAGATTCACTGCAAATCACAACCCCGCATTTATGATTACATTTTAGAACACCTAAAGGCGATAGTAAATTGTGTGAATTTACTGATATTTTTTGATAAATCAAGTAATGAATTTTCTTTGAACATGTGAATATTTTAAAGGTCATTTTTAATGTTTTAACTTTAATTTTTATTTCAGTTTTACAAATGGGCAAGCAAAGAAATCAATAAATATCCCAAAAAAGGGTTGCACCATATATAATGTCCATAATCATTTAAAAGCCAGATTTAGCGCCAAGCCTACCTATATGCTACTATATATACTGTCAGTATTATAGAGTTATACATTATTATTATTACTTTCCAACATTTCATGCAGCATATGTTTATATATAAACTGCACAATGATATATAAAGGTGACATTTGGTTTTAAAAGTCAACTTCCTATATTTAGCTAATCCTGCCAATATTATACTATAATACATGATACACTAGTGTAATCATATACAAGATAAATGATAAATCCTACTCTGAGCAAACAAGTTTTCCTTTTTACAAGGTATCTGCTAAATTTAGAATACTGTAGAGAATGAAGAATAACTTGCAACTAAACAGCCGATAACATATGTTCAGCTTTGTTTACTGCATTGTCTACAACAGCATTTCTCATAATTATCACCTGGAAATGTGAAGAAAATCAACTCAAATATTTTATAGTCCCAATGACATTTTCGATAGCCTGAACACAGGTCCCGGCGCCTCTCTATGGTCTTACAATAAATACACCTTGTTTCTTCCAATCAAAGAACCTTCAGCTTGATAATTTGCCATCTCCTTCCCATAATTAGTAAGTAAATAGTATTTGCTAAACAATGTTTTAAATACTGCAGGATTAATTTAATCAAACATTGTAATGTTTCTGTAATTAATCTTGAGTCTATTAATGAACCACCAGCCTCCACTGTAGAGTAATTTGATTTATTATGTAGGCTTGAATAAGTGAACAATGGCAGAACTTGATACCAAATTGACATTTTCAATTAGAGAGTGACCAATCGCTCTCTACAGTATTCAAATAGCTGAATTAAAGTCTTTGAGAAATTGTATTATCATGTCCATTGTATTTTACACCTGCGGGGTGGCTATTATGTATGCAAATAGAGCATTATTAAATAAAATCCTGCAAAGTTAGCTTAAATAATATACTGCAGTTGGCTTGCTCCTGTCTGATAACTGTTCCTTTACCCCAATTCCACTGCCTTCCTCCTTTACTCTCCCCTCTTTCGAGGTGCATTCCGTCCACATCTATTCTCCCTGCAACCTTCAGCTGGCTGTCATTTACCACCCCCCAGGGCCACCCTCTGCTTTTCTTGACCACTTCACCACCTGGCTACTTCACTTCCTTTCTGCTGACATCCCCACTGACCATCATGGGTGACTTTAACATCCCCACTGACACTTCCACCTCAGCTGCCTCTAAAGTTTTATCATTGACTACCTCCTTTGGGCTCTCTCAATTGTCCTCCACAGCCACTCATAAAGATGGCCACACATTGGACTTCACCTGCCTATGTTCCCTCACTAAGCTCTCAAACTCACCCCTCCCCCTGTCTGACCACAACCTACTGACATTCTCTTCCCTCTCCTCTCCTACTACACAACCCCCACTCTACAAACTTGCTCATCCTCGCAGAGATCTCAAACATTTTCAGAGACCCTTCTCCCCCTCAATGACGTAGCTTCCTTACATGACACAGATGCTGCTGACACTCTATATAACACCACAATAACTACAGCCCTCAATTTATCTGCCCTCTCACATACAACAAAACTCACACAAACAGGCAACCCTGGCACACCAGCCTTGCTAAAGAACTGAGATGGACATCCAGGGTTGCTGAGCGGAGATGGAAGAGATCCCACTCCACTGAGCACTTCGCTGTATACAAGCAGTCCCTCACTAACTTCAAGTCCACACTCACTGCCGCAAAACAAGCCTGCTTCTCATCTATAATAACCTCCCTGTCTCACAATCCTAAACAGCTATTCAAAATGTTTAATTCTCTACTCCGTCCCCATCACCTCCTCCCTCTCCTCTAATCTATGCTGAAGACTTTGCCTATTTTTTCAAGCTGAAGATTGATAACATCAGAGAAAGCTTTGATCCACTGTCCCCACAGCCCTTCCTCATAACTACACAGCCCTCCTCTTCCAAAGCCAGACTTTCCACCATGACAGAAGATCAGCTCTCCTCCCTTCTGTCAAGATCACACCTCACCGCCAGTGCCCTTGACCCACTCCCATCCCACCTCATTCCCAACCTCACCACAGTCTTTATCCCAACCCTAGCCCATCTCTTCAACTTATGACTAACAACTGCTGTCTTCCCCTGATCCTTCAAACATGCCTTGATCACACTTATCCCCAAAAAGCCCTTCCTCGACCCATCCTTTGTTTCTAGATATCGCCCCATATCACTTCTCTCCTTTGCCTCTAAACTACTGGAACAGCATGTCCATCTTGAACTGTCCTCCCACATCTCCTCCTGCTCCCTCTTTGACCGCTTACAATGTGGCTTCCGACCGTATCACTCTATCGAAACTGCCCTAACTAAAGTTAGCAATGACCTATTAACTGCCAATAGCAAGTGACTTGCCCCTGGCGGGGACTGTGGAATGCTCGGAACCAGGCCCTCTCGTTGTTCGGGGCTGTGGGATGTAACAGTGGCGTGACCTGGTCTGTAATCCCGTTGGGCGAGCAGTTAAAAAGGGGGTTTGAAAAAATAGATAAAAAAATAATATAAATAAAAATAAGAGTGTTGTGACGCAACCCATGGACTGTGGCCAGTATAGCCACTGCTGCAGTTGGGACCTCTGGGGATGATGGGAGTAGCAGCGAGATGATTCAGCTCTCCACGGGAAGAGTAGGTCCCCAGGGCAACCGTATAGTCTATGGATATACAGAGCAGCTCGTTGGGGGTGCAGGGTTCAGTTCACGAAAGAACTGACAGACACAAGGGTAACAGTTTCCTTTACCTTTACTGTTACAAGAAGTTACTTCATTCAGGGCACAATTCACAAGTGGTGTTAGGAATCCAGAGCGTGGAATCAAGATGGGGCTTTCCACACCTGGCAAGTTCTGAGGCCTCCCAACTGCGCTGTTCTCTGTGAGCCCTGGCTGCTTGAAACTGTGCTAAGGCTCTCTCCTGACTTGTCTGTCTTGGCCGTGTGACAAGCGGCTCAAGCCCATTTTGTGTTACTTCTCTTTGCACTGCGTCTTCTGAGCTCTTTGATGCGGCTGTGTCTCCTAGCCTTTCTGGTGGGCGAGCAACTTGGAATCACTCACCATCTGGTATTGGTTGCTGGGCATAAAGTCCCTGGCGACCTTGAACTCTGGTGTCTGTGCTATGCTAGGTGCTGAGGCGAGCTGGCTCTGCTCCTCTCCTCACACCTTTTCTCCACTTCCCTCAGACCCTCACCTAGGGTCACTTACACTGGCTAGTCAGTTTCCTTGGACGGGCCTAGCACGGCTCCCGACCGAAGGATGTCTTCTATAGTCCTCCTAGAAATTGAACTGCCTGACCCGCCCCCAGACCAGAATTTATAGGGGAGCTGCCCTGAACTCGGGTGTAGAGCTCCCCCTTCTAGCCTGGAGTTGGGAAGGTGTTGTGCGTGAGTCAGACCGGCATGGAAGTGGTTACTCAGAACTGGGATGGCGGGGCAGGGAATCACAGCTGGTCGGTTCCCGATTCTGGGCCCTGAGCACTCTATGGCAGAAGAGGGTGATGATGATGGGGAAACTTTGGATAGGGGAACGTGACGCCACCTGTGGTACCTGGTAATGTGGTCACCAGCGCTGCAGCCGGCCGCTGATGTGATAGTGAAGCAGCTTTGGTAGTACAGCTCCCCACAGGCGGAGCCCCACAGGCGGAGCTTTTACTTTAGGGCAGCGGAGTGGATGAGAAGAGTCATAGTCCTTGGCTCTGTGGTGCTGCAGGAGGCTCCCGGGACTACGGATTAAAGGAGGCCGGACTTCAGATCAGCTCAAACAGTGCTTTACTGGTACCAGGTGGATAAGGTACATGGTACAGTCTGATTCACCAGGGGTTGTAGGAGCAGATTTTGAAGGCTTTTCCAGAGTCTGTCAGAGGTGTCTCTATAATAACTTTCTTGGTCTGTGTTTTGCTTTAGCTCTCTTGTCAACCACACTAAAGAGCCTGATTGCCGGTCCCCAGGTCTGTTACTAAAAGCGACTTCTGACTCCTTACCAATACGAACAGGAGCGGTGAGAAGACAATCCCTCAAGTCACCGGTATTTAGTCCTTTCCCCTGTTAGTGTCTTGGACCCACTTTGGGACAGAGGTGGGATTTAGTCTTGTGGTGCTGTGGCTCCTACGTTAGGCCCACAGCCTGCCGGTTTGCGATTTGGGATGAACCATTAAATAACCACCTCAGTTTCGGTTTGCCGGTGTTGACCTGGACTCTCCAGCCGGCTCCAACCAGTCCTGGAGTGTCCCCCTTCTTTGTCTGGGTCACCTCTTTTCTTAGAGATGCTCTCCTGTCACGACAGCAGTTTCCTCTTCGTCCGTCCTTTCTCCGCTTCTGTCACTGTCTGACTGACTATTGTCTGTAACTGTCACTCATGTCTTCCCACTCTTCTAGGCTCCACTCCCATGGGACCTACTGAATTACAGTTCCCTGTACTAAGGTGTGTTATGAGCATGTTTTGGGTGCAGACTCTGTATTTTCCTCCTTATCCACGTCTACAGAGGCACTACACCTTCTGTTTGGGGTGCAGTACCTCCCTGTAGCATCCCGCCAGAGGGGCACCACATGCGCGTGTGCGTGCTTTACCTACGGTGGGTGCCTTCCCTTGCTTCCAAACTTAATATTATGGCAACTGGACCCTGAGGCGCCACACAAGTGACACTTTTCTGTCCTCCACCTCCTAGACCTGTACTCTGCCTTCGATACTGTAGACCATTCCCTCTTGTTACAGACTCTCGAATCTCTTGGTGTCACAGACTTGGCCCTCTCCTGGATCTCTTCATATCTAACAGACCGGATATTCAGTGTCTCTGTCTCCACACCACCTACTCGCTTTATTCCCTATCTGTCGATGCCCCCAAGGCTCAGTTCTTGGACCGCTACTTTTCTCCATCTATGCCCTTGGCTTGGGACAGCTCATAGAGTCTCACAGCTTTCAGTACCATCTCTATGCTGATGACACACATATCTATCTCTCTGGACCTGACATTACCTCCTTACTAACCAAAATTCCACAATGTCTGTCTATTTCATCCTTCTTTTCTGCTTGATTTATAAACTGAACATGGACAAAACAGAATTCATCATCTTTACCCCAACTCACTCTACCCCTCTACCAGACCCATCCATCAAAGTCAATGGCTGCTCACTCACCCCAGTCCCGCATGTGCGGTGCTTCGGAGGGATACTTGACTCTGCCCTCTCCTTCAAGCTACATATTCAAGTCCTTGCCACATCCTGCCGACTGCAACTCGAAAATATTTCCCAGATCCGTACATTCCTTGGCCAAGATACTTCAAAAACACTTGTACATGCCCTCATCATCTCCTGCCTCGATTATTGTAATCTCCTGCTCTCTGCCCTCCCCTCTAGCACCCTTGCACCACTCCAACCTATCCTAAACTCTGCTGCCTCACTAATCCATCTGTCTCCCCACTTTTCCCCAGTATCTCCTCTCTGCCAAGCCCTTCACTGGCTCCCCATTTCTTGGAGGCCACAGTTCAAAACCCTAACTATGACATACAAAGCCGTCCACAATTTGTCTAATCCGTACATCTGCGACATGGTTTCCCAATACCTACCCTCATGCAACCTTAGATCCTCTCAAGATCTCCTACTGTACTCCCCTTTTATCTCTTCTTCCCAAAACCGCATACAAGATTTCTCCTGTGTATAGTCTGGAACTGTCAACCCCAACAGATCAGGCTCTCGCCCACCGTGGAAACCTTCAAAAGGAACCTGAAGACCCACCTTTACTGACAAGCCTACAACCTGCAGTGATCCTCAATCTACTGAACCACTGCATGACCAGCTCTACCCTCTCCTAGTGTATCCTCACCCATCCCTTGTAGACTGTGAGCCCTCGTGGGCAGGGTCCTCTCTCCTTCTGTACCTTGTGTGCCTTATACTGCTTATGTATTTGTACTTGTCTATGTATTCCTTTTCCACATGTAAAGTGCCATGAAATAAGTGGCGCTATAGTAGTAAATAATAAAAATAATAATAATAATAATAATAATTACCGTATATACTCGCGTATAAGCCGAGTTTTTCAGCCCAAAAATTGGGCTGAAAAGTCCCCCCCTCGGCTTATACGCGAGTCATACGGCCCCCCTCAAAGTTTGGTGCCCCACCTCAGTTTCTGGGCCCCCCCGCATGCAGCGCTGCACATATACATTACGTGTCTAGCAGCTGTTACCCTCCGGTGGCAGATCGCGGCTCCCGGCTCCGGGCTCCATCTTCCTCTCTGTCTTCCTGGTTGTCATGTGACCGGTGCGATGACGTCATCGCGCCGGTCACAAAGCAGGAAGACAGCGAGGAAGATGGAGCCCGGAGCTGGGAGCCGCGATCTGCCACCGGAGGGTAACAGCTGCTAGACACGTAATGTATATGTGCAGCGCTGCATGCGGGGGGGCCCAGAAACTGAGGTGGGGGCGCCAAATTATGAGGGGGGCCCTGCTGGGGCCCTGTATACTACCACTGGGGCTATATACTACCACTGGGGCTATATACTACCACTGGGGCTATATACTACCACTGGGGCTGTATATATACTACCACTGGGGCTATATACTACCATTGGGGCTATATACTACCACTGGGGCTGTATGTATACTACCACTGGGGCTATATACTACCACTGGGGCTGTATACTACTACTGGGGCTATATACTACCACTGGGGCTATATACTACCACTGGGGCTGTATGTATACTACCACTGGGGCTATATACTACCACTGGGGCTGTATACTACCACTGGGGCTATATACTACCACTGGGGCTGTATACTACCACTGGGGCTGTATATATACTACCACTGGGGCTATATACTACCACTGGGGCTGTATACTACTACTGGGGCTATATACTACCACTGGGGCTATATACTACCACTGGGGCTATATACTACCACTGGGGCTGTATATATACTACCACTGGGGTTATATACTACCACTGGGGCTGTATATACTACTGGGGCTGCGTGTATACTACCACTGGGGCTGCTGCTGTATACTACCACTGGGGCTGCTGCTGTATACTACCACTGGGGCTGCTGCTGTATACTACCACTGGGGCTGCTGTATATACCTCTGGGGCTGCTGTATACTACCACTGGGGCTGCTGCTGTATATACCACTGGGGCTGCTGCTGTAACACTGCTGGGGCCTGTATATACCACTGGGGAGGCTGCTGTATACCACACTGCTGGGGGCTGTATACCTGTGCTGGGGTCCACCCTCGGCTTATACACGAGTCAATAAATTTTCCCAGGTTTTGGGGGCAAAAGTAGGGGGGTTGGCTTATACACGGGTCGGCTTATACACGAGTATATACGGTAGATGTGCAAAGTTTTCATGGTTTTCCATTAAAGACTTGAATGAACAATGCCTCAGTACAATCTTTTCATTACATGGCAGTCTCTTTCATTAAAATTTCAACTTGACCAAGAACTCTATACATTCTTCAGGACCCTCAAATTAAAAACTCATTTTGCAACCATATTAGATGTTGTCATTAGAGATGAGCAAACCATCCCTGAACATGTTCTCCAATTTTAAGTTCAGCACGAACATTACAGATTCGTTTTGGGTTCAGTATACCCAAGCAATTTCCCAAAAAGTCAGTGAAAACGGATTTGCTCATTGAATGATCGGATTAAAAAAAAATCATTACTGCGTTTAAATGCAGCATTTCTCCTTCCTTTTAATAGTGCAGTATAGCAAGTGGCACGTCTATGATGAGGGGAAAGGGTGTGGAGAGGTCAGAGAAGCTTAGGACTCCATTTTTTTCCTTGCATTTTCTATGTGGATGTTCCTGGTCTGCAGCCAATCAGGGCTCATAAAAGATCCACAAGTTGAAGACACAAGAGCTTGTGTCATTGGCTGGCTGCCTAAGTCACATGTTCCTAGGGATATAAGAAGCGGCCATTTGCCATCATCGCTATTTGCAGAGTGTTACTGCTAGGAAAAGTGCTTCTGCCTCTCAGTGCTACTCCATCCATGTTACACAATTAGATAACCAGAGACTCCATCACCTTTTAGTTAGAATAGGAGGGTGAGAGGGTCCATCCGAACACAGGCATTTTGTGCATTTTGTACTGAGAACAATTGTAATTCCTAATCCTGTGTGTGCTGCCAAAGCCATGTTTTTTTGCATACAGGAAGGAATTGCCAAATCTTTTTGGCCTGAACCTGTGATTTTCAAATCCTTCAGTTTCCTCTAAAATTTAAGATTTGTCCTCAAACAAGTGTTTTCTAAATATGTGTGCATAAAAGATGAATGAGAAATCCTGAGGTCATGATGGAAAGGGGAAGGGGAAAAAGGTTGTTGGAAATGGAAGTTAGCTTTGTTTTGGAGGTCTATGTGGTGTAGATGCCATTGCTAATGTAACTGAAAGCTGTAGTAACCAAACAATTACTCATCGTCGAGAAGGAGGAAGATGAGGAGGTTAGGTTGCATGTTCTCGCACAGAGACTGATGGGTGACAGGATGACAAGTTCTGCATCATCAGCCACAACTCTGCCTCTGGACAGCAGCATTTGTGGGTCTGCAGTTGTCTGAGGTAGCAAGGGTTGCCTAGCCTGCACCTTTTTTTCACACCGAAAAAGATGACACAACGCATGTTATTTGCAATCTTTCTACCCAAAATTGAGTTGGAGACAAAAGCCTCTACAATTTGATTATTACATGCATGAACCGCCACTTGGGCCAGCAGCATGCATTATTCTGGGAAAAATACTGCAGTACAACTGTTCCTAGCAGGCCTCACCGAATACCATTCACCACACCAAATGTATCTGCTGCTTCTTCTCCATCAGCATAGAAAGTGTTTTCCAACAGGTGTCCGGCCACAGAACCTCAGCTTATTTACTCACTATAGTTGGGGGTTAACTGACAGACCTTCAGCTGTTATGGAAGAGGACACGCCTGCTGGTTTTGACCAATCTCAAACACAGAACACAACACTTGCTTGTTGATCCACCATAACATCTGGGCATGTTTCTACTTTACAGTGCAAAAGTATGTCAGGTACACCCTATTCCACCCTTTCTTAGCACAGCAACCAGTCCTCGGTCCTGCAGTTGGGGACATGGAAAAGATTATTTTTTCCTACACATCCCACAGCAAAGAGCTTGAAGTTCACCTCCCATTTGTTGGCCACGGAAATGTTGCCCTTCTGCTTAGTGGATACAGATAGTTTCGGAAAGTAGATGGCCATGGCAGCTTCCCAGTATCAGTTGCCCAGTCGTCACTACTTCTCGAAGCAAGCTGTGTCTGCACTACACCAGCATGTTGCAGACAACATCATTCATTCCTTGAGAAACGTGTGTCCTTGTGTTGATAGGGTGCATATCACAACTGACACCTGGATG
The DNA here is from genome assembly GCA_033576535.1 of Allobates femoralis. NCBI lineage: Eukaryota > Metazoa > Chordata > Amphibia > Anura > Aromobatidae > Allobates > Allobates femoralis. The sequence goes on along the minus strand of JARQOC010000002.1, from coordinate 104,101,288 downwards.
CTCAAACATAACCAGGAGCGTTACATTTACCTCATTGTCCACTGAGTGCCTCTGTTGGTAGTGGGGCCAAGCAAGGAAGGAGCTACTCCTCTAGCCTTGAAATCCCCAAAACTTTTGTGACAAACTTCTAACTGCACCTCTTCATCCACTGCTTCTGCCTCATCCACCTCTCTTAGGGCACCCAGATCCGCCCTCAAAATCACCTTTAATGAGGCAACAGCAAAGAAAGAATATACCCCACCTCTATACTGCATGTCCTTGGCTGTCTGCCATTAGGCAGTGTTTAAATTAAATTGCCTTGAAGATGTGAGTCATACAGCTGAAGAGCTATTGACAGCTATGCAGGACAATTTTCAGCAATGAAAAAGATGGGAGTGTTGGTGTGCCACGGTCCGCGCTGCTTCTGGATTAAAAACTCACCAAAGAGCCCAGCAAACTTTCATCCTTTTTATTCCAACGCGTTTCAACGCCACAACCCGGCGTCTTCCTCAGGGATATATCCCTGAGGAAGACGCCGGGTTGTGGCGTTGAAACGCGTTGGAATAAAAAGGATGAAAGTTTGCTGGGCTCTTTGGTGAGTTTTTAATCCAGAAGCAGCGCGGACCGTGGCACACCAACACTCCCATCTTTTTCCTTGGAACACACCACGATCCAGTGGTAGGTGGAGGTCCTGCAGCAGCTTGGAACATTGATTCCTAAACGCAGTCAAACCAGTTGTGGGGACCACAACTGGACCAGGTGAGCGGCCACACAGCACCACCATTTACATACTAGTGTCACTAGTGATAGGGCACTATTGCGCCTCTTGTCCCCTCCCTTTATATTTTGCAATTTTCAGCAATGGCTGTCTTCGCCAAACCTGGAGCCAGGAAAGGCTGTGTTCAATAACGGTGCAAACCTGGTGGTGGCCCTACACCAGGGCAAACTTGCACACGTGCCTTGCATGGCTCATGTCCTCACCATGGTTGTCCAGCAATTTCTATGCCACTATCCCTGCTTGGATGACCTGCTACACAAGGCACTGTCACTGTGGTCTCACATCCGCCATTCTCACCCCAAAGTTCATCAACTAGCATTGCTACATAGGTTTTTAGACAACCGGTTAATCATTTGATATGCTATATGCAGACATGGTGGAATTCCATTCTACACATGTTGCAGTGATTGTGGCAGCAGCAACAAGTCCTGGTACTGTATGTAATGACATTGTACGGTGACTCAAAATGAACCAACTGTGGGGCAAATGATACTTACAGACTGGGCACAGATCAAGGTTCTCTGCACCCTTCTGCAGTTTTGAAATGGCTACTAAGATGGTTAGTGCTGATGAAGTTATCATCAGCATCACTACTACAGTCATCTACATGCTACAGCAATCTTTGAAAAGTATGTGGGATGAGGTGGTGGTACCAGAGAAGAGAAGGAGGAAGGAGAGGAGGATGCAGAAAGGTTATCAATATCTCAAATGTCCAGACTCCTGTCACACAACCTGGCACCAGACAAAGTAAAAGTGAGGGTGCAGGAGCTGAGGAACAAGTGGAGGAGGATTAGGATGAAGAGGTGATGGGCACAGGAGAGTGTCCCTGATGTGTCCCTTTGATGCCATGTGGTATTTGTACAACTGCCTCTGATGTGTTATCCACAATGTAACTACCTGTCCGCAGCACATTTGGGATCTCCATAACTGTCACTTCATGTCTAACGTGTATGTGTCTACTTTTGTATCTACTATATAAATGACTAATGGTCCCTTTACACGCGGCCACAGGAAGGTAGGAACAGGCAGGCATCGGACACAATTGTGCCTGTTGCCTTGAAAACACCACGATGTGGCGGCGTGTAGTTCAGGACTTTCCTTCTTGTGTCTTCCCTGAAGGAAGGAAAGTCATGAATTACACGCTGCCACATCGTGGTCTTTTCAAGGCAACAGGCACAATTGTGTCCGATGCCTGCCTGTTCCTACTTTCCTGTGGCCGCGTGTAAAGGGACCATAAGGGTTTTTTGCGTCTGTCACCGAAATTGCGCGCCAGACACAGGCCGCTCATTGTCTGCCGTTCATTGCAGACAATGCAAATAGGTGCGAAAATTCAAAGTTTGAATTCCGCGCCAATTTGCAGCCCCGCTGTAGCCGTGATACACTGTCTCTCCTCACAGCCCCCCGTTCCTCCTGCCCGGGCTCCCTGCAGCCCCCCCCGCTACTCCTGCCCCCCTCTGCTCCTCCTGCCCCTCCTCCGATACCCGCGGTCCCCCCGCTCTTCCTGCCCTCCCCCGCTCTTCCTGCCCCCCCGCTACTCCTGCCCCCCTCCGCTACTCCTGCCCTCCTCCGCTCCTCCTGCCCCCTCCTCTGCTCCTGCCCCTCCTCCGCTCTCCACGGCCCCCCTCGCTCTGCCCTCTGCTCCCCGTGGCTCCCCTCGCTCTGCCTCTCCACTCCCCTCCGCCCCCCTCGCTCTGCCCCTCTGCTCCCCGCGGCCCCCCCCTTTCCCCTCGCTCCCCTCCCATTCCTCCATGGTGATAGTAAAAAAAAAAAAAGCCCTCAGTGAGGATACTTACCCTTCCCCGGCGCACTCCACCTGTGTCTTCTAGCTTCTAGATGGCTTGAGAACCTGTCGTTGCCTAGGAAACTGATCAACTGATCGACAGGTACTGTCCTGGAAGCTACAAGACAGGTGAAGCGCGCCGGTGGAGGGTATGTATCCTCACTGAGGGCTTTTACTATTACCGTGGAGGAACAGGAGGGGGAGGGGGGGCCACAGGGAGCGGGGGGGAGCAAAGGGGCAGAGGTAAGGGGGCCGCAGGGAGCGGGGGGGCAGGAGGAGCGCCTCCATCCTGCCCCCCCACATCCATCCGGCCCCCACCACGATCCTGCCCCGCCGGCTCCATCCTGCCCCACCGGCTCCATCCTGCCCCACCAGCTCCATCCTGCCCCCCCTGCATCCATCCTGCCCGCCGGCTCCATCCTGCCTCCCCGCATCCATCCTGCCCCCCCACCACCATCCTGCCCTGCCAGCTCCATCCTGCCCACCCCCCACCACCCACCACCATCCTGCCCCCCGGCTCCATCCTGCCCCCCCACCACCATCCTGATCCCCCCCCACCACCATTCTGATCCCCCCAGCCACCATCCTGCCCCACCGGCTCCATCTTGCTCCCCCGCATCCATCCTGCCCCGCCGGCTCCATCCTGCACCCCCTCAACCATCTAGCCCCTCCGCCATCATCCTGCCCCGCCGGCTCCAGCCGGCCCTGCCGGCTCCATCCTGCACCCCCACCACCATCCTGATTCCCCCCGCCACCATCCTGCCCCAACAGCTCCATCCTGCCTCGCCGGCTCCATCCTGCCCCGCTCGCCACCATCCTGCCCTGCTCTCTCCATCCTGCCCCACTCGCTCCATTCTGCCCTGCCGGCTCCATTCTGCCCCCCCGTCACCATCCTGCCCCGCCGGCTCCATCCTGCCCCCCAACACCATCCTGATCCCCCCGCCAGCTCCATCCTGCCCCCCGCATCCATCCTGCCCCACCGGCTCCATCCTGTACCACCACCATCCTGCCCCCACCACCATCCTGCCCGCCTGCCACCATCCTGCCCCCCGTCACCATCCTGCCCTGCCGACTCCATCCTGCCCCGCTCGCCACCCATCCTGCCCCGCGCGCCACCATCCTGACCCGCCCTCCATCCTGCCCCGCCCATTCCATCCTGCCCCGCTCGTTCCATCCTGCCCCGCCTGCTCCATCCTTCCCCGCCCACTCCATTCTGCCACCCGCTCGCTCACCATCCTGCCCGTCCTAGCTCCATCCTGCACCCCCACCACCATCCTGCCCACCGCTCCATCCTGCCCCCCCACCACCATCCTGCACCGCCAGGCTCCATCCTGCCCACCACCATCCTGCCCGCCGCTCCCATCCTGCCCCGCCGGCTCCATCCTACCCGCTGAGTCCATCCTGCCCCGCCGGTTCCATCCTGCCCCGCCTGCTCCATCCTCCCCACCACTCCATTCCTGCCCCGCTCGCTCCTCCTGCCCCTCCAGCTCCATCCTGCACCCCCCCCACCATCCTGCCACACCAGCTCCATCCTGCCCCCCCCCACCATCCTGCACCGCCGGCTCCATCCTGCCCAACCACCATCCTGCCCCGCCTGGCTCCATCCTGCCCCCCGCCTCCATCCTCCCCCGCTCCTCCTGCCCCGCCGGCTCCATTCTGCCCCCGCCACCATCCTGCCCCGCCTGTTCCATCCTGCCCCCCAACACCATCCTGATCCGCCCCCCACCACTCCTGCCCCACCGGCTCCATCCTGCCACCCCACCACTATCCTGCCCCCGCCACCATCCTGCCCCCCGCCACCATCCTTCCCCCCTGCACACCATCCTGCCCCCCGCCACCATCCTGCCCCACCGCCACCATTCCTGCCCCGCCGTTCCATCCTGCCCACCGTTCCATCCTGCCCCGCCCGTTCCATCCTGCACCCCGCATCCATCCTGCCCCGCCAGCTCCATCCTGCACGCCCACCACATCCTGCACCCCCTGCCACCATCCTGCCCCCCCGCCAACATCCTGCCCCCCTCGCCACCATCTTGCCCCGCTGGCTCCATCCTGCCCTGCCGGCACCATCCTGCCCCGCTTGATCCATCTGCCCCACCCACTCCATCCTGCCTCGCTCGCTCCATCCTGCCTCGCCGGCTCCATCCTGCCCCCCACCACCATCCTGATCCCGCCGCCACCATCCTGATCTTCCCCACCACCATCCTGCCTCGCTGGCTCCTTCCTGCCCCCCCCACATCCATCCTGTCCCCCGGCTCTATCCTGCCCTGCCGGCTCCATCCTGCACCCCCACCACCATCCTGCCCCCCCCGCCACCATCCTGCCCCACCCCCACCATCCTGCCCTTCTGCTACCATCCTGCTCCGCTAGCTCCATCCTGCCCCACTCGCTCCATCCTGCCCTGCTCGCTCCATCTCTGCCCCCCACTGTTCTTGCTCCCCCGGCTCCATCCTGCACCTTCGGCTCCATCCTGCTCCTCCGGCTCCATCCTGCTCCTACAGCTCCATCCTGCCACGCTCGCTGCATCCTGCTCACTCCATCCTGCCCCCCACCACGATCCTGCCCCGCCCCCCGCCACCATCTGCTCCTCCGGCTCCATCCTGCCCCGCTCGCTCCATCCTGCCCCGCTCACTCATCCTGTCCCCCGCTGTTCTTGCTCCCTCGGCTCCATCCTGCCCACTCGCTCCATCCTGCCCCCCCCCACCGCTCCATCCTGCCCCCTCCGTCTCCATCTTGTTCCCCCGCTCCATCCTGCCCTTCTTGCTCCATTCTGCACCAGCAACACAATCCTGACCCCCCCCCCTCAGCTGATCAGTTTCCAGGCAGCAATAGTCAAAATTCTATAGACTAAAGAAGGAGGTGAGCCCGCCCGTTCCATCCTGCACCCCCGCATCCATCCTGCCCCGCCAGCTCCATCCTGCACGCCCACCACCATCATGCACCCCCTGCCACCATCCTGCCCCCCGCCAACATCCTGCCCCCCCTCGCCACCATCTTGCCCCGCTGGCTCCATCCTGCCCTGCCGGCACCATCCTGCCCCGCTTGATCCATCCTGCCCCACCCACTCCATCCTGCCTCGCTCGCTCCATCCTGCCTCGCCGGCTCCATCCTGCCCCCCACCACCATCCTGATCCCGCCGCCACCATCCTGATCTCCCCCACCACCATCCTGCCTCGCTGGCTCCTTCCTGCCCCCCCCACATCCATCCTGTCCCCCCGGCTCTATCCTGCCCTGCCGGCTCCATCCTGCACCCCCACCACCATCCTGCCCCCCCCGCCACCATCCTGCCCCACCCCCACCATCCTGCCCCTCTGATACCATCCTGCTCCGCTAGCTCCATCCTGCCCACTCGCTCCATCCTGCCCTGCTCGCTCCATCCTGCCCCCACTGTTCTTGCTCCCCCGGCTCCATCCTGCACCTTCGGCTCCATCCTGCTCCTCCGGCTCCATCCTGCTCCTACAGCTCCATCCTGCCATGCTCGCTGCATCCTGCTCACTCCATCCTGCCCCCCACCACGATCCTGCCCCGCCCCCCGCCACCATCCTGCTCCTCCGGCTCCATCCTGCCCCGCTCACTCCATCCTGCCCCGCTCGCTCCATCCTGTCCCCCGCTGTTCTTGCTCCCCCGGCTCCATCCTGCCCCCCCACCTCCATCCTGCCCCACTCGCTCCATCCTGCCCCCCCCGGCTCCATCCTGCCCCCTCCGTCTCCATCTTGTTCCCCCCGCTCCATCCTGCCCTTCTTGCTCCATTCTGCACCCCCAACACAATCCTGACCCCCCCCCCTCAGCTGATCAGTTTCCCAGGCAGCAATAGGTCCAAAATTCCTATAGGACCTAGAAGAAGGAGGTGGAGCGAGCCGGCGGATAGGTGAGTATTCTCTGAGAATTTTTTTATTTTTACTTTTGCTGTGGAGGACCGGGGGCCAGGAGGAGCGGGGGGCTGCGGGGAGCAGAGTATCGCCATATACCATAGTGCTGCTATACGTGTACTATAATGTACCGCCATGTACCATAGCGCTACTATACATGTAGAGTCATGTACGGCCATATACTATAGCGCTGCTATACATGTACTGTAATGTACGGCCATATACTATAGTGCTGCTATACATGAACTGTAATGTACCACCATATACCATAGCGCTGCTATACATGTACTATAATGTACCGCCCTATACCATAGCGCTGCTATACATGTACTGTAATGTACCGCCATACATATATTATAGTGCTGCTATACATGTGCTGTAATGTACCGCCATATGCCATAGTGCTGCTATACATGTAATGTAATGTACGGCCACATACTATAGTGCTGCCATACATGTGCTGTAATGTACTACCCTATACCATAGCGCTGCTATACATGTACTGTAATGTGCCGCCATATACTATAGTGTTGCTATGCATGTGCTGTAATGTACCACCATGTACCATAGCGCTGCTTTATTTATATATATATATATATATATATATATATATATATATATATATATATACAGTGTATATATATATATATATATATATATATATATGTAGTTCACTCATGTTGACTGAACAAGTTCTGTCAGTCACAGTATGTCATCTACATACATATTCTAGAATACCCGATGCATTAGAATCGGGCCACCATCTAGTATGTAATAAAGGTGTGAATTTTATATAACACAAAATCCTTAGTGGTTTCCACTTAATTAAATAAAACTGTTATATGCATGCAGGCTTCACCATTAGTCAATTTTTTTTCAGGGTCAATTGATGCCACTTTGGTGGCATCTGGCCTTAACATTTGGAAATGTGGAGACTCTTCTTTAGGGTCTCCTTCTTGTCTGTTTCCTGAATTTAGCAGGGTTCTGTGAACACAATGTCTACACATCGTACTATTTTCCCTGTTACTAATTAATTTTCAACCTTCAAATGCTAGGCCAGGCCCTATTCCAGACCCCTTACCATACATGCATGCTGCTCCTTTATACAATTTTTTATTCTGGGTCAATTGATGCCACTTTGGTAGTATCTACCCTAAATTTTGAAAATGTGGAGACTCTTCTTGGAGTATCTTTGCTGTGTTTTCTGAATTTAGCAGGGCTCTCTGGGCACCATACCTTCATCTATTACTAATCTCCCAGTTCCTGATCAATGTTGAAGCTTGGAATACTGGGCCAGACCTTGTCCCATGAATCCATAATGCACAATGATGAAAATTTTAACTCTGATGAATAGATGTCACATTTTTTCTGATGTCTGATCCTAATTTGAGCCGTTTTGGCAGCTTTTGTGCCCCTTTGAAGGTGTTTTCTAGGTCCTTGATTTTGCCTCCCATTGATTTGAATGGGGTTCAGATGTTCAGAGAAATGTTTGACAATATATTCAGCGAACATACGCAGCGAACCAAACGAAACCCAAACTTCAAAAGATTCACTAATCCCTAAAACTTTGCTAAGGCTAGGGTCACACCTGCGTTTTTTTTTTTAAAACCTGATCCGGTTTTGAGCTTTCAAAAAGCTCAAAACCGGATCACGAAACGCTCCTCATAGGAGCCTATAATAAAAACCGGATTGCTTCACAAGCAATCCGGTTACAGGCTCCGGCTCTGCAGCCTGTGTGAAAAATCATGCAGGCTGCAGTTTTCGGAGCGGTTCTGTAATCTGCAATGCGGGAACCAGATTGCTCAGGATGTGTAATCCTGAGCAATAGGCTGCCGCCGGGATAAGCAAAGTGCTCTGTGTTCTGTAAAACTTTAAATTTAATAAATAAATGTTTGTTTAATGTCTGAGGTCCTGAAGCCTTATACAGTAGATCTATGGGCAGCGCTGCCCATAGATCTTACTGTAAATGGCTTCAGGACCTCAGACAGCGGCGCACATACTATACAAATAGCAATAGTATGCGCGCCACTCTGAGGAGCCCTGCGCTTTCATTCATAAAACTGTACAACAGCTGGCAGGAGTCAGCTGTTATACATAACAGATTACAGCATTATATGCCCACCTGAGTGGGTGGAAGGTCTCTAGGGGACTGGGCACCCCCTAGAGACATTGTACAAACATTTATTAATTAAATAAATACTTTAACTAAACACAGAACAGTTTGCTCATCCCTGCAGCAGCAGGGATTAGCAAACTATCCGGTAACCGGATTGCTCACGATTACACATCCTGGGCAATCCGGTTACCGGATTGCGGCTTCAGCAATCCAGTTCCCGGATTGCTGAATGTCTGAAGACAATTGCATTCACTGCATCCGGATCTGGATGCGGTGAACGCAATTCAGTTTTTAAGTGTGACCCTAGCCTAACTTACCAGACCTGACACCATCTCTCCATATGGAGGAACGTTACACCTTAGATCCCCAGTCTTAGCCTCTCACCTAGCCAAATCATATCTCATACTTTGCACTGAATCGTGGGTGGACCCTCAACTTGCAGAATATACCTGGCATTTTAAATATACCTGGCATTTGAAAATCCTTATAGTGTCCATGGCAGCACCTCCTAGTGCTCATATGTTGTGTCAAGGTTGTGCAGCAAACTGAAAAGTGAACGTACACCTTCTATTGATTGAGGATCTATATGCAATATTACAAGACCTTTTTGAGGTGAGTGCTTACAACCAAGGAAACATATTAATTACTAATATACTACACTTAGGGCCTGCACTTCACCTGTCTCTCCCTGAAAATCCCCCTTTTTTTTTGGTTTGCACTGACAAGGAGTCAACACTCCGAAACACTGTTTCTGCCAATTGAGAATATGATTTGGCTTATATCCTTGGTCAAACACAAGGTTTGTTAAAGGGTCAATATTGACTTTTGAATTGCAATAGCATACAAACAAATGGAGCCAAACTCTGAATGAGCTAAGGTATATGAAAATATTGAGTATTTAATTTTTTGACAGCATTACTGATATTTAGAGTATACAGAGTCTTGTGAAAGTATTCATCTCCTTGCCACTTTTTGCGTTTTACTTTCTAACAACCTGGAATTTCACAGTTTTTTATCATCAGTTCATGTAAAGAACATACAACCCTCAAATATAGTGACCCTCAAAATATGTATCCCTCCGAGAATAACCATAACATCCTACAAAAATGAGGGACTATATACAGACGGGAAGGGAGGGGGCGTGGCCTAATGGTAATGGTGTAGGGTTTTACCTATGCTCTCCCCACAACAATAAGCGACTGGGCTAAATGTTAAGAAGAATTCTCCTCAGAGTCCAGTCATCAAATTTGCCTGAGGTAAAGGATTGTGCTGTCACCTCATGAATAATGGCTGCCTAGTCACCTCATAATATCTTCATTGCCTAATACTCCCCAAATTTTATATAATTAGGCTTCAAATCTCTCAGTATACTGAAAGAAACTTTGAGAGACAGCCTGTGTGACTTTTCCATTGATTTCCATGATTTGGGCACATCTGACAGACATCTGACAGGCATCTGACAGGCTTCCATTGGCAGCAATACCTCTTAATTTCTAGGGTGTTCCTCTACAGGAGGTTACCCTGGGATAGTCTGAACCCTCCTAACCTATTTTTGGATTGGCACCTATGATTTTAGACTTTTCCTGTCAAAAAATCCAAGATTCAGCATTTCTCTCAGAGCTTTGTGCTTTGCTGTGCCACCCGAATTTCTTCTCAAAACCCTTTGGAGAGTTGTCCTGGGTCTCCCCAGACCCCCCTGAACTATTTTTGGACTAGTATTGTTTGTTTTGTGGTTTTTATTGCCAGAAACCTACAGCTTCAGTGCTTCTGTGGATAAAACCGATACTTAAGAACTTTACTTATGCATATTGCGTAGCTCCTGTTTAATCCATTGGAGCTTACGTTGGAATTTACACCGGAATTACTTCAGAGCTTTCAGAGCTTTGTGCTTTGCTGTGCCACCCTAATTTCTTCTCAGAACCCTTTGGAGAGTTGTCCTGGGTCTCTCCAGACCTCTCAGAACTATTTTTGGACTAGTATTGTTTGTTTTGTGGTTTTTATTAACAGAAACCTACAGCCTCAATGCTCCTGTGGATAAAAACCGATACTTAAGAACTTTACTCAAGCATATTTATTGTCTTTCTCTTTCCACCTGGATCCTATTTTCATCTACTAGTGACGATTATACTATATTGGACAAATTTGGATTTGTTACTAGTTCATTCACGATATTAAGCCATTGTATTGGTCCAGTATATCTGATATATACATATTACTGGTGACTTTTCTGCAATATTCAAGACTCATAACATCTGAGGATTCTGCGTGGGCAAGTGAGGTCGGAGGGCCTCCGGCGATCGCAAGCTTCGCAGACCCTGGGATTTCCGGAGTGTGAAGCAGATCTCAAGAATATGTATATGTTTATTTAAGTTAACTGTTTTCTTATTTGTGTGGGTGGCGTTACAGTGTACTGGTGCTGCTGGGATTTGGGCATTGTTTCAATTAGCTTTGACGGTGACCAGATTCTAACATTGAGGTTGAATATATAGCCACACTGATATTTTTATATTAAGCTTTATAATCCTGATACTGTTTAGACACCTTCCTTTTATTTACTATGTCTCATAGGCAGACAGATCTTCATAAGGTCACTATGAATCCTACGGGTGGGTCCACTAAACCCCATCTTAAATGCACTCCATCTACAGCTAGGCTGATTTTGGATAGCGAACACAAAAAGAAGGTGGATAAAATAGATTCTCACATACGGGGCTCAGATACAGTTAGGGCCAGAAATATTTGGACAGTGACACAAGTTTTGTTATTTTAGCTGTTTACAAAAACATGTTCAGAAATACAATTATGTATATAATATGGGCTGAAAGTGCACACTCCCAGCTGCAATATGAGAGTTTCCACATCCAAATCGGAGAAAGGGTTTAGGAATTATAGCTCTGTAATGCATAGCCTCCTCTTTTTCAAGGGACCAAAAGTAATTGGACAATGGACTCTAAGGGCTGCAATTAACTCTGAAGGCGTCTCCCTCGTTAACCTGTAATCAATGAAGTTGTTAAAAGGTCAGGGGTGGATTCCAGGTGTGTGGTTTTGCGTTTGGAAGCTGTTGCTGTGACCAGACAACATGCGGTCAAAGGAACTCTCAATTGAGGTGAAGCAGAACATCCTGAGGCTGAAAAAAAAGAAAAAATCCATCAGAGAGATAGCAGACATGCTTGGAGTAGAAAAATCAACAGTTGGGTACATTCTGAGAAAAAAGGAATTGACTGGTGAGCTTGGGAACTCTAAAAGGCCTGGGCGTCCACGGATGACAACAGTGGTGGATGATCGCTGCATACTTTATTTGGTGAAGAAGAACCCGTTCACAACATCAACTGAAGTCCAGAACACTCTCAGTGAAGTAGGTGTACCTGTCTCTAAGTCAACAGTAAAGAGAAGACTCCATGACAGTAAATACAAAGGGTTCACATCTAGATGCAAACCATTCATCAATTCCAAAAATAGACAGGCCAGAGTTAAATTTGCTGAAAAACACCTCAAGAAGCCAGCTCAGTTCTGGAAAAGTATTCTATGGACAGATGAGAAAGATCAACCTGTACCAGAATGATGGGAAGAAAAAAGTTTGGAGAAGAAAGGGAACGGCACATGATCCAAGGCACACCACATCCTCTGTAAAACATGGTGGAGGCAACGTGATGGCATGGGCATGCATGGCTTTCAATGGCACTGGGTCACTTGTGTTTATTGATGACATAACAGCAGACAAGAGTAGCCGGATGAATTCTGAAGTGTACCGGGATATACTTTCAGCCCAGATTCAGCCAAATGCTGCAAAGTTGATTGGACGGCGCTTCATAGTACAGATGGACAATGACCCCAAGCATACAGCCAAAGCTACCCAGGAGTTCATGAGTGCAAAAAAGTGGAACATTCTGCAATGGCCAAGTCAATCACCAGATCTTAACCCAATTGAGCATGCATTTCACTTGCTCAAATCCAGACTTAAGACGGAAAGACCCACAAACAAGCAAGACCTGAAGGCTGCGGCTGTAAAGGCCTGGCAAAGCATTAAGAAGGAGGAAACCCAGCGTTTGGTGATGTCCATGGGTTCCAGACTTAAGGCAGTGATTGCCTCCAAAGGATTCGCAACAAAATATTGAAAATAAAAATATTTTGTTTGGGTTATGTTTATTTGTCCAATTACTTTTGACCTCCTAAAATGTGGAGTGTTTGTAAAGAAATGTGTACAATTCCTACATTTTCTATCAGATATTTTTGTTCAACCCTTCAAATTAAACGTTACAATCTGCACTTGAATTCTGTTGTAGAGGTTTCATTTCAAATCCAATGTGGTGGCATGCAGAGCCCAACTCGCGAAAATTGTGTCACTGTCCAAATATTTCTGGCCCTAACTGTATGGACACCCTAGATAATAGGGCTGGTGACAGCTTGAAGCAGATCTCAAAACGTAAGGACATAAGCCCCCCTGGGAGTTCTGCTTTGCTTGGATCTACTTTGGAGGAATTGGACTCGGGAGGGGGTGACAGTTCTGGTTCCCCCCTGTTAAACATAGACCTAGGGTCACTTCCTCTTCCTTATCTATTAAAATGAGGGGTCAGACTGGGCCAGTAGATAGGGACTTTTTGCTTGACCTCTTCCACAGCTTCGCTGATCAGATGAAAATGGAGTTCTCTGATATTAAAGAAGCGCTCTCCACCCTAACTACCAGAGCTGACGTTATGGAGGCCGAGATAATAAGACTGTCTAAAATTAATAGCTCTCTTAGAAAAGAATTGGACAAAACTAAACAGGATTATAAAACATTGTCCAGTAAACTGGATTATTTTGACAATACTAATAGACAGTCCAGTTTAAAATTGAGGGGAATTCCTGAGACAGTCACAAGGTCTGAATTACAGCCTTACCTTAAAAAAATGATTAAAACAGTGTTACCCTCACTGTCGGATGTAGAGTGTTTGCTGGATAAAGCGTTTTGCCTTCCTAAACCCACATCTGTCCCGGAGAAGTTGCCCAGAGACACTCTGGTTACTTTTTAGCTTTAAAAACACAAAAAATCTCCTCACCACCTACATGCAGAAGCATGAGACGTTACCTAGACCATTTCATGATATTAAAATTTTTTCAGACCTCTCAAAGGAAACATTGTCCAATCGTAGAATTCTGACGCCTGTCACCAAGATATTGAGGGCTAATGGTATTATGTATAGATGGCTCTCCCAGACCAGAATCAACTTTAAGCGGGGTCCTACTTCTCATGTGATAGATGGATTGGAGGAGGGTCTTCAACTTTTAAGAGAGCTTGGCATTGCTGACCCGCCAGTAACCTGAATACTTATATTGGGTTAAACAGAACTTCATTTTGAAACGCTGAGGTGATTACCCTTAGATGTATATAATACATTATTAATTGTTGTGGGGGAGAAGCCTTTTTTCTCCCCAAGGAGCTTTTTCCATCAGTTAGTTGCAACTGCTCCATATAGTCAGTTAGTCCGTTATTGTATATATTTCTTGATATTATTCTGTTCTTGTTTTATTCTTTTTTTTTTTTCTTTTAGTACTTATTGACACGATGAATGTTTTATATTTCATTCCAGAAATTTCTTGGCTGCATGGTTTAGTAAGTCTTTTCTCTACTGACGTTACTTCGTTTATTTGCTTTTATGGTCATTAATTTCATGTCCCTGAATGTACATGGCCTAAATTCCCCTCATAAGAGGTATCTACTGTGGAGAGACATATTTAGATTTAAAATAGATATTGCGGGGTTGCAGGAGACTAAGTTTTCTAATGATAATCCTCCGAAATTTGAAAATAAGTTATTTTCATCTATTATCTTAGCCTCTCAGAAAAAAAGAAGGCGGGTGTCGCCTTTTTGATTAGAAATAACATCCAATTTGAACAGGAGACTGTTATTGCAGATACAGAGGGAAGATATATAATTTTAATCTGTAGGCTTAGTGGTGTCTATTATACCTTGGTTACTCTGTATGCCCCTAATAAGGGTCAGATTAGATTTTTGAAAGAGTTAATGATTTTAATTTCGGAAAATCGTAAGGGTTCTTTAATTCTCTTTGGGGATTTTAATGTAATACCTGATGCATTTTTGGATTCCTCTGGAACTCGTGGAGTTTCTAATTTAACCTTGAATCCTTGGATTGATAGAGAGAGCTTATATGACGTATTTCGATGTATTCATTCCACTTCTAGAGAATACACATTCTACTCGGATTCCCAGCTTTCCTTATCTAGAATAGATCTAGTTCTAGCTGATAGTGTCTCTATATATGAAATTAAAAAGATCAATATCCTGCCAAAGACTTGGTCTGATTATTCATTAGTTTTTGAGTTGGTCCCTAGAGGGGGTGCTTCATCCACTAGGATTTGGAGGGCCAATACCTTTCTTTATTCTTATCCCAACTCAAGAAAGGAATTGATAGACACTCTAAATTATTACTTTAAAGAGAACGATGGTGATGCAGTTAGTATTGAGACATTGTGGTTAGCCCATAAAACAGTAGTTAGGGGCAAGTTGATTGAACTAAATTCACGTCTTAAAAAACAATCTAATGCCAAATTTGCATCTCTGGTAGCTGACATTTGCACCCTAGAAGAATCACAAATAGCGTCTCCTTATTCGTCTACCCAGCGTAAAATCTTAAAGCTTAGAATAGAATTAAGGTCCCTTTTAATTTCTGACTATAACAAAATGATTCAGTCTTCTAAACTAAATTACTATATGATGATATACTATACTATATGATCCCTGATGAAGGTGCCAGGAGGGCACTGAAACGCGTCGGAATAAAGAAGGATCTGATTTGAACAACCACTGCTCGTGCATTTTTTTGAAGTGAGTGATCCTGGCAGCGCAGACTGGTGTACACTTTTCTTCCCCAAGCATCCAAATTACTATATTTGTCACAATAAACCTAATAAATTTTTCGCCCATCGAATAAAACTGATGAGACAAAAGAGGAGGATTCTACTAATCAAAAACAAGCAGGGGTTGATTTACAGACACCCAGAGGATATTTCAAGTGAATTCCTGCACTTTTATAAAAACCTTTATAATTTAAATTTAAGTCCAGGGTCTGTACAACCCTCTCTGTTGGATATTAACTCTTTTCTTGGTTCCTTGAGCATTCCCTCTCTGACTACTGAAGAGGTGGATCTTCTTAATTGTCCCTTTCAGAATTCTGAGATTACAGAAGCAGTGAAATCCCTCAAAACTGGGAAATCGCCTGGCCCTGATGGATTATCTAATAAATATTTCAAAAATTTTGCTGACATCCTGACACCTTATTTAACTAGACTTCTTAA
Organism: Allobates femoralis; assembly: GCA_033576535.1. NCBI lineage: Eukaryota > Metazoa > Chordata > Amphibia > Anura > Aromobatidae > Allobates > Allobates femoralis. The sequence goes on along the minus strand of JARQOC010000002.1, from coordinate 104,085,473 downwards.
TTCGGCCTCCATGTCATCCCTTCTTCCTGCAGAAATGCAGGAAGCATTAATTACAGTCATTCCCAAGGATAAAGGGGATGCCCTAAATGTCAGAGATTATAGGCCCATTTCGCTCTTAAGCACTGATGCTAAAATATTAGCCAAAGTTGTTGTTAACAGACTATCTAAGTATACAACTCGCTTAATTCATACTGACCAAACGGGTTTTGTCAGTGGCAGAAGTACTGTGGACGCCACAAGAAGATTATTCCATATTATATCATATGTAGAAAGGTCAAATCTTCCCACTTTGCTGATTTCTCTAGACGCCGAAAAGGCTTTTGACCGAGTAAATTGGCTGTTTTTATTTGAGTCCCTTAAAAAATTTGTTTTTTCTGGTCCCATATTTAATATTATTAGAGTTTTGTATTCCCATCCATCCGCCAAAATTCTAACAAATAATGTTGTGTCTGACTCCTTTAGAATTACCAATGGAACTCGACAGGGATGCCCTCTGTCCCCTACTTTATTTAATTTCTTTTTGGAACCATTGGTGGAGGCAATACGGTCACATGAGGGGATCCGGGGATGTCCATTACATGGGCGTCAACATGTTGCATCTCTATTTGCAGACGATTTACTGATTATTCTATCGGATCCTCTGGTGTCTCTTAGGAATCTGATGGACATTGTTGAGAGATTCTTTGGAGTCTCTCATTATAAATTGAATACTAATAAGACACAAGTTTTGCCCTATCATATTGAACATCACCTATTAGATATTCTAGATATTCTAAAAACTGAATTTAATTTCTCCTGGTCACTGTCAGAAATTCCCTATTTGGGAATCACCATTACTAAACCTCTATCTAACATGGTTGATAAAAATTTATCAGATATTGTTAAATCCCTTTCGAAACGTGTCTTATCTGTCTAATTTAGAGGTTTCCTGGACGGGACGTATTGCGGCCTATAAAATGTTGCTACTTCCCAAAATTCTATACCTCTTCCGTTCCCTCCTTGTGGTCATCCCTCAGAAATATTTTAAACGTCTCCAGACACAACTTAGCTGATTTATTTGGTGAGGGTAATTTCCTAGAATTGCAGCTACCACTCTTGAAAAACATAAATTACATGGAGGTTTAGGTATCCCCAATCTTAGGGACTATTATCTAGCTATCATTACTCAAATTAGTTCACGATGGTGGAGTACTGAATACTCACCATCCTGGGTAAATCTAGAACGATCCATCATGAAGCAACAGAATCCTGCATTGTTTATTGTTTTATACCTCCTCAGTCCAAAAAAGAGACTTCCCCTAGAAACCCCACTTAAGGCCACTATCAAGGCTTGGAGGACGTTTAATGAGACCTCTAAAACCATCTTCTCTCCAGTTTCTCCTGCCTGGCTCCCAATAGATATTTTTTCCTGGTTGTGTCCATCTCTTAATTTGACTATCTGGAAGAGTAGGAATATTAGGTATGTATCTGACGTGTTTGATGGTGAGAGGCTAGCCTCTTTTGAGGTTGTCTCTTCTCGTTTCAGCCTACCTGAATCTGACAGACCTACTTGGACTTTACTGCATGAGACTTTAAACAACCCACGTCTAGATTTTACACCACCTAACAATATTGACCTCCTACTTCGTCATAGTGGAAGCCAACTTGTGTGGAAAACTAATAATATCTATAAAACTTTTAATAAGGATGTGACTTTTAATAATTCTAGATTCTATACAGTATGGGATCACCAACTTGATATCGATAATCATACTTTACATAACCAATTGCCCATCATTTTAAAAATATTTACTCCTCTGTCCCCTGCTCAACACTTCTGGAAACTCAATATAAAGTATATACCAAGTGGTATTTTACACCTTTAAAACTGCATAAGATAGACCCTACTGTTTCTAATTTATGTTGGAGAAAATGTGGACTAGTGGGATCTGTCCGTCATATATTTTGGTCATGCTCAAAGTTACGTTCCTTTTGGTTAGATCTCCAGTCCCTGATCAATTTAGTTTTAGATTTAGACATAGTCTTAACTTTTGACTCTGCTGTATTGTTGATTGGGATATGCGATCTCCCAAAATGTAAAAGATTCTTGGCCTTACATATCCTATTAGTAGTTAAAAATCTTATCGCCTCTAGGTGGAGGAGTAATTGTGTTCCATCCATAGAGGACTTTATGGATTGCATAGCATTGCACAACTCATTTGAATTCACGTTTGCTCTTAGAGAGGGTATGCATGCTAGATTGAAGTACATGACGAAATGGGCGAGTTGGGTTCGAATGTATATACCGACTCTTATATTTCATCTGCCCTACTTAAGCCTGAATTTCTCCATTTATCATTTTGATTGTACTTAGTTTGCTAAGAGCTATTTAGTTGTTGTTTTTTTAGATACTCATAATCGTCGTGTCAGTTGTAAATATTTGGTTATTTTATTTCTTCGACTTATGTCTTTTGTCTATATTGTTTTTCTCTTATATTATTTATTTCTTCTCTGAATTTGTATACTATGCATTCATTATATTTATAATTTATGTACCGTATATACTCGTGTATAAGCCGACCCGTGTATAAGCCGACCCCCCTACTTTTGCCCCAAAAATCTGGAAAAACCTATTGACTCGTGTATAAGCCGATGGTGGACCCCAGCACAGGTATACAGACCCCAGCAGTGTGGTATACAGGCCTCCCCAGTGGTAGTATACAGCAGCCCCAGTGGTAGTATACAGATTCCCCAGCAGCCCCAGTGGTAGTATACAGATTCCCCAGCAGCCCCAGTGGTAGTATACAGGAGCCCCAGCAGCCCCAGTGGTAGTATACAGGAGCCCCAGCAGCCCCAGTGGTAGTATACAGGAGCCCCAGCAGCCCCAGTGGTAGTATACAGGAGCCCCAGCAGCCCCAGTGGTAGTATACAGGAGCCCCAGCAGCCCCAGTGGTAGTATACAGATTCCCCAGCAGCCCCAGTGGTAGTATACAGATTCCCCAGCAGCCCCAGTGGTAGTATACAGGAGCCCCAGCAGCCCCAGTGGTAGTATACAGCAGCCCCAGTGGTATACAGCAGGCCCCCAGGGGTACATATAGCAGCCCCCTGGGGGTACCCAGCAGCCCCCTGGGGGTACCAACAGCCCCCTGGGGGTACCAGCAGCCCCCTGGGGGTACCAACAGCCCCCAGGGGGTACCAACAGCCCCCTGGGGGTACCAACAGCCCCCTGGGGGTACCAATAGCCCCCAGGGGGTACCAACAGCCCCCTGGGGGTACCAACAACCCCCAGGGGGTCCCCAGCAGCCCCCAGGGGGTACCCCAGCAGCCCCCAGGGGGTACCCAGCAGCCCCTGGGGGTACACAGCGGCCCCCAGGGGGTCCCCAGCAGCCCCCAAATGCTGTCACTCGCCCCCCCTTGCAAGGGCCCCCCCCGCTTCTCTTACCATTCCGGACTTCTGATCCGCACCGCTCCTCGCTGCTCCGTCCGTCCGTCTTCTACATCCGGGATCCCCGGCCGTGCGATGACGTCACATGCCTGCGACGGCCGGAGATCCGGGATGTAGAAGACGGACGGAGGGAGCAGCGAGGAGCAGCGAGGAGCGGCGCGGATCAGAAGTCCGGAATGGTAATATAACCATCGGGGGGGGGTGTCCCTTACAAGGGGGGGCGAGTGCCAGCATTTGGGGGCTATATGCACTGCTTCCCCCTGCCGCTGATTGACAGGGGAAAGCAGTGCATATTTAATGAGCGGCCCCACGTGACGGGGCCGCTCATACAGCAGCCCCCCCCCCCGCCTCCTGAAGCCTCCACAGCCCCGGACACAGCCCCCCCCGTATTGACTCGTGTATAAGCCGAGGGGGAGACTTTTCAGCCCAAATTTTGGGCTGAAAAACTCGGCTTATACACGAGTATATACGGTATATGTTGAAATTCTTTCATCTCAACTTACTTTTGTTGTTTCCTTGTTGACTAATAAATATATCTTTAAACATAAAATATATACAGACGGGAAAAAAGTATTTAGTCAGCCACCAATTGTGCAAGTTCTCCCACTTAAAAAGATGAGAGACCTGTAATTGACATCATCGGTGACCTCAACTATGAGAGACACAATGAGAAAACAAATCCTGAAAATCACATTGTCTGATTTGGAAAGATTTTTTTTTTTAATTTTGGTGGAAAACAAGTATTTGGTCACCAACAAACAAGCAAAACTTCTGGTTCTCACAGACCTGTAACTTCTTCTGTAAGAGGCTCCTCTGTCCTCCACTCATTACCTGTAGTACTGGCACCTGTTTAAACTTGTTATCAGTATAAAAGACACCTGTCTGCAGCCTCAAACAGTCACACTCCGAACTTCACTATGGTGAATACCAAAGAACTGTCGAAGGACACCAGAAACTAAACTGTAGTCCTGCACCAGGCTGGGAAGACTGAATCTGCAATAGGCAAGCAGCTTGGTGTGACGAAATCAACTGTGGGAGCAATATTTGGAAGACATACAAGACCACTGATAATCTCCCTCGTTCTGGGGCTCTATTTTTGTCGTTTTTGAAAACCATATATAAGGACCCACTTCATTATAATAACGGTGACACATTGAAAAGACTTGGTCTCTGTGTCTTTTTATGTTGAGTGTCCCCATGCACAGTATATTTGTGCCAATCCATAGCTGATCTTAGGGTGCCGTCACACCTGGCGATGGCACCGCTGATGTATTAGGCATCGTAGGGGCGTGGCCTATCGACGCTGATATTGCCCCTGCGTCACCTAATGTAAAGGGACGATGCCAGCGCCTCTGAGTGCTCGCCTGGTTTCATATCGGTGATGTAATGTACAACACAGCTAATATTATTGTTCAGTGGTGGACACATTTTTTGACATTAGAATTCGTCAACTTTGTCAAATTTCCCCCAACAATTGGAGCTATGACAAATACATTTTTGCAAATTTCAATACTGGAAAGTTTGTAATTGCTCATAAAATACATGTGGGTTAAAGTGAGAAAGAAAGCACAACTGAGCATAAGAACTTACACTTTACAGGCAAGAAGAAAGAAAGAGAGAGAAGACTCAGTTGACCATAAGAGCTTACACTCTGCAGGTGAGAGAGGACCCCACTGACCATAAGGATACTGTCACACCTGGTGACATCGCCGGAGATATCGGCAGTGACGCACGAAAGCGCGCATGTTTTTGGCACCTCGCCAGCGTCGCCGTCGCATGTTTACATGCAGCGATACCTCCGGCGACGCTTTGGCGATGTTACAGGTGGCATCGCCGTTGGGTTGTCTACAAACCCCAGCGGCGGTCCTGTAAATGGGAGCCTATGGCTCCCATCGCCTGTACCACCGCCAATCGCCATGTTACATGGGGCGATGTGTACACATCGCCTGAGAGTGGTCTCCAGGTTTCAGAGCAGCGCTGTGAAACCAGGCCACCACTCTCAGCTGATTTTTCCGAGCAAAATCACCGCATTAAACGGGGCTACTCACTGGCGCTGTCGACGCCGAAAGGCCACGCCACTGGTGTGACGGTACCCTAAGAGCTTACATTCTACAGGTGAGAGAGAGACATATCTAGTGACATTGGAGATAGAAAACAACTCTGCTGTACAAATTGTGCTCCACTGGTGTCCTCTGATTTCTGGTGGCCTAGGTACTTATCACCTCTGTACAAGGTATGAAAGTCCATAAGATGTCATGGCTGGAGGGAATTATGGGAAGGCCACAAAGCAATGCAATATGACACCTGCCTTCTCCCGACTTTATTTGCAAACAAAAAAGAACCATAACAACCCATTAAAATCAAAACAAGAATGCTTTACATTTGCTTTCTTGACGCTGTGTCTCTGAACGCAGTCAAACTATGCGCATTGTTCCTATGTTTAACATGGGAAAGCATTGTGTACGCGTTTGGCTGCCTTTGTACAGTATGCATCTGCGTTTGCATGCATCCTCTGAACGCAAAATGTTGCATTTTTTGTGCGTCTGAGGGTGCTTGCTTCCTACGTAAGTGTCATCAAGCGCACAAATAATGGAGCTCAATGGATCCACTGTGTCCTCCGCATGACAGTGCAGCAGAACGCTGCGGATCACATAGAAATCTCCATAGATCACCTCCTGACGGTGGCCGCCACTGATTTCCCGCCGGCGGCGGCCGCTAATCTCCCAGCCGAGACCGCCGATTAGGTGGCAGGACACATTTATTTTAACATACTATGTGAACGCATGCGGAGAATAACCGCTGCTTTCACATCAGTATGGCAGCATTAGGCATTGCGTTTATGTCAGCATGTCAGACGCATGCACGTGCAACCGCTAGTGTGAAGCTAGCCTGTGATAGTCTCTTATGAGTGAGAATAGAGCAAATTAAACTACTGTATTGAGACTCATTTTAGTGTTACCCATTTGTCTTGTATGAGAATATAGGAACATACGCCTGTTTCACATCTATGCGCTCCAGCGCAAATGCAAGCGCAGGGGCATTTAGGGCCTGGGGCAGCCTAGCGCATGGAGCGCATACATGCCCTCATTAACGCTCAGCTGCGCTCGGTACCTTATCTCCTATGGCCGAGAGCGCGCTCTGCCTAGTGAGAAGCGCAAGTGAAAGAGGCAGAGCGCACAGCGCATGCGCCTGCCCTGACGCTCCTGGCAATAGGGCGTTTCCAGGTGCGTCAGACCAGGCGCATGCGCCGTGCGCTCTGCCAATTTCACTTGCGCTTCTGAGTATACAGAGCACGTGCTCAGCTGTGTTCGGCCATAGGGTATAATGGGGTCACCGAACGCAGCTGAGCGCTACTGCAGGGCATGTATGCGCTCACTGCGCTAGGCTGCCCCAGGTCTAAATGGCCCTGCGCATTCTTTTGCCCTGGCACAGGGCAGCCAGAGCAGCCTAGCGCAGTGAGTGCATAGATGTGAAACAGGCCATACTGTCTGGAGGAGGAAGAGAAGAAATGTTCTACTTATTATCCTTTCTTTGAGTTCAAGGAAATCAGTCATTTGAGTGCAGCCCGATGTTTTATATGCAGCCATAGACTTAAATGGGTGCGCACCATCTGATATATGCTGTGGAATGCCGATCATAGCATGCTACACTTTTATTCTCATGTCGAATCGGCTTGAGGAAAAAAAAAAACACTGATAAAATGGGGTCACATATGCAGCAGGATTTTGAAATCCTGATCCGGTTTTGAGCTGTAAAAAATCTCAAAACCGGATCAGGAACTGCTCACCATTATGGTAACCGGATTGCTCTACATGCAATCCGGTTACTGGCTCAGGATCTGCAGCCTGCGCTAAAAATCAAGCAGGCTGAAGTTTTCGGAGCAGTTCTATCAACCGCAATGTGGTAACCGGATTGCTCTGGATGTGTAATCCTGACCCATGCAGTTACGGTCTACTTTGTTCATCCCTGCTGATGCATGTGAGGGGTTAATGCAGCAGTTATACTATTGCCAGCTTTTGTCGGATTTGTACAAATTTATGAATGAAGCGGCAGCTCCTGACAGTACAGGAGATACTGTACTAATTGTACGTATAGTATCCGCCGCTGTCCAGGGTCCTGTAAGCAGTTACATTAGGTCTATGTGCAGTGCAATAGTATAACTGCCGCATTAACCCCTCACATGCCCACAGGAGTGGACAGAATATCTCTAGGGGAAGGACACCCCCTAGATAATAATAATAATAATAATAAAGCTTTATTTATATAGCGCCAACATATTCCGCAGCGCTTTACAATGTAGGGTTAGCGTACAGAAAATATACAGTAAGTAATTACAATAGAGAACAAATAAAGTACAATCATTGGATACAAAAACAATAGGCATAGAATCAATGTGAAAAAATACAATAAATAAAGCAAGAAATGAAGGTGACCCTGCTCAAAAGAGCTTACAATCTACAACGGGATAGGGGTTGTACAAGGTGCCGGGGCTTATTGCACTGGTGGTCCAGGCATCTTGAGGAAATGGGGTATAGGGCTAAGCTTACATGAATGGTCATCAGTCTGTGTAGACCTTTATGGTTTGGTGGAGTTTGTAGAAGAATAATGTCCAGAGGATAGCCCATTCACTGTCTACAGTACAATGGACATGTTAGGGAGTATGATAGGCCGCCTTAAAAAGATGCGTCTTTAGGGATCGTCTGAAGCCATGCAAGTTGTGGATAGTCCTGATTTCTTTGGGTAAAGCATTCCAGAGGTTTGGTGCAGCTCTGGAAAAGTCTTGGAGCCGGGAGTGGGAGGATCGGATTAGTGCAGATGTTAGTTGAAGGTCATTTGAGGAACGTAGAGAGCGGGTGGGGTGATAGACAGAGATGAGGGAGGAGAGGTAGGGGGGAGCTGCACTGTGAAGAGCTTTGTGGGTGAGAACAAGCAATTTGAATTTGATCCTGTAGTATACGGGCAGCCAGTGCAATGACTGGCACAGAGCAGGGGCATCTGAGTAACGATTGGCCAGATGGGTGATCCTGGCTGCTGCATTAAGGATGGACTGGAGAGGAGAAAGTCTGGTGAGGGGGAGGCCGCTTAATAGAGAGTTGCAATAGTCAAGGCGGGAATGGATTAGGGCCACGGTGAGGGTTTTTGTTGTTTCCAGGGTGAGAAAGGGGCGGACTCTAGAGATATTCTTCAGGTGTAAGCGACAGGAGCGGACGAGAGATTGCGTGTGGGAGGAGAAGGAGAGATCGGTGTCAAATATAACACCCAGACAGCGAGCTTGCTGTCTAGGCGTTATCGTGGTGCCGCACACTGAGAGAGAGATGTCCGATTTAGGGAGGTTAGTGGATGGGGGGAGCAGAAGAAGTTCAGTTTTGGAAAGGTTTAGTTTCAAATAGAGAGTGGACATGATATTGGAAACTGCAGCTAGACAGTCATTGGTGTTCTTTACTACCGCAGGGGTAAGGTCAGGGGCTGAAGTGTATAGTTGAGTGTCATCAGCATAAAGATGGTACTGGAAGCCAAATCTGCTGATGGTCTGTCCAATCGGGGCCGTGTAGAGAGAGAAGAGGAGAGGGCCAAGGACTGAACCCTGAGGGACCCCAATAGTGAGGGGAAGAGGGGGGGATGTGGAGCCAGCAAAAGATACACTGAAAGAGCGGTCAGAAAGATAGGAGGAGAGCCAGGAGAGAGCAGTGTCCTTTATGCCAATGGAGAGCAGCATAGAGAGTAGGAGCTGATGGTCGACAGTGTCAAAAGCTGCAGAGAGATCAAGGAGAATAAGCAGAGAGTGGTCACCATTACGTTTTGCTGTCAGAAGGTCATTGGTCACTTTGATGAGGGCAATTTCTGTGGAGTGAAGGGGGCGGAAACCAGACTGTAATGGATCTAGAAGAGAGTGAGCGGAGAGGTAACGGGTGAGGCGGGAATAGACCAGGCGCTCCAAGAGTTTAGAGATGAAGGGGAGATTGGAGACTGGTCTGTAGTTATTTGTGCAGGTTGGGTCGAGAGTGGTTTTCTTTAATAATGGAGTAATGATCGAGTGTTTGAAGGAGGAGGGGAAAATGCCAGAAGAGAGGGAGAGATTGAAGATTTTGGTTAGATGAGTGGTGACGACTGGAGAGAGGGACTGGAGCAGGTGTGAGGGAATGGGGTCGGTAGTGCATGTGGTGGGACGAGAGGAAGATAGGAGCCTGGAGACTTCTTCTTCTGTGACTGGGTCAAATGTGGAAAGTGAACCGGAGGGGATGTGAGGAAGAATGGGGGTGGCAGCGCTTGGAGGCTGAGAGCTGATTTCCTGGCGGATGTTGTCTATTTTATCCATGAAGTAGGAAGCCAGGTCATCAGCACAGAGGTCGGTGATGGGGGCCTGCACTTTAGGACTGAGGAGAGAGTGAAAGGTGTCAAAGAGTTTTTTTGGATTGTTGGATAGTGAGGAGACCAGGGTGGTGAAGTAGGTCTGTTTGGCAAGGTGAAGGGCAGAGTTGTAGGTTTTTAGCATGAATTTATAGTGGATGAAGTCTCCTGGTGAGCGAGTTTTCCTCCATAGGCGTTCAGCACTCCTGGAGCATCGCTGGAGGAATCGGGTTTGTGATGTGAGCCAGGGCTGTTTTGTTCTCTGTTTGGAGGTTCTGCGGGTGAGGGGCGCTACTTGGTCCAGGGAGCTTCTGAGAGAGTCATTGTAGTGATTTACTGCCTGATCTGGAGAAGAGATTGAAGAGATTGGGGACAGAGATGAGATGAGGGAGTCTGTGAGTGCTTGAGGGTTAATGGCCTGTAGATTTCTGGATGTGTGATAGGTAGGCTTGGGCTGTGTTGGCCGAGGGTTAGTGAGTGAGAAGGAAAGAATGTTGTGGTCAGAGAGTAGAGTTGAGTTATCCAAGGGGGAGGATGAGCAGAGCCGGGTAAAGACAAGGTCAAGGGTGTTTACCGTTTTCGTGTGTCTTAGAGGTTGAGAGCTGTGATAGGCCAAGAGAGGTAGTTAGAGATAGGAGCTGGGATGCAGATGGGGAGATGGGGCTGTTTATGGGAATGTTAAAGTCTCCCAGAATAAGGGTTGGTAAATCTGAGGACATGAAATGCGGGAGCCAGGCGGAGAAATGGTCGAGGAACTGGGTGGGTGACCCTGGGGGGCGGTATACCACTGCTACTTTGAGGGGGAGGGGATGGAATAGCCTAATGGTATGGACCTCAAAAGAAGGGAATGAGAGTGATGGGGCTGGAGGAATGACATGGAAAGTACATTGTGGGGACAGGAGGAGGCCGACTCCACCGCCACGTCTGTTCCCAGGTCTAGGGGAGTGAGAGAAGTGTAAGCCGCCGTAAGAAATAGCAGCAGGGGAAGCAGTGTCTGAATCCTGGATCCAGGTTTCTGTGAGGGCCAGCAGGTAGGCATGTTGCCCACAGCTGCTATTAATAATTAGTGTTTTAATTACATTTAACACCTTGATCATCCCTGCAGCAGCAGGGATGAACAAAGTAGACGGTAACCGCATTGCTCAGGATTACACATCCGGAGCAATCCGGTTACCTCATTGCGGTTCACATAACACGTTTTTGCTAAAAAATGTGTGTGAAGGCAATTGCGTTAACCGCATCCGGATCTGGATGCAGTCAACGTAATTCCCTTAACAAGTGTGACCCCAGCATTAACACTGCCCCACAGTGTGATATTGAAGTGAGTGATATCCACAAAAATCTGATAGCACTCGTTCAAGTTGAACGATCATGTGAGTGAGCCCTATAGGCAACACACAGCTATAAACACAGCAGCAAATAGTGTGAACTTTGAATAAGGCTAGGGTCACACTTGGAAGTGCAATTACGTTCACTGCATCCAGATCCGGATGTGGTGAATGCAATTGCCTTTACACATATTTTAAGCAAAAATGTGTACAGAAAACCGCAATCCTTTAACTGGATTGAACCGGATGTGTAATCCAGAGCAATCCGGTTACCTGATAGTTGGCTCATCCCTGCTGACGCAGGGATGAACAAACTGTTCTATGTCTAGTAAATCGATTAATTTAATAAATAAATGATTGATTAATGTCTCTAGGGGGACCCAGTCCCCCTAGAGACCGTACACCCACTCAAGTGGGCTTATCCTGCTATAATCTGTAATGTACAAAAGCGCCGGGCTCCTCAGAGCTGCATGCATGACCCCACAAACTGACCCCCCTGTGTCGGTAGACCTGTCCCTGCACCTCTCTCTGGTGGGGTGGGGGAGTATGGAGCGGCACAGGAAGGGGGAGGACAGAGCAGCAGGGGGAGGACAGAGCACAGAGCGGCGGGGGGAGGAGGACAGAGGATGAAGCGGTGGGGTGGGGGAGGATGGAGCAGCACCGGCAGGGGGAGGATCGAGTGGCGGAGAGGAGGCAGACAAAGGAAGGAGGAGGAAGCGGTGGAGGAGGATGGAACGGCACAGGCAGGGGGAGGACAGAGCACAGAGCAGTGGGAGGAGGAGGATGGAGGACAAAGCGGCGGGGTGAGGGAGGATGCAGCACTGTAAGGCAGCTCAGTGGTTAGAAGAATATACAGGGGCTCAGTGGTTAGCAGAGTATACGATGGCTGAGTGGTTAGCACTGCGCGGTGGCTCAGTGGTTAGCACTGCGCGGTGGCTCAGTGATTAGCACTGCACGGTGGCTCAGTGGTTAGCACTGCGTGGTGGCTCAGTGGTTAGCACTGCGCGGTGGCTCAGTGGTTAGCACTGCGCGGTGGCTCAGTGGTTAGCACTGCATGGTGGCTCAGTGGTTAGCACTGCGTGGTGGCTCAGTGGTTAGCACTGCACGGTGGCTCAGTGATTTGCACTGCGCGGTGGCTCAGTGGTTAGCACCATGCGGTGGCTCAGTGGTTAACACTGTGCGGTGACTCAGTGGTTAGCACTGTGCGGTGGCTCAGTGGTTAGCACTGCGCGGTGGCTCAGTGGTTAGCACTGCGCGGTGGACAGAGTGGTCAGCGCAGCAACACGGTGGGCAGAGTGGTCAGCGCAGCAGCGTGGTGGGCAGGGTGGTCAGTGCAGCAGCACAGTGGGCAGAGTGGTCAGCGCAGCTGCGCTGTGTGGGCAGAGTGGTCAGTGCAGCAGCGCTGTGTGGGCAGAGTGGTCAGCGCAGCAGTGCTGTGTGGGCAGAGTGGTCAGCGCAGCAGTGCTGTGTAGGCAGAGTGGTCAGCGCAGCAGCGCTGTGTGGGCAGAGTGGTCAGCGCAGCAGCGCTGTGTGGGCAGAGTGGTCAGCGCAGCAGCGCTGTGTGGGCAGAGTGGTCAGCGCAGCAGCGCTGTGTGGGCAGAGTGGTCAGCGCAGCAGCGCTGTGTGGGCAGAGTGGTAAGCGCAGCAGTGCTGTGTGGGCAGAGTGGTCAGTGCAGCAGTGCTGTGTGGGCAGAGTGGTCAGCGCAGCCGCGCGGTGGGCAGAGTGATCAGCACAGTGCAGAGTGGTCAGCGCAGGGCAGAGTGGTCAGCGGTGGGCAGAGTGGTCAGTGGTGGGCGGACGGACACATACACACACACACTCCTCTAGCCTGGCTCCTGAGTCCTCCGTTCTGCCGACATGTCACCGCCCTCGGAGGATTGGATCCAATATGGCGTCCAGGAACTCTCTGGGGGGGGGCGGCGACATATCGGCAGAACGGAGGACTCAGGAGCCAGGCGGCAGGGAAGACGGAGGGACGGTGGTATATATAGCGGAGTGTGTGTGAGTGTGTGTGTGTTTGTGTGTGTGTATGAGTGTGTGTGTATTAGTGTGTGTGCGGGCGGCCATATTAGAACACCCACAGTGGGTGTAGAGGCTACTTCAGCCAGGATGTGACGTAGCATACCATTACATCCTGACGGAAGTAGGCTTAGGGATTTATTTTAATAGATACCTTTTGTTCAATTTTATTTCACTTTCGCAGTGTATGTAGACATACTGTGAAAGCAAAACTACAGCCCTGACATGTCACACGTGAGGAGGAACACAGGATTCTTCCTCCCCTTATGTGACATCACTTCCTCCTGCGCCCGCGATTATAGGCACTGGAATACAGCATTGGCTGATCAACAATGCATATTCCAGCTCCTTATAATGGTGCCTATGGGGGAAATCGCACGCATACTTGCGCAAAGAATTGACATGGTCATTTTTTTTATGCCCGGAAAAAGTGCAGCATCAGAATGACAAAAGTGAATTTCCATTCACTTTGTTGGCACAAGGGGTTCTGCACCCACTCCACAGATGTGGTATTCCTGTTCTCAGAAAAATGAGATGGTAAGTACAGACACCTAACAAACACCCAACACACCCGGCCCTAAGGACGGTGGGCAGACCTGATAGGGGGAGGGCTCAGCCAGGGAATGGAGGGAAGAAAAGTGGAGGGTGGGAAGTTAGTAAGATTAGTCAGTGAGAGGATGTTGGAGAAGAAGGAGGGAGGATCCAGAAGACTTGAGCAGCGAGAAGCTTGTCCTGTGTCCCGGGACAACAGACTGCAAGTGAGACAGAGGGAGCCCTAGGGGCACAGGCAGAGAGAGATTCACCCGTACACCCATATCTGTATTGAACGGAAGGGCTGGTTGGGAACCAGGGGACTGGCCCTGAAGGTGGCGAGGAGGTTCCAGACTCTAACCACAGACACGGAGGCCACTAGTTCTATAGGAGCTGTGGCCAATACCTGACATATCCGCCAAGAAAGTAGCCATACTAGGGTAAGGGGACTTGGTACTGGTCACCCATGAGAACCCGTGGCTGCTGGATTGGGACTCTGTGTGCGGAGGCACATGCAGGAGAGAGGCGGACAGTCAGCAACCTGTGAGGAAAAGGAACATAAGGAGATGTCTTGGATGAGCTATCTCGGTTCTCTTGGGACTACCTGGACTGAGACTTGGCAAGGAACAGTACCTGGCAGCACTGCTAAAGTGAAAGCTAAGTAACCCGGATATAGAACTCCAGATCTGTGTGTGAGACTGTTTATTTCCCGCCTGCAGAGCGGCAGACTGATAAGAAGTGCAGGCCACAGAAGACCTGCTTGTGAGTCGCTCCATTCTCCCTCTCCTGCCAGAACAGCCCCACTAGCCTTCCATCACCGAACACTACACTTCCCTAGGGAACCGCTCCACCTGTGGGGAGCAAAACCATTAAAGCTGCAATCCCATCATCCCAAGGGGTCCCACACCACAGCGTCGGCCCCAATAGCTGAACACCATGGGTGGCGTCACGACAATCTTCTCTAAATGTTCCCTATTCCCCCCAGAACTTTTAAATCTCTTCCCCCTGTGCCTGCGATTATAGGAGCTGGAATACAGCATTGTCTGAACAACAAAGTGCATTCCAGCTACTTATAATGGGGCATATGGGGAAAGAGCATGCATACTTGTGCACTTTGGTGTCTGTATTTAACTGTACTTAGATGTCTGTACTTAACATCCCGTTTTCCTGAGAACATCAATACCACATTCGTGGAGAGGGTGCAGTACCCGTTGTGTCGACCAAACCTCAGGGGTGCCACATCTTCATCTTTGCCTGCAAAGTGAATGGAAATTCACTTTTGCCGTTCTGATGCTGTGCTTTTTCTGGCCGCTGTGAGGCACCGCCGGCATGATCCTCATGGCCGGGGCGCGTCACATGCAGGATCGAGGTATGATCCTGTGCACACTGGCCGGTTTGACTGATAATACTGTGTGAACCAACTTTGAGACACAGGGTTTCATGAGCCTAATGAGCGGCAGTGAGAGTGGGATGAGATTGAGGAAGCCTTAAGGAATGTAAGGGCTGAGTGCTGACAACCCGGAACACAGGGAGTTAACCTGAGCTGTGTGAAAGGCTGATTGCCAGCAGCTGAGGGGTGTGTCCATGTGGGAGTGGCTGGCACGATAAGAGCCGGCCACCTGAGTGATGGAGAGATTGATTCTGGAAGCTGAGAGTGATTCAGATGGAAGCTGAGACCAGCCAAGTGCAGAGCAGTCTAGAGGCTCTGAGTACATGATGGGAGCATGCTAGCTCCATGCCGGTGCCGAGGTCCGTGGTCGTGTCCGCACCTGGAGGGGGAAGCCGTGGCTGAACCTGGTGGATACTGGTCCGGGCGTGGGGTGAAACACGCCCGGGAAAGGAGCCTGTGGGGATGCCTGGTGGAACCTGTGACACAGGTAGCGAGACCCGGATCCGTGCCCGGTAAGAAAGCAGTTCCCGAGCGATAGTGTGAACTGTGCACCTTGTGTGCGTAAATCATGTTAGGCGAGTATAGACCGCCCTTGGGACCGACTCAGTGGAGTCCGTTAAAGGTCCTGATGAACCGGAATGTATGTAGCCCTTGGAGGCAATTGTATGTAGTGTGCCAGGCGGGCATAGACCGCCTTTGGGTCCGAGTCAGAGTACTCAGTTAAGGGACCCGATGAACTATGTGTATGAGGGCTTAAGTAATGGCCCTGAATGAGAGATGATGGCCTATATGTAAGACCCATGTATAAAGATGTGGGGAGAGAGTGACCCAGCGAGTATGGATGATGTTGGAGGCGTTCCGTCCTTGGGACGAGAGGGAGGCTTGCCCTGCTGCTTGCAGAGGGTACCCGTCCCTCAACCACGACCTCTAATGGTGTGGGTGTGCCTGTGGTGCCAGACACAGGGGTAATAGGGCTCCTAGTAGGTAACGGATGTAGAGGTTCCCGTGCACTATGGTTTGCCAGTCCCTGTAATGGGCCATGGAGGGGCCACAGTCCATGGATGTGGGCTGTGAGCAGGTGTGTGATCCATGGACGTTTGAATGATGGATCACATACGGTGTGTAAGGTCCCGGTCAGGCAGGATTCCTGACTAGGGGTGAATGTATATCATCATGCTGGGGTGACTAAAGCCAGGCGGCAGGTACCGCCATTGGGACCCACAGGGCCCGTTGAGGCGTATGTAACGAAGGTCAGAAGTAGGGGTTAAAAGGGCTCCTAGAGTGGGGACACCATGGTTGAACCATGTGGACTCTGACCGGGACGTAGGCGGAGATACGTCCTGGAAGGAGCCCCTTGGGGATACATGATATACCCGGTACTCAGGTTGCTCAATCCCTGTTATGAACCCGGAAGGGTCATCATCGTACTGTAACTTATGTATAGGGTAAGTAGGCCGGAGGCCGTAGCCACCCGGGAGCTGTTAGTAGAGCTCCAATGGGGACAGAGATGGTTACAGGTCCCGGGTTACTATAAAACGTTATGTGCAATATAAGTGTTATGTGATGTTATATGTAAATGTATGGTGTATTTATGTAAAGTGTTGTTAATCAATGTGATATGTGTCAAACATGCTACCCGGGTTATGTGATTACTATGTGAAAATAAACGGGTAGACATTGGTTAACTTAAAAACACGTGTTCTTGTCGTTTTGCAAGCGGGTTCCCCTGTTGCTACCTCACACCGCGCTTTAGCGGGAAAAAGTGCAGGCGTAAAAATAATGGCCATGTCAATTCTTTGCACAAGTATAAATTTTGCACAAGTTTAAATTGACCCCAGTGTCACAGAGCCAGGTATCGACACCTGTGACTCCCCGGAAGCATTAAAGCCCGGTTCTAAGTACCTGGGGTGCATCAATTCCCTGATGTCAAGAACAGGATACAACCAACCCAGTGACAATGAATTACATGCGCCTGAGAGAGACTTTTGAAAACTGTGTAAAAAGGACTTGCAAAATGGCGACCATGGAGAACTGACGCCATGTGCTTGCCTGGGGGAATTCCCGGCCCCCCGTCGTGGGATGGGCCCACACAAGGTGTGACAGAGCAGACCCACCCCAAGTGCCAGAACAATGCCAAGGGGCCTGCTTGGGGTGGTACTGACTTCTCCTGGAGAAGGGAGTGGCAGCCAGAAGGAAGAGTTTAGAAAGAGAGAAGGGAGCGTGAAGGATGAAAGAAGCACCATTGCGTTTGGTGGTTGAGAGAGTCCAGCAGGCGGTAATGCTGGAGAAGGCGTCCCCGGTGATAAAGAGGGGAACGCAGACCTGCTGTTGAAGGACTGGAGATTTGGGGAACCGCACTGAGGGACCTCAACCTACAACTCCATCACCCCCAAGTAAGGACCCGCCGAATATGGAAGAAGAGCCTGATGAAAAAGATGGCCCAAAGGTCGACAATGCAAAACACTCTAGTCCCATCGGAGGAGGCACCCGAGGCCACTCAGCCAGCTGAAAGTGAAACCGCTGCCCCAGTGGTAAGAGAAACCCTGCACGAAGGTGAATATGTCGTGCATGCTCTGAACCAGAAGCCCAGGCAGGGAATGGAAAAGCAGGAGCAGAGCAATGAGGGGGAGGAAGTTGATCTGGTAGTCCCACCGAAGGTGGAGACCATACCTCCAGGGAAACCCAAAATCACAGAGACTGAGAAGGTCCATTGGGTGCGACAGCAAGAGGAGTTAGCTGAACTCCAAGTTGCAGCTCAGATGAAGGAAGTACATGTGGGAAATGCAGTCAAGACCCCCGCTAAAGTTGACTACTGGCACCAAAAACGAATGGCAGAGGAAGAGGAGCGCTGACAACGCCAAGCCAAGTGATGGGCACAGGAGGAGTCCAACCTCAAAGACAAAGAATCAGCTCATAAATCACCGGTAGCCTACCTAACCGAATGGAGATGAGGAGAGGTGGTAAACTTGTTGCAACTAAAATGTTGTCTGGAACATTTTCCTGTGCACTCTGTTGAAGTGCAGTTCCTGGGGCTTCCTGTGTGGCTGCATTCATGGTACACATCAGGTTACTTTGGAGCAGCGTTTCTCTCAGCACCCGACGTTAACGCTGTCCGTTACAGCAGGTTTGCTCTGCAGTTACTGGATCCGTCAAACATGAGTGACTTGCTAAGTGTGGCCCTAGCCTTTCCGGTTAAAATGTGTATTTTATTGATAATGTGACTAAATAGGTACCCATAATTTACCGCCAAAGTAAAAAAGGACATTATGGACGGTTTGATTGTTGAACTTCTGCTTTTCAGCCAAGGACAAGGTGCCTTACTCGATTTAGCGTGTAAAGAGACTTAAAGGACACCATGCAACCGGGAACTGTGGAATTTTAAAGGTACCTTTACATGCCGCAACATTCGGCGGCGATCGGAGGCAACCGAACATGCGCGTGCACGTTTTTCACAGTTGCCTCTGAACGCCGATGCCGCATGTACACGCCGCAATTGCGTCGTCAACCCAAGGGTATGTGGCTCCCCGGATGTTGCCAGAGAAACTGCGGGAAACATCCGGTAGCCTCCCGACGCCGCTTCACAAGCCGCAATCACTAATGGAATGTGGACGTACCTGTGCAGCGGCTCGAACACAGGTGTGCCAAACTTCGCTAAACCGCGCCCAAAATACAATCATAGGACAACGCAACAGCGTCCTGATTGACCAGGGTACGAAGGAAGGCTGCCTAATATGTGACGCAACTTTGTTGCCTTTTCACAAGGAATAGACGCTTGTGTCGTGGACAAGTGTGCTTCAATCCACTTTGGAGACACTACACGCATCACACAGGAGTGGTTTGGAGCTACACAGTCTGTGGCTTACAATACTATGTGGTTTCCTATGTGTGCGTCTGTAGGTGAAGGTGGGAACATACCCAAAATACTTGCAACATATGTGCCTACATTTGTCCATGCCATTGTCCAGCTGCCATGGCACCACTCGACTATGTGTGTGTGCACATGTGTAGCACAAATTGACTCTACCTACATGCCCCATAATAACATGGTCTGTATGAATGTGTTGTGTCCAGGTGTCCCTCTGCCCACACCACACCACAATGGATATATACACACATTTGCCACATACACAAAATGCTTAACCTGGGTCATGCATATCAACACAGAATGTTGCACGTACCCATCCATAGGTGACAATGGGTGACAAACCACTGTGCACACCATAAAGCTTGGTTAACCTGCCCTCCATCCCCAAGTAATGAGTCACACACGTTGTTATTTGGATCCAAAATGAATTTCTTATTAATTATTAAAATCAAAATAACAAATGATGTTCAAAATACACAATATCAATGAAACCATCATTTTAAGTTTACATGAGGCAACAAAGACATTGACAGACAAATACAGAATAAATTAAATAAAACATGGTAAAGTGTGCACCACCCACAAAAAAATAAATAAACCACACCTACCAAACTAACTAAAAAATGTGCACACAATACAAAAAAAAAAACATTACATAGTGCAGCCACCCTGCTGCCTACACCATGCCCACCATGTGCAGCCCTCACAGCACCAGACACACTACACCTGCTGATGCTGCCAGCCCATTGCCCCAGGGCCATTAAAATAGCAGCAGTATGCGTCTCTACTGTTCCTGGTATCCTGCTGAGTCCGACCATGGCTCAGCGGCTGGAGTGGAGTCGGTCTCATTCCAAGCCCCTGGACGGACCTCCCCTGTTGTGGGGTCCACTGAATCCACATAACTTGCCAGCGTGTATGATGAACAATCCCTACGACGCAGGAAGTTATGCAGCACACAGCAGGCCAGCACTACCACATCAATAGATTCCAGTTTCATATGCATACGTGTATGAAAAACCCGGAATGTATTGGCCATGATCCCAAATGCATTTTCAACCACACAGCCGGCCTGAGATAGCCAGGAATTGACAATGTGCCATTCAGAAGTAAGGGTCCTCTGGGGATATGGCCATAGTTGGTGTGCCTGAAGTGGGAACGCTTCATCCCCCACAAACGCAAAGTTGAGATGATGGCTTGTCTCTTCATTTGAGGGCAAGTTCAGCCCACCTGTCCTTAGTTCTTGCCCCAAGGAGCAGTGTGCGAACACACCCCATCTGAGATTCGCCCATTTAGTCCAACGTCCACGTAGAGAAACTCATAGTTTGCATCCACCAGGGCCATGAGGACAATACTAAAATAACCTTTGTACTTGAAATACAAAGTCCCCGAGTTTGGGGGTTTAGTTATCCTCATGTGCTTACCATCCAATGCCCCACCGCAGTTTGGAAATTGCAACCGGCTATCAAAGCCTCGGGCTACTTCCATCCATTGAGCGGGTGTTTTTGGAAACTGCATATAGAATGGCAGCAGAGCACTCCAGATGGCCTCACATCTCATGGATCAGGCGGCTTAGCAGGGACTGTGATACACGTGAAGGGTATTGCAGGTCGGTCCTTGACCGGCCTGTAGCCAGGAACCACATAGGTACTGCCAAACGCTCCTTAGCTGATACAGATCGACGCATGACAGAGTCCTGACGGGCTATCAATGGCTGTATGCGTTCCAAAAGGAATGTGAAAGAGTCCCTGGACATACAGAGGTAGTTCCTGAAATCATGCAGACTACGATCCTCCAGCTCACGCAACAGCTGCATGTGGCTCCGGGTGTCCCGGCGCCGAAGCCAATCCCGAGTCCACACATGGCGTTGTGTGCGAGCCCGCAACCTCTCATATCTATCCTCCAGCCACAATTGCTCTTCCACCAAGGCAAGAGCCACGATAACATCTCCATCAGGGTCAAACATCATATCACGTATCAGCACCTGTATATGAGAAACATAAAATATAAGTACAATCTCAAATGTAACCACATGTTTGCATATAAAGTAATCTTCACGATACATTTGCTGCCCACTAGCCCAAAGCATATCCCAACAGTGGTGAGCAGCGCACACACAGATAATTACCCTTTCCAAACCACATTGCCCTGAAACCAAAGGAAACATGCTCACTGATTAGCCCTGGCCATCCTTGATCACTTTTTTTAAGCCAAAAGTAATAAACGTCAGCCCATATCTGTGGCAACAATGTACATGTGTCAGCACAAGGCAGGTCCCTACATGTCTGGGAAATTGTATTATAAGAAAAGTGTGGGGCACTGCGGTACCGCTGCAATCTGTTGCCATATATAGGTCCTACTTTGGACTGGGTGCATACACTTCGGACTGGTGGTGCAAGCCAAAACAGTTCATTAAAGAGTTTAATCAGTAGAAAAATGAGCAGCACTCACCAGTATGCGTCTTCACTTTTATTAAAGCCAGGTTACAGGCAGCATGGCAAGGGGAGGGAGTGTGGAGTAAAGGTGACAACACTATGTCCATATCTGTGTTATGTACACGAGTGTGTGTGTGTGTGTGGGGGGGTTGATGTGGGATTCATATACAGTGTTGGCCAAAAGTATTAACACCCCTGCAATTCTGTCAGATAATACTCAGTTCCTTCCTGAAAATGATTGCAATCACAAATTCTATGGTATTATTATCTTAATTTAATTTGTCTTCAATGAAAAAAACACAAAAAGAATTGTCCTAAAGCCAAAATGAATATAGTTCCACACCAAACATAAAAAAGGGGTGGACAAAAGTATTGAACACTGTTAGAAAAAATCATGTGATGCTTCTCTAATTTGTGTAATTAACAGCACCTATAACTTACCTGTGGCACCTAACAGGTGTTGGCAATACCTAAATCACACTTGCAGCCAGTTGACATGGATTAAAGTTGACTCAACATCTGTCCTGTGTCCTTGTGTGTACCACATTGAGCATGGAGAAAAGAAAGAAGACCAAAGAACTGTCTGAGGACTTGAGAAACCAAATTGTGAGGAAGCATGAGCAATCTCAAGGCTACAAGTCCATCTCCAAAGACCTGAATGTTCCTGTGTCTACCATGCACAGCGTCATCAAGAAGTTTAAAGCCCATGGCACTGTGGCTAACCTCCCTAGATGTGGACGGAAAAGAAAAATTGACAAGAGATTTCAACGCAAGATTGTGCGGATGGTGGATAAAGAACCTCGACTAACATCCAAACAAGTTCAAGCTGCCCTGCAGTCCGAGGGTAAAATTACCCTTACCCTTTCCTTTTTTATCTTATTTTTATACCATTTGTATTTAACCATAGATAGTATGTCTTTTTGTTATGTAACATATAAGCAAAGAACCTCTCATCTGGAAAGAAGCACTCTTGTCAAGTTTTATTTTGGTTGTGGCATGCATTCTATAAAAATGTTAGTTTTTTGTGTAAACATCTCAATTAACCCATGTAAGCGCACAAGGACGTGCTAATCTTTGCTAAGGGGGAAGGTGGCACCCCTGCGGTTTGATCGCCACAAGGGGTACTGCACCCACAACGAAACCACCAAAGCTGCCATCCCATCATCCACAGAGGTCCCGCACAGCAGCGTCAGCACCAATAGCCGAACACCACAGGTGGCGTTGTGACAACCTTCCCTAAATCACTGCTATTCCCCCCCAGAACTTTGAAATTGGTCCCCCATGGTCACAGAGCTGGGTTTCGACCCCTGTGAATCCCTGGAAGCATCGAATACCCCACAGCCCTGGGGTGCGTCACAGATGCGCTTTTGCAGGAAAAGCACACATAAAATGTCACGAAAATTACGCTGTGTGTGAACACAGCCTTACTCTAAAAAACTACAGTCCCTGAAGAGGGACAGAACAAGGCCCCTATGCATGGATCAACCGAAATTACTCAAATTTGCAAATTTAGGCTTGTCTAGCCAACAAATAGTATTTGTAGGGAATTCCTGACTCTCTCCTAACTAATTTCCATTGTCTGATCCAGCTAATGCCAAACTCAGCTCATATTCATTAATCCAGAGCTTTTTCTATTTTTTAGTAGCTATTAGGTTTTTCTACTTACAGGGAAAAATGGAGCGCATTATTTCCTTTCATAAAAATAATCTAACTCTTGTATGACTTATATGACTTTTTAGTGCTGTACTAACAAATTAGCAAGATGAATACAGAAATAATGTAAACATATAAAATCCTATGTTTTTACACCAATTGAATTCCCTAAAATATTACAAAAATTAAATGATACATAAGACAATAAGGCATTATTTTCAAACTGTGGCTGCAATACATGAAAGCTATTATGCCAGAGTTCTAATGTAAAAAGCTTTGAAAAGATGAAACATTTTTGCACAACACACAATTTAAAAACTTTTCACTATGTATGGTCAATTTCAGCAAGCTCCGCCAATATAGACATAAGTGGGGCAAGATGGGGGAGCGATATGGACTGATGATGCCACAGCGCACCGCCATAGACCTAATGTTAATGGTTACAGGACCCTGGACAGCGGCTGATAATAATAATAATAATAATATAATAATATTTATTCATTTATATAGCGCTATTAATTCCATAGTACCTTACATACATTAGTATCATTACGTCCCATATCATACATTACGTACAGTATCTCTGCTACTGTGAGGGGAGCCGCGGCTTAATTCATAAATTTTTAGAAGCCGATAATAGCCGGCTATACTGTAAAGGGCTTATTAACCCCTCACATGCTGACAGGAGGGGACAGCATGTCTCTAGGGAGGGTGGGCACCCCCTAGAGACATGTTGCCCACAGCTACTATTAATATTTCATGTTTTAATAACATTTAACACTCTGCTCATCGCTGCGGCAGCAGGGATGAACAAAGTATACGGTAACCGCATTGCTCAGGATTACACATCCGGAGCAATCCAATTACTGCAATGCAGTTGACAGAACCGCTCCGAAAACTGCAGCCTGCGTGATTTTTACTGCAGGCTGCAGATCCAGAGCCGGTAACCGGATTGCATTTAGAGCAATCTGGTTACCATAATGGGCTCCTATGGGGCGCGGTTCCTGATCCAGTTTTGAGCTTTTTTACAGCTCAAAACCGGATCAGGATTTCAAAATGTTGCCGCAAATGTGACCCTAGCCTAACTCTGCAGTTTCATCAAAGAAAACTTCCGTGAAGTGAAACTACAGTATAACTGGCACATGGGAGAGTAAGGCGTGAGTTTAAATAGTGAAAGGGAATGGCATCAACGTGCAGCAGCTGAGATTAAGGTACCATTACATGCTTCAATGGTGAAACAATATCACTAACAATCTCGGGAGCGCGGAGTCATTAGGGCATTGTTTTGACATCATTGGTGAGATGACACACGTATACATATCGTGGACGACGCACCAACGATATAGTGAGCAGGTATCGTTCGCACAACCAAGTGAACGATACTTGTTCACTGATGTCAATGGGTGAAGTCGTGAACGACATCGTTATCACGGTGTCACACACAACGATGCAGCAGGTTGGCTGATTGTGGATCATTTGATTTGAAAACATGTTCTCAAATCTGCGATCAACGATCCAACAATTTATCATAACCATATTTCAGAGTCACAGGCAACAAGGTAGTAACGATGTCACTTGAACGACCGCAAACCCGTGACGTTTGAGCGATATCGTTCACGGTCTCGTAGTGTGTAATGGTACCTTTAGAGCTTTGTGGGATCTCAGCAGGATCAAAAAGGAAGACTGAACTAAATCCTCTCCACTAATATTAATCGCCATACAGATTCCTGCGATCTGCTAATTACCGTGACCTTCTAATCCAATCCAAGACACTGCAAAGGTCTCATCTGGAGATGACACACTCATGACAATCGCTTATAATATTTGAAAGGAGTTAGGCTAGGGTCACAGTTGCATTTTTCACAAGCGTTTGTGGAGACCTGCGTTTTCAAAAATGCATGTAAAAACGCACCCATAGGCCCCAATGTTAAAAAACGCATGCCCTAATAGCAAAAACTCATGTGTAAATAGCAAAAACGCATGTGTGACAGTACCATGCATTTTTGTGTGCGTTTTTGCTATTATGTGATTAGCTGACATCAAAAAGGCATGCAAAAACGCATGTACAATTAGTACCATTTAGTACCATCCAAAAACGCATGCGTTTTCCATAGGAGCCTATGTTAAAAAAACGCATGCGTTTTTAGAAAATGCATGTTTTTTTTTAACATGGGCCCCTATGGAAAACGCCTGCGTTTTTGGATGGTACTAAATGTTACTAATGTACCATGCGTTTTTGCATGCGTTTTCCATATGGGCCCATGTTAAAAAAACGCATGCGTTTTCTAAAAAACGCATGCGTTTTTAAAACAGCACCAAAAAATAGTGCATGCACTATTTTTTGGTGCGGATTTAAAAACGCATGCAAAAACGCAGGGAGACATCACACACCTTAAAAAACTCATGTTGACATGAAAAAACGCATGAGTTTTTTTAAGTCACTAAAAAACTCATGCCAAGTGTGACCCCAGCCTATGCCATTTTTAAGCATATGCCTCTTAATGATTACGGTGCCTCTGACTCTAGCACACCACCTCCTGTAACCAGTGTTTACAGTGCCAGACTTGATGAATCGGAGCCTGCTTTCTTTGATATCATGATTAAGGCTGGGGTCACACTTGGCATGAGTTTTTTTAGTGATTTAAAAAAACTCATGCGTTTTTGCATGCGTTTTTTCATGTCAGCATGCGTTTTTTAAGGTGTGTGATGGCTCCCTGCGTTTTTGGCTGCGTTTTTAAATCCGCACCAAAAAATAGTGCATGCACTATGCATGGTGGTGCTGGAGGAGGCTGGAGCAGGCTACAGCTGTGATCTGTGTGTCACATGGGCCTGCTCATTAGGCTCATGTAATATTCACTGCATCCCTGTGTCCTTCACTTCTCAGCACTGAGCAGTGGGTGGAGGAAGTGGCACATATGTCATGAGCCTAATGAGCATAGGCTCAGCGGTTGCAGCTGCAATGTGTGAATAGTCTGTGCTTTCCATGCATCTTTCAAAAAGGCAGATGGATAGTGCTGGATGCAGGGAGTGATATGGAGCGGTATGATCACTTATTATTTTTAAGAGTATGCCAGGATGGGGGGCTATGTGTACCAGCAACATGGGTGATATGTGTACCAGCAGCATGGGGAGCTTTGTGTACCAGCAGTATGGAGGACTATGTGTGTCCGCAGTATCGCAGCATGGAGGGCTTTGTGTACCAGCAGCATGGAGGGGCTATGTGTACCAGCAGCATGGGGGGCTATGTGTACTGGCAGCATGGGGTCTATGTGTACCAGCAGCATGAAGGTCTATGTGTACCAGCAGCATGGGGGTCTATGTGTACCAGTAGCATGGATGGCTATGTGTACCAGCAGTATGGGGGGCTATGTGTGAAAGCAGTATGGAGAGGCTATATGTACCAGCAGCATGGGGGCTATGTGTACCAGCAGGAAGGGGGGCTATGTGTACCAGCAGGATGGGGGAGGTTATGTATACCAGCAGGATGGGGGGCTATGTATACCAGCAGGATGGGGGGGTTATGTATACCAGCAGGATGGGGGGCTATGTGTACCAGCAGGATGGGGAGGCTATGTGTCAGCAGGATGGTGGCTTTGTGTACCAGCAGGATAAGAACAATGTGTAACAGCAGGATGGGGGGCTATGTGTGAAAGCAGTATGGGGAGGCTATATGTACCAGCAGCATGGGGGCTATGTGTATCAGCAGGATGGGGGTCTATGTGTACCAGCAGGATGGAGGGCTATGTGTCAGCAGGCGGGGGGGCTAAGCGTACCAGCAGGATGGGGGACTGTGTGTCAGCAGGAGGGGAGGCTAAGTGTACCAGCAGGATGGGGGACTATGTACCAGCAGCGTGAGGGGCTATATACCAGCAGCATGGAGGGCTATCTGTATCAGCAGGATGGTGGCTTTGTGTACTAGCAGGATAAGAACAATGTGTAACAGCAGGATGGGGGGGGCTATGTGTACCAACAGGATGGTGGGTTATGTACCAGAAGGATGATGGGCTATGTAGCCTTATTGTAAGACGGACACTGGCATTATAAAACTGACCTCATTTAACATTAAAAAAAAAATTCTCCTCTTCTTCACCAAATTTGAGGTGCGTCTTATAATCCTGTGTGTCTTATAAAGTGAAAAATACGGTATTTCATCAAAATACTCATTTGCCTAATAATTGTGCACAAAGTGTGTAGCACAAATAAAAATGGAACAAACATAAAATCTTTTTGAAAAAATGCACCTTTAGTAAAAATTCATGAAAAGCTGTTGAAACAAGAAATAAAATCGATGATTTGTGATCAATCCTTAGGACTAAAAATATACTTGGTAATACATTTTTAATAAGCTCTTTTTAAATGATTAGAGCTACTGGTTATAGCTATTAATGCCAAATAAATTAAACTAATATTAGAAATGCACAGTTTTCCGCAGAGCTTTAGTTGTGTTACTAAAATTACCCATTCTCTGTGAAACCTGCAGTGATAACTATGTGCTCACACATTTTACATTTTGCTGACAAACTTGCTGTGATCAGAAATTAAAGAAATGTGTTATTTCTAGAGGAAAAAAAAGAAGTTAGTGATTAAAACAATTTTAAACAGATTTCAAATTGAGTTTTTTTAGGTTAACTGTGCTATTTTTCCTTTTTCTTTTCTAGATAAAGAAACTTAAAGGGGTTTTAAAAGGAACAAAGTTAAGTTTAAAGTTCATTTTAGTCAATAGATCTTGGAATAATACAAATTTTCATAATTGGATGTGTTTAAAAAATGTTCCTGTGCTGAGATAATCTTATATATGTGTCCCTGCTACTGTGTAATGGATGTGTCTGACTGTACAGGGACATGGTCTGATAATGCCACATCTACTGTGCTGAGATAATATTATATACGTCTCTATGCTATGTACTGTGTAATGGCCGTGTCTGACTGTACAGGAACATGGTCTGATCATACCACATCTCCTGTACTGAGATAATCTTATATATGTGTCCCTGCTATGTACTGTGTAATAGATGTGTCTGACCGTACAGGGACATGGTCTGATCATACCACATCTCCTGTGCTGAGATAATCTTATATATGTGTCCCTGCTATGTACTGTGTAATAGATGTGTCTGACAATACAGGGACATGGTCTGATCATACCACATCTCCTGTGCTGAGATAATCTTATATATGTGTCCCTGCTATGTACTGTGTAATGGATGTGTCTGACTGTACAGGGACATGGTCTGATCATACCACATCTCCTGTGCTGAGATAATCTTATATATGAGTCCCTTCTATGTACTGTGTAATGGATATGTCTGATCATACCACATGTCATGGGTCGGGGAGGAAGTAAAAAGTATACAGACATTTGGCTTTTATTAAATACAAATTAGGTCATTTTGCAGTTGATTAAACCTTGAAAAACATTGCCGAGAAAATGGTTCCTTAGACAGTCACTTGAAACATTATTATTATTTATTATTATTATTTATTTATATAGTGCCATTAGATTACATGGCGCATTACACATGGAAAGGGCAGACGAGGACAAGTAAAACATGTATGGACAATCAAATCATACTGTTACAGAAGGGAGAGGACCCTGTCCGCGAGGGCTCTCCTCATCAATCCATTACTCTTCAGTTGAGATGAGGGAACTTTTTGAAGTTTGGGTTTGGTTTGGTTCGCCGGTTTGGCATATGTTCAATGAATCATTCAACAAACAGTTTGACAAACTTCTGAACCCCATTCAAATCAATGGGAGGCAAAATTAAGGGACTAGAAAACACCTTCAAAGGGACCCAAAAGCTACCAATCACAGCTGAAAACGTTTTACAGTGGAGCCCCGCTGTTTTGGCACAGACAGTGTCTTCATACACTGTTACTTAGCAAACTTCAGGACCGCAGTCACCTTGCTTCTAGGTCCGCTCATGGACCTCTGACATATTGACTGCTTCCCCTCCTTGATTGTTTAAAGACAGACTTATCCCTGCCCACCCTCTCTGCCGACATCTGTGATTGATTTCCAATATGGTAACCAAACTGACACCAGATTACTGTAAAAATGAATAAATAATTAAAAATAGGAGTGGGGTCCCCACAAATTTTGCTAAAAGACAAGATAAAGCGGCCCGGTGTGGTCTGCAGGCTGTAGCTGTCTGCTATACTGTAGCTGGCAAATAACAATAAGGGGTACCCCATGTCTTTTGATTTAATTTTTATTGATTAGTTTTTTAAACCTAAATACAAGGCTAAAACACCCTTTAGTGCAACAAGAAAGGCACTAAAAGGTGCAGGCTTAAAATACCAGACTGCCTGGTCCTGTTTCCCATGGATCACAGTACTCGGAAGGAGAAGATCCCCACCTGGGAGATATATGGCACTTAAAGAAAAATGGTTATCCAGCAACACATGTTATAAAATTCATTTTAAAAAATGCCTTTATTGTGGAAAAATTAAAATTACATCAACAACATCGTGAGGATAAAATTGTGAGGCAGGCTTATGCATTTCGGATTAGTTAATCCTTAGTCATAGCATGTAGTAGCTATTATTAAGGATTAACTGATCGGAAACACGTAAGCCTGCCTTACAATTTTATCCTCACGATGTTGTTGATGTAATTTTAATTTTTCCACTATAAAGGCATTTTTTTTTTTTAATGGACTTTAGAACACATGTTGCTAGATAATCCTTTTTCTACAACTGTATATATGGAGGGATATGACATTATATACCGTATATACTCGTGTATAAGCCGAGTTTTTCAGCACATAAAATGTGCTGAAAAGTCCCCCCTCGGCTTATACACGGGTATATACGGTAGCCCCAGCTGTATACAGCCCCCCCCCGTGAATCCAGGGCCCCCCTTGCTGCACCTGTAAAGGAAGATGTTCCTTCTCCGGCGCTCAGGAAATGACGTCATTGTTCGAGCGCCGGAGAAGGAACAGGAAGCATGAAGACCCGGAGCAGCGCAGTGACCGAGCAGCGGAGCGGCGGCGGCAGCGATAAGTATACTGACATCTTCCTTTACAGGTGCAGCAAGGGGGGCCCTGGATACCACGGGGGGGCTGTATACAGCTGGGGCTGCTGTATACAGCTGGGGCCCCTGTATACTAATGAAGGGGGGGTCTGTATACCTCTGGGGCTGCTGCTGTATATACCCCCTGGGGCTGCTGCTGTATATACCCCCTGGGGCTGCTGCTGTATACTACCACTGGGGCTACTGCTGTATACTACTACTGGGGCTGCTGTATACTACTACTGGGGCTGCTGTATACTACCACTGGGGCTTCTGTATACTACTACTGGGGCTGCTGCTGTATATACCACTGAGGCTGCTGTATACTACTACTGGGACTGCTGTATACTACCTCTGGGGCTTCTGTATACTACCACTAGGGCTGCTGTATATACCTCTGGGGCTGCTGTATACTACCACTGGGGCTGCTGTATATATCTCTGGGGCTGCTGTATACTACCACTGGGGCTGCTGCTGTATATACCACTGGGGAGGCTGCTGTATATACCTCTGGGGCTGCTGTATACTACCACTGGGGCTGCTGTATATATCTCTGGGGCTGCTGTATACTACCACTGGGGCTGCTGCTGTATATACCACTGGGGAGGCTGCTGTAACACTGCTGGGGCCTGTATGTACCACTGGGGAGGCTGCTGTATACTACACTTCTGGGGGCTGTATACTACCACTGGGGAGGCCTGTATACCACTGCGGGGGCCTGTATACCACACTGCTGGGGGCTGTATACCTGTGCTGGGGTCCACCCTCGGCTTATACACGAGTCAATAGGTTTTCCCAGATTTTGGGGGCAAAAGTAGGGGGGTCGGCTTATACACGGGTCGACTTATACACGAGTATATACGGTAGTTGTTTGACATTAGTGATGAGAGAATATACTCATTACTGTTTGCCAATAGGACGGATAGTACGTGTATTCACAATACTAGTTACTCAGTGAGCATCGCTGGGGCTCGTGAGTGATGTGTCTATCGTTATCGATCTGAAAGAAATTGACAGCTCCATTCAGTACACAAAGGGAGCTGGCACCCCAGTGAGAGCACATTGAATGGTAGGCTCTTTTTGTGGGGGAGCAGTAAGGTTTTTTATGCAGTGAAAAAGGAATATAGGAGTCCCGGAAGACTCATTTTATAGCCGGATGTGTGTGGGTAGAGCCTATCACAAATTGACTAACATTGGATTCGCTATTCGGATGAGTACTCAAGTATTAAAAACTACTCATTACGAATATAGCGATTATGAATATTTTGCTACCTGCTTATCACTATTTGATATTTATCTATAAATCAATTTGTACTTCATATCCATCTATCTATATATTCATCCATTTGAACAGCTGAAAAGTGGAGCAATCTTTAAAATCTTAAAGATTTTAAAATCTTGAAAACAATTAGCAGACTGCAGCCGCCCCAGGAGTGGCACCCTGACTCTATCACTGGCCAGGTGCATTGGCAAACAGGGTAATGCCAGCTGGGTAATGTCAGCCGGCTCTAATGCCAGAGGTTAGTAATATTGAGGCATCAATCAGATAACCCCAGTATATACCATTCACGCCCCCCCCAAATAAAGAGATGTAAAAAATAATTAGTGTAAACTCCCAAAAAAATAATGAAACCCAAACATATGCTGAAGTAGTCGCAGCATAGGAGAGGAAAGATTATTGAAGCCTGACATATTAGAAGGACAAATAAGAAAAAGAAAATGGCTTTTTTTTCAGCTCACTACCATGTCATCTTAAATGTTGAATAAGGCTAGTGGGCAGAAATACACGATGGGTCTAATATTAATGATACCTATAACACAATTTTGCACATGCCAAAAACCTAAATTGTAAATGTATGGAATGAAATTAAATAAAGTGATTGCACATTTTCAAGAAGCAATATCCATAGTATGGTGTTTCATGAGTGTAAACAAACCTATAAGACCATGCATGTGAAGCATATAATGGCCACATGCTATTTTTACATGCATTGCTATTACACAAGTTTAGAAGAGATGGCCTTGCACACGGCTGACCCTGTGCAATAATAAAGGTTTTCTCTAAAAAAAATAATAATTAAAGTAATAAAAAATCAAAAATCATACAGCTCTCTTAAACAGATGCTTAAAGGACATTGAAAGGTTCCTGGACTTTACAGCTGCTGACACATATGACATTGTTTCAAAAATGTACACCTGCAAATGACAAAACACGAAACTCCAGGAAGCTTAAAAAAATTATTTTATAGGTCCAAAACATCTACATCTTGACACAAGCCGGTAGACCTGATGGGTCGGATTATTCCTTACCATAGATTAGATGTTGTTCCTGACCAGCAGGTCTTCTGGTGAGCATTTTGGTCCCAATCAATCAGGGAAAGTTTTAGGGCCATTTTAAATTTCAACTTTTTTCCCGAAACAAAGCCGCATTTGCTGATTTTTTTGAAAATTGCTCGGGTTTCCGATCGTGAACTGAATGTGCAATGTTTGTGCTGAATATTAAATTGGTGAAGAGGGGGTGGGTGCACCAAAATGTCAGTACATGATAATTGAAAATGGACAAGGAAGAAAAAGGGTTGACAAATGACCGCAGCACATCACAAAGTAAAATATATAAACAAAATCAACTTTAATAAGTTACATAACCACACAGAATAAAACCAATTAAAAACAGTGCAAAAAAAGCAAAACCACATAGCCCATGACTAGGGGCGGGTCCCCCCTGCGGTTGTGAATACATACAATAAATCCCAAACCGGGGCCCCTGCCCTGTGATAGCAATCCCAGCTGTATTACCCTTGGCATTTACCCTCTTTTTCCACCTGCTTATTAGTCTCTCTCCCCCCCTCTTGTATGGGGCTTTTCCATCTGCATCCCTGACTTTCTGTGGGGTGAGATTGATTGCATTGTATCCACCAGCAGGCAGGTATTTGCTCTTTATTTGGGACTGCTCACATCTCCTGTAAATGCTCTTGTATTGTTGGCTTTTTGTGATAGAAATTATAAAAGTTATGGGGGTTTATGATTGATAGCCCTCATGACATCATAATATTGAAGTAACTCCAGTATTTTGCACTTACAGTTGGTCCGGTTTGGACACTGTTCAGTGCTTGCAGCACCCTTGACTTTTTGCCATTTCTGTATTTGATATTTGCATGTGCTGGTTTGGGATTTATTGTATGTAATCACAACCGCAGGGAAGCCCCGCCCCGACTCATGGGCTATGT
The DNA here is from genome assembly GCA_033576535.1 of Allobates femoralis. NCBI lineage: Eukaryota > Metazoa > Chordata > Amphibia > Anura > Aromobatidae > Allobates > Allobates femoralis. The sequence continues at coordinate 104,052,243 of JARQOC010000002.1, read as the reverse complement.
GGTTTTACATTTTTTGTACTATATTTAATTGGTTTTAATCTGTGTGGTTATGTAACTTCATAAAGTCAATTTTGCTTATATGCCTTACTTTGTGGTGTGCTGCGGTCATTTGTCAACCCTTTTTTTTCCTTGTCGAATATTAAATTGGTGAACATGTTCGGGGAAGGTTCGCTCATCTCTGCTTCTCAGAAACAGAAATCATACTGTGCATACTCATCATGGTTTTCACACCAGTTTAGTGACTGAGACGTGCTGTACATCAGGTGACTCCTCATGTTCAGGTGCCTTGTTTTCAGAGTCTTACTCTCCTGTTTGACATATTGGCTGTTTACTTGGATATATGTAACTCTTATATGTGATTTCTCTTATTTCCATATTTTAAAAGCTCTGTCATTGTGGCAAATGCTGTGAATATAGATCCATTCAGATCTTTTGACTTCTTTTTGTTTACTATGTTGCGCACATTCACTGTAGGACATTGAGAACATCACTGGAACTTATTGGGTGAATAGAAATAAAAAGTATGGTCCTGAAGCCACAACATATACTGATTAAAGGGAACCTGTCACCTGGAATTAACCTCCTGATCTATCACTAGCTGTCCGCAAGCTTTGAAACAAAAAAGGAAGGAAATGGCCACAAAGAAGACCTCCTTGCAGAAACTGGCAGTTCTGGACGGCTCAGATGAGGAGGCTGAGGCTTCTCCCAGCGCAAGTCCCGCTAAGCAGCGTATGAGGAAGAAAGGCCCACCCATATCAAAATCCAATCCGTTGGACACATTCGACTGGACCCAACCCATCGACCAGAATTTCTTCAAAGGTATTTTCTCCGCATTCAGGCAGAAGTTAGACTCCAGATTCGATCAACTCCAGATTTCTCTAGATTCGGTCTCCCACAGGACTGACAAAAACGAGTCAGACATCTTTGACTTGACGAATAAACATGAGAAACTGGAAAAAGAGCACCATCTCCTCAAAGATGAACTTAGAACGGTGAAAAATAAAATGACGGACCTGGAGGATAGGGACAGGAGACAGAACCTTAAGTTTAGGGGAATCCAAGAGTCTGTAAAAAGCGACCAACTGGGACCGTACATTAAGGATCTCCTAAAATGCACGATCCCTACCCTGACGGACCTCAACACAATGGTGGTCAGGATCCACCGCCTAACCAAGCCTAAATCCTTGAAACCTGAGACCCCCAGGGACGTCATAATGAAATTTCATTTCTTCCATGTCAAAGAACAACTTCTGGACTATCTTCAATTAAAAAAAACTCTCCCTGGACCCTAAGACAATATCAAGGTCTTCGCGGACCTGTCCAGAGAAACCATGCTCCAGAGGAGGAGACTTACCCCAATCACTAACCTGCTCCAAAACAACCGTGTCCAATACAGATGGGGATTCAATCCCACCAAAGTTATTCTCCACCACCAGGGGAAATCCACAACTATACTTGAAGTAGAAGAGGGAATGAGGGTTCTTAGGGATCTAGGAATCATCATATCTTAAATGGATCATATCCATAACAGAAAGGCTGAAGAGAATAGCCATAACTTTAGCCACCCAAGGAGGTAGTTCAGCGTAATCTTAATTAGATTCCCTCCGTTATGGGTCAAGTTGTGGTCACAAGTTTACACTTTTCACCTGGCACTAAAATAGATATAGAGAAAGTTTTCAGTTCTACCACCAATGTATTGTTTGCGCTAACAATGGAAAGGATCCTCTTATCTAGTTGCTCTCACACTCTGAGCCCTTTCGTCGTCACGTCAATTGTAGGTTATGTCACATAAATTCTTGTCACAGACTGTTAACGGCCTTAATTCTCCCCAGAGAAGATATTTCCTGTGGAAACTTCTTAGAGAGACCGGGACAGATGTAGTAGGTCTGCAGGAGACTAAGTTCTCTTCCCTTAAGCCACCGAAATTCAGCAACAAAAACTTCCAAAACATTCGTTGTGTAAACAACTCGAAAAAGAAATGGGGAGTCGCTATAATGATCAAGAACACTATCTCATTCGAGGAAATCTCCACATTTGAGAACCCGAACGGCAGATATTTGATTCTAGTATGTAAACTAAATGACCATATTTTTACCCTAGTCAATGTCTACGCCCCAAACAAAGGGCAAGTAACATTCCTAAACAAGCTTATGAGGATTGTCAACACCAACCAAAAGGGAGAGCTGGTGATCTTCGGGGACTTCAACATTGTTCCCAATGGATCACTTGACTCCTCTACCAAATCCAGACAGCATTTGGAGTCACTGGATCCATGGCTGATTAAGAACGATCTATACGACACCTTTCGATGTCTCAATTCCACATCTTTAGAATTCACATATTTTTCCAAACGCCACCAATCTTACTCTAGAATTGACCTTATCCTCACCAACATTTTCACCCTTTCCAAGTTTCTCGAGGTCTCAATTGGTACTAGAACTTGGTCCGACCATTCACCTGTTACTTTCGAACTCAAGTTTGGCCCGATAGTAACCTCTCAAAGACTTTGGAGAAACAACAGTCTACTATACACTCACCCAGCATATAAAAAGGAAATCGAAAAAACCATAGTAGACTACTTCAAGGTAAACTATACGGAGGATGTTTCAACCCCTATACTCTGGTCCGCTTTCAAAGCTGTTCTTAGAGGCAAAATGATACAACTGAACGCACAGCATAACAGGAAAAACAGAGAAAAAACACAAACCTTGGTGAACCAGATACACAATCTGGAACAAAAGCAAACATCTAGTCCTAGTCCCGATCTCTCCTTGGACATTTTGAAACTCAGGTCAGAATTAAAATCCCTCTTATCCTCCGAATATGACAGGATCTCCCAAATTCTCAAAACCAACCATTACTATTCTGACGATAGACCCTCCAAACTCCTAGCAGCAAAAATTAAACACCAGAAGCTGAAATCCAGAATTAAAGAGATTAGGAACCCACTTGGCCAAACTCTTAAACACCCGAAGGACATAGCCGATACCTTTGCTCACTTCTACACTTCCCTCTACAATTTGAAAAATAACCCCTCCACTTTGGAACCCTCGGATCAAGATATCACTGACTACCTAACCAACCTTGACCTGCCCTCACTTACAGATCGTGACTTATTGGACCTCAACTTACCGTTCACGACATCTGAGATTTCAGAAGTCATAGGACAATCGAAAGTGGGCAAATCACCTGGCCCTGACGAATTCCAAAATGAGCTCTACAAAACCTTCACAGATTTATTGTCCCCGTATGTTACCAGATTGGCCAATTACTCTGCTACCCACGGACACCTACCACCTGACATGCTCGAAGCTGTTATTACAGTGATACCCAAAGGAAAGGGAGACCAGGCAGATACCAAGAACTATAGGCCGATCTCCCTCCTGAATTCGGACACGAAATTCTTAGCTAAAATAGCAGCTAATAGAATAAAAAATTACATCACCAAATTAATCCACCCTGATCAGGCAGGTTTCATCCCAGGCCGCAATACGGCTGACGCCACTAGGAGAGCCCTGGATCTAATCACCTCTATAGAGAATTCAAAACAACCCTCAGCCTTCTTGGCCTTAGATGCCGAGAAGGCCTTTGATAGGGTCCAGTGGAACTTCTTATTTCGCACCCTGCGAAGGTTTGGGTTCCAAGGCAATATCCTTCGTTTCATATCATCAATGTATGCCAATCCCACAGCAAGAGTATACTCCAACAATTTCCTGTCTCAAAAATTCCCCTTGACAAATGGCACGAGGCAGGGGTGCCCACTCTCCCCTATCCTCTTTGCCCTATTCATTGAGTCACTTGCATCTAGCATCAGAGACAATGACAATATTAGAGGAATCCCGTTAAATCAACGCCAACACAAAATATCTCTGTTTGCAGATGACATCCTCCTTTCAATTACCAATCCCCTCAAATCCCTCAGGCACCTCAAGGGTCATTGAGAGATTCTCCCAGCTCTCCTTCTACAAAATAAATGAAACAAAATCCCAGATCCTGGACTTTAATATAGAGGAAACACTACTCAAGTACCTCAAAGAAGAGTTTAACTATACATGGACGGAAAAGGAGATTTCTTACTTAGGGATTACTTTGACCAAACCCTGTTCAGCCACGGTACAGACGAACCTAACAAACCTATTTAACTCATTCCATCAGGCCTACTTACGTCTTTCAAAAGTTGAACTGTCCTGGCTGAGCAGGATTGAAGCTTTCAAAATGACACTGCTCCCGAAATTCTTGTACATAATTAGATCCATCCCTTTGTTCATCCCGAAGAGATGGTTCATTAAACTCCAATCACAACTCCGTGCGTTCATTTGGCTCAATAAGCGCCGAAGAGTGGCCAGACTATCCCTTGAGAGGCACAAGAGAGTAGCAGGCCTAGGAGTTCCCAACTTGCACAACTACTACTTGGCATCCATCGCCAAACTCTCACAAAAATGGCTTATAGGCCCGAACGATTCGCCCTGGATCTCTATAGAAGGAGCGATCAATAATAATAATCTAAAAGCTCTAATCATGGCTTACCTAGTAAATCCCTCCAAACCTCCTCCTACTCACCCAATTACTAGAGCAACTATTCTAGCCTGGAGAGACCTTGTCAAAAAGGCAGCCAAATACTACACTTCTTCTCACTCTCAACAAAATCCCTCTAGAAACTCTTGAAATTTTGATGCCGAACCTGGGCCTCTCTCTCTGGAGGGATAAGGAGATTCTTTATGTTAATGATCTGCTTTCAGGAAACTCTATCCTCCCCTTCCACATCCTCCAAGACAAATTCCCCCTCACCAGGGATGACCGAACTAATTGGAGAGTCATAGCCAACTACCTCAGCACTCACAATCTCAAACTCACAGTTCCGCAAGTAATTGACGAACTTATAAACACCCCGCGGAAAGCCTCCCTTTGGGGAACGAGCTCTCTCTACAGAATCTTCAACGAAGAAGTCGAATTACTAAACCTCTCATTCTTTGGAGCTTGGGAGGAGGAGTTGGGTATCCATGTGGACCTTGGGAAAATGGCTAAAACTATTAAGACCGTGTTTTCCAGCTCATCTTGTGCCACCCTCCACGAGTCTTACTATAAGGTCCTCTCACGATGGTACTATACCCCTATCAAACTATATCATATGAACCCCAATCACGACCCATCTTGCTGGAGAGGCTGTGGAAACCTGGGAACCCTCTCACATATTTTCTGGCACTGTCCCGTCCTGACCAATTACTGGAGAGATGTCAAATCTCTAATTACAAATGTCACTGGGATTCAAATAAAACTCACCCCAGAATTAATATTACTACTGATTGGCACAGAGGACCTCCCTCACCACATACGCTTTTTAACATCCCACATTATTTTGACTGCTAGAGTCCTGATAGCCTCGAGGTGGAACAAACCAGAACCCCCCACAGTGGATGACCTGATTGAAAGAGTGTCGACTCACTGTACTTTAGAGTACAACTTCGCTATACGTGCAAACAGGTTCCCAAAATTCCTAGGGCGTTGGGAGGCATGGTTGACAACCTTTTCCTCATCCCTCCTGCAATAGGCCGCTAACGTAAAAATTTGATGATTTGACTGTATCTTCCCCACAATGCTTTCAAGCTTGCTTTACGATTTGCGACAAAATGCACAGAGTGTGTTCGGACTATTCAGTATTCGGATATTCATTTGTACCTTTCCAATTTTCTCTCTTTTTGTACGAGCGCTGTATTTGAATTTGCATATGCACTTACTACTTGTACCGTTCATGTTATTTGTTGGTTTGTTTACTTGTAATGTTTATTACCCTTCCCCTCCCCCCCACCCCCTCCCTCTTTATTTATGTACCTAATTCCCTCCCCTCCCCCCTCCCTTGAAATTTCAATAAAGATATTTGGACAACTTGCTGTCCCTACAGGTTCCTAGCTGCTCCCTAACCATCCTTCTCTGTTGTAAATCCGACCTGTTAAGAGTTAGAAAATGACTTTGAACTTACTGCACATCGCTCAGTCAGGAGACTGGAAAGGCGGCTCCAGGATTCGTTCTCCCCTCCTCCATGCTTCACTACACGCCCCGCTGGGTGGCATAATTCTTTCTTCATCTCCTCCTGATTTTGGAATCTCCCACCCTCTTTTCATGCTATGATGCACCAACCAGTACATCACATCCGGCCTGGTGCATTATGGGCATGATCACGTGATCGGCCCTGATGCATTATGGGCATGATCACGTGATCGGCCCGGCTCTGTGCATACGCAATGTGCATTTTGAAACTGGGCCGATCACGTGATCAAGCCCATAATGCACCGGGTCGGATGTGATGTACTGGCTGGTGCATCATAGCATGAAAAGAGGGCGGGAGACTCCAAAATCAGGAGGAGATGAAGAAAGAATTATGCCGCTCAGCGGGGCGTGCAGTGAAGCATGGAGGAGGGGAGAACAGAGCCTGGTGCCGTCTTTCCAGTCTCCTGACTGAGCGACGTGCAGTAAGTTCAAAATCATTTTTCTAACTCTTTACAGGTCGGATTTATAACAGAGAGGGATGGTTAGGGAGCACCTAGAAAAGTGTAGGGACAGCTAGTGATGGGCCAGGGCCTTAATTCCAGGTGAGAGGTTACCTTTAAGTAAAGATGTAATATTACAATTCTCCTGAATCTTATTGATCTTACTTATGAAATTTTGATAATTGGGCTTAGTTACAAGTCTGCCTCAGTGACATGTATGATGTAATGCATCCCTCAATAAATATTACTTGCTGCATATAATGAATGTGGCAGTTGTTGCTAACTATGATCTATAGATACTGTATAAATAATACATGAATTTTCATGTATAAGAGTACATAATATATATATATATATATATATATATATATATATATATATATATATATATATGTGTTATATATATATATATATATATATATATATATGTGTGATATATATATATATATATATATATATATATATATATAGATGAAAAAATGAAAGGCAGCACTTCCTTCAGAAAATCCATGTGGGTTTTATTTGTCCTAGGACAAGTACTGGCGTAGTTGGATATTCAATTGTCATAAAATTCTAAGATGGCGCCCGAGATTCCCGGAAGAGAGGGCGCATGCGCGGGGACGCGACAAGGAGTAGAAGCTTCATGTGCACTACTGCACAATCGCAGTGGGTGTACTGACGATCCCGGTGCGCATAGCACAATCGCGGGATTAGAGACGGGACTTTGCTAGATGGGAGAGTGGTTTTTTTTCGCAATGAGCATGCGCAGTGGAATAGCCTGGACGCCGAAATCATGATGGCGGAAGTCACAGTGTACAGTTGCAGCGTGGAGTCTTCTGATCATAAGATAAGTGACATCTGTGTCCTGATTGGTGCAATTAAGATGTAATGTCATGTACTATCTAAGATATGGACATCTATGTCATATATGATGGCTTATAGCACTATATGCACTTTATTATGCACTTGTTATCACTATTTATATTGAATGTTGTAATTGTATATGAAATTTATGTATAACACTTTATTAATTGAATTATTGTAAGCCCCTTGCATGGGAGATATATATATGTGAGCACTATGTTTGTTTGTCACTGCTTGAGAAAGGCTGGGTGCCGAAACGTTGCAGTCCTAGGACAAATAAAACCCACATGGATTTTCTGAAGGAAGTGCTGCCTTTCATTTTTTCATCTATATAAAGTACCAGTGGAGTGGTAGGAGGGCCTTGCACCCGACTGTGTGTGACTGTGCTGTTTCGTTTTTTTTATTTTATTTTTTTTATATATATATATAAATTTTATTTAAAAACAATATCATCATAGCAGACGTGCAACAGCATTATCACACGTGGACCTGGTACATACATATTTGGCATACATGGTTCTATAGCACTACTGCACACCAATAGCAAGTCTTTCCACATATAAGAAAACAGTGTTAAATCTATAGAAATCTGCAACCAAGGCAATGATAAAATACAACTAGTAGTTAACAGTGAGCCTGAGGAATAGAGTTTAATGGAGTCTAGAGGGCCCCTTCTACCACTGGGCTTGGTCACGGTCACAACTCCTGCAACGAAAATCATTATAAAGCCTGATAGTAAAACTTTGCTGATCAATTAATTTTAAGAATTTGCAATAATAATGAATAATAATAATGCATATAAACTAATCTTCAAGTGCATGCTAGATCTTTGTCGGTATCTTTGCTCCGCATAATAATTTATGGAAAAACCTTCAACTTTCAACCTTCACTATGAGTAAGGATTATTTTTTTAAAAGAGTACCCTTTAGGTCATTTATGCCCCCAAACCTATCACTATATGTCCCTGCAGCTTCCTACTACATCCCTAATCATCCCTGTCTGACCTAAATGTGAAGTATAATGGTTGTAAAAATGCTTACATTTTCCCCCATTATGTAGACATGTGGGCGATCGGTGGATGATGAGTGGGCATTCACTTCGGGTCCCTTTGCCCCCCTTGCTCTGTGGTATCACGTGAGCATGAAAATTAATTCAGAAGCGCAGTCCTGCATTTCAGATTTGTGGGCAGCTCATTCGGCATGGCAGGGCACAGAAGGGATGGAGCAAATTTTTGATTTTTAAGCTGAAAATTGGCTGGAATCATTAGTGGATGCAAGGTCGCGTTTTGAGCTTCCCCTGTTGTGCCTAAACAGCGGAGACCCCCACAATTGATAACATTTTAGAAATTTGACCCTTCAAGAAATGTTACTTGATGTGTGGTGAGAACTTTGAACCCCAGTTGCTTCACAAAATGTTATAATGTTGATCTGTGAAAAGAAAATATTCACATTTTTCCCAAAATAATGTTATTTAAAGCAAATTTTTTATTTTTTTACAAAGGGTACAGGAGAAAATGTTTAATACAAATTATTATGCAACTTCTCTTGAGTGCACCAATACCTTATATGTGATTGCAAACTACTTGTAAGGTAAAATGCGAAGCTCAGAAAGGAGTATCATATTAGGTTTCAGATTTCGCTGGACTAGTTTGGGGGTGCCATATCACATTGGCAAAGCCCATGACCTGCCAGAAAAGCAGACCTCCCCATAAGTGACCCAATTTACAAACTACACACCTGAATTAACTCATTTAGGCATGAAGTGAGCATATTCATAGCACAGGTATTGCTGAGTTTTATACCATTGGGCTGTGAAGAAAGGATATAATTTTTTTTCACTTAGGCTGCTTTCACACAGCGTTTTTGTGCTGTCTGAGGGGATCCGACTTTTTGCAGGACCCCTGGGACAGCAACGGATCCAAACTGATGCCTGCAATCGGATGCCAAGTAGGCATCCGATTCCGATATTTTGCAGGATCAGTTTGGATCCTCTCCCTCTCTCCCTCCTGTCACCTCGCTTCTCTCCCTGCTCCCTCTTTGTCCTCTCTTTGTCCCCTCTTTCACTCCCTCTTTCTCCCCTCTTTCGCCCCCTTTTTCTCCCCCTCTTTGCCCCCTCTTTGTCCCCTCTTTTGCCCCCTCTTTGTCCCCTCTTTCACCCCTCTTTGTCCCCCTCTTTGTCCCCTCTTTGTCCCCTCTTTCGCCCCCTCTTTGTCCCATCTTTCGCCCCCTCTTTGTCCTCCTCTTTGTCCCCCTTTTCCAGACCTTAAAAAATAAAAAACAGTCTTTATTCTCACCCATCCACGAGTCCCACGGTGCTTCCAGCTGTCGTCTTCTGATCCACAGGACCTGGCGTGATGTCACAGTCACGTGACCAGTTACCGCGGTAACTGGTCATGTGACTGTGACATCACGCCAGGTCCTAAAGCATAGAGCGCTGGAAGCATCGCTGGATCGCGGGACAGGTGAAAATAAAGGTTTTTTTTATATTTTTAACCCTTTCTTTTCACTAGATGTCACTTCTGCAATGTATGAATATACATTGCAGAAGTGAAATTAGATGGCACAGAGCGATTTTAGTGTACTGAGCATGCTCAGTACACTAAAATCGGGTCCGAGGAATGATCAGCTGTTTCCTCGGACCCGTGCTCCATAGGCCCCATGTTATTTGGCACGGATCAGGTCAGATCCAATTTGGTCCGATTTGACCCGCTGTGCCCAAAATCACAGCAGTCTGCAATTTTGGGCACAGCTAAAAATCAGACAGAATCGGATCTGACAAAAATCGGATGGCAATAAGGCCAAATCTGATCCGATCTGTGCCCATAGGATAACATGGGGGCCAAATCGGATCCGTGGCTGTCTGTTGTACAACGGACAGCCACGGATCCCAGAAAAAGGCTGTGCGAAAGCACACATAGGGTGCTTTTGCACAGCGTTTTTCTGCAATCCGACGCTGTCCATTGTAAATCAGATCGGATGCTCAAAATCGGATTCCACCGGATGCCAGCATTCCGATTTTTTATTGCATCAGTTTATCGGATCCGATAAAAAATCGGACCGATGGATGTCATCCGATCTGATCCGATTTTTTAACGGATCTGATTTAAATGGGGGACGGCTGTGGGAGGTCTTGGAGTTTGAGCATGCGCAATACAAAAATCGGATCCAATATCGGATCCGATTTTCCATCCGATCCGATCCCCATAGACTCCCATATTATTTTAATCAGATCGTATCGGATCCGATTTGATCCAATTTTTGCAGCGGACTCCAAAATCGCAGCAGTCTGCGATTTTGGCTGCTGCAAAAAATCTGACAAAATCGGATCCGACAAAAATCGGATGCCATTAAGGGCAAATCCGATCCGTGCCCATAGGATAACATGGGGCCAAAATCGGATCCGATGCTGTCCAATTTTCAACAGACAGCGTCATATTGCAAAACAAACGCTGTATGAAAGCAGCCTTAAATGTTGTATTAGTGCCAAGTTTTACATTTTTTTTTATAAAAGCTAATGAAAAAATAGACAATATACCGTATATACTCGCGTATAAGCCGAGTTTTTCAGCCCAAAAATTGGGCTGAAAAGTTCCCCCCTCGGCTTATACGCGAGTCATTACACACGGGCGCCCCCCCCCATCGGTATACAGGCCCCCCATGAGTATCCAGGGCCCCCCCCCATGCTCCGCAAACCTGTAAAGTAAGATCATTATGCTTATCACTGTCCTGTTGCCGCCGTCCCCGCCGCTGCCATCACGCTCCTCCAGCTTCATCCGTCTTCTTCCGGCTTCCTCTGGTCGGCGCAGGCAATAACGTCATTGTCTGCCCCAGAGGAAGAAGCCTGAATATGCTGGATGAAGACAGAGGAGCGCGATGGCAGCGGCGGGGACGGTGGCGACAGGACAGTGATAAGTATAATGATCTTACTTTACAGGTTTGCGGAGCATGGGGGGGGCCCTGGATACTGATGGGGGGGGGCGCCTGTATACCTCTGGGACTGCTGCTGTATATACCTCTGGGGCTGCTGCTATATATACCTCTGGGGCTGCTGTATACTACCACTGGGGCTGCTGCTGTATATACCTCTGGGGCTGCTGTATATACCTCTGGGGCTGCTGTATACTACCTCTGGGGCTGCTGTATACTACCACTGGGGCTGCTGTATATACCTCTGGGGCTGCTGTATACCACCACTGGGGCTACTGCTGTACATACCTCTGGGGCTGCTGTATATACCTCTGGGGCTGCTTTATACTACCTCTGGGGCTGCTGTATACTACCACTGGGGCTGCTGTATATACCTCTGGGGCTGCTGTATACTACCTCTGGGGCTGCTGTATACTACCACTGGGGCTGCTGCTGTATACTACCACTGGGGCTGCTGTATACTACCACTGGGGCTGCTGTATAACTACCACTGGGGCTGCTGTATACTACCACTGGGGCTACTGTATATACCTCTGGGGCTGCTGTATACTACCATTGGGGCTGCTGTATATACCTCTGGGGCTGCTGTATACTACCACTGGGGCTGCTGCTGTATATACCACTGGGGAGGCTGCTGTAACACTGCTGGGGCTTGTATATACCACTGGGGAGGCTGCTGTATACCACACTGCTGGGGGCTGTATACCTGTGCTGGGGTCCACCCTCGGCTTATACACGAGTCAATAGGTTTTCCCAGATTTTGGGGGCAAAAGTAGGGGGTCGGCTGATACACGGGTCGGCTTATACACGAGTATATACGGTAATTGTATTTTTGTGGGTTAAGTGGAATGCTAATGATGGCAATTTGGGATACAAAACATTTTGTATCAGTTTACATTTATCACTTGCTCTATGCTGAGCACTTACATTTGGGTTTCCAGCTTCCTCTCCAAAGTACGTGATTCATTTGAAAACTGCAACAAATCCATTTACTAATGCTTTTCTTTTTAAAGTTGCGCAAAACTGCGATTGACCGCACTGTTGTGCACATTTAAAAAGACTTGTAAAAAGATGAACACCTCCGGGTCACAGCGGAGACAGGAGTTTAAAGTGATAATTAGTGTTGAGCGAGCATGCTCGGCACTACTCGGTACTCGCACGAGTATCACTGTACTCGGGCGACTCGCCGAGCACCGAGTAATCTCGCGATACTCGTGCTGTGCTCGTGGTCGTCATCTCTCCATGTTGGCGCTCTTTTGAGAGCCAGCCCACGTGCAGGGATTGGCTGACAGACCACTGCAATGCCACAGCCCTGTTAGTTGTGGCATAGCAGTGATTGGCCGCCCTGCACAGCGTCACCGAGCCTTTATAACTCCCGGCGCGCTGTGCTCGGCACACAGCCTTCCTGACAGTGAGTGTAGGGAGAGTGTCTGCTGCTGATTAGGGACAGATTTGCGGCCCTCATAGGTAGATCCGGATCAGGGCTGCAAACTGCTGCTGACCACAACAGTCCTTCTGAGGACTAATCTAGGAGGACATGGGCAGGGTGATCCAGATCGGAGTCCAAGATTTCCAGTGACCATAACAGTCCTTCTCAGGACTAATCTAGGAGGATCTAGGCATGGTGATACAGATTGGAATCCAAGCTTTTCTGTGACCATTAGAGTCACCACACTCTTGTACTTAGTACCTTAATACAGGTTAGGGACTAAAATCCTCTCTTCAAACCATTACAGTCACCAGACAGGTGTACGTACTACCTTAATACAGGTTAGGGAACTAAAATCCTAACTCTTGTCATCAAAACAGTCACCAGACAGGTGTACGTACTACCTTAATACAGGTTAGGGACTAAAATCCTCTCTTCAAACCATTACAGTCACCAGACAGGTGTACGTACTACCTTAATACAGGTTAGGGAACTAAAATCCTAACTCTTGTCATCAAAACAGTCACCAGACAGGTGTACGTACTACCTTAATACCGGTTAGGGACTAAAATCCTCTCTTCAAACCATTACAGTCACCAGACAGGTGTACGTACTACCTTAATACAGGTTAGGGAACTAAAATCCTAACTCTTGTCATCAAAACAGTCACCAGACAGGTGTACGTACTACCTTAATACAGGTTAGGGACTAAAATCCTCTCTTCAAACCATTACAGTCACCAGACAGGTGTACGTACTACCTTAATACAGGTTAGGGAACTAAAATCCTAACTCTTGTCATCAAAACAGTCACCAGACAGGTGTACGTACTACCTTAATACAGGTTAGGGACTAAAATCCTCTCTTCAAACCATTACAGTCACCAGACAGGTGTACGTACTACCTTAATACAGGTTAGGGAACTAAAATCCTATCTCTTGTCATCTCAACAGTCACCACACTGTTGTACGTCATACCTTTCTACAGGTTAGGGAACTAAAATCCTAACTGTTGTCATCTCAACAGTCACCACACATGTTGTACGTCATACGTTTCTACAGGTTAGGGAACTAAAATCCTAACTCTTGTCATCTCAACAGTCAACACACTGTTGTACGTCATACATTTCTAGAAGTTAGGGAACTAAAATCCTAACTCTTGTCATCTCAACAGTCACCACACTGTTGTACGTCATACGTTTCTAGAAGTTAGGGAACTAAAATCCTAACTCTTGTCATCTCAACAGTCACCACACTGTTGGACGTCATAAGTTTCTACAAGTTAGGGAACTAAAATCCTAACTCTTGTCATCTCAACAGTCACCACACTGTTGTACGTCATACGTTTCTAGAAGTTAGGGAACTAAAATCCTAACTCTTGTCATCTCAACAGCCACCACACTGTTGTACGTCATAAGTTTCTACAAGTTAGGGAACTAAAATCCTAACTCTTGTCATCTCAACAGTCACCACACTGTTGTACGTCATACGTTTCTAGAAGTTAGGGAACTAAAATCCTAACTCTTGTCATCTCAACAGTCACCACACTGTTGTACGTCATACGTTTCTACAGGTTAGGGAACTAAAATCCTAACTGTTGTCATCTCAACAGTCACCACACTGTTGTACGTCATAAGTTTCTACAAGTTAGGGAACTAAAATCCTAACTCTTGTCATCTCAACAGTCACCACACTGTTGTACGTCATAAGTTTCTACAAGTTAGGGAACTAAAATCCTAACTGTTGTCATCTCAACAGTCACCACACTGTTGTACGTCATACGTTTCTACAGGTTAGGGAACTAAAATCCTAACTGTTGTCATCTCAACAGTCACCACACTGTTGTACGTCATACGTTTCTACAGGTTAGGGAACTAAAATCCTAACTCTTGTCATCTCAACAGTCACCACACTGTTGCACGTCATACGTTTCTAGAAGTTAGGGAACTAAAATCCTAACTGTTATCATCTCAACAGTCACCACACTGTTGTACGTCATAAGTTTCTACAAGTTAGGGAACTAAAATCCTAACTCTTGTCATCTCAACAGTCACCACACTGTTGTACGTCATAAGTTTCTACAAGTTAGGGAACTAAAATCCTAACTCTTGTCATCTCAACAGTCACCACACTGTTGTACGTCATAAGTTTCTACAAGTTAGGGAACTAAAATCCTAACTCTTGTCATCTCAACAGTCACCACACTGTTGTACGTCATAAGTTTCTACAAGTTAGGGAACTAAAATCCTAACTCTTGTCATCTCAACAGTCACCACACTGTTGTACGTCATACCTTTCTACAGGTTAGGGAACTAAAATCCTAATCTCCTGTGACCTCCACAGTCACCAGACAGTTGTCGCTCTATACAGGCAAAATGCGCAAAGGCGTTGGCAAGGCGGTTGGCAAGGAACAAGGAAGTGGACGTGATGGTGGTGCAGGCAGAGGCCGAGGTCGTGTGCAAGCACTAATTTCGCAACAACAAAGGGCCACATCTCCTCGCTCGCACGTCCTGTCCCAAATTCTTGGGGCCCGCAGCAGTACACCACTGTTGAACCAAGACCAGTGTCAACAGGTTGTTACTTGGATAGCGGATAATGCTTCAAGTCAGATGGGCACCTCCACAAACACCCTGTCTTCCGCACAGTCAACTGTCAGTAGCCGTGATACTGCACCGCACATTTCACAACCTGATCCTCCTTCCTACCACCTGGCCGAGTACACGTCCACGGACATTACAGATCCCACACTAGGACACTCGGAAGAGCTGTTCACGTATCCATTCGCAGAATCTGGCCTGTCGCCACCTCCTCTTGAAGTGGGTCATGAGGAGATGGTATGTACAGATGCCCAAATATTTGAGCAGCCGCGTTATGACGAACGGAACGTTGTCAAAGTGTCTCAACAAGGGGTGGACGATGATGAGACACAATTGCCAGGAAGTCAGGAGGAGGATCAGGGTGCGGAAGAGGAAGACGACGTGGTGGATGATCCAGTAGCTGACCCTACATGGCAGGAGGATATGCAGAGCGAGGACAGCAGTGCACAGGGGGAGGGAGGCGTAGCATCCCAACAGCCAGTACGAAGCAGGGTTGCGTCCGCAGGCAGAAGGCAGGCAACCGTTCGGCTGAACAACAACACGACTCAAGGTGCCTGTGCAAATGTTCGGTCTTCCCGAGTCTGGGAGTTTTTTAAGTTGGCTCCAGAAGACTCTAAAAAGGCCATTTGCCACACCTGCCATGCCACTATCAGCAAGGGTACGAAAACTAGCAGCCTGACCACCACCAGCATGATCAGGCACATGTCAGCCAAGCACCCGACTTTGTGGGAAGTAGCACAGAGTCGAGGAGCGGTGCGTGCTGATGTCACTGCTACGTCTTCGGCTGTTGTGCATGCAAGCCAATCCCCTGTCCATGCTGGCCGCGAACAAGCCTCCTGTCCAGCACCTGAAGTTGCTGAAGCACAAATTACACCACCATCAAGCACGTCCTTGTCCCAGTGCAGCGTTCAATTATCCATTCAGCAAACATTTGAACGCAGGCGCAAATACGCTGCCAATGCCCCACATGCCACAATCCTCAATGCTCACATTTCGCGACTCATAGCGCTAGAAATGTTGCCTTTCCGTCTGGTGGAGACGGACGCATTCCGCGACCTGATGGCGGCTGCTGTCCCACGTTACTCGGTCCCCAGCCGACACTATTTCTCCAGATGTGACATCCCCGCATTGCATAACCACGTGTCCAACAGCATCACACGTGCCCTGAACAATGCTGTTTCAGCCAAAGTCCACCTAACCACTGACACGTGGACAAGTGCTTGTGGGCAAGGCCGCTACATCTCCTTGACGGCACACTGGATTAATATTGTGGAGGCTGGGACCCAGTCTGAGCGAGGGACGGAACACGTCCTTCCCACACCAAGGATAGCAGGCCCTACCTCTGTCATGGTTTCACCGACACTCTACAGCTCCGGAATGTCATGCTCTTCAGCCTCCTCCTCCTCCACCTGCGCATCCTCATCCACTGTACCCTCCACACCAGTCCCAAGCTGGAAGCACTGCAGCACTGCCTCTGCAAAGCGGCAACAGGCTGTGCTGAAGCTAGTCTGCATAGGTGACAAACCCCACAATGCAGAAGAGGTGTGGACAGCTCTGAAACAGCAGGCAGATCACTGGCTCACACCTCTGAACCTAAAGCCAGGAAAGGTCGTGTGTGACAATGGCCGGAACCTGGTGGCAGCTTTGAGGCGAGGGCAGCTGACGCATGTTCCATGCGTGGCCCATGTGCTCAACCTGGTGGTTCAGAGGTTTGTGAAGTCATACCCGGAGGTGTCTGACCTGCTGGTAAAAGTTCGGCGTCTGTCTGCACATTTTCGCAAGTCACCTGCTGTTTCAGCCGGCCTTGCAAGCTTTCAGCGCCGTTTGCGTCTTCCGGCCCACAGACTGGTGTGTGATGTCCCCACGCGTTGGAATTCAACGCTGCACATGTTGGTCAGGATATGTGAGCAGAAGAGGGCAGTTGTGGACTACCTGCATCACCTAAGCCGTCGGGAAATGGGTCAAACTCCACACATAACACCTGAGGAGTGGAGATGGATGTCGGACCTATGCACCGTCCTCCAAAACTTTGAGGACTCCACCAAGATGGTGAGCGGCGATGACGCCATTATTAGCGTCACCATACCACTACCCTGCCTTCTAAAACGGTCTCTGCTGAAAATAAAAGAGGATGCATTGCAGGCCGAGCGCGATGACTTAGAGCAAGAAACTGTAGTGGGTGTGGGTGAAAACACACAGCCCAGCCTCATGTCATCACAACGTGTAGTGGAGGACTATGACGAGGAGGAGGAGGAGGATGAAGACATGGAGCAACTCTCAGGCCAAATTGGGGATATGACATGCACACCAGTCATACCCTCGATTCAGCGTGGCTGGCCAGAGGACAGGGGAGATGAGGAGGAGGAGGAGGAGGAGGACAGCATGTTCAGTCATCGTGTTGGTCTGGATACTGAAGTGATGGCTGTTAAGAGTCTGGCGCACATGGCTGACTTTATGGTAAGCTGCCTGTCTCGTGACCCTCGCGTTCAGAACATCTTGTCCGACAATCAGTACTGGTTGGCAACACTCTTAGACCCACGCTACAAGGAGAACTTTATGTCTCTCATTCCTGAGGTGGAGAGGTCAGCCAAAATGCTGCAGTTCCAGAGGGCCATCGTCACGGAAGTTGTGAAATCCTTCCCCTCACAAAACGCTAGCGGCATAGGTCAGGATTCGATGGACAACCAAGGCATACGGCCGAGAGGGGCACAAGTCCAATCCGCCAGAAGCAGGGGAACTGTCTTTACGATGTGGGACAGTTTTCTCAGCCCCTCACGGACCACAGCCCCTGACGTGCGGGGTAGTGCCACCAGAAATGCTAAGTTCGGGCAGATGCTGAAGGAGTACCTTGCAGATCGAACAACTGTACTGCGAGATTCATCGGTGCCTTTCAATTATTGGGTCTCCAAGCTCGACACGTGGCATGAATTGGCTCTCTACGCCTTGGAAGTCCTGGCCTGCCCTGCCGCTAGCGTTTTATCAGAGCGTGTTTTCAGTGCAGCAGGTGGAATCATCACTGATAAACGCACCCGCCTGTCAACTGAAAATGCGGACAGGCTCACTCTGATCAAGATGAACAAGGGTTGGATTGGGCCAGACTTCACCACACCACCAGCAAATGACAACTGAATTTAATTTTGCTATTTGAATTTGACATGTACCTCCACTCACCCATGGGTACACACTTCGGTACTTTGGCTAATCGCTGGACTGCTACTCCTTCTCCTCATGTGACACCATGATGAGCGTTAGAATAGTTAGGCTCTTGTTTGAGGTATACCCGCAGTGGTAAATTTTTTAGCCCATTCTGTTAGAATGGGCATTACAACGACAGGAGACCCGCTCCTTTTCAATGGGAAAAATGTTTTTAGGTACTCCTACACGTCTCTATCCAGGGACAAAGAGGAGCCTCCCAATTTTTGGCTGCCCTGACCAAAGGGCTATACTACAATACACCCAGTTCTTAACAGGCCCTCCTGCACGTCTCTATCCAGGGACAAAGAGGAGCCTCCCAATTTTTGGCTGCCCTGACAAAAGGGCTATACTACAATACACCCAGTTCTTAACAGGCCCTCCTGCACGTCTCTATCCAGGGACAAAGAGGAGCCTCCCAATTTTTGGCTGCCCTGACCAAAGAGCTATACTAAAATACACCCACTTGAGGGTTACAGGCCCT
Organism: Allobates femoralis; assembly: GCA_033576535.1. Lineage (NCBI taxonomy): Eukaryota > Metazoa > Chordata > Amphibia > Anura > Aromobatidae > Allobates > Allobates femoralis. Next base: position 104,033,268 of record JARQOC010000002.1, on the reverse strand, counting down.
ACTACATGTCTGTAAGCATGGGTCATTGTTGAACCTCCCAATTTTTGGCTGCCCTGACCAAAGGGCTATACTACAATACACCCAGTTCTTAACAGGCCCTCCTGCACGTCTCTATCCAGGGACAAAGAGGAGCCTCCCAATTTTTGGCTGCCCTGACCAAAGGGCTATACTAAAATACACCCACTTGAGGGTTACAGGCCCTACTACATGTCTGTAAGCATGGGTCATTGTTGAACCTCCCAATTTTTGGCTGCCCTGACCAAAGGGCTATACTAAAATACACCCACTTGAGGGTTACAGGCCCTACTACATGTCTGTAAGCATGGGTCATTGTTGAACCTCCCAATTTTTGGCTGCCCTGACCAAAGGGCTATACTACAATACACCCAGTTCTTAACAGGCCCTCCTGCACGTCTCTATCCAGGGACAAAGAGGAGCCTCCCAATTTTTGGCTGCCCTGACAAAAGGGCTATACTACAATACACCCAGTTCTTAACAGGCCCTCCTGCACGTCTCTATCCAGGGACAAAGAGGAGCCTCCCATTTTTTGGCTGCCCTGACCAAAGGGCTATACTAAAATACACCCAGTTCTTGTTTACAGGCCATCCTGCATGTCTGTATCCAGGGGCATTGGTGAACCTCCAAATTTTTGACTGCCCTTGCAATGGAAGATACTACTATAGACCCAGTTCCTCAAAATGGGCACTTTATTTCTAGACAGGGCTTCATGTACGTCTCTTGTCAGGGTCATCGGAGTGTCGCACAATGTTTTCACGTAAAATCTTTTATGTAATCACAAAAAGTGACATACACCAGCTGTATCTCACTATTGGGTATGTGCCCTTAACATTTCCACCATAAATATTCATTTTGGTGTCATTTTGGAAGGTTTTCTGGACACTCCGTAAAATTGGCGTGAAACTCGGACAACATTGTTCACAACTGTGACTTTTGAGTGAGAAATGCTTCCAGGGGTCTTCCCCATGGTGTTGCCATGTCATTTCAGCACTCTTCTGAGACTTTTGTGACATTTTTAGGGTTTTTCCAGGCAGCCGGCAGTCATTTCATAAAAATACTCGTGTCTCCCATAGGATAACATTGGGCTCGTTACTCGGGCCGAGTACACGAGTATCTCGGGATGCTCGGCCCGAGCTTCGAGCACCCGAGCATTTTAGTACTCGCTCATCACTAGTGATAATATCTTCTTCATAACAGTGATTGAGGGAATTTTTTCTAAATCATATTTTTCCGAGATTTACATGTATTTTCCAATGTAAATGCACAGCATAGAATGCAGGATATACATAGGCCAAGCCATACTGCGATGTTTGGGAGGCAGAATAAAGAAATGAAAAGAAGTTGAAGAATTATTGTTTACACCATTTATCTTGAGATATACAGTGGTGTGAAGAAGTGTTTGCCTCCTTTCTGATTTCTTATTCTTTTGCATGTGTGTCACACTTAAATATTTCAGATCACCAAAACAAATGTAAATATCAGACAAAGATATGACAAGTAAACACAAAATGCAGTTTATAAATGAAGATCTTTATTATTAAGGCAAAAATAAACCAAACCTTAGAGGGTCCTGTGTGAAAAAGTGATTGCCCCGTAAACCCATGAATTGGTTTGCCCACCCTTAGCAGCAACACCTACAATTAAGTATTTGTGATAACTGGCAATGAGTGTTTTACAATGCTCTGGAGGAATTTTAGCCAATCTTTGCAGAATTGTTGTAATTCAGCCACATTCAAGAGTATCCTATCATAAACTGCCTTTTGAAGGTCATGCCACAGCATCTCAATCGGATTAAGGTCAGGAAGTTGACTAGGCCACTCCATAGTCTTAAGGTACCATCACACGCGGCAATATTGCTAGGCAATTTCACTGGCAATTTGCTGGTTGCAGTGAAATCATGGACACATTGTTCTATTTTGTTGCCGTGTACAAATGGAACAATGTGTCCATGATTTCACTGCAACCAGCAAATTGCCAGTGAAATTGCCTAGCAATATTGCCGCGTATGACGGTACCTTTATGTTTGTTTTTCCTAAACCAATCAGAGGTTCACTTGCTGGTGAGTTTTATCATTGTCCTGCTAAATAACCCATGTGCTCTTCATCTTGAGGTCACAAACAGATGGCCAGACATTCTCCTTCAGGATTTTTTGGTAGACAGCCGAATTCATGGTTCCATTTATCACAGCAAGTCTTCCAGGTCCTGAACAGCAAATCAGCCCCAGATCATCAAACTACCACCAGCATATGTTAATGTTTGTATAATGTTCCTTCTCTGAAATACTGTGTTAATTCTAGCCAGATGTAATGAAACATGCACCTTCCAAAAAGTTCTACATTTGTGTACGCAGGTGACAGGGTATTCTCCCAAAAGATTTGGCGATCATCAAGATGTTGTCTGGCAAACCTAAAATGAGCCTTTATGTTCTCTTAGCGCAGCAATGGACTTTGTCTAGGGACTCTGCTAAGCAGGCCATTTTGTAAAATAAGAATGCGCAAATAGGGTCTTATCTCAATTATACGCTATCAGCTTGCGATGTGGAATTGCTCACCTTGTCGAGTTGTGAGACCCACAACTGGTTAAAAAGCGATAAAACAGGGACCCACCTCCACAGATAACCGTGGTCATAAACGTAGATTTCCTTGGACGAAGTGCCTCACTGTCCTCGCTGCTGCTCCAGAAAAGAAGGAACCAGGACACGGGGATGTCTGTATCAACAGATGCATTTTAAAAGCATCAGTTGATCCAGACATCCCTGTGTCCTGGTTCCTTCTTTTCTGGAGCAGCAGCGCGGACAGTGAGACACTTCGTCCAAGGAAATCTATGCAGGCCTTTTTGCCCAGTATCTTTTTCTTATTGTGGAGTCATGAATACTGACCTTAACTGAGGCAAGCGAGGCATGCAAATCTTTGGATGTTATTGTAGGGTCTTGTGTGTCCTCTTTAATTAGTTGTGACTGCACTCTTGGGATAATTTTGGTAGGTTGGACACTGCTGGAAAGGTTCACCAATGTTCTGTTTTTTCCCCATTTGTGAATAATTGCTCTGTGGTTTGATGTAGTACCAAACCTTTAGATATCACTTTTTAACCTTCACCAGACTGATATATCTCAAGTACTTTGTTTCTAATATTTATTCATTTATATAGCGCTATTAATTCCATAGTGCTTTACATACATGAGCTCACAATCTAAACATCCTATCTGTAGGTCTTTGAAATGTGGGAGGAAACCAGAGGGACTGGAGGAAACCCACGCAAACATGGGGAGAACATACAAACTCCTTGCAGATGTTGTCCTTGGTGGGAATTGAACCCAGGTCCTCAGCGCTGCAAGTTTGCAGTGCTAACCACTGAGCCACCATGCCGCCCATCCATTCCCATGGGGATACATGTGAGGCCAAAACGGATCCCTGCCTATTCGTTTAAAAACGGATACACACAGATCCACAAAAACGTGTTGTGAAGGGGGCCTTACTTCTCGAGCCAAAAATCCAGACAACTATTGGTCTCTAAGGTTAGTTTCACACATGTGTATGTTTCTATCCATTTACTTAGGGTGGTTTCACACCACAGTAAGGTCCGATCCGGGGCTGTCCGGTGTAAATGAGACAGCCCCGAACCATATTTTGGCCCCATAATATCCTATGGGGCCAGATGGCGCCGGATGGCAGCTCTTTGCCATCCGGTTTCCATATCTCCGGAAGAATCCGGGAGAATTCAGATTTTTCTCACCGGAGACAAAAACGTTGCTTGCAAAAATCTCCCCAAATTGTCACATCCAGGATTCTCCCGGATTCCCCTGGATCCGGCGCTCCCTAACATGGGAGCCTATGGGGCTGGATTATCCCAGTCTGCTGTAGTTTCAGGACCACGGCTAGCTCCCTGCGAGCCGCAGTCCTGATTAATCAGCTGGTGCGTCTAGCTGCATACCGGACAGGAGGGCATATTTGCCCTCCGATTCTGTGTGCTGATCCGGTCCGGGCCTGTCAGGTTCTTCCCTGACAGCCCCGGATCGGACCTTATCATGGTGTGAAGCCAGCCTTAGATGAAATTCTTGCAACTCCCTGGATACCCACGGATCAGTGCAAATAGATACCACGGATCATCAGTCACCAGACATAGGGGTGGGAGGAGCTGTACCTTGCTTCTGAGTATGCTTGGTCCACCAAAATGGATCCATACACACGGAAGCAAACGGATCTGTTTTCCATAGAGTTCCATTTTAATTCATGGCGTATTGTCACGGATCCGCGGTGTCCGTTTGTCTGCATATTTTTAACGATAGCCCACTTTGCATTTTTGGGAATGTGAAAAATATGCAAACGAATCCGTGAAAAAATGTTGACAACTGGATGCACACGCAAGATGAATCCGTCACCATTGAAAATCAATGGAGACAAAAATGGATCAGTGTCCATCCATTTCAAGACGGATAGAAACGGATTGCAAAATTAGGCAAAATCAATTTTTTCTGAATTCTTTGGATCACTGTATGATTTCTAGCTTTTGCGTATATTTTGGTCTGCTTCCCTTTGTTAGGAAGGTCATATTTAAGTGTTTTCTTGATTGAGGATAGGTATGGCAGTATTCAGGCCTCAGTTTGGCTAGGGAAATTGAACTCAACATCACAAAGATGTAATAAACCACATTTAATTTATATTGTAAGGGGGTGGCAATAACCTTTTCACACTGGACCCTGTAGTTTGGATTTCTTTTTGCTTTAATAACAAAGACCTTCATTTAAAAAATGCATTTTTGGCTTAGTGTTATCTTTGTCTAATATTTCAATTTGGTGATCTGAAACATTAGGTGTGATAAACATGCAAAAGAATAAGAAATCAGGAAGGGAGAAGACACTTTCACACCACTGTAGGTATTAGGTGGCTTTATTCATCAGGTCCGTATGATAACAGTGATACCGGAGTTATATTGTTTGGCTACTATCACATTAAAAATATTTGTTTTATAAGATAAAGCTTTTTTGCATCATCAAATTTTGAAGGCATTAGATTTTTACTTTTAGGCCAACATGTGAGGGTTATTTTGTTGCAGGGGAGTTGGAGTTTTCATTGGTACCATTTTGGGCCACTTAATGCTTTTTAATCGCTTGCTATTCCTCTTTTTGTAAGGCAGAATGACTAGCCCAGGGGCCTATGGGGACTCGGGTATCTGGGCCCTACTGCGGTTTGGATGTCACTGGTGACCTGCCCAGACCCGTGGCCCTGGTGGTCAACTGGTAAAGGAGTTAGGAAAAGGGTAATAAAAAGTTCACATGATGTCACCTGTAGGTCCGGTGACTGCACCGGCGCTGCTGGGACCTCGGGGGAATGGGCGGCAGCTAGATGTAATGGCCCTCTACAGGTAGGGCTGGATCCCCGAGGCTGTAGATAATGAAAAGTGATGGAATACAGGAGCGCAGCTGGAATAGGGCTGCGCAGTTGCTGCTGTAGGAGGCAAGGCAGGTAAAACACAGTTCATCAGAAAGGATCACACACATTGCTCATTCTGTACAGGTGTTTTACTCTGGTAATTTGCAGGCTTACAGGATAATGCAGTTCTTTCAGCTAAGGTAGTGGACTGGGTGGTCCTGGCAGTGAGCAGTATCCCACTGAAGCTCCGGTGATGTTCCTTTCTTTACCTCTCCCTCTGTCCTGTTTCTGCACTCTCCTTCTTTCCCAGAGCCTGTCTGGTCATCGTCCCCCTCAATGGCCTCAACGATCACATCCAGCTCTGGACCGGGCCAGGGTGTTCAGCCACCCTCTGCGTGCCCCTCTCTGTCTGGGCTGCCTTTTCCTCTCAGGCCCCCTTACTCTCAGCTCCTTCTCTGTCTCTTCCCTTTCACGTTCTGCCTGCTTCTCACTGTCTAGTTCAAGCTCTGCTCACACTCCTTATCCCGGGACTGGGTCTCCCAGTAGAGAAGTTAACCCTTTAGTCCCCTGCTCTGAGTGTGTGAATGCAGATTGTGGAACTTCAGCTTTCTACTACTTCCCACCAGGACAAAGCATACTGCACCTTCTGTTAGGGGTGCAGTACCCTTTTGTAGTGCACTGACTAGTGGGGCGCTACAAGAATAAACAAAAAACTGAAATTTTGGAATTGTACTTTTATGTCTTACATCATTCACTATGTTGTAAAAGTGATTAAAAAAAGCTTTATTATTGGGACCATTATGATTACAATTCCACATTGTATTTTTTTGCTTTACATCATTCACCATGTTGTAAAAGTGATAAAACAACTTTATTCTTAGGATCTTTACAAATGCATTTTATTTATGTTTTGCTACTTTTACACCATGAAAACTATTTTGTAGATATAATAATTGTTTTTGCATTGCTGTGTTCTGAGAGATATAGCATTTTTACTTCTCCACTGACAGAGCTGTTTGGCAGCTTATTTTTGTTTAGGTGTGACAGTTTTATAGATTGATGAGCAAGGACAGAGCGGCACTCGCAGGACTCCAATTGCAGTTTTTCACGGCTTTATTCAGCAATATGCATGGTTACAATGCAGGGAGGGGGGTCGGCAGGACAACTGTCACCGTTTTGCGCTATATAGGGCTTCCACGGGTCCTGCATATGTTGGCATTCAGGACCCGTGGAAGCGCTATATAGTACGAAATGGTGACTGTTGTCCTGCTGACCCCCCGCCTGCATTGTGACCATGCATATTGCTAAATAAAGCCATGAAAAACTGCAATTGGATTCCTGTGAGTGCCGCTCTGTCCTTGCTCATTCATTTACTCCTTCATCTTGCAGCTGAGCAACACTGGATCCAGACACCACCTCATCCATACTATTGCTGCATGCTTCTCCAGGTAAGTGCCCGGATTCCTTTTATCCTTTATTCCTTTTTTATAGTTTGGGTCATTCACTGATGCAGTGATACCGATACCAATTCTGTGAACTTTTTTGTTTATTTATTTACATAAATATACCTATTTATTGGTATCATATGTTTTTATAATTTTTTGGCTCTTTATTTGGAATGAAAACAAAAACATTCTCACGTATTTAAAGATTTTTTTAAACTTTTTTACTTAGTCCTCATATGGTACACTACCTTTTCTTTCACCAATCATTGATACAATCCATTTCAATGCAAGTTCTGTGATGTCCCGAAAGGTCTTTTATAACCTAGTAGTGAGAAAATACATGAAAAAAGAATAGGAAAAAAAAATAAAAAAATAGAAAGCTGTATTTGGCAAAAGTCGTTATTTAAAGCTTCTTCCTGGTAAAAAAAAAAGCAAAGATCCAATATATTAAAATCAATAAAATTAAATAACTGTTTTGGAAAGAGGAACACTATTTGAAATGTATTTTATTAGTCATTTTTACGGTAATTGTAAAAAATGAAATAGAACATGTGAAAAACAGACCTGTAGTTTTTCTTAATATTTTTCCCTGTTATTGGCAAAAAAATAAAAACAAATAAAATAATTTCTTGGTCATGAGAGGGCAAAAATGGTTCAATCTCAGACTGATTAAGGCGGTGATAACGTTTTACACTATTTATTATTAGCAAAATTATTGAACTTATTATCATTAAAAGTCATAGTAATTATGTTTCCATAGTGGCTGTATCTACTGTTTTCTGAAGGCATAGAAAATTGATAATCAGTTTTAATCTTCCCCTTAATTAACTTGTATAGCACTTTGACTTATTAAAAATGATGTAAAACAACAAAACTGAACTGCATCAAAGATGTCCTTTCTAGAATTGGATTTTCTTTAATGGGGTTACTTCATTATATGAGAAGGATTGAAAAATACCAACCAACCTCCCCTGAGCCAAAAAAAACCCACACATGTAATTAAAATTAGAGATGAGACTCTCAGCTACTTGTTTAATCACAGCACAGAGGAAAAGGTAATTTCTTTGCTGTGTGCCTATAAATAGTGCCTATAACTAGTGATGAGCGAGTGCATTCGTCACTATTTACACGAATAGTACTGTATTCGCATTACTTGTTATTCTGCGAGTTTTTGTGCACTCGCCTCACTATATTCGGATGTCCCCCCCCCAAGCAGATTTGACCCTTCTTTTGCAGCCACTAATCATGCTGGGCTTCTTAACCAATCACAGTAATGCCGCAGACATCTTGGTTGTGGCATTACTGTGATTGGCTGGCCTCCCAGCATCCTAGATGACTTGTTGAGCCCACTGGGACGAGGGTACTCGGTACCAGACCATGTCTGCTATTGGGGAAGTCACGGGTGGTCCTGGTCCGGACCGTGTCCCGGGCCCTGGCAAATAAAAGGGTGTATTTACAGGGGAGAATTGTTTATCGTGACGCCTACCACTATGTGCGGCCAGTGATGGGGCCGCCGCTGCTGCAGAACCTCCAGGGATGGTGTAATGGCAGCGCAGATGGAATAGTTCCAGTGGGTAGAACTGTATTCCCCGTGGCAGTGATGGTATAGTCTATAATGGATATGGATAGTGGAGACGGGGTTAAAGAACACACACTCACGTTTTGTAGTAAAAGGTGCAATTATCCTTCTCTCCTGATGCTGCAGCTTTCTCCCAGCCTGTGTGCAGAGCTGACAGGCTTGTAGCTCTTCAGGTGGGACCTCTCTGCTGTTGGATGTAGGGCAAAGGTTGCAATCAATACACAGACTCACAGTTGTGCTATTTTCCAAAGCTTTACTGCAGATGTTGTTGCAGATTATAGTTTGTACTGGGCCTAGGCTCTCCTCCCACCCTGTCCGGGTCATCAGCTTCCTCGTGCTGCGCGGTGTGTGTGTGTCCTGGCTGCTGCGTCTAGCTGAGCTCCTGGACTGTCTCACTGTATCTCTGTTCTGCTGGTACCACTTGGCTAGGCAACTTGAGTACTCTGTGCTGTGCTGTGCTGACCCCTCCGTGTTACTTCGTGCTGGTACTGTGGTCGTCTAAAGGCTCCACTACTCCTGGATTCACTGTGCTGTGGGTGTCAGACACAGTGCCAGATCCGGTGTCCGTTCTGTGCGCTCTTCTGGGACGAGTAATGGTTGCTCTCACGCTCCCAGACTTGTTCTTCAGTCTGTCGTTCTCCTGTTCCTCAGACCCTGACTAGGCCTGCACTGAGCTAACTCTGCTCTAAACTGCTCTTCACAGCACTGATCCATGCTGAACTTCTCTGTTCTCAGTTCTCCTTAGCTGTTCTGAGCTACTTACTCATGAGCTGGAGTATTTAAGAGAGCAGGTTGTGCTCCCCCTCCAGGCCCAGAGGTGCTTGTGTTTGTCAGTGTGTTGTGGGGAGGGAACCCATGTGATCTTACTGTGGCACATTAACCCATGGGGTGCCGCATTCCCCCTTAGTTAAATACAGTACTCTGGGACTGTGGAAAAACAAGTAAACAAACAGTTAACACAATATTTACAAAGACTTAAAAGTAAAAAGTACAAAAATCACTAACGTTTGAAAAAAAGGCCAAAAAGTCAAAAAACAGTCTTTCCTGGGGTTTAGTCTATTGCCTCTGGGCTGATAAGTATATTCACAAGAGAGTTCTTACCACAACCAGTCCGTGGTATACATGGTCCATAAGTAAATAAGAAAAGTTCAAAGTTCATACAGGATAGTCTCTGTAGGTACTGGGCTTTCTTAACTTTGCATTAACTATCTACATTTGTTCACTGAGTTCAATTTATATTCAAACATATTTACATTTCTCATTTAATGAAATGTTACTCTCTGTACCTAACTGGTAACTGACCTTGGGTACTACGCTCTGATCTGCGCAATGTTGGTGGACTTAGTCTGATAGTGTGAGTGGACGTGTACCTATTTGGGGTGTTTGGTGTTATGGCAGATGAGTATCTGACTACAGGACTGGCAAGTTCACTAGGACCAGGAATTTGTTCTTCCTCTTCAGATTCTACTTCCAGTTCTTTTAGTCTTGGATCTTCTTCTGGTAACACGGGTTCTGGTAACACAGGTTCTGGTAACACAGGTTCTGGTGTTGGTTCCACCACTGAAGGGAATGCGATCATTGGTACTAAAACTGCTCCATGGTAATTTGACCATGTTTTAGGGAAATCTCCTAATACCGTGTGGAATACTTCATCTTTTTTTTTCTTTCTCTTGGATAGGTTGGACCTGTACGGGTTCTGTTACTTCAGTTGTCTTCAGTGTTTCTGGACACAATTTTAGCTGATCACGAGATACGACTGCTAAAGTTCTTCCTTCATCTTTGCTTATCAAACAGGTCTTAACATAGTCTAGGCGAGATGGTAAGACTGTGTATGGGACGGTTTCCCACTGATTATCCAGTTTGTTAGAGCGTCTCTTTCTCTTGAGAACTTGATCACCTTCTTGTAATGGCATTGTATGAGCAGGTTTGTTAAAAGTCTTCTCTTGTCTTGCTCTAGCTTGCTGTAGGTTTCTTTCTACACATTCTTGTACTTGTAGATACTGTTTCTGACGTTGGGTATCCCAATCTGTTTCTTCTACTTCTGTATCTGGTTTTATGATTCCCATTTCTAGATCAATTGGTAGCTTACCGGGTCTTGCACGCATAAGGTAGGCTGGAGTGCAGTTTGTAGAACTTACTGGAACATGGTTGTATAAGTCTACCAAATCGGGTAATTTATCTGGCCACTGGTTTCTTTCTGATTCTGGTAAGGTCTTCAACAGTTCAATTATGATATGATTCATCTTCTCGCATAAACCATTTGTTTGGGGATGGTACGTTGTTGTGTGGATTTTCTTACAGCCGTACATATTACAGAATTCCTTGAATAGTTCTGATTCAAAAGCTGGACCTTGGTCTGCAAGGACTTGTTCTGGGTAACCATGTGGTCTACAGAAATGCGTCTGGAATGCTTTTGCTGCCGTCTTTGCTGTCAGATCTTTGACTGGTACTACCACTAAGAAGCGTGAGTAATGGTCCACGATGGTTAAGGCATAAACATAGCCTGACTGGCTTGGTGACAACTTGACGTGGTCGAACGCGACTAGCTCAAGTGGCTGCTTGGTTATTATTGGCTGAAGCGGAGCTTTCTGTGGATCCTTCCTTGTAAGGTTGCATGTGGCACATACTCTACACCAACGTTCAATTGACCTTCTCATGCCAACCCAATAGAATCTTTCTCTCAGAATTGCTTCTAACTTCTTCCATCCGAAATGACCTGCGCCGTCATGGTACGCTTCTAAGACCATTTGGACGTCTTGCTTGGGCATGATTATCTGCCAGACCAGTTCATGTGTCTTGGGATTGGTGAACCTTCTGCAGAGCCTCCCTTGATACAGAAACAACTTGCCTCTTTCTTTCCAAAGATGTATGGTCTCAGCTGGGGCATTCTGATCAGGGTATGTGCCTTGTTGCGTAAGCAGTTCTTTCACTAGCTTCACAGCTGGATCAGTATCTTGGGATTCAACCCATCCATAGTGTCTTAACGGGTTAAGATTTATTTTCTGCTCTCTCTGGTAGATGCCGGGTTGGTACTTTTCTTCCTTTGAACGATGAAAGGCCGGTAGTTCAATCTCTTCCAACTCTTCCGGTTCCTCTTCCACGTCTTTCAGGTGCGGCATCCGTGACAAGGCATCTGCGTTCCCATTCTTGCGACCTGCCCGATATTTGATGACAAAGTTGTAGTTAGATAGCCGGGCTATCCATCTCTGCTCCAAAGCACCTAATTTTGCTGTGTCCAGGTGAGTCAACGGGTTGTTATCCGTGTAGATGATGAATTCTGCACCTGCCAAGTAGTGCTTAAAACGTTCAGTCACAGCCCAAACCACTGCCAGTAGTTCTAACTTGAAGGAGCTGTAGTTCTCGTGATTTCTTTCTGTAGGCCGAAGCTTCCTGCTTGCAAAGGCAATAACTCTTTCTTTGCCTCTTTGCTTCTGTGACAATACTGCTCCCAGTCCCATGTTGCTGGCATCCGTGTATAGAATGAACGGTTGATGGTAATCAGGGTATGCCAGGATCTCTTCTCCCGTCAGTGCATTTTTCAGCTTGTTGAAGGAATCTTTTTTCTCTTCACTCCACTGGACAAGAGGATTACAGGGTGAAGACTTTTTTGATCGTCCTACCAGAACGTCTTGCAAGGGAGCTGCTTGCTTCGTGAACCCTCTGATAAATCTTCTATAATAGCCTACCAGGCCCAGGAATTGCCTCACTTCTTTCACGTTTGTAGGTCTTGGCCAATCCCTTATCACGGTGACTTTATCAGGATCCGGTGCTACTCCCTCTGAACTCACGACATGTCCCAGGTACTGTACCATTGGTTTGAGAAGGTGACACTTGGATGGTTTGATCTTCATGCCATATTTGGATAGGGCTTCGAACACTTCTGCCAGATCTTGTAGATGTTGCTCGTACATCTTGGAATAGACTATGACGTCACCTAAGTACAGGAGGACAGTTTCAAAGTTCTTGTGTCCTAGGCAGCTCTCCATCAGGCGTTGAAAGGTCCGGGGTGCGTTGCAGAGTCCGGACGCCATACAATTGAACTCACAGAGGCCCATCGGCGTAGTAAACGCTGTCTTCTCCTTGTTGGCCTCGGCCACAGGAACCTGCCAGTACCCACTAGTCAGATCAAGGGTGGAAAAGTAGTTAGCAGATTTTAATGCAGCTAATGACTCCTCAATCCTAGGTAATGGGTATGCGTCCTTATGTGTGATGCGATTAATCTGCCGGTAATCTACGCACATTCTCATGGTTCCGTCCTTCTTTTTAACTAACACTAGAGGTGCTTCCCAGGGGCTACAACTGTCTCTTATTACCCCTGCAGATTTCATCTCTCTGAGCATGTCTTTGGTGGTTTGGTAGTGAGCGGGTGGTAATGGTCTATACCTCTCTTTTATAGGCTGATGGTTACCTGTGGGTATACTATGCTCTACCCCTTTAATTTGCCCAAAGTCTAACGGGTGTTTACTGAATATTTGCTCATATTCCTTCACTACCCAGTATACTCCATGCTTGTGACAGGGAGGTGTAGAACTGGTACCTACATGCAGCTTTTGGCACCAATCCTCCAGCTTCTCTCCTGAGCCATTGTCATCCGCCTGACATGACGGGTACAAGGGCTCGGCGGCTGTGATGTTATTGTTAACAACCGTGTACAACTTAGCCATGGTAGCATACTTTGGTAATGTGACCTCATCTTCTCCGCAGTTTAATAGGCGTAATGGCACTCTTCCCCTGTGTACGTAAACTACTCCTCTCGCTGTGAGTATGGTGGGTCTGCCGTCCGAGTACATGGGTTCTACCAGGGCTTGATAGTCTCGTCCTTTAATGCCTATTGCGGCTCTACACCAGACCAACATTTCAGTTTTGGGAGGTGTTACAATGGGTATTGGATCACTTACTTCTACACTGCCAATCTCACCTCCGGAGATTTCTACCTGTTGCTTCAACATCAAGGCTTTGATCTCTTTGTGCAGAAGCCTCTGTTGTCCAGTTCCGGCAGTCTCGGCGATTTGCTGCAAAACACTTAACACTTCGGAAAAACATTTCTCAATTACATCCATTCCTATCAGCATCACGGGTTCACGTTCTCGCCGGTTAACATCTATGATTATAACACCCTGGTTCTGCAATTCTACCTTCCCAACCTGAATATTCATCTCTCTAAACCCGACCTTTGGTATTAACTGTCCATTACTAGCCCATACATCAAAGTTAAAGTCATCTAACGCACTAGTAATGTCTGAATCAGCCCAGTACCTTTTATATAGAACATGTGGGATTGATGTTATCTGGGATCCGGGATCCAGCAAGGCACTAAAGAGAATGCCATTCAACACGATAGGGATCACCGGCTGTCCTCCCACGAATCTGTCAAACCAGGCTGAGGGACCTTGAGTGTTCATTCCTGGGGAGCGGCCCGCCTGCCAAGGGAATCGTCATTTACAGGACACTCACGAGCAAGATGGCCTGGTTTCTGGCAACGGCGGCAAATGGGCTGTCCATCTGGTTGATAGCGATCGCAGAGTCGTCCTCTTGCTGCTGGGTATCTCCTGGGCCTCATCCACGGGACATCCTCTATGCTGGTCGCCAACTGGATCTTGGGTGCAGGCTTTGACTCTCGCAGTTCTTTGATGACCTTGGCCATGGAGATCAGGGTGTCTGTCAGGGCATCTAGCTTTCAGCATTCTCACTACACTGTGACATTGGCCTTGTAAAGTTCTGGGGACTAGTGAACTAAAAATGATGTATGACAGAGGTGCCGACAAAATGTATTAGTCAGAGCCCCAATTGTAAAAGGCGAAAAAAAAGCCACAACACTATGTGTGAACAAACGCTAAAACCAATATTTTTTTTGTTTCTCTAATTTATTTAGCATTATATACAAGTAATTATGCATGAAAAACTGGTTCTGAAACTTTTTGGCCTACTAAATGCGGTTTAGTTTAGGTTTGGTAGTTGTTTTTGTGTATCTGTAACAGTGGCGTAATCCTGCGACAAAGGTATACCTACAAACTATATGTGAATCAGAAATGCATGCAGGCATAGTCTCCCATTCTGTTTCATCACTTTCCCACCCATTTCAGCCTTTCTTCTGACACCAGACCCCTTTGTAGGGTCCCACAGAAAATTACTCGCATTTCCCATTGAGCTACATTGTACTCGCTATTCGGAAGGAATACGTGATTATTAGAAAGTACTCGTAACCAGTATAGCGATTAAGAATATTACGGTACTCGCTCATCACTACCCATAACACTATTTTAGAGCCAAAACATCCAAAGCAGACTGTGGCTCAGTAGAGAAGGAAACCTACAGGACCTCAGACAGCGCACATACTATATGTACATTACGTATAGTATGCGCGCAGCTGTCAGAGGAGCAGACGGCTTCATTCAGAAGATTGTACAGACCCGCCAGGAGCCGGCTTACTGTACAAGCAGTATTAAGACCCAGTATTATATGCCCACCTGAGTAGGTAGCGTGTCTCTAGGGGGGTGGGCAACCCCTAGAGACACGATGGGCACAATTATTAGTAATATTAAAGGTTTTATTACAGCGATAACACTTGGCTTATCCTGGCGGCAGCCGGGATAAGTAAAGTATATACGGTAACTGCATTACTCAGGATCACACATCCTGAGCAATGCGGTTACCGCATTGCGGGGCTTTGAACTGCTCCGAAAACTGCAGCCTGCATGATTTTTCACACAGGCTCCACAGTCGGAGCCGGTAACCGGATTGCTTGTAAAGCAATCCAGTTTTTAAAATAGGCTCCTATGAGGAGTGTTACCTGATGCGGTTTTAAGCTTTTTAAAATGAAACTTGAGATCCTGCAGATTATTTATTATGTGGATCTGAAACTTGCGATTAGTTGACTTTTCCTCACTTGAGGGGTTCTTACTATGAGTGTTTTTTTTTTTATTTCTTTTGTTTACTTTTTGCTATACACTGATTGTTACACTTGTACTGTTCGGGTCAATATGACACGATAACATTTTATACTGTTCAACAGGTCACTAATTATTTCTACCTGCAAAATATATTTGTTTGGAATAAATGGGTAGAAGTTCTACCAAAATTATATAATATTGGTGAAGCTGTAACTGTTGATGATCAACTGGTCTAAATAATAGGAGACAACAAAGTGCAATAGGGTCTTATCTCAATGATAGCTGTGCTGCTGCTATAGAATTGGGTGCTCACCTGGTAAGTTTGTGTGCCCCACAACCTGGTTTTACACGCGTATACTGCTGCTGCAGGATCCACACTCCACGTGTAAACGGTATCCAACTGAAATCCAAAAAAGAGGGATCCACTTGAGCATTTACAATGTATGAACTTTTGCTTTCACAAATTGTCCATATCTTGATGCCGTACCTTGCTGGCTTACTTTGTATGTATTGTCTAAATGGGCACCTACCTCGGAATGCCACCAGTTGTTCAGCGGAAATACAAAAAGGAGGGACGAAGTGCACATAATCCGCGCTGCTGAAATGAGAATGCTGAACCAAGGGTTAATGCAATGATGCTCTTTATTCCTTCTCCAACGTGTTTTGGAGCCTGCTCTGTGACCCGCGCAGGCCGGGGTATTCAGAGCTTGGGCACGGTGTCAGGGGAAATGCTATCACTGGTGGCTGCACATATTATTATGTGTGGATTTAATCAAGTATCAGAACGTACGATATTAAAAAGTCATGCTTTCTGTGAGGAAGCTGAAACATGGGCATAATTGGACCTCCCAATTAGGATGGAAACACACTATCCTACTTAAGGCGGCTTCACACTGCGATCAGGTCTGGTCTGGGGCTCCGGACTGGATCAGCACACAGAACTAGAGGGCTTGTCATCTCTCCCCCCCCCCCTGTTTTTGGTAGAGGCGGATACAAGAACTTTGGGCCCAGACTTGAAGTTGGGAGTCTCTAATGGTTTTAACCCCATGTGATTGCCCAAAGTTTGTCTTCTTATATATAGCTTTATATGCTAGAAAATTGTTCTAGACAAAACTCAATCATTCCGCCATTGTTATATCCAAATCTCTGTTTAAGATGTATAATTGTAATAATAAAAATTATTGAAGACAAAGAACTGGAGGGCTAATTTGCCCTCTGGGTCCTGTGTGTAGCTGCACGCAGCTTCCACCGCTGATGGGTCAGGACCGCGGCTAGCTCGCGAGCCACGGCCCTGACCTATCAGCGGCGGCAGCACACTGGATCGGAGGGCAAATTAGCCTCCAGTTCTGTGTGCTGATCCAGTCCGGGGCTGTCAGGTTCATCACTGAGAGCCCTGAACCAGACCTAACCGCAGTATGAAGCTACCCTTGAGAGTCTCTTGGAGGAGACTCGGATCAGTGACCCTGAATGGCCTCTCCCTTTCTGGATGGGAGTGTAAGAGTCCAGAGAGGGAGAAGTGTGGTGCCCCACTAAGAGTGCGCCACAAAAGGGTACTACACCCCTGACCGAAGGTGTCATATTCTTTGTTTTAGTAATGAGTAGGATAATCCTGAAGCTCCAGCACCACATGCAACACTTAGTGTTAGAGGACCAATTAGGCACCCGTTACTAGGGTAACCGGTCCTGGTGGAAGGAGAAGCTAGGTTATATAGCAGTGGGGAAAGCAGCAAGGAGTTAGTCGAGTCGAGGGAGAAGCTACAAAACTGCAGAGTGGAGTTAGAACAGAAGCTGAGAAGCAAGAAGGAGCTGCACAGAGCTGTGCAGCAGATGTAGCAGAGATGGAAAAGAACAGCAACGAAAAGAGACAGCTAACTGGGAGGGCACCTCAACCTGGTGACCCAGAAGAGAAAGGGGCCAAGAGTGGAACGGGTAACTGAATACCCTTGCCCAGTCCAAACCCGGAGTACCGGGTCCGAAGTGGTCCAGCAGTTTACACCCCTAAACCACAGAACCCGGAGTGGTCGCAGGCTTTATAGGAGCACGACCCACCAACCAACAACTACCGCAGCTTTTACCAGGAGCACCCACCATTGAGGACCAGGGCCCGCAGAGAGAGAGACGTCAGCAGCATTGACCCAACCGAAGGTCTTCAGTGTTCCCATATGGGTATAGCAGAGCAGTGAAGTAAGGGGACACATAGTGATAGAGAAGAACACCAAAGGAGCTTCAGAGGGACACTACTCATTGCAAGAACCACCTGGTCCACTACATGGTAATAAGAACTGCATTACTTTGTATGCTGCAGAATACCAGAGTAAATACCCGTTCAGAGTGAGCAATGTGTCAGTGCCTTATTCCATGGACTGTTCTTCACCTGCATTGCTCCACAGTGACTGCGCTGCTGTATTCCTCCGTTTCTACTTCCAACACTCCGGTGCACCGCTCCTCCTGTAGAAAGCCACACCATCCAGCTGCTGCCCATCACCCCGGAGGTTCCCGCAGCACCGGTGCCATCACTGGAACCTACAGGTGGCGTCACGAACAAAAACTGTATTCCTTTTTGTTATTTTATTTTTCCCCTTTTTCATTGACCACCAGGCTCACAGCCTCAGGCACCGCCACCCGTTGTGCTGTTCCCTTAATATCTTCATATAGTTCAATCCACTGTTTCATTGATATCTGTTTCATACTTGTCTGCTGCCACCTGCTGACCAGTACCTTTGTGTCACTCCCTCACTCCTCCTTTCATGCCTTCTAGGATGTGGGAGTGTTCTGCAGCCTTGTGTACTACCTCACTTCCTGGCATCCATTTTACTCTAGCTACCAGTGTGGGAAGGACACATATTCTTGGGCTGCAGAAAGCAAAGTCTTTTGACCAGCAGCAGCTTCAGCAGCTCAGAAGTGGCTCCAGGGGTGAACACCAACAAGACAATTACCCTACTGCTTCTTGTACCATCTGCATTGTATCACCTTACTGTCTTCTGGTACGGTTCAATAAACCACCGCTGATTCATCTCTATGTCCACGCTTGACTCCATCCATCCGAAGCTGCACTTGGTCCTGTCTGCCTCGCTTCAAGGATAAGAAGGTAATACTTCTCACACCATAACTTACTGCACACCTTCATTCGCCTTAAGCGGGGACAGAACAGTCAAAAGACTGCTTTAAACCAGCCAAAAACACTGCCTTAAACTCACTATCCAGCCACAGATTCCCTAAGAATCCAGCACCTCACTGTGGAATCTGTCCAGCAACAGCGCTCACCTGGATAAGTGCTAGGGGATCCCTCTCATCCACCAGGCCTGAATCACATCTCTGCATTATAAAGGAACAGTTTATGCACCCCAAGTTTCCCTCCATCCTACGCCACATTGCTGCAGATTGTCGGACTGGAAAACCCCACAATTCTTCTAAAACACCTTGGAAATCTTATTAGGGTGTCTTAACGGAGCCACACTGCGATTTCCAGACCCCAATTGTAAAGTTTAGTTTCTTAAAGAGACAGCGCACCTTAAATCAAAATGGCCGAAAAAGACCTTACACAGTCCCCAACTACTGAAACAGAACAAACACAACCTGACACTATCCACGATGAAGAGCAGGAAACAGAATCCATGCTCCCAGCAGATCAAGTTGTGCAACAAAAACGCTGCGTCAAACCAACAATAAAGGCTATCGAACACTATCACTATACGAAGGACGAATTATGTGACAACCTTGAAGAACTATGGGAACGGGTTTCTTGCCACATGTCAAGACTTCAGTCCTCTTTAGGCGACACTGCAAACTTACAAGCCGCCATTGAACGACTGAACACAGCTCAAGAAAAATACCAGAGGCTGTTTACAAGGTACACTACCTTTCTAAAAGGCTCCAACATTGACGAAGCCCCTTCAGATCTGAGCAAGGCAGAATCGGTATACAGGGAGAGAGACGCCAAGGTACAAAATGTCAAAGACGAAGCAGAATACCGTATTTCTCACCAGCAGGAAACTAGATCTCACAGAACAACCTCATCTAGACGCTCCTCTCGGTCATCAAGAGCATCATCCTCAAGAAGCTTAACCCTGAGTGACAAAATACTAGAAGCTCGTATAAGAGCAGAACAATCCAAAGTGAGACGTTCCTTCACAGAAAGAGAAGCAGAAGCGGAGGCTCAGATAAAGATTCTTCGTTCAAGGATGGAAGAGGAAGTTGCGTTAGCTGAAGTGAAGCTACTCGAGCAAGCATTGAGCCAAGGTCCTGATCCAGTTCACTCCCTTCCGCAGGAAACAGACGATCCGGTTGATCGCACCAGAGACTACGTGCTGAACCAGTTACCTGAGTCAACCCCAGGCTACATCACAGTCCAAGCCAACAACGCTGAGATCTCCAAGTCAGCTCTACCCACAGCACCCGAGCAAGTTAATGACAGTCACCAGGAGTTGCCTTCTCAAATGAAGTCACTACAGCAAGCTGGCTACCAAGCATTTCTCCATCTACCTCCACAGCTCGAACAGCAGTCATCAGAATCTACAGAGGCTAAACCACAGCTCAACCCTGCTGCAACATCATTCTACCCGGAAACATCTCGCCCTTTCACGCCAGGCAACGCACACGTCCAAAGGGCATCACAAGTTGTCGTGGCAACAAGCAGTGAGGAATCCAATATGTCGGAGTTTGCCAGGTTTATGGTGAGCAGAGAGCTAATCAACACCAGCCTTTCAAAATTCGATGATTGTGCAGAGAGCTACAGTGCTTGGAAGGCAACCTTCAAGGCAGCAATCGCCAACCTCAGTCTCACCGCAGAACAGGAGCTCGACCTCATTATCAAATGGTTGGGTCCAGATTCTACAAACCGTATCAAGAACCTTAGAACTGTTTACATGGGACAAGCAGGAGCAGGTCTCGCTGCTGCCTGGCAAAGACTGGAACGCACCTTCGGCAGCGCAGAAGCAATAGAAAAGGCCCTATTCAAGAGACTTCAGAACGTCCCGAAGATCAACCTCAAGGAGGTCCACAAGCTTCAAGACCTAAGTGATTTGCTCATGGAGCTGGAGCTCGCGAAAAGGGACCCTCGTCTGTCCGGCCTGTGTTATCTAGATACAGTACATGGAGTTAACCCAATCGTGATGAAGCTACCATTCAGTCTGCAGGAGAAGTGGGCAACATCAGTCACAAAGTACAAGAGAGTGCATGGCGTCACCTTTCCCCATTCATCCATTTCTGCAGGTTCATTGACGACCAATCCCAGATGAGGAACGACCCCAGCCTTGACTTCCTACAGCTTAACACTGCAACTTCAACTACACCATCATCGAAGTATGAAGGTGTCATACAGAAACGTAGAGACTTTGAGAACTCTGTGAGTGTAAGAAAGACTAATCTCCCATCACCTGTGGTATCCACCGGTACACCGTACACCCCATCATGGGGAGACAAGTCCTTCAATCAGGAATGTCCCATTCACAAGAAACCTCACTCACTGAGCAGGTGCAGAGGGTTCAGGTCCAAGGCCCTTCAGGAGCGCAAGAAAGTCCTCACCGAGCTGGGAGTATGTTTCAGATGCTGCGCTTCGGTGGAGCATATGGCCAAGGACTGTGAAGCTATCATCAAGTGTGAGGAGTGCAATAGCGGAGAACACACCTCAGCTATGCACCCAACCCCGTTCGCCAGAGATTCACCGACTGCAGTCTCTGCTATCGCTCCCACTCCAAGTCACGGCGGGGAGCACCAGAAACAGTCTAACACCACCGCAGCCGTCTCATGCTCATGCTCTGAGGTGTGTGATGAGGGTCAAAGGGAGAAGAGTTGTGCCCGAATATGTCTAATCAAGGTCTATCCAGAAGGACTTCCAGAAAAGGCAGTGAAGATGTATGCCATAATAGATGACCAAAGCAACCGGTCTTTGGCAGGACCCAAGTTCTTTGAAGCCTTTGGTATTAAAGGTCCATCAGAACCCTACACCTTAAATACCTGTTCAGGCCGTATAAAGACTAGTGGCAGGAGAGCACGGGGATTTATTGCTTCTCCTATCAATGGAGACACCGAAATACCCTTACCAACTCTTATTGAATGTGACCAAATACCTAATCACAAGGATGAGATTCCTACTCCCGAAGCCGCACTTCACCAACCACACTTGAGGCACCTGGCCAGTGTTATTCCTCCTATGGATGTCAATGCAGAGGTTCTGCTCCTGCTCGGCAGAGACAATCTAAGAGTACACAAGGTGCGTCAACAGTGTAATGGGCCCGACTATGCACCTTACGCCCAGAGACTGGACTTAGGATGGGTAGTCATAGGGAATGTATGCGCAAATCGTTCAGAGATTAATTCCTTCAAGACTTACGTACATGGGGATGGACGCACTACCCTTATCAAGCCCAAAATGAGAGAGCACAGCGTCGCCTTTATGGACAAAGATCTTCACAAGACCCATCCATGAACTTGTTCTGTTGTCACTCGTCAAGAGCATTCCTGCCGGATGAACAGTACAAGTCTCGAACCTTGAGTCTTCTTCGATACAGACTTGACTTATGTTTAATGTTGCATTTAACATGCTTTTTCTTTACAGGTTGTTTTAGCTAGAGACTCTAGTAGTGAAATCCCCAAAGTGAATTTCAGACGGGGAGTGTGCTGTTCCCTTAATATCTTCATATAGTTCAATCCACTGTTTCATTGATATCTGTTTCATACTTGTCTGCTGCCACCTGCTGACCAGTAGCTTTGTGTCACTCCCTCGCTCCTCCTTTCATGCCTTCTAGGATGTGGGAGTGTTCTGCAGCCTTGTGTACTACCTCACTTCCTGGCATCCATTTTACTCTAGCTACCAGTGTGGGAAGGACACATATTCTTGGGCTGCAGAAAGCAAAGTCTTTTGACAAGCAGCAGCTTCAGCAGCAGCTTAGCAGTGGCTCCAGGGGTGAACACCCACAAGACAATTACCCTACTGCTACTTGTACCATCTGCATTGTATCATCATACTGTCTTCTGGCAAGGTTCAATAAACCACCGCTGATTCATCTCTATGTCCACGCTTGACTCCATCCATCCGAAGCTGCACTTGGTCCTGTCTGCCTCGCTTCAAGGATAAGAAGGTAATACTTCTCACACCATAACTTACTGCGCACCTTCATTCGCCTTAAGCGGGGACAGAACACCCGTGACTTACAGACTGCGCCTGAGACCTGAGTCTCCTGGCCTGGGTGAGTCAGAGGCCATTCAGGGTCACTGATTTGAGTCTCCTCCGAGAGACTCACATGTAAGTAGGATAGTGTTTCCAGCCTTAGTGTTGGAGTCTAGTTATGCAACAAGTTTGAAGTAGGTCATAACGGCCAAGGGAGCTCTAAGGCTACTTTCACACTACGATTTTTGTAAAATCCGATGCTGTCCGATATAAATCGGACAGCATCGGATTCTTCTAATGCCTGGAATCGGGTGCCAAATAGGCATCCGATTCCGACAGAAAATAGGATGCCCGCCCTCCTGTCAGATCGCTCCCTGAGAACTGTCAGTCTCTCCCCCGGTCCTCTTCTTTATCCCCTGTGTCTCCCCTCTTGGCCCCCTGTCCTCTCCTCTTATCGCCCGGTCCTCCCCTCTTGGCCCCCGGTCCTTTCCTCTTATCCCCTGTGTCTCCCCTCTTGGCCCCCGGTCCTGTGTCTCCCCTCTTGGCCCCCGGTCCTGTGTCTCCCCTCTTGGCCCCCGGTCCTGTGTCTCCCCTCTTGGCCCCCGGTCCTGTGTCTCCCCTCTTGGCCCCCGGTGCTGTGTCTCACCTCTTGGCCCCCGGTCCTCTCATCCCCTGTGTCTCCCCTCTTGGCCCCCGGTCCTCCTATGCGTCCTCCTCCTCCTCTTGTCCTCCTCCTCCTCCTCTTGTCCTCCTCCTCCTCCTCCTCTTGTCCTCCTCCTCTTGTCCTCCTCCTCTCCTTCTCTCCTTTCTCACCTGTCCACGACTCCTGCACGGTCCCGCGCGTCTCCGGTGCCTTGCTGTTCTATCTCAGTGCAGCCAGGACCTCTCGTGATGTCACAATCACATGACTGCCGGCTATTGGTTCCTGGCAGTCATGTGATTGTGACATCACGGCAGGTCTTATCAGCACAGACGGCAAGATACCTGGAGACACCGGAGACGCCGGGAGACGACGTGGGCCTCGTGGACAGGTGAGCATAGTTTTTTTTTTTTTTTTATTAACCCCTTAATTTACTTTTAGGAGCTATTTTAGTGTACTGAGCATGCTCAGTACACTAAAATCGGTCCGAGGAGACATCACATGTTTTCTCGGACCCTGCTCCATAGGGCCCCATGCTAAATTGATCGGGTCGGATCGGATGTGCACTAAATGCCATCCGATCTGGTCCGATCCGAATCTGTCCGATTTTATTTTCGGTGCAAAAATCGGAGCAAGCTCCGATTTTTGCACCGATAAAAAAATCGGACAGATTCGGATCGGACCAAATCGGATGGCATTTAGTGCACATCCGATTCGGTCCGATGCCCATAGGCATACATGGGGTCCGAAAATCGGTCCGATGCTGTCCGATTTTTATCGGACAGCATCGGAACTAAAAAAATCGTTATGTGAAAGCAGCCTAAGTGCTCTATAAGTTTGTCACGAAGGGGTTGATTCATTCTGAGGCTGCCTTAAATGTGGCATTTTTTATGTTGAATTTGAAGGAACCACTTGTTATGTTAGCTGTATTTAGCTATTTAAATTGTTCTTGTTACTTTTAATACAACACAAACTTTGTTAATTTTGCTAATAAACCTACGGTAATCTATAGAATGAGTAATTTTGTCTGCAATTCCATATACGTTAAAATGTTGGCTTCAAAATCTAAGGTAATACTAACATTTCTGCACTGTCAGAAATATCTGACATGTGTAAAGCAGGCGTCCACGGTTGTTTAATTTTTACCAACAAGGTAAGAAAACATCTGTTCTCCCCATGACCCAGCGGAGCCATTTGTCAGAGTGATAACTGCAAACAGCAGAATCCCTCAGCTTTGTGCACTCACAACTAAACTGTGGAATAGATTTAAGAAGTCTGATTATTACTGCTGAGCCTTACTAAACAGTCAATTGTACTGTGCTGCTGTTGCAACTTTGTCGAATAAACTTAAAAAAAGCAACTGTTATTTTAAAATAATAAAAGTGGGTTCCAAGATCTTAAATAATCTGTCCTCAATCACAATTAGACATAAACTGAGTTAAAAAAGATGTCTAATTAGTCATTTAATCTTGCTGTTTCAGCAGCACCTCCCCTTTCTTCCCTTTTGGAATTCAGTTTATCTGGCTGCATTGGTTTCATTCTGCAATCAATTACTGGTATCAGTGGTATATAGCACAAGACTTCTAAGGACAGTCAATTGCTTGGGGTCAACTAGGGTATATGGAATGTAACTGTTGGCTATATAGGAACCAGGGCTGCGGAGTCAGTAAGCTGCACATCCAAATCTGACTCTGACTCATCAATTTCCCTGAATCCGACTTCGACTCTACAAAAATGGACACCGACTCCGACTCGAAAACCATGGCTGTGAAATCAGTAGGCCACACATCCAACTCTGACTCTGATTGCAACTCCTCTAATTCCCTGAATCCGACTCCACCCAAAATTGGCACCTACTCTGTCTCTACAACTCCGACTCTGACTCCACAGCCCTTAACGTGGCCCTCATAGATAACAGAGGGGAAAAAGATTTGGGCGTAATAGTAGATAACAAACTATTGTGAGCCAAGAGTGAGGTGGTGCAGCAAAAAATGCTAACAAAATTCTAGGATGTATCAAAAAACATTTAGTCTAGATCAAGAGAGGTAATTATTCCCCTATCTTCTGCCCTGGTCAGACCCCATCTGGAATACTGTGTACAGTTCTGGGTGCACCAATTGTAGGAAGAAATCAATATATTGGAGCAAGTCCAGTAAAGAGCAACCAAGATGCTAGAAGGTCTTGAAACCATGTCCTATGGAGACACAGAGAAGGCTGAGTGGTGACTTAATAACTGTCTACATATACCTGAAGGGTAGTCACAGTTCAAAAGGAACTACCCTATTCTCATTTAGATCACAACTTTTTCAGTTAATTGCATTCCCCTTACATTAAACTATCAAAAAAGACCCAAAGGGACTATGGAATGTCCTTAAAAATCTCAATTCTTTATTAAAGAGCTTTAAAAAAGCATAACAATGCAGAATTCAATTACAAAAAGATCACAAAAGACAATACAGTTATTTACTGAGGAAACTGGATAAACATCAGTCTGGAAAGATCAAAAAGAGGTCAGAATATTGTATTAGGTACCTCCGGGCTCACAAGGGAGATAACCCTACTCCGTCTCACTGAAATGACCTATGACAGTCCTTATTATACCCAGCAGCTGAAGCTCAGTACTGTAGTAAACATACACAATATCTGCAATCAATAGTCTTTACCGGGCCTTCACTACTTTTAGCATAAATATGCACTACCAGCCTAGTGGCCCCTGCAGATGATCATTATCATTGCTTATGTACTAGAAAAGTACAAGCACTTACATAATGATTCTAATCCGCAGTTTATCACTACCCAGTCACAATGATCATAAACCATATAGATATGTGCATTCATCCCCAGTAACTAAGCCCAGATGCTATCATAAAACAAGCAGGCCAATTTCTCACATGTCACCCAGTAGAATGGTACCGACCTGAGTGGTTAGAGCTCCAGTCACCCCGACGGCGTTTCGTCTGGTGAGACTTCTTCAGGGGGTCAGTGCGATTGAGATTTTTAAGGACATTCCATAGTCCCTTTGGGGTCTTTTTTGATAGTTTACCCTATTCTCAGTAGCACAAGAAAGTTCAAGAAGCATTAAGATACATATTAGACATTAAAGGGATCCTGTCACCTCCAGAACGCCTCCTAAGCTAGCAAAACATGTCCCTGCAGCATATTATCACTAATCTCATACTTCTTTTGTCTCCTAAAAGCATCCTGTGATAGTGCATAAAAACGTTTTAATACTTACTCATTAGGGATTATAATTAGCAGGGGTTTTATTCTTTAGCACTTAGGACATGTTGTTTTGCAGCTCCAGGATCCACCCTCTCTCTGTCTGTGTGCTCTTCTTGTGCAGGCTTTATCCTCCCCCCTCTCTATCACTCACAGAATGCAATCATTAGTCCTGCCTTCAGCTCCACATCACAGCAGCACAGACAGAGAGGGTGGATCATTTGGGGCGTGAAAATGAGCACCTAGGGAGGGCTTAGAGTCTCACAGGGGACACCCTCTGAGACTTATTCAGAGCCAAGAAGTCTCAGATTTGTAAGTGTATATTGTTGATTATTCCAATGTTACAGAACGCTTTTTTTTACAGAAAAGGAGCACTAATAATGATCTGTCATGGTGCAGGGACAGGTATTAATAGGGTTGGGGGTGATTTGGAGGGGTCAGGTTCCCTTTAAGAGAAACTTTCTAACAATGAGGGCAGTCAGAGAGTGGAACAGGCTGCTACGGGAGGCTGTGAATTAATGGAAATCAACAAGCAGAAAGAAGCTGAGTTAAACAGATAGATGGGATGATTTAGGACCAGCCGAAGCACCTCCAGTGCGAAACATTGTGCCGTCTTCCTTCACTGCACCCCTCCCCTCCCTGCATTACGTACCCGTAATTTGGTATATTAGTTCCTGACACGCATCGATGACTGGTGAGTGCGTTTTTTTCTACTTTTTGTTGATTAAGGAAAACCTGTAGCCACAGAGAGTTTAAACCAATGGCATTTGAGGTCCCTTCCAACTCTGCCATACTATGATTCTATGATATTGAGAGCTATGCACATGTTTAGATTTCCCTCCATTCCTTCTCTAGGTGGACACAGCAGATGATGTAAGAAAAACTGGTCCCATCATTTATACAGATCCTAGAAAAAGTATCTTGTGTAGAAACCATGAATGTCTCATACAGATAAACCCCTTTATTGCCAATATTGTAACTGCTTGTTATATTTTTTCATGTTTTACATTTTATAATATCACTTGTCAATAATTATGAGTTTTAAGCCTGAATCATAGTACAAAACATCCCTTTATTGAGATATAATTCATAAAATATGTTAAGAGTACTAAAAACAGAGATACACCATGATTGCACATCCAGGGAATACAATAAAAAGCATAATTTTTGCACTGTAAAATAATATGAAAAAGAAACATAAAAGAACAAGAGAAATACAATAATGAAAGTAAAAGGTGAATCGAATACAATGAAAGAGAACAGTAGACACTGATAAAAAAATCAACTATTGCAAGTTTGCACATAAAATAAGGGTGAAAATTGTGAAAAAAAGGTAATTACTAAACCAAAAGAATTTTTTAGTGACACAGTATATCACACAATACCAGGGTGAAAATATATAAAACTATATAAAAAATGAAAATACAAAAAACAAAAATCTGTGTTGGTGACAAATAAAAAATACTTTCTGTATAAATTCACAAAAATGCAAAAACTCAAACAAAGAAGTACTAAGTGAACCAATGAATAGAATAGAAATGGGCAGTGACTACTGGAAAAGAAATCAAATACTGATAAGCGTATATAGTGATAGTGTAAATTGTGATAGAAACACTCAATCCAAGTGTTGTTTTGTATCACACAATCAGGGCCGCCAATAGGGCATTATAAGCCATACAGCTGTATGGGGCCCGGCGAAAAGTGGAGGGGGCGTGGCCATACAAACAGCAGGGGGGGCCCCGGGCGCACTGGCTGTGGGCGGGGCCATTTGGAGCAATGATGCCCGCCCCCTTTGGCCAGCAGCAGTGGCACAGACTAGTAGTTCCTACGCAGCACTGCCTGACTCTGAGTCACCAGCCAGGGGCGGGGCGAGGCAGAGTGCGGTGTCGGCCGGCCCGTGCCATTGCTCAAACACTGCTGCAATGAGCACGTGGTGTACGGCGCCCCCGTCCGTCCACCCCACGCCACCAGGCCGGACCTGGCCTGCTGGGAGCCTGGCTGGGACCGTCACACACATAGACACAGGCTGGGGCTGGGCAGGCCAGCAGGCACAGGGAACCGCCCAGCCGCCGCCCAGGCACGCCCACCCTCTATTATCCTGTGGGGGCCCGCCCATCCACGCTCATCCCAGGCCTCAATGCACAGGGTCAGGGGCGCAGCACAGCCTGTAACATACAGCTGACTCTCCTACTCTTGAGCGGCACCACTGCCAGCACCCGCCCACAGTGTGACTCAGTGTGCACACACACATCAGCCTCACAGTGCAGGGGCCCTGGCCCGCCCACTCTCCCTCTGCTGCTGTCTGTGTCATGGAGCCTGTGCGCAGCAGTTTGGGGGGGAGGGAGGGTTTGGGGGTGCCTGCTGCAGTGCCCAAGGTCGGGATCCCCCCCTATTGTTCTCCACCTGCAGAGCAGTATGCTACATAGCTGCTCTGTTCTTACAGGACCTGTGATGACGTCACTTGGAGGGGAGGAGTCAGGGGTCACATGATCAGCTCCTCAGTTGTCATGGTGCTGGATGAGGTAAAGTGTATCTGTGGTCAGGATGGATTTACAGTGTGGATGTAGCAGAGCCGAATGTATACAAGGTGTACGGAGAGGAGCCATGTATGCATGATGTGTGTGGAGCGGAGCCGTGTGCGTATGAGGTGTACGGAGTGGAACAACGTGTACGAGGTGTACAGATCAGAGCCACTTATGTACGAGGTGTACAGCGCAGAGCCGAGTGTGTACAAGGTGTACGGAGCAGAGTCGAGTGTGTACGAGGTGTACGGAACAGAGTCGAGTGTGTACGAGGTGTATGGAGCAGAGTCGAGTGTGTACGAGGTGTACGGAGCAGAGCCGAGTGTGTACAAGGTGTACGGAGCAGAGTCGAGTGTGTACGAGGTGTACGGAGCAGAGTCGAGTGTGTACGAGGTGTACGGAGCAGAGCCGAGTGTGTACGAGGTGTACGGAGCAGAGTCGAGTGTGTACGAGGTGTACGGAGCAGAGTCGAGTGTGTACGAGGTGTACGGAGCGGAGCCGAGTGTGTACGAGGTGTACGGAGCAGAGCCGAGTGTGTACGAGATGTACGGAGTAGAGCCGAGTGTGTACGAGGTGTACGGAGCGGAGCCGAGTGTGTACGAGGTGTACGGAGCAGAGCCGAGTGTGTACGAGGTGTACGGAGCAGAGCCAAGTGTGTACAAGGTGTACGGAGCGGAGCCGAGTGTGTACGAGGTGTACGGAGCGGAGCCGAGTGTGTACGAGGTGTACGGAGCGGAGCCGAGTGTGTACGAGGTGTACGGAGTGGAGCCGAGTGTGTATGAGGTGTACGGAGCAGAGTCGAGTGTGTACGAGGTGTACGGAGCAGAGCCGTGTGTGTACGGAGCTGAGCTGCGTGCGTACGAGGTGTACGGAGCTGAGCCGAGTGTGTACGAGGTGTACGGAGCGGAGCCGAGTGTGTACGAGGTGTACGGAGCAGAGCCGAGTGTGTACGAGGTGTACGGAGCGGAGCCGAGTGTGTACGAGGTGTACGGAGCGGAGCCGAGTGTGTACGAGGTGTACGGAGCGGAGCCGAGTGTGTACGAGGTGTACGGAGCGGAGCCGAGTGTGTACGAGGTGTACGGAGCTGAGCCGAGTGCGTACGAGGTGTACGGAGGAGAGCCGAGTGTGTACAAGGTGTACGGAGCGGAGCCGAGTGTGTATGAGGTGTACGGAGCAGAGCCGTGTGTGTACGAGGTGTACGGAGTGGAGCCGAGTGTGTACGGAGCTGATCTGCGTGCGTACAAGGTGTACGGAGTGGAGCCACGTGCGTACGAGGTGTGTGTACCAGTGGTAACCCCCAGCGGATGCCGCTCCCACTCTTATAGTCTCGGCTGCCTTTGCCGGTAGCATTCTTCTCCAGAGTCTCTGACATTAATAAGTAATCGAGATCCGCTGCCATTTTCTGGAAGCTTGTGACCCCTGGCTCCAGAGCTCACTTCACCCCCTCAATGGGTGGGGGCCCGGGGAGAGATCATACATCTCTGTGGCTCCTGCAGAGCTCAGCTCACCCCCCAGTCTGTGCCCCCGAGCCCTCTGCAGTGCTGTATATATTCTTTGTCCTGTATATTGTATATATAACAATTTCCTATGTCATGTATTTGATTTACAAAACTTATTGTCACAGAGTCGACTGCGCTCCAGACCAACACAAACCTGTAAGATCAGATATCACCGAACATCGCAGGACACAGAGAAGCAGCTGCAGCCATCAATTAGGTGAGGTAATTAATTTAATGTAGCTGGTAATTTTCATGATGATGTGCGGCCCCTAAATGATGGTAGAAATTTCCAAATGTCCCTCCAGCAGCAAAAAGGTTCCCCACCCCTGTACAAGGTGATGAATAACAGCACCAGTATTATTCTGCCTCATCTGGCATTTATTGTTCACATTCCTCCACAGCTCTGATAAAGAACAATGTATAGAAAGAGATTAATGAGTGATTGGTGAGGACGTGGTGCAGAAAGGGAGTTTTTCCCATAGTGGGTGGTGAAACTATGGAAGGTTTGATGGGTGGAGGCGGAGCGTGGGTGGAGGCGGAGTTGGGGTGGAGTCTCAGGGGGGCCCCAAAATTTTGCTAGTAAGGGGCCCCAAAATTTCTAGTGGCGGCCCTGCACACAATAGCAAGGTGAGTAAAAATATAAAAAATACATAAAGCTAAAAAAAAGCAATAAGGCAAATCTCTCTGTAATAGACCAATAAGACTACCTTTGTATAATATTACAACAAATGCATAGGTGTATTGCAAAAAATCCAACAGGGAGGAATGGGAGAGAGTATGTAAATCTGGAAAGTGTGACTCAAAGGGAGACAAATCACTTATAGTGCGATGTCAATAGTGTGTATTAAGTTTGATTTAATCGTATACTCATAAAATGACCAGAGATGGATATATAGTTATGAACCAAATGTATGCGACTGTTATACAATATTTCTTAAATTTATCAGCAAACCATATAGTTCCTAGCATAAAATAGCTTGTCAAAGAATGAAATAAAACAAGTACACTGAAGAAAGTTAGATGAATAAAAGTGAAAAGTGAAGTAAAAAGGAGTAAAAAAAAGCTACTAACACTGACCTACAAAGCCGTCCATAACCTGTCCCCTCCCTATATCTCTGAACTAATCTCCCAATATGTAATCTTTGATCCTCCCAAGACCTTCTCCTCTCTTCCACCACACTTATTTGTTCCTCACACAACCGCCTCCAAGATTTCTCCCGAATATCCCCCATCCTCTGGAATTCTGCGGCCCAACACGTCCGATTATCCACCACGCTCGGATCCTTCAGACTAAACCTGAAAACCCATCTCTTCAGGAAAGCTTACAGCCTGCAATGACCATTCTCACCACCATTAGAGCTGCCACTCCACCACCACCACCAGAGCTGCCGCCTCACTGCCACTGGAGCTGTTGCCCCACCATGAAGTTTCCATATTTCTGATTTATACAATGGCGTACATGGTAGCTGGGCAACGTGGCCATGTGACTATGACGCATTTCCGGATCCACGCCCACTGCCGATCAAGAAGCGGTAATGATCTCTTCATATCTCTATTTAAACTGTGAATCTCAACACAGTGGTCACTCCCCTGACAAAGGCGCTTCCTCAGCAGTGATACGCGTGGGTCAGGGTCGCCTGGGGTTCTTGCACCATGTGACTATCTTGAGTATTCACTTCATTATACTTTATTGATTTGTCTGACTGAGCTCCTGGTCTGGTCTGGTAATACATTATGCTTTTTACCACTGGTTTCTCTCACCTCTTATTGTGGAACTTATGGGCACTTTTCTTCCCTTACTGCTACTGGGCCATATAGACACCAGGGACACAATGATACCTGGGTCTATCAGCTACTGAGCCCAAAGCTTTATAAGCCAGTAGGTACTGACCACCAGCTGTGCTCGAACAATTGAATGGAGGTTGGAAGGTGACTATATTGGAACTATATCCCTAATATAATATATTGGAAGGGGAGTTTTTGGTTATACCGACTATAGGATATGCTTATTATATACTGGTATTAAGTGTACTCCCCCATATGCAGTATTGAGTATGTTTTCTCTCTGGGTCAATTATCATCAATGCCATACTTGATCTAAAATTTGGAATCCTTTGGATATTCTGATTTTAGGACTAGTACCTAATAATTATTAAATGTGATTCTTCAGATCATATTTTGAATACACTCTCTCAATGTTGAAGTGGTAAGGAGATATCCTCTACTGATTGTTTGCAACTATTCCTATAGTGTTGTTATACATCACAATATTTGTATGCTAATAAAGGTTTTTTTTAATCACCTAAATTGGGGTTTATGGGTATACATTTTCTCCATTTAACTGGGGTTATATAGACACCAGGGACATATTGATACTTGGGTTCCAGCCACTGAGCCCATAAATACACTCACCAGTTTATATTGATCACCAGCAGTGCTCTGAAATTGAAATGACTCCTGAGGGTGACTATGTGTAAACTATCCGTTCTACATGGTAAATCAATTACCGTATATACTCGTGTATAAGCCGAGTTTTTCAGCACAAAAAATGTGCTGAAAAGTCCCCCCTCGGCTTATACACGAGTATATACGGGTACCCGGCTGTATACAGCCCCCCCCCCGTGGTATACCGGGCCCCCCCTGTGGCAACCTGTAAAGGAAGCGATGATTATACTTATCGGGTCGCTGTCGCCGACGCCGCCGCTCTGTCACCGTCCGTCACCGCGCTCCTCCTCGTCTTCATGCTTCCTTCACCGTCGCACAGGAAAT
Source organism: Allobates femoralis (assembly GCA_033576535.1). NCBI lineage: Eukaryota > Metazoa > Chordata > Amphibia > Anura > Aromobatidae > Allobates > Allobates femoralis. Next base: position 104,000,210 of record JARQOC010000002.1, on the reverse strand, counting down.
GACGTCATTTTCTGTGCGTCGGTGAAGGAAGCATGAAGACCAGGAGGAGCGCGGTGACGGACGGTGACAGAGCGGCAGCGTCGGCGTCGGCGACAGCGACCCGATAAGTATAATCATCGCTTCCTTTACAGGTTGCCACAGGGGGGGCTCGGTATACCAGGGGGGAGGGCTGTATACAGCCGGGTACCGCTGTATACAGCGGGGGCTGCTGTATACAGCGGGGGCTGCTGTATACCCCTCTGGGGCTGCTAAATACCCCTCTGGGGCTGCTGTATACAGCGGGGGCTGCTGTATACAGCGGGGGCTGCTGTATACAGCGGGGGCTGCTGTATACCCCTCTGGGGCTGCTATATACCCCTCTGGGGCTGCTAAATACCCCTCTGGGGCTGCTGTATACCCCTCTGGGGCTGCTGTATACCCCTCTGGGGCTGCTGTATACCCCTCTGGGGCTGCTATATACCCCTCTGGGGCTGCTATATACCCCTCTGGGGCTGCTGTATACCCCTCTGGGGCTGCTATATACCCTCAGGGGCTGCTATATACCACTCTGGGGCTGCTGTATACCCCTCTGGGGCTGCTGTATACCCCTCTGGGGCTGCTGTATACCCCTCTGGGGCTGCTATATACCCCTCTGGGGCTGCTATATACCCCTCTGGGGCTGCTATATACCCCTCTGGGGCTGCTGTATACAGCTCTGGGGCTGCTGTATACAGCTCTGGGGCTGCTGTATAACCCTCTGGGGCTGCTGTATATACCACTGGGGAGGCTACTGTATACTACCACTGGGGAGGCTGCTGTATACTACCACTGGGGAGGCTGCTGTATACCACACTGCTGGGGGCTGTATACCTGTGCTGGGGTCCACCCTCGGCTTATACACGAGTCAATAGGTTTTCCCAGGTTTTGGGGGCAAAAGTAGGGGGGTCGGCTTATACACGGGTCGGCTTATACACGAGTATATACGGTATTTAGGTTGTACCCGCTATAGGATATTTTCATTATCCTGACTTGCATGTACTGTTAATAATTGCATCACCCTTATCATTCAATATTGAATATATATTTCTTTTTTCGTACCAATAATGTGATCCATTGGTTGCTTGGGATCTGGCACTAGCATCCAATAACTATTTAATGTGAAACTATGATTAATCAGAATGTCAAGTGAATATATACTCTCCGTCTTTGTTGTGGTAAGGAGATATAATTTGTGGGATTGACTGTTTGAAACTATTCTTATAGTATTGGTACGTACCATAGTATCATATATCCATATGCATGTTCCATGTATACCCTTTCTAAATCTAGCCCATGGATAGCATCCGGTTGCCAATATATTCTTAGACTTCCTTTAAACTGGGAAGTGCTTTGCTATATGTATACAACAACTGTGTCAGGCATTACACTTGGGCAGGAATCCCCATTGATGTCCAATTTGAAATGATTTTCAATTATTTTTTGTCCGCATATGTGTTGAATAAACGTTGTTACATATACTTTTAGTACTTAATAGTGTGCTCCCGTTTTGTAAATATGCCATGTCTTTTCATAATTTGCACTTTGATTTCTTGGCATGGTGAGCACCTGACATTTTGAGTAATTCTTGCTAGTGGTGCTTCTCTATACTCTCTATAGGATATGTAGATATGAACCAATTGCATGCGACTGACATACAATAATTCTTAAATTTATCAGCAAACCACATAGTTCCCAGTATAAAATACTGTAGCTTGTCAAAGAGTAAAATAAAAACAAGTACACTGAAGAAAGTTAGATGGATAAAAGTGAAAAGTGAAGTAAAGAGTATGTCTCCAAGAAAAACGGTCGCAAAGGTATGTTAGGGCACTATAATATAAATCCCTCCACTGGCTCCCAATATCCCAATGAAGCCAATTCAAGCTACTAACACTGACCTACAAAGCCTTCCATAACCTGTCCCCTCCCTATATCTCTGAACTAATCTCACACTATCTTCCCTCATGTAATCTTCGATCCTCCCAAAACCTCCTCCTCTCCTCCACACTTATTTGTTCCACACCCAATCGCCTCCAAGACTTCTCCTGAGTAGCCCTCATCCTCAGGAATTCTGCACCCCAACACGTCCGATTATCAACCACACTCGGATCCTTCAGATGGAACCTGAAAACCCATGTCTTCAGGAAAGCTTACAGCCTGCAATGACCATTCTCACCACCATAAGGGTACCGTCATACCTGGCGACGGCCCCAGAGATGTCGGTGGTGACGGGCGGCAGTGTGCACGTTTTTGGCGCCCCGCCAGCGTTGCCGCCCCCTATTTACATGGGGAGACATCTCCGGCAATGGGCTGGCGAGCTGAGAGGTGGCATCGCCGCCGGGGTGTCTCAAAACCCCAGCGGCAATGCAGTACAATGGGAGCCTATGGCTCCCATCGCCTGTCAGCTCGCCGGCGGCTGTTTACATGGGGCGATGTGTACACATTGCCCCATGTCGGCCGCCTGGTTTCAGAGCACTGCTCTGAAACTAGGCGACCAGTAAAAGGTGTCGCCATCGCCCCTTTACTTTAGGCGACGCAGGGGAGATGTCGCTGCTGATAGGCCACGCCCCTACGTCACCTATGTAATCGGCGGCGATGTCGCCACGTGCGAAGTGGCCTTTAGAGCTGCCACCTCACCACCACCACCAGAGCTGCCGCCCCAATGCCAATGGAGCTGTTGCCCCACTCCCACCAGAGCTGCCTTAAACACGACCTTCTGTCTCTCCCCCATTATCTCGTAGTATGTAAGCCCGCAACGGCAGGGTCCTCTTCCCTCTGTACCAGTCTGCCATTGTTAATTTATTTACTGTAAACTTTATCTATAATTTTGTATGTAACCCCTTCTCATGTACAGCACCATGGAATTAATGGTGCTACATAAATATTAATAATAATATAACATATTATTGTAGTGGCCCACACTGATGGAAAAGACAGCATAAGCCCATAAAAATATAATGTATTCCTCTCTTTATGTTCAAAAGCATATCAACTCCTTAAAATGTTATACAGAGATAATTTGTAATACACAATAATACTGTGACTCAAAATTCTTACCTTGAAGGGACATACAATGGAGGCCTTTAGGCTGTGGTCACACATAGAAATCCATTTTTGGAAGTGATTTTCATCACCAATCCGTTTTTTTTCTGGGTGCTTTTTGAGCCTCCTGCACCCCTGAACGTTTTTGGAATTTTCATTAAAAAAAACGCATGCGCGAACGCATGCGCAAACGCAAGTGCGCGTTTGCATGCGTTCGCGCATGCGTTTCCCATAGGGCCCCATGTTAAAAAAAACGCATGAAAACGCATGCGTTTTTTAACTGATGCCAAAAACGTTGCATGCAACGTTTTTGACTCAAAAACGGACAGGGCAATGTTTGGAGCTCCATAGAAAAACGGACAGGGTGTTTATTACACCAAATCCGTTTTTCTGTCAGTTTTTGGACTTAGAAAAAAAAATGAGAAAACTGAAGCCAAAAACGGACTGAGGGCTTATGTGGAACCCCAGCCTTAGAGACAATAGTACTGCAATCTAAAAAACAGCATTTAACTGCAAGGTCAGATTGGATAAAAAGGTGCAAATTTTTTTATATGTGAAAATCTTAATCCCTGGAGTGGTACGGTCACCCTCTTGTTCTTTTTTGTTCATTTTTCGTATCCTTTTACAGTGCATAAAGTATCTTTCTTATTGTATTCCCTGGATGTACAATCATGGTGTATATCTGTTTTTAGCATTCTTTTAAAACTTTTATGAATTATATCTCGATAAAGGATTTTTTCCCATGATTCAGGCATAAAACTCACTTTTCATTGATCGGTGTTTTTGCAGTAACGAGTTAGCGTTTGCATAAGTGGCCAAATATCGGTTGATACTGTCACTAATTATGGTTCTAACTTTGCTGAAGCTACTTAATGTGAGTTATTTGTATGTATTCTAGGACTGACTATGAGAATAGTATGGAAAAGCCAAAGATAAACTCATTGTGGGCGACGCTAGAGTTACAATCCTTCTTTACGACACTTCAATTACATTGCAGTAAATTGCCGAAGAGTAAAGAATATCTAAAACTAAAGTATAAACTGTCTAAATGCATCAAAAAAGACATAAAATATTATGCAATGCTGTAAAGTAAAGGTTTGCCTTTATGTGTTCGCTATGGCTATTATAGTTTAAATACAGAAAAATAAACTGTGATCAAATAAATTTTAGGCCATGAAATAGCTGAGATAGCCATCAAAATAGTCGTATCATTCTGTGCAAGGTAGAGTTGAATAAAGCCATGAGATAGAAACGGCAGCAACCATCAGTTGTTATCTTCGAGAGGAGCTAAAGCTGAAATGTGATGTGAGAGATTGCAGGATTATTGTTGAAAGCCCTTGTGTCAGATTTTGTATTGCAGTGTCCAAGTCATCATCCATCATCTATGTAAGTCCTAAGAGGATAGGTATTACACAAATTAAAAATGAAAAATGGAAGAAGCTATGACATTACAAAATAATTAAAGTAACATAGGGGTCACTTGTAGCTGAAGAGCAAAAATGCAATTGAAAAAGTCTTTTCATTTCATTAAATAAAGCATAGTAGGGTTGACACTAGGACTGCAGTGAAAAAAGCTTACCATCAGTAACCAGATACAAAACCAACACTGCACTTAGCAGGTTGCAGTCAGACCCCCTTATGTGGAGCAAGCCCCGCTGCAGGCTGATAAAATCACCTCTACCTACAATACATGTGGGAGGAGACTTGCCATTGGGCTTGCATAGGACGCTATTCACACTGATACACTTGATGCTTTTTCTGATGCTGCCTTTTATGAGTAGTTTTTGTACAAATTCACTAGGACTGCAGTGACTCAACTCTGCAGTATTTCCAGCACTGATAAAGTATTCAGAGATCAGGTAAATAACATTCTGCATTGCCACTAAGGCTTCTGATAATGCTCTGCAGCAATGGAATTTTACAGATTATCATACCTTGTACAGTGGTGGTCAGTAACCACAGCAGTTCAAAGTGAAACACAGTTTGTACAGCAGAGTTATTTTCCAACTCGAAAGTCATTGGCAAGTCTCTCTCTTCTGTAGAGTGTAAGCTCTTACATTCACTGGGTAAGTCTCTAGGTTCTGTAAAGTGTAAGTGTAGCACCCCAGGGTATGGAAACTAGGATGTCTGGGCTCTCAGCTTCGGTGGGGGATCTCACTGGTGGCCTGCCCAGACCCGTGGCCCCGAGTGGGAGACAGCCGCCAATTTAGGGGTTTTTAGTATTTACAAAGGGGTTAGAGTCTTTATCTCGTGACGCCACCTGTAGTGCCTGGTGACTGGACACCAGAGCTGGCACAGTCCTCCGGAGGGTGGTGGTATTGCGGCTAGGGTAGAGCAGCTCCCTACAGGTAGAGCTAAACCTCCGGGGCAGTGATGATTGTGAGGAATGGAGCAGGAGTTTGGCCAGGTTGTGGATTAACGGGATAGCCTCTGTGGATAACGAGGACAGGGGGTGAAGAATGCACACACATGCTGTTGAATGTCTCTTTACCTTTTACTGGTTGTATATCAGGTAAAAGTCCAGAACACTGTTGGGTGACTAGGAAACACAGTTGAATTTCCACAGCAAGTGGGTGTAAGGCCTCCATGTTCTCTTTTCCCTGTGTTGAAGCCCCTGCCCCATGTAGAACTTGGCTGGCCTCCTCTACTCTCTCTCTCTCCATCTGCCCTGTCAACTGGAAACCTCTGATGAGAACCGCCATTTCTCTCTCCACGGTGACTGGCTCCCTGAACGGTGATTAGCAGGTGACCGGGTGACGAAAGTCTCCACGGTTTGCCGGGTTCTCTGCTGGGCATGTAGCTGTAATGCAGACGCGGACCCCAGTGTCCGGTGTGTTGTTTGGGCGAGCCTATTCTGGCTCCTCCATTCCCACTTCGCCTCCTCTTTCCTCTCCTCGTCTTCTGTACCCACTCTTAGGCTTGGGAGGTCTGCTCAGAGACTATTCAGGGTCACTGGTTCGGGCCTAACACGGCACCGATCACCAGGATGTATTTGCAGCTCTCCAAGCGTCTGTACACTCTGACTAACTCCTCCCCAGCATCAGTATTTATAGGGGTTCTTGCCTAAGGACAGCAAGTGGAGCTCCCCCTACTGTGCTGGGCTGGAAGGTGTTGGTTGTACAGGTGTACCTGCTGTGGATTTTCATCTGTGTTCTAGGAAGGCCTGTGGGTACCTGTGGATGCAGGGCGCCACATTAGCTCTTATGGTCACTGGATAAGTATCTCTTTCTCCTGTAAATTTTAAGTTCTTATGCTCATTGAGGTGCTCTCTCTGTCGTAGAGGATAAGCTCTCCTCTGTTTTGTAGAGGGTAAACCCTTATGCTCAGCAGGGTCCTCTCTCTCACAGAGGGTAAGCTGTTATGCTCAGCGGGGTCCTCTGTCTTATGTTGAAGGTTTATTCTTAGGGTACTTTCACATTACGATTTTTTTCCTGTCCGTGGGATCCTACTTTTTGTAGGATCCCACGGACACCACAGGGGGTGACCTATTCTGTGTCCGGGTCCGTGATTATCACGGATCTGGACACAGAAAGCGCTGTGCAGACTAATTTCCCTTCCGCAATGTATATATACATTGCGGAAGTGAAATTTAACTAAAATCAAGTGTTAATAATAAAAAAAATCAATCCTCACCTGTCCAGCGATCCAGCACCATCAGCATCTAGCTCCGGATGCTGAAAGGACCTGGCTGGGCAGGGCTACCTGCTCAGCGTCATCGGTCACATGACCGATTACCGCGGTAACCTGTCATGTGACTGTGACGTCAGGCCAGGTCCTCTACATCCAGAGATGCCGACGGAGCTGGATCGCTGGACAGGTGAAGATCGATTTTTTGTTATTTTTTTTTTTTTTTTTTTCAAAATATTTTTATTGCATAGATATAATCATACAAATTAATGGATTTTACAATCTAGTTCAATAGGAAGAATATCAGAATCGTACAGTTCAGATTAATTAATTTTTGTAATTAAGTAAAAATTGAGGTAGTATTATACATAGAATCTAGTAACTTCGAGATTTATAAAGTCTTATATAGATTCAGAGATTTGTAGTGCGTATTAGCATCAAATGGGTTACATTCAAACAGTTAAAGAACTATTTACAATTTTATAAATCATGTTAATCAATAAGGGAAGGCAGTAGAAAAGGGAAATTGGGGGGGATAAATTGGAGTGTGAAGAGCCCATTGGAACCATTTAGACACAAGTGTGTAGAGTATTTCAGTATCATTATCTATCTAACATAACGCAAGGACTCACAACGGCGATGAGGGAGTCATAATGTGATTCCAGTCATACCATTTTCTATAGTATTTGTTTAGTAAGTTGTTCCTGAGAGCAAACGCATGTTCATAAGTGTTATGGCAAGCAATTTTTTCAACTAAGTGTTCAATGTTAGGGGGAAGAGGGTCTCTCCATTTAGCTGCAATAAATTTTTGATTTTTTGTTATTTTTAACACTTAAGTTTACTTAAATTTCAATTCTGCAACGTATATATACATTGCGGAAGGGAAATTAGTGGGAGAGGAGCAGTTGTAGTGTACTGAGCATGCTCAGTACACTAAAATTGGGTCCGAGAAAGCATCTAATGTTTTCTCGGACCATGCTCCATAGGCCCCCCATGTTATGGGCCACGGATCATGTCGGATCTGATTCGGTCCGATTTGATCAGCTGTCTCCGATTTTGGACACAGCAAAAAATCGAACCAAAACGGATCTAACCAAAATCGTATGCCACTTAGGGCAAATCCGATCCGATCCGTGCCCATAAGCTAACATGAGGGCCAAATCGGATCCGTGGCTGTCCGTTTTACAACGCGGATCCCAAAAAAATCGTAATGTGAAAGCACCCTTATGCTCAGTGGGGTCCTCTCTCTGATAGAGGGTAAGCTCTTATGCTCAGCGGGGTCCTCTCTTTCGAAGAGGATAAGCTCTTATGCTCAGGGGGGTCCTATCTCTCATAGAGGGTAAACTCTTATGTTCAGCAGGTACTCTCTCTCGTAGAAGGTAAGCTCTTATGCTCATCAGGGTCCTCTCTCTCATAGAGGGCAAGCTCTAATGCTCATCGAGGTCCTTTCTCTCCTTCAAAGTGTAAGCTCTTATAGTCAGCAGAGACTTCTCACTTTTCGCTCATTTGGTCAGCAGGATCTTTGGTTTCTCACTTGTGAAGTGGAATCCTTTATGGTCAGCAACATTTTGTCTCCCCTCTGCCCCATGTGTAATTTACAAGCAATTATGAGCTTTTCAATTGAAATTTGCACAAATGTATTCTCCACAAATCATATTTTAGTGAGAAATGTTCCAGTAAAATTTAAATTTTATTCATTGAAATCCCTGGTGTCTATATGGACATTAGTGAAATCGGTGGTTCTACTAAGTGATTAACAATCTTCCCTGAAAGACCACTCACCGAACTCAATATTAGGGATTTTAATGAATGAAACACAAGGTATAGTGTCAATCTTTCAAAACACAGAAGGAACAGGGGCACCAATGCTGCCAGGTTATCGGAGAGAACGCTCTGGAGCGACCGGTGTTTGGCCAGGTGGTGCCCGTCACGAGGCAACATACAATATAGTCTTGAAATAAGGAAGACTGTACTCACCGGTCTGTTGCTGTGCTTTTATTCAGGGTGCAATATTCACATGGTGCAGGGAGGGGGGGTGTATAGCTGAGGTGACGACGGCACCGTTTCGCGCAGCGTGCGCTTCCATGGGTCACCTGCACAGCAACAGACCGGTGAGTGCCGTCTTCCTTATTTCAAGACTATGGTGTCAATCTTTTCCAACAAACCAATATATAGTCAGCTTTAACTCACTTGTATGGCCAGCAGCTACTATGTGGAAGCTACTCAGGGATGCTGCGAAGGCTAAATGACTGTATCAGAGATAGCAAGTCAACACAAAAAAATGGTTCCTGCTAAACAAAGAGATGTGAGCCCCTTCTGTATGGAGTGGAAACCCACTTTTAAGTTGATTGATTTCTTACAATAATTTTATATACTGTTAAAATTGTGCAGTTTAAAAATATTCTGTAAGGTCATTTTTCAGTATGATACTAATAGTACCCTTGAATAGTGCCTGGACAGACTTTTTAAATACATATAAAATCATTATTGAAAAACTTTCTAATTTCCAGGTTATAAACACTTTCAGACCCTGCTGGGAGCTGGCACATTAGTCCTCTCCATTATATTCACAGCCGAATAGTACGGCTGCTGTATAAGTGTTATTTAAATATCCACACCCACCAAGCTGGTGTTCTGTCCCTCCTCTCTATGCTCTGTGCTGGGAGGAGGAAGATGTTGTGTAAGATTTCTATTATATGAAGGTTGCTTTTCCTGCATGTAATGTGTGTATCTGCTGAGCAAATTATCAAATGTTCTTATAATCACATAGAAGTATTTCAGATTGCACACACCACGCATATGCCTCAGGTACAGACAATGAAGATCTCTAAGGGCCCCTTTACATGCCACCACTGCAAGCTAGCAACTGCCTGGCAATGGGGATTTTTGGGCCTGTTACCATGAAATTGCTACGAAATGGCGGCGTGTAAATAGGGAAATTCCTCCCGGAGTCCAGCAGTTGACTCAGATACCTGTTTCTGAGCCGTGCTCAAAAACCCAAGGCACCACAAAGGCACAATTTCCATGGTAGTGACGTGTAAACGCGGCACAGGGATGGAAATTGCGTCGCCTAGTGATTTCACAGGGGTGTGCCACAGCGTCATGGGTACCATGCCCCATCAGCAATCATTGGTGGGGGCTACTGTGTTACAATTGGCTGTCCCTTCCCAGGGCGCCATATTTAAAAAACTGTCCATTCACACTACACAATTGGAATGGCGTCATGTAATAGCCAGCCTTCCTGCGCAGGCTGGGCAATCATGATGCTATTGCGTTGTCAAATCAGCGTGTTAGCATCACGGAATACACAACTCTGTCACGCCTATGTACTTGCGGCGCGAAAGATGTACGCCCATATTCCTATGTGTTATCTGCAGGATCTGTCGGAACTTCCAGGGAACAAAGATACCTTCAGTTGACAACGCAATGGCGGCATGTACATGCGGCATCAGCGATCGGTATCCATCGTCAAAAACGTGCGTATGCCGTGCGGTGGATACCTGTTTGCTTGGCACTGTGGCGGCGTGTAAAGGTACCTTTAGAGCACACACCTCCTCCCCCCTCCTTTCTGCTCTGCAATGAGTCACACAGCAGACAGATCAGAAAGGAGAGCAGGACAGTGTAATGATACATGAATATTCATTCCTTGGAGAGTGGACAGCAGAGAGCTCACTGTGATTGACAGATGGAATTAATCTTTTATTTTTAAGTTTACAGAGGATAGTGCCGCAGTAAAAGTGATCCATAGGCTGGGGTCACACTTAGCATGGGGTAATTTTGCATTTTTTATCTGATTCCGTTTTTGGAATTTGCCATTTTCTTCAACATATAAAACGCTATGCCTTAACACATGCGTTAACGCATGGAACTTATATGTACCATGCATTAACGGATGCATTTCCCATAGTGCCCCATGTTAAAAAACGCTATGCGTTTTTTTACTGCACCCAAAAACACTGCTAGTAGCGTTTTCAAAAGCACATGGCGTTTTTTTAAGTGCACTTTTAACATTGTGTTTTTTGCATGGGAGCCTATGGATCCGTTAACGGATCAGTTCTTCAACATTTTCAACTTTGTAAAACTGATGGTTTTAACAGATCCAAGGCTCAAGTGTGACCCCAGCCATACTGAGACTTGTTGCAGCTCTAACCGCCTCTCCCTCACACAAGTGCAGAGAGATCAATCAGGTACACAATAGGAAGAAAAAACTGGTATATGTGCTGGGCATTGTGGGCCAGTACAAAAAGAAGGCAAATAGTAAAAAGGGATATATTTTTATAAAATAAATTGATTGACATATTGTGCTATGCATTTCAGGGGTGATTGTACCCTTTATCAGGTGCTGTGGTCCACAACAGGAAGGGGCAATTTATAGTACATGTTGTCCCAACTAATTGTGCATGATTACAACAATAGAATATAAACACAATATGGCATGAATGAAAGGAAACTAACCAGTAGGATTTAGTGCTATAAACTGATTGCAGAGAAAAGTGTCATAAAACTGCTTTAAAACAGGGCATCAGATGATTGATATGTGAAGCATTGTGTTACTATTTAAGGATTTTTTTCCCTCCTCTGTGGGCATGCCTGTTAGCTGTAAGACAAACCCTCCCCAACTCCCTCTTATGTCTTTCAGTTTTCTACTCCTGTGCACCGTCACTATATTCCATCCGCAGGCTGCCCGACAAAACTGAAAATAGAAATGAAAGGGAGAGGGGAGGGTTTGGCTTACAGCCAAAAGGCATGCCCACCGAGGAGGAAAAAAAAAATCCCAAATAGTGATGCAGTGCTGCACACATCAATCATCTGCTCTCCTGTTACCTGTTTTACAGAAGTTTTATGACACTTTTCTCTGTATTCAAACATGGAATCATTCAAGTAAAGGGATAATTGCATTCAGTATCCCAGTGCCTGTAAGATTTAGGTACTGGCTTCATGAAATAGCCGTAAATCCTGCTGGTTGGTTCCCCCTAAAGAACTATGCAGTGTTCATATTGCAATGAAAAATCTCATATAATTGCACAAAAATATACAAAAAGTGCACACATAGAATGTTAATTATTTATATAGAAAATAGAATCTGAGCTGTGATTGATTGCTATAGGCAGCCTAATAAATCTCCAGCCAACAGTAAACCCTCCCCCTGGCCGGGCAGTATATGTTACCTCACACATACACATAATAGACAGCTCATGTGACTGACATCTGCCTTAATTCCCTATATGGCACATGTGTTGCACATTGGCTGTTTTTAATCAGATGTTTACGTTTGGAAATTAAAGATAGCACACGTATGAGGCGAGTTGTGTGAGGTGATTTGTGCACAACTATGTCTGTCTGTGTGGTGTGTGTGTCCCTGGGGTGTGTGTATGTGTGTCCCTGTGGGGTGAGTGCATGTCCCTATAGGGTGTGTATGTGTGTGTGTCCCTGTGGGGGGGTCTGTGTGGTGTGTGTGTGTCTCTTTGTGGTGTGTGTGTGTGTGTGTGTGTGTCCCTGTGGGGTGAGTGCATGTGTCCCTATAGGGTGCCTATGTGTGTGTGTCCCTGTGGGGGGGGTCTGTGTGGTGTGTGTGTCTGTGTCTCTTTGTGGTGTGTGTGTGTGTCCCTGTGGGGTGAGTGCATGTGTCACTATAGGGTGTGTGTCCCCTTGGGGGTGTGTGTGTGTCTCTGTGTTGTGTACAATATGAAATGAAATGCTATGATAGTATGAGCGCTGGGAACAGATTAGAAGCACTGGATCCTATAGTTTATTACCTTCAAATTTAATATGAACAGTGGATGTTACAGGTCCTCACGCCACAACAAGTTTCGACATAACAGATGTCTTTCTCAAGTGGTGATCCACTTGAGAAAGGCATCTGTTATGTCGAAACATGTTGTGGCGTGAGGACCTGTAACATCCACTGTTCATATTAAATTTGAAGGTAATAAACTATAGGATCCAGTGCTTCTAATCTGTTCCCAGCACTCATACTATCATACCATTTCATTTCATATCGTGCTCAATTCCTCCCTTCGGGGAGTGTGGTTTGAGAGCAGCTCAGGAACAGAACCAGACCTACACAATAGGATCTAACCTTCTTAAGGGTTGGGAGAGCCGCAGCAGCTCCATTAGGATCAAGCTGAAGGTAACTTCATCTTTGGAATAAAGAGCCCTCTGCTATTAATCTCACCATAAACACAAAACCTAGTTGTGCAGGGAGCACAACTAGTAAAGGTGAGTGAAAACTTCTTTTAACAATTACCTCAGCTTGATAGATGCACAGCATGGCGCAACAATATATATATATTTTTTTTTTTTGCATACTCTCTGTGTTGTGTGTGTCTCTTTGTGGTGTGTGTGTGTTTGTTCGGGTGCGTGGTGAGTATCCAATGTTGAGGCTGCACCTTAGCGACTATACACTTGCTGTTACTCCTTGTGTGCGTGTGGTGTGTATACATGTTCCCGTGCATGGTGAATATCTCATGCTGGGGCCCCACCTTAGTGACTATATGCTGGTATGTGCTGTTAGTCTTTGGCGCTGTCATTAAGCCCCTCTCATTCACAACTGTCAACTGGTAACTGTCACTTTTTCCCCATTATGTAGATAGGGGCAAAATTGTTTGGTGAATTGGAATGCGCGGGGTAAAAATTTTGCCTCACAACATAGCCTATGACACTCTTGGGGTCCAGACGTGTGACTGTGGAAAATTTTGTGGCTATAGCTGACAGCTGTCAATTTTCCTCCAACACTTTTCCATTCACTTTTTCCCCATTATGTAGATAGGGGCAAAATTGTTTGGTGAACTGGAACGCGCAGGGTTAAAATTTTGCCTCACAACATAGCCTATGATGCTCTCGGGGTCCAGACGTGTGACTGTGCAAAATTTTGTGGCTGCAGTTGCGACGGTGTAGATGCCAATCCCGGATATACATACACACACACACACACATTCAGCTTTATATAATATATATATATATATATATATATATATATATATATATATATATATATATAATGTGTGTATATATGTATATATGTATATGAAATGCATAGTGTGTAATGTCAATAATTTTCCCTTGTGAAGCACCGCCGGCATGATCCTCATGGCCGGGGCGCATCACATGCAGGATCAGGAGGATCCTGTGCACCCTGGCCGGTTTTCCTGTGATAAAGCTGCTTGAACCTATCCTGAACACAATGAGGTTTAATGTGACTAATGAGTGGCTCATGAGATCGAGGAAGCCCTGAGGAAAGGGATGTAATGAGTGATTGCTGACAGCCCAGGTGGGTGTGTCAGGTGGGTGTGTCCGGAGGAATAGCAGCCCAGCTGGGTGACTCAGTGTGGATGTGGCTGGCACGATAAGAGTCAGCCAGCTGAGTGATTGAGAGATTCATTCTCAGCCAGACATCAGCCTGAGAGCATGTAGGCTGATTACCAGCCAGAGAGCCAAGCAGAGCCAGTCTGTGTGAGGGACTGGGAGTGCGAGTCCATACCGCCATGTTGAGATGGTGAAGGGAGCATGCTAGCTCCATACCGGTAGCCAGGACCAGGGTCGTGACAGCACCTCGGGTGGGGAAGCCGTGGCTGACCTGTTGGACGCTGGACTGGACGTGGGGTGAAACATGTCCAGGACGGAGCCTGTGAGAGGCTTGGCCAACCCGTTACCCAGGTAGCGAGACCCGGATCCGTGCCCGGTAAGACAGCGGTTCCCGTGTAACGGAGTGAGCTGTGTGTGATTAATGCCAGGCGGGCATAACCGCTATTGGGTCCGACTAGGCAGTCGGTAAAGGACCCGTAGACATATGTAAGGGCTTAGATAACAGTGCCCTGAATGAGAGACGATGGCCTATGTGTAACAGCCATGTATAATGTTGTGGGAGAGAGAGAGTGACCCAGCTAGTGTGGATGATATTGGAGGCGATCCGTCCCTGTGGGACGAGAGGGAGGCTTGGCCTGCTGCTTGCAGTGGGTACCTGTCCCTCAACCACGACCTCTAATGGTGTGGGTGTGCCTGTGGCCAGAGACAGGGGTCACGAAGGCTCCTAGAAGGGTAACCATGGCTGATCCGTTAGGGTGCTACTCAGACGCAGGGTACAGTCGTCGACCTGGAGACCTGCCATAAGATGAGATGGAGGTTTGGTGGCGACTGATGGCCCGTACCATGGTGAGTAGGCCACGGTGACGCATGGTTAGCCCGGATTCTACGGTTGACCAGGTCCCTGTTATGGTTATGGAGAAGCCACAGTCCATGGATGTGTTATGATGGGCTGTGAGCGGGTGTAAGAAATGTATGTGATCCATGGACGTTTGTATGATGGATCACATATGGTATGTAAGGTCCCGGTCAGGCAGGAATCCTGACTACGGGTTAATGGTATATCATCATGCTGGGTGACTAAAGCCGGGCGGCTGGTACCGCCATTGGGACCCACAGGGCCCGTTGAGGCGTATGTAACGAAGGTCAGAAGCAGGGGTTAAAAAGGGCTCCTAGAGTGGGGACACCATGGTTGAACCAGGTGGACTCTGACCAGGACGTAGGCGGAGATACGTCCAGGAAGGAGCCCCTTGGGGATACATGACATACCCGGTACTCAGGTTGCTCAATCCCTGTTATGAACCCGGAGGGGTCATCGTTGTAATGTAACGTATGTATTGATGTATAGAGTAAGTAAGCCGGAGGCCGTAGCCACCACGGGAGCTGTTAGTAGAGCTCCAATGGGGACAGAGAGATGGTTACAGGTCCCGGGTTACAATAAGATGTCATGTGCAATAAGTGTTATGTAATGTTATATGTAAATGTATGGTGTATTTATGTATGGTGTTTATAATCAATGTGATATGTGTCAAACATGCTACCCGGGTTATGTTATTAATATGTGAAAAATAAACGGGTAGACATTGGTTAACTTATAAACACGTGTTTGTTGTCGTTATGCAAGCGGGTTCCCCGGTTGCTACCTCACACCCTTTATAATAATCCTTTTTTCTACTTGCCCTCTTTTTGTACTGGCCCACGGCACCTGTCACAAACACCATTTTTCGATCCTATTGAGTCCCTGTAAGTTTGAAGTACATAGACAGCAAGTGGTTTCATATATAGATTGAGACAAGTAAACTTGTTTATAATGTCAGATACAAAAGATCTGAAGCCATGATGTTTGACAATGTTTTCACTAGTAATTTCTTAAGATACTTTCATGTTGCACTCTGTTGTAAGAGAACGCAAATTAATGAATTACATACACAGCCAAATCTTTGGGGTTTTCAATCTCTGAAGCCCATTGTAATTAAGGCAAAAGATCTATAGCTGAAATTCTCATAAAATAACATCTGGTTCTTTAAATCCCAGATGGCAGCGGCTGGGAGCAAAATAAATAAATAATTAAAAAAGTCAAACAAGAAAAGTTAATGAATTCAAGGATGAGGCTGCTTTGGAAAATTAGCATATATTTAGTCTGCTTTACATCTTGTCTTACTTGTGGTCTTGAGTCATTATGCTTCATCCTTTGCTTCTGTGTTATACATGAAACATCCCAAATTAGAAGAGCAAATGTAAATGTTGATACGCAAGCAAAAATATGCTTTATTGTTTATTACCTGGTGTAGCATGTTGTAGAACAAGGTGAAATACGAGTTATTTAGGATGCGTTTTTCTGTAGTAGAAAGAGAAGTCTTGTACTTCATAAAGACAGTTCAGGGTTTGCGCTGTCTCATTGAGTGATTCGAAAGGTTTCCTTTAAAAGGGGAACTCAAGGGAGATAAAACTTTTTAGTACAGTCCCTGCCCTCCTACATGATGAAGCAGAGCTGGGCACTACAGTTCTAGGATCTATAGATCACTTATAAATTAATAAAATCATATCTGCTCCTCAGCACACACCCCTCCCTTCTGGGAAAGAGAAATTCAGCCTCATGCAGCAGCAGAGAGCAGGAAGTGTGTCGTGCACATGGACCCTGGGGGCTCCAGGATCATCTTACATTCCGGTCGTCTCACACTTCTGTATGGGCAGGGGGCATGGCGGGGGGTAGACCCAAAGTTCATTGATCACTCTATAATTCTGCCCCTGATATACTATTCTATATAATGTATGAACAAAGGTGTTCTCCCTTCAAATAGCGTTCATGTCACCAAGCAGATATAAATAGACACTGTGATCTTTGCTGTACAATGATATGATGGTGCATAATGTGTATTGTCATGTATCACACTAGGAGCAGAGAGAGAGCACTGCATCGATTGAGTCTGCACTGTCTTGGTTTCCCCTTCCCCATATCAACTTGGCAGCTTCCTGTCCCCTGAAACTCTAGCACTGTGTATGACTGAATTTCTCTTTCCACGATAGGAGGGGTGAGAGCTGAGGAGCAGATATGATTTTATTGATTTATAAGTGATCTATAGATCCTGGATCTGTAGTTCCCAGCTCTGCCTCATCATGTAGGAGGGCAGGGATTGTACAGAAACATTTATCTTAGCGGAGTTCCCCTTTAATCCTTCACTCCTGGGTGATTTATCATTTTTGTGCTCTCATATTTTTCCTTTCCTTCTTTCTAGAATCAAAGTCTTAATCTACGACAATGTGGGAAGAAAATCGAAAGGTCAGGGAAAGCTATACAGATGACATAGACTATTGACAACTCTGCTATTAAACGTGGAAAGGACAAGCAAAGACAAAAAAAATCAGAATAATAAAAATGTTGGAGAAAGAGAAACTGATCACAAATTAAAATGTTTCTATACAAATGAACAAAGCATGGGCAACAAGCAAGGAGAATTGGAGCTACTAATGCAGAAAAAGAAATACGATGTCATTGTCATCACTGAAACTTGGTGGGATGATACACATGATTGGAATACAAGGCTAGAAAGGAACAACATATTTGCAAGAAACAAACTTATTAAATGGTGAGAAGGTGCCACATTGTATGTTAAAAAAAACAATCTCCACAGAGATTTAAGTTTCAGTGGAAACTGCGTAAGCATTAGGGATAAGCGAGTACTGCAATATTTGGACTCGCTATACTTGTAACGAGTAGGTCCCGATACTCGGTACTCGTTGATGCACGTTCAAGACCTGGTAATCTGGCCAATCAGTTGGCTGGTAGCAATCATGTGGTTTGTGATGACAGGCCATCTGAATGGCCAGATCGCTACCAGCCATCTGATTGGCTATCAGACTGACAGGTCCTAGCCGTACATGGGATGTCTTCTTTTCGGGTCCCCAGTGCAACTGTCGGATGGTTGAGTATGAAAGTTTTTTATTTTAACAACTTTTATTCACTTTTATTCCACTTTCTCAGTGTATATAGGTACACTGTGAAAGTAAATAGACTGCTCGCTACTCCTAATGAGTAATCGCAAGAAACTAGCATTGCAGCGAGTAGCCCGAATATTGTTACTATTTGGCGAGTACCGAACAGTAACGATTATACTCGTGCATCTCTAGTAAGCATACAAGAAGAGAAAAACAGAAAGGACACCATTGTAGGCTGATATTGGGAGACACCAACTATCCATGCATTTGTTTGGAATCTCTCTCAGGTAAAAGTAAAAGGTCCAGCACATTGCTGACTTTATCATCCAAAAGAAAGAGGAGAAAACAAGGGAATCTGCTACCTTGGATCTAATCCTTAGGGTTCCTTTACACGCCGCTACTGGTGGGTGGATACAACCAGCTACATGCTACAAATGTAGCTTGTAGCGGCAAAATACCCCGTAGTAGCGGCGTGTGAAGACGGTAGGAGGCACCCGGCAACAGATGCATCTGTTTCCGAGCACTGCCCTGAAATAGGTGGCTACACATGCGATTGTAGCGAGCTGTACCGGCGTGTAAAGAAGCAACAGAAGGGATGTGTCAACACCAGGCAATGTACCTGGTATGTAGCTGGGGCGTGACACAGGCTCCGGGATACCGCCCCCCTTCAGCGATCATTGGTGGAAGCTCCTGCGTTACGATTGGTAGTCGCTGCATAGGGAGGCATATTTAAGGAGCTGACCAGTCACACTACACAATTGCTCGAGCGTCATGTATTAAACAGCCTCCTGCGATGCCTGGCCAATCATGGGTTTCTTGCTTTGTCCTATCAGCGTACGGACGTCTCGTAATCCACAATTGTGGCACGCCTATGTGTTGTCCCTGCTGCACCAGGTCCGCCCATATTAGCTGGTTGTAGCGGTGTGTAAATGAGGTAAGATGAGCTACAGAAGGTGACTTGAGACACTCGGCGGTGTATCCAGAGATAGATGTAACGTAGCGTAGCGCACCTTGTGGCGGCGTGTAAAGGTGGTGCGATTACCGTTTGTAACCGTTTGTGCGTGCTCGTGCACGTGAAGTAGCTGGTTGTATCCACCCGCCAGTAGCGGCGTGTAAAGGTACCCTAATAAACAGGAAATGGATGAGGAGATAAGGGTGGCTGGGACCCTGGGAGGCAGCAATCAAGCTATCATACAATTTTGGATAACTAAAGAAAGAAGACCTGTGAAGACTTAAGGTGGGTTTACATGCTACGATATTTGAAACGATACCGTTAGGAATGTCACGTGACCGCTGTCGTTTCGACATCTTTAGTGCGATGTCACACGCAAAGATACCGTTAACGATGTGTAATTTGGCAACGCGCCAGCGTCGTTCATGACAACCTTGTGAACGATTGGATAAAGTGACAGGAATAGGAGAATTCTGAACAATATTGTTCATCTTGGTGTCACAGTGAACGAAGCTGCAGTTTCTAGGAGCGTTAATTGGACGACGAACGATTGATTTGAGGTCCTGAGCACAAATGTGAGATGTCTGATCCAACGATTTATCGTTCAGAATACCCTGCGTTTACACGCAATGATTCACAAACGATATCGTAAGAACGATCTAAAAAGCGTGACGTTTCAACTATATCGTTTCAGATATCGTAGCGTGTAAACCCACCTTTAGACTTCGAAATAGAATTCAGAAAGGCAGGAAGGATCCAATAGCTGGGTGTGCACAAGAACCAGAATGTCCAGGGAGGATGGGAAATTTTGAAAAATGAGATTCTGAAAGAAGAATTGTTAATAATACCTAAAAAAGGAAGAAATAGAAATGTATCAAATTGAAAGAGGGAGGCAAATAAAAAGAATATACTTCAGTCTGCAGAACCTGGGTGTACCGACGTCATCCTGCCTGGATTTGACGCTATTTGCGTCATACTGGCTATTATGCCCATACAGCAGGGCGAGGAGGACTTGTATTTCTTATCACGCCCACTGAGCGGCTTAAGAGCGTACAGGGAACGGAGGACAACCCCTGGACAGATGGTGTCATGACACCAACATCTGATTAACCCCTTAATCACCGGCTTAAAACCCCCTCGGTAGCACAGTGCAGAATGGAGTCCTGAACAGCCGACATGGTTAAAACATGTAAAATCAAGCTGATAAGTGTAACTTTGCAAAAAATAATAAATTATACATACAATACTGCTTCACTGCTGCTGTCACAGCAATGAAACATTATGGTAACTGTATGGGGACTGCGGGGGGGCCAGTGATTTTGACAGCACACGGCTGCGACTCTCGCACCGTGTGCTGTGTGGGTGCGAGTTTGACTCGCACCCATATACTTTTAATGGCCCTTCGCGCTAGGCAATCGCGGTGCAATCGCAGCATGCTGCGATTGCACTCGGATTGCTCTCGCAAAGCGAGTTTAATGCCAGAGTCTCGCATTAATGTGACCTGTATCATTGAAAGACACAGGTCCGAATTTAAGGCGAGTTTTTCTCGCATTAAACTCGCGCGAGTTCAACGCCAGTGTGCCTCCACCCTTAATAGAAGCATACAGTCTAGATCATGTGAAGTCATTATCACTCTCTACTCCTCTTTGGTCAGACCTCATCTGAAATACTGTGCTCATTTCTGGGTCCCACATTTTCAAAACATTATCAACAAACAGGAGCAAGTTCAGAGAAGAGCAACCAGAATGGTGACCGGTCTGCAAACTATGTCTATGAGGAATTGTTACAGGATTTGGAAATGTTTAGCTGGCAAAAAATAAGACTGAGAGGAGACTTAATAGCCGTCTACAAATATCTCATAGTTTGTCACACTGTAGAGAGATCAACTTTATTTTC
Organism: Allobates femoralis; assembly: GCA_033576535.1. NCBI lineage: Eukaryota > Metazoa > Chordata > Amphibia > Anura > Aromobatidae > Allobates > Allobates femoralis. The sequence continues at coordinate 103,979,440 of JARQOC010000002.1, read as the reverse complement.
ATTTGCAGTAGGAAAAACTAGAAGCAATGGGATTAAACTGAATGGGAGGAGATAAAAATTAGATACTAGAGGAAACTTTTTGACAGTGAGGGTGATTAATACGTGTAACAAGCTGCCATGAGAGTTGGTGAGCAGAGATGAGCTAACCTTTTGAATTTTGGTTGGTTTGCCAAACTTCCTGTAGTTCACTGAATTTTTCACCAAACAGTTCACCAAACCCCCCAAGCCCCATTGGATTCAATGGGAGGTAAAATCAAAGGCATAGAATACACCTTCGGGGAAAGGGGGGGGGGGGTAATCAATGGGTGAGGGGTCCAACAGCCAATCACAGATGCTGTCACAGAGAATGGCTGTTGGAGTAACCTGAAACCGACCATAAATTCTAGCAACTACCATGTTAGAATGTATAGGCTGTTTTCAGGTTGCTCCAACAGCCAATCACAGACGCCCAGCATCTGTAATTGGCTGTTCTGCCCTCAGCAGTGGATACTCAGGAAGTTAATGATCGACACCCGGAAATACAAGGGAGCTGAAGCCGGTAAGTGTAATGCTGTTGCTTAATCACTATTATCTTTCTTTTTACAGTTCCCCCACCCCAAACCAGATCTGTAGCCTGAATATCTCAGGGAAGTCTGCATTTGGGGTCTGAACATGAACACCAGGTTTTTGGTACAGACCCTCAACTTTACATCCCTAGTCTCCACAATTTCAAAATCTAGGACCGGACAACACGAAAGTTGAATCATTAGAACCAGAATAAAACTTGTATATTGGAGAAGTCTGTTTGCATGGAACAGGGCCTGGCCTAGCATTTGAAAGTTAAATATTGATTAGAAACAGGGGATGAGTGACAGGTGTAGGCATCATGCTCAGAGAGCTCTGCTAAATTCAGGAAACACGACAAAGAAATCCCAAGAATAATATCCACATTTCAAAAAATTAGAGCCAGACTCCATGAAAGTTTCATCAATTTATACAGAATAAAAATTGTATAATGGCAAGATCTATGCCGCACATTGAAAAGTACAACATCGCCTAGTTTGACCAGTATGCAACTTGGGTGGAAAATTCCTCCAAATAGATCAATGATTTGTTCATCTTGATGAAGGTTAGGCAGTCTACACTTTCAGAAACAGCTGGATTTGCTTATCCGTCATGAAACCACCAGCAGTGCTGTAGACATTCTCTGAGAGAACACTGGCTGCCGGGCACGACAAAACCTCCAAGGCATGACTGCTAATCTCAGACCACTCATCTATTTTTGAAGCTCAAAATGCAAAGGAGTCAACTTCCCCCCCTCCTTCTAATGGCATGGAAATTAAACTATAGAAACTACTGCACCATCCTCTCCAATCTTTCACTATGTGTCAGACTTTCTCTCTCACCCAGTTCTTCTGGTGGGTTGGCTGACTTAAAAAATGTGTCAAATGACTCCAGGAAATTGCTTCTGGTGGTTAAATTGCTGCTGCTGCTGTTAAAGTTTCTGCAATGACGTCTCCACATTCTCTGGGTTGGCAGTGGACATATGCGATGCATGCTATGTCCCTCGTGGCTGTCTTGGGGAAAACCAGGTCTAATATTTTTTACAAGTGGTTTTTGATGCTCCAGCATGTGTGTGTCCCTGTCCAGGACAGGAAGCATCTGGCTAAATTTACTTTTATACTGCAGATCTATAACAACTGAGTAGTCATCACTAATTAAAATATTAACAATACAGGCATCATGTTGCAGATAGTGCAGCAAGAAGGTGCTCATGTGACTAATGCATCCATCAGGAAATAAAAATTATCCACAGCACCTCGTGGAAACGGAACTCTTTGAGTACCTCACATTAGGGCGCACGGCCTAGGCCAGGGAGATCCGCCCAGCTTCAACAACATCCAAAGAAAAAAGGAAGGACAGCGCCCAGAGCTGGTAATTATATCTTCATAAATTTATTCCATCCACCACAGCACAACGTTTCGGTTAACAACCTTTTTCAAGTGCAAGTGCAAGTGCGAAACGTTGTGCTGTGGTGGATGGAATAAATTTATGAAGATATAATTACCAGCTCTGGGCACTGTCCTTCCTTTTCTCTTTGGATGATGCATCCATCAGGCCTAAGTACTTGTTGTATTGGTGGCGGTGTAAAAATCAAGCTTCCTTCCTCCAGTCTTCTCCTGCCAGCTTTGAACCAAAGAAAGGGGAATAAATTCTGCATCACTTGACTACTCTGTGCCCATCACCTCTTCATCCTTGTCCTCCTCCATTTGTTTCTTGGCTCCTGCAGCTTCATTAATAGTTTGTCTGGTTCCCTTACCCCCCTCTACCCTTCCATGCCATCAAACTGTACGATGATAGTCAGATCTTTGAGATATTTGTAGTGTGGATCCAGTCGTAACAGAGGTACTGCAACCCAGCAAAGGTGTAGTACTCCAATCTCGGGTAAGGAGGGGACACTGACCGGTATCCAGACACACAGGCCAACACTACACCACTCCAGGTCAGGGTTAGGTGAGAATGCTTCTAAGGAACAGCACAGTCTATGATACTGTCTGGAGAAGAGGAACCAGGCGTTGGGTGGAGAGTGGAGTTTAGGGAAGCACCTAGGAGGGAGTGAGGTCAGGGAGGACACATGTTATTGATGTAGGACATGTGACAGACAATATAAAAGGATGAGAGAACATCTAGAAGATGGTTGGTAGGTGGCTGGTAAGAGCTGAAGGAGTCTGTGAGGGCCATAGTGTCTGTCAGAGAGGGATAACAGCTGGAAAGAGACGCCAGGGGGCTGTACCAGTGGAAGTTTATCCTAAGACTTGAGAGAGGCAAGGCCGACAGAGGAAAGAAAGAGAAAGAGGGTGCTCAGAAGGCAGAAGGGTTCCCAGGGGACCAGGGTAGTAAGCAATCCACTCGGGGATGCCCACATCCACAGAGACTGAAATCGTGTGGAGGGACAAGTTCTCAGAGTAGGGGTACCGAGCCCCAGGTTAGTGGAGGACAACCAGTCCTCAGCTAGCAATATGAAGGCTGCAGTATCTCCAACTACAGCAGCTAAAACCGCACACATTCACGAAATGCCATGTAGGTCAAGGGACTGGCACCGTAAAAACCCTAACAAAGGCCTGCGGCCACTGGCTCAGGGCACTGTGTGTGAGGCGCAGGGCAGGAGCGCGAAGCAAGCGCAGAAAAAGAGTCAACCGTGAAAGGACAGTAGAAAAGGGGGTACTGGTTTAGTGTCACCACATTACCCAGGAGTTAGCTGGATCCCCTTCTCCACCACCAAGGACTCAGCACCCCGTGGGTTGTTGCAACGGTGACAACTGCTGTAACTAAGAACGACAATGCTGTAAACATCTAGAGACTGCGCCCCACTTTATCTTTGACTTTGTTGCTGCACCCCTGCACTGTAACTTCAGCACCAACTCACCATTAACATCTGCTGCCCTGGGGAAATTAGCCCTACCCGTGGAGGGCTTACCAACTAAGCTGCCTTGCCACCAACCCTGGGTAGCAGCGGCAGTCATCACTAGCCGCAACCCATGGGTGGCGTCAAATGAACAATAATCCCCAAGTTTAGTACTCCTTGTCCCTGAAGCCACCTGCCCTTACGACCAGTCCCCGAAGAGTTCCCCATTTCTCTTTTAATTGAACACACCGAGGCCACAGACTAGGTCACGCCACCGTGATAGCCTAGCAACGTTCGGCAACCCAGCTTCGAGTACCCCACGGCCCCCACAGGGCGATTCAGTATCACTTCTGCATCCTCCTCTTCTTCTTCCTCTTCCTATGGGACCACCACCTCATTCCGTAGACTTTTCAAAGTTTGCTCTAGCATGTAGATGACCGGAATAGTGATGCAGGTAATGGCATTATCAGCTCTAACCATCTTATGAGCTAATTCGAAAACTGTACTCAAGGGTGCAGAAGTCATTGATCTGCACTCTGCAAGTGTCATTTGCATCACCTTCGACTCGCTTTGACTCACTGTACGCATGACTGCATACTGTGCCTGGGCTTTTTACTGCTGCCACAATCGCTGCAACATGTGCAGAGTGGAATTTCCGTTGTGTCAGAACATTGCATATCATTCAATTAACCGTTTGTCCAAAAGAATTCTGTAGCAATGCTAGTTAAGGAGAGATGGGGTGCAAACACCAAAAGTAAGCACACAGCGACCATGCTTTGTGGAGCAGTTCATCTGAATCGGGAATTGTTGTACCACCAGGTTAAGCAGTGTTATCGCACATGGCCTTCCTTGTCTCCAGGTTGAGTGGAGACCGCCCTTGGTCAATCTCGGCCTGCATAGCTGTCCACAACTCTTTAGCTGTGTGACTGGTATCTCCAGAATTTTTCTTGCCATGCTAAGGCTAGGGTCACACTTCCGTTTTTTTTTTAAACTGATCCGGTTTTGATTTTTAAAAAGCTCAAAACTGGAGCAGGAAACGCTCCTTTATAGGAGCCTATTATAAAAATCTGATTGCTTTACAAGCAAGCCGGTTACCGCCTCCGGCTCTGCAGCCTGCATGAAAGAATCATGCAGGCTGCAGTTTTCAGAGTGGTTCTAAGCCCCCAATGCGGTAACCGGATTGCTCAGGATGTGTAATCCTGAGCAATGCGGTTACTGTATATACTTTCATTATCCCGGCTCCCGCCAGGATAAGCAAAGCTCTTAACTGTAAAATAAAGCTTTATTAATGATAATAATTATGCCCTTCATGTCTCTAGGGGGTGCCCACCCCCCCTAGAGACATGCTACCTACTCCTGTCGGCTCTGTACATTTTTATTAATGAAGCCGCCGGCTCTCCTGTGAGCAGCGCTCATACTATACCTAATGTACGTGTAGTATGTGCGCTGTCCAGGGTCCTGAAGGCTTATACAGTAGATCTATGGGCTGCGCAGCTTCTGGGACAGTGGCTTCTGGGATACTGCCTCATCCTGACAGACGTTGGAGACAGATGTACTAGGTAAGTATATATTAGATTACATAGAATCTATTTCCTGTTATGTTTCCTTCTTAATATTGTAATTTGATGATATTGTGGACAGCTGTTAAGTGGCTGTGAAGCTCAATTGTGGTACAAAATTATTTATTAAATCTTCTAAATAAATGTTATATTCTATCTTTCTATAAGAGACTACACTGCCATGCATATCATTAAGAATACAACTACATATAAAACACAGTGTCTCAGGTTCTAGAACACTAAAGCCTATTTTGTAAGCTTCTAATTACCAAACATATTTGTTTAAAAAATAATATAATAAAATATTTAATCCTCGGAAAAAAACATCCAGTTACATGTTCACAGTGAACTTTTACTTCTTTTTTTCACATCATAGTACATATGGTGTATATATAGTGTATATTGTTTGAGCATAATTTCCATTTTTTTAGTTTTAAGCAGTTGCTATCAGTTTTCTATTCAAATGAGACAAAATTGCTGCCTCTGCAGGTAGCAGATAAGAGGCCCCGGTGCCGCACAGGGCTATGCTTTATTCTCTTTGATATATTCCCTTTTATTACAGCATTCCTTAGAGGACAAATCTTTGGCAGAAAGATCACGTGGCTATCATAGATTGAAGTTAGCTTTAATAATGTCAGGATAGAAATAAGACATCTTTCATGCACTTTATTCTGCTTGATGAAAGTCTTCAATTACCGTAGATATGACATAGGAAGACATATTTATTGTAACATTCCCTTTAAATCAGTATACATAGTTGTATTTTCATTCTTCAGATTTTTATTTCACTTTTTTAAAGCAAAATTCCCCTTCATATACACATTTTCAAGAATATTCCCTGGTGTTGCATTACGTTTTGGTGCCCTACCACCTGTCACCAGAGGCAACTATTAACTGAGACTCTTTTTTTGACAAGGGCTCATTTTGCAGATCAATGATTATTATAAACTTGTTATGATTGCAGTATGCTTCCTTTTTCCTGTAGGCCTTGTTTAATGGAATCTGACAGCACAATCCATATTTAAAGTAACTGTTGAATACAGAAGTTGATTTCTTGGTTCCCTTTTGAGGCCATCATGTCCCTTTTGAGATATGATTGACAAATGTCTAGTTAACTAGGACGTCCCCCAAGGGAAACTTTTCTACAGGTAACCAAAACGTCAAAAGTTATTAATTGCAATTTGAATGATCTAACTGACAGTAGAAATATTCCCATAAGAACTTAGTATTTCAAGGTGAGTCTGTCAATTAGCTTTAATCATACCATTAAAAAATAGAATTTGTCAGTAAATCCCTTTATTTAAAATATAAATTATTAAGACCTTGATGCCTCTGATAATATTACTTATTCTGAGCACTTGATTGAACATGTTGGTTTAAATGAATAATTCTGTATTTATACTAGTTTGCCATCATTCTGCTGATTATATACAGGAAATTATTATATATATACATAAAACGATTTTTTTGTCTGAAAGTTTTTATATAAAACTTGTAGTAAACATGGTGCAAGAATATTTCTTTTCAAAAACTTTCCTTTTCAACTTTACTGATTACCCCAACAATTTTGACATATAATTTTTTCGGAAGAATGTTTCTTGCAGACATTTTGTCCACAAGTAGTACAGAAACACTCAGATTGCCTTTCCTTCTTTGCTGGACAAATATAACAGCGCTTTCTTTTTTTTTCTCTTGGCTGTGGATGTTCCTGAAAATGTATACCACATCGGATCATAGCTTCCGTAATTTGCCTTTGCAAGCATTTCGTGCTGCTTTGCTCCATCATGGTAGGCATCAAAATTTTATAGCAAAGTTCCGTCAAGAATAGACATCTCTTGTCCTTCCTGTTGGCATGGAATTCTGGATGAGTTTCAGTATAAACAATATAGCTATTGAGGACTGACACATCAAGGATAATATAAAAAATTACTACAGGCCAATGTTTTGTCTGCCTCTTGCAAGAATACTCTCCAATGATTTCATGCATCTTGTCCACACCTCCTTTGGTTTTATTATAATGCAGTATGATTTCAGGTTTCTGTTCCCTGTCATCAGTGTCAATACTTCCGTCATGATGCATTGTAGTCAGTAATATCACAGATTTTTCTTCCTTTGCGTTATAAGATAATATTGTAAAATAAAAATTCGGTTGCGCCACACTGTTTGCTAAAGGCAGAATCTCCGTTATATTAATTCCTCACTCACCTTGTCTGGTTGTGCCATCTCTGCACAACCAGATAGTAGGCTCAGTGGTGAGGAAGGGATCCGAGACCTTTGCTCGCCGGTTCCTGGTTCCAGAATGAGCGCCCAGCTCCAGCTCGCTTCTCCGGGTCCCGTGATCAATCACGTGTCTATTGTGTCAGCCAGGTCCTTGTGTACAAAGCTGCTCTCTTCCACCACACTCCCCATAGGGAGGATAAGGTAAAGAACAATGCAGAAATGGTGGTATTTAGATTATGAGCGCTATACAAGGACACTGCACTGATTAGTATTACCTTTAGGTCTTTATTGAATATTGACAAATGTGAGTCCTCGCCACAACATGTTTCAACGCTAATGCGTCTTCCTCAAGTGGATCCACGTGTTGTGGCGAGGACTCACATTTGTCAATATTCAATAAAGACCTAAAGGTAATACTAATCAGTGCAGTGTCCTTGTATAGCGCTCATAATCTAAATACCACCATTTCTGCATTGTTCTATAAGATAATATTGTGGCTTGATTGCAGAAACCAAAGACACTCTCATAAAGTGGTCGCTTGGGATTGTGCTTCATGATTGGAGGATTTTGCGGCGGTTTGGCCTCATAGTACCAACAAGTGTGAGTTTTTTCTGAAGCAAAAATTTGCCCAGTTACAGATTGGTAAAGTAGTTGTCCCATTGTTATATTTTTTTCCAGAATTGAAAATTGGTACTGCAAGTGTTTTCACTATGTCAGAACATAGGTCTTTCTGGACTGGAGTAGCATCTTATTTGCCACAGTAAATCGGACCATTCATGCCATAATAGCTTATAGCATCACACATACAGAAAATGTTTATGCCATACTTGACATGTTCACTGGGCATATACTGAATGAATTTGCAACGTCCCCTAAAGGCAAGAAGTTGCTCATCCACTGTCACATTGTCATTAGAATGGTAAAGCTTTGTACAGTTTTTGATGAAAATATTCCAGATGTTGCTAATAGGGGCTAATTTATCTGTTTCCAACCTCTCAGGACAAGTTCTCTTATTACCAAAACGAAGGCTTCTCCGATTATTCTCAAATCTATTGACTGTTCCAATGAAAGGTGATATTGTGTCAGCGCTAAGGTAATGAACCAGGACACCGCTCAATTAATAATTACCTCTAGGCTTTAATAAATGGTATGGGATTCCCAATCGCCACAACGCGTTTCAGCGCTTATTGCGCCTTTCTCAAGTCGGCTCCGGGTCGGCGTGGAGATCCCATCGGGATTGATCCGAACCTACCAACCAGTTGTGCGGTCAGGCACAACTGGACCAGGTGAGCACAGGGGTGATTTAACCGACCCCCTGTTTTAATCTATTTCAGCAGTGTGGCGCAACTTTCTTTTCTGTTACAAATCTATTGACTGACATGGTAGCTTTGTAGTGTGGATTTGGAAAAGGGTTCAGAAATAATTCTCTGATTGGAACATCATACGATTTTGTACACCCTGCTAGAAGAGTAAGGGCGATATAGCCATATAGTTCCACTTTTGTTATATTTTTCCATGTTTTTTTCTTCCTGAAGCGATATGTTTTCCTTCTAAGTTAGTACACAAAACTACCTCATCTGCAATATCATCTGAAAAAAATTTACAGAAAACATCTCTTTTGGACAAGAATTGGGGAACTCTCATAATATTATGTGATGGGGTGCGTCCAAGAACCCCAGCAGTACTGTTCTAAAATACATTAGTTTTGGGTGTTCTATTTGTATGTTCTGCTGGATCCACTACTTCTTCATCATCTGAAGAATCACTGGACAATGAAGTAGAGACATTAGCTTGTGGCATGTACTCTTCATCAGACAAAGAAATTTCACTGTCTTCATCACTATCAAAAATGATTGCCTCGATTTCTTGGTCAGTCAAACACCTGGATGTAGTCAAAGAGTAACCTGGCTCACTGGAGTATGGTGCTCTTGAGAAAAAATAGAAATGTAAATTGTTATCTCAGGCACACAGAAAAAAGAAAAAGAGATTTTTTTGCATCAATTCCTGTTTTTATTTTTATTGTCTTGTCAGTAATATGGGACGTTTCGGTTTCGCAGAACCTTCTTCAGCCAACTGACAATAATAGAAACATATACATGTATTTACATATTTTGAGAAAACAAATACATATGATGCAAATGATGACGGTTCAGGCCAATCATATACAGGACATAATGAAAAATAATGGAACAAATGTAAACAAATACCATACAAGCATCTCTCATAGAATCAATTTATCAATACTTATGTAATAAAGAGCACGAACTCACACAATGGAAATCCAACAGAGTAATAGTATCCTACTGTGATCAATCGTCACTTCTGATGAAAGCCATATCAGTAATATGCATAACATTGTAATGAAAATAATGTAATAGAAAATAAGTCGGTGACAATCTATATATTAATAAGGTATCTACCTGAGGAATCAAGGTCCTCAGGAACAAGCAAGTCTATGTAGAAGTGCGAGTTCAGCCTTGTAACAGGGGCCGACGTGTATAAGGTATAGGTACCTGCAAAGCGTACAAGAAAGTGATAAGGAGATAAGGAGTCATCATATCATAGTCTGGAGGTATAATATCCTCCATAATCTAGAACATTACAGTAAGCAGTTACCTACTATTAAGGAAAAGAGTGACCAATCAATGTGATAAGGTCACTAAAATGCCCATAGGTCAGTATGGACCAAATGTAAGGGTCAAATAGTCCTAAAAAAGAGAAAAGAGCACACATGTCACTCATAACGGAGGAGTACAAACGAAGGATCATAGAAGATCTCAAATTTGTGATTAGATAATCAATTAAATGACCTCTGCAGGAACCAAAATAACCCACTGTGGTGCTGCTGTTCCTATTTCAAAAACAGCTGAAAAGAGAAGAGAAACATTTATGAGGGATAAAAAACCCTTTTACTGCATTTCCAACTTCCATACAAACTAGTGGTGCCAATTAATGATGAGATGAATAGAATACCTTGTATATAGAGGCAGGCCGGTTTCTGGACAATAGGGAAAGAGAAAAGATAGAAAGTGTAATTAGAGCGATCTCACCCATGTGCAATCATGTAGTGCCTCTCAGATGTGTGCATACCGTCCGGTCAAGGGAAGTGCAGGTGAAGATAATGCCGCCACCTCCGTGTTTATGTGAGAGAGGGGCGGGTGTAAAGCGATTTCCTGTTTCCGCCGTGTGGAACGCAGGAATCGCTCCGGAACGCATGTCGCGCATGCGCGTTAGTGCCGCTATGCTCCCTATTGTCTATCAGCCTGTCAGGCTCATGTAATGGAGCGTGGATAGCCGCAGACCGAATCAATAGATCTGCGGAAGAGAGGAAGGAAAACAGACACAAGCATTAGTGGAAAACCAGGATAAACTTCTTATGATAGGGATCTATATCCACTAGAATGATGGAACATAATGTAGAATATGAGTAACACTAGATAGAACATCATATAAATGTCAAACTTAAGTATACCACGTCTTTCTGCAAGATTGATATCTATGTCTATATACATATAAGTGATAAATAATGTGCATAGGATTGCAGCAGCACCTAATTTTCGTAAAATACAGAAATGTACATAAAATGAGAACTTAATGATTATAGCTAATCTTTGTTATTATACCACAAATAATCTCCAAGAGTATATACCGGTACTAACAGGCAAGGCAGACCTCAAGGTTCTGTATGAATGGGATTATTAAATACACCTGAGATATCAATATTTAGGGTCATATTCCCTGTTCAGACCTAATGGAGATAACGTCTGTAGGGTATGTATCCAATATAATTCTCTTTCCTTTAACCTGGCTATACGGTCACCCCCCGTCGGCTGGTAGGAACGTGGTCAATGACTTGAAATCTCAATTGTGCCACATTGTGATTATGGGTCATGAAATGGTGTGGTAAAGGTAGGAGATTCTGCCCACATCTGATGGTGGACTTATGTTTACTTATCCGGTCTCGGATATGTTGGATAGTTTCTCCAACATATCCGAGACCACAGGGACATTTAATCAAGTAAATCACGTAACTCGAATTGCAGGTAAAAAATTCTTTTATGGTATATCTCTTGCCAGTCCTAGGGTGGGTGAATGTTTCACCCTTGGTCATGTGCGAACATTGGAGGCAACCCAAACATGGGAAGTTGCCCCGTTTCGGTGTGGCCAAAAAAGTCTGCCTTGGGACTATTTTGGAAGAACCTATATCGGCCCTAATTAATTTATTCTTAAGATTAGCGGCTTTTTTATAGCAGAAAAGTGGAGGTCTGCTAAACTCAGTAACAGTGGGATAAGATAGGCCCAGCAGTGGCCAATGTTTATTGATTATCTTCTTAAAACCTGTCGAAAAGGGATGATAAGTGTTGACACAGGTCACGTAGGGACCAGTCCGTTTGTTGCGTGGGACAGCGTCAGTGCGGGGTATAGAAATGAACCTAGGATAACCTCTTTCTCTAAATTTGTTCTCCATCTCTAGATGTCTCATTGTTCGCTTCTCTGGGTCTGAAACAATTCTCGATACCCTCATGTGTTGTGAATGTGCGAGGTGGTTGAAAGTTGCTACGTGTCTTAATGTTTAGACTCTGTGTCGTAAAAGTCGTTCGTTCATTAGTGGATGTGGGGGGCAGAGAACTATCTGTCATGTTATCTCGTCCTGAGAAGTGTGCTTTTAGTCTAAGGGACCTGAAGAAATAGTTCATCTCCTTCTCAAGTGTGAAAGTATCAAACCGTGGTGTTGGACAGTATGTCAGACCCTTCTGTAGCACTGTATATTCTGCTGGTGAAAGGGGGGGGAGAGGAGATCACAACAGACCGCATGGGATGAAGAGGAGATCACAGGTAAGGCAGACCTCGTCTTTAATATTTCAAAATACACGCTTTCACCAGCAGAATATACAGTGCTACAGAAGGGTCTGACATACTGTCCAACACCACGGTTTGATACTTTCACACTTGAGAAGGAGATGAACTATTTCTTCAGGTCCCTTAGACTAAAAGCACACTTCTCAGGACGAGATAACATGAACATTAAGACACGTAGCAACTTTCAACTTTCAACTTTCAACCACCTCGCACATATCATCCGATTGAGACTTACATAACACTTGTTAAAACTGATATGGATAAGATGATCAAGGATATAAAGAAAGGGGAGTTACACCTTAAACATAGTCTTAGTTCGATTGAATCTCAAGCCATTGAGAGTTTGAAGAGTAATGGGGATATTATTATAAAACCAGCTGACAAAGGTGGTGCGATAGTGGTCCTCGATCGTGTCTACTATGTGAATGAGATCAAGAGACAACTTGCTGATACAGAGACATACACTGCAGTATCACAGGATCCGACACATAGAATTTCAAAATTAATTGACACACATATACAGAGGCATTTACAATTGGGAAATATTGATGAAAAATTGGCCTGTTATTTGAAGAACCCCCATCCGACTATTCCAGTCTTTTATATACTTCCAAAGATCCATAAAGACTTGAGGAACCCACCTGGCAGACCTATAGTCGCATCAACTGATTCACTACTTTCCCCCATAGCCATCACTTTGGAGAAAATACTCTCACCTCTCGTACAGAAAACTCCAGCTTACCTTAAAGACACATCAGATTTCCTTGATTGCCTTAGAAATATTGGTACATTAGCATCGGACTGCTTGCTAGTTACACTAGATGTTAATAGTTTATATACCAGTATAAGTCATAGATTGGGACTAGAGGCGGTAGACTGGTTCCTTAATGAGTATGGTAACCTGACACCTTCAGGTAAAGAATTCTGTTTAGAGTCCTTAGAACTGGTACTTGGACAGAACTATTTTCTGTTTCAAGACCAGTTCTATATGCAACGAAAGGGGACTGCTATGGGTTCAAATGTGGCACCCCCTTATGCCAATATATTTATGTCTTATTTTGAACATAGACATATTTATACACACAATATGATGGAGACACACGTGAAACTCTGGAGAAGATATATTGATGACGTCTTTTTGATTTGGAAGGGTTCACTGATTGATTTTGACATCTTCTTCGAATATATTAATTCTAGAACTCCGGGGTTGACTTTTACTAAACATGTAGGACCAAGGGAAGTTAATTTTTTGGACACGCTGGTCAGTGCTGATAGAATGGGTATTGTTGAAACAGACTTATATGTTAAACCTACAGATAAAAATAGCCTACTTAGATTTGATAGCTGCCATCCACGCCCTTTGAAGGAGGCCCTCCCACATTCACAACACATGAGGGTATCGAGAATTGTTTCAGACCCAGAGAAGCGAACAATGAGACATCTAGAGATGGAGAACAAATTTAGAGAAAGAGGTTATCCTAGGTTCATTTCTATACCCCGCACTGATGCTGTCCCACGCAACAAACGGACTGGTCCCTACGTGACCTGTGTCAACACTTATCATCCCTTTTCGACAGGTTTTAAGAAGATAATCAATAAACATTGGCCACTGCTGGGCCTATCTTATCCCACTGTTACTGAGTTTAGCAGACCTCCACTTTTCTGCTATAAAAAAGCCGCTAATCTTAAGAATAAATTAATTAGGGCCGATATAGGTTCTTCCAAAATAGTCCCAAGGCAGACTTTTTTGGCCACACCGAAACGGGGCAACTTTCCATGTTTGGGTTGCCTCCAATGTTTGCACATGACCAAGGGTGAAACATTCACCCACCCTAGGACTGGCAAGAGATATACCATAAAAGAATTTTTTACCTGCAATTCGAGTTACGTGATTTACTTGATTAAATGTCCCTGTGGTCTCGGATATGTTGGAGAAACTATCCAACATATCCGAGACCGGATAAGTAAACATAAGTCCACCATCAGATGTGGGCAGAATCTCCTACCTTTACCACACCATTTCATGACCCATAATCACAATGTGGCACAATTGAGATTTCAAGTCATTGACCACGTTCCTACCAGCCGACGGGGGGGTGACCGTATAGCCAGGTTAAAGGAAAGAGAATTATATTGGATACATACCCTACAGACGTTATCTCCATTAGGTCTGAACAGGGAATATGACCCTAAATATTGATATCTCAGGTGTATTTAATAATCCCATTCATACAGAACCTTGAGGTCTGCCTTGCCTGTTAGTATATACTCTTGGAGATTATTTGTGGTATAATAACAAAGATTAGCTATAATCATTAAGTTCTCATTTTATGTACATTTCTGTATTTTACGAAAATTAGGTGCTGCTGCAATCCTATGCACATTATTTATCACTTATATGTATATAGACATAGATATTAATCTTACAGAAAGATGTGGTATACTTAAGTTTGACATTTATATGATGTTCTATCTAGTGTTACTCATATTCTACATTATGTTCCATCATTCTAGTGGATATAGATCCCTATCATAAGAAGTTTATCCTGGTTTTCCACTAATGCTTGTGTCTGTTTTCCTTCCTCTCTTCCGCAGATCTATTGATTCGGTCTGCGGCTATCCACGCTCCATTACATGAGCCTGACAGGCTGATAGACAATAGGGAGCATAGCGGCACTAACGCGCATGCGCGACATGCGTTCCGGAGCGATTCCTGCGTTCCACACGGCGGAAACAGGAAATCGCTTTACACCCGCCCATCTCTCACATAAACACGGAGGTGGCGGCATTATCTTCACCTGCACTTCCCCTGACCGGACGGTATGCACACATCTGAGAGGCACTACATGATTGCACATGGGTGAGATCGCTCTAATTACACTTTCTATCTTTTCTCTTTCCCTATTGTCCAGAAACCGGCCTGCCTCTATATACAAGGTATTCTATTCATCTCATCATTAATTGGCACCACTAGTTTGTATGGAAGTTGGAAATGCAGTAAAAGGGTTTTTTATCCCTCATAAATGTTTCTCTTCTCTTTTCAGCTGTTTTTGAAATAGGAACAGCAGCACCACAGTGGGTTATTTTGGTTCCTGCAGAGGTCATTTAATTGATTATCTAATCACAAATTTGAGATCTTCTATGATCCTTCGTTTGTACTCCTCCGTTATGAGTGACATGTGTGCTCTTTTCTCTTTTTTAGGACTATTTGACCCTTACATTTGGTCCATACTGACCTATGGGCATTTTAGTGACCTTATCACATTGATTGGTCACTCTTTTCCTTAATAGTAGGTAACTGCTTACTGTAATGTTCTAGATTATGGAGGATATTATACCTCCAGACTATGATATGATGACTCCTTATCTCCTTATCACTTTCTTGTACGCTTTGCAGGTACCTATACCTTATACACGTCGGCCCCTGTTACAAGGCTAAACTCGCACTTCTACATAGACTTGCTTGTTCCTGAGGACCTTGATTCCTCAGGTAGATACCTTATTAATATATAGATTGTCACCGACTTATTTTCTATTACATTATTTTCATTACAATGTTATGCATATTACTGATATGGCTTTCATCAGAAGTGACGATTGATCACAGTAGGATACTATTACTCTGTTGGATTTCCATTGTGTGAGTTCGTGCTCTTTATTACATAAGTATTGATAAATTGATTCTATGAGAGATGCTTGTATGGTATTTGTTTACATTTGTTCCATTATTTTTCATTATGTCCTGTATATGATTGGCCTGAACCGTCATCATTTGCATCATATGTATTTGTTTTCTCAAAATATGTAAATACATGTATATGTTTCTATTATTGTCAGTTGGCTGAAGAAGGTTCTGCGAAACCGAAACGTCCCATATTACTGACAAGACAATAAAAATAAAAACAGGAATTGATGCAAAAAAATCTCTTTTTCTTTTTTCTGTGTGCCTGAGATACCAATTTACAAACACCTGGATGTAGACTGTGCCATTGAAACCTTAGATGTTAGTAAACTAAAATGAAAAAAAAAAAAAGATTACAATCAGGGTTGTGCACTCTTTGTTAGTGTGCGTGCTAAAGGTAAAGTGCAGCCCCCCTCCTCTTACCTTCAGCAGGTCACCACTTTCTTTTAGGTGCAGTAGAAGCCTCTGGATTTTTGAAGCTCAGAAAGTTTCTTTTTCCAGAAGCAGGAAAGCTGACTCCTTCCTCCAAAGTCTCTTCAACAAGTAGCACACATTGAACAGGATGTTGTCTGTCCTCCTGTTCCTGTGTGTTTATGACCTGCGATGATGTCAGAGACGCATGACTTTGTGAGAGATCCTCCCTCCCAAGATCACATGACCATGTAGTCAGGCAGAATCCACACTCGTCCCAGCAACAGCAGAGTCATAAAGACTGAGTAATAAAGACAAAGTCTTCCTCAGCAGCACTACAGACAAAAAGACTGAGGATCACATGTAAACCAAGTACAGGCCCAAAAGGCCCCAGGTATGTGAAAATTTGGGTAGTCCCAAAAAAGAGTAGTTTTAAAGTAATCTTGCAGAAAGTAGAAAACAAGTAACCTAGCAGGCCTGCGAGGCCCCACGTATGCATTCTAGGATTAAGGCAGTCTCCCCTTGTGGGAGGAGCGTGGGCAACATTGTACTTCCTTCAGAACATTGCTGTGCTCAAGTCCTTCAGTATCATTGTCTTGCATCTGTTAACTTACCTTGTGTCACTAACGATTGACCGGTGTCTTCATTCAGAGTTTGGTGTCTCCGTTTTGGCCGTTCTGGATACCTGGAATTCTCCCATTTTTCTCACCTAATCTGTTGGATGTTCCAGGCTTCCCAGGATCTCTCTGGATAACACCAGTTCTGTTGCAGCCTCGTGTCTACCCCAGATCTCCTCTGCAACCTTGTATCTGCTACAGTCTATTCTGGTTCAACATCACTGGAGTTTTTGCATTCCCCTAATATCAGTGACTTTGCTCTTCACAAGTCACCCCACTGGTCTAGGAGCCATGGTACTTTCAACCTCTGAAGCAGTGCCAGGTCAATCCTTATATAGGGGTTCAGATGCCAGGGCTCCTCTGGTGGAGTTCAGTGTCACAACGCAGGAGGTCCTCAGGAGGCCAACATAAGGCTAGGGTCACACATGCCATGCGTTTTTTTGGTGCCTTAAAAGAACGCATGCGTTTTTCCATGCTTTTTTACATATTTTTTAAGGTGTTTTTTGACACCCTGCGTTTTGTCATGCATTTTTGAATCAGCACCAAAAAATACTGCAAGCTGCGTTTTTTGGTGCGTTTTTTTTAACAAGGGCCCTTATGGGAAACACATGCGTTTTTATATGGCACTAAATGGTACCATGCATTTTTGCATGCTTTTTTCAAGGCAGCTTCTCACTTAAGTGCAAAAAACGCATGTCAAAAATGCATGGCACTTTTAGGCATGCGTTTTTTTCCATTGGGGCATGTGTTTTTTGCATGGGGGCCTATGGGTGCGTTTTTACATGCGTTTTTAGAAAACACAGGTCTCAAAAACAGCAAGTGAAATATGCATGTGTGACCCTAGCCTTACATAGGAATTGAAGATGAGCAAAGACAAAGCTGGGTAAAGTGCAACATCTCAAGGCCCTGTTACACGTTATGACGTCGTTAACGATATGGCTTAAACGTCACAGGTTTGGAGTTGTTCAAGCAACATCGTTAGTATGTCGTTGCGTGTGACACCGAGATACAACTATGATAAATCGTTGGATCGTTGATTGCAGATTTGAGATAATGTTCTCTATCAAATGATCCACAATCAGCCAACCTGCTGCATCGTTGTGTGTGACACCGCGATAATGATGTCGTTCATGACTTCGCCCATTCACATCAGTGAACAAGTATCGTTCGCGGGGTTGCGCGAACAATAGCTGCTTGCTATATCATTGATGCGTCATCCACGATATCTAGGTGTGTGACATCTCACCAACGATGTCAAAACGATGTCCTAACGACCGCACGCCCACGAGATCGTTAGTGATATTGTTTCAACATTGAAGCGTGTAATGGTACCTTTAGAAAACGTTCACAGTGTAATCTCCTGAAGTTCCTCTATCAGAATAAAGACTTGCTTGAATGTTGTCACCACTGTGGCTTGAAACATTTCTTCTTTCTGCAAGCTCTTTGGTTATACCTCAAACGTTGACCTTGGTAATGAATAAGGCCTGTTTCACATCTAAGGTTGGTGTGCGTTTTGCTTAATTTGCGTTTCTAGGCGTGTTTACTGCTAAAAACACATTGCCCCATTGACTTTAATGGAAATGCATGGAAAAAACGCATGGAAAAACGCACGGAAAAACGCATGTGTGTTTTCAAAAACGCAAAATGCATGCGTTTTTGCTAGCGCTGCGCAAAACGTCGGGAAAAGACGTTTGTTTATCCCTGCGGCAGCAGGGATGAACAAGGCATACGGTAACCGGATTGCTCTGGATTACACATCCTGGTTACCACATTGCGGTTTGCCGGACATATTTTGTGAAAAAAAACGTGTCTGAAGGCAATTGTGGTTACCGCATCCGGATCTGGATGCAGTAACCGCAGTAACCCTTCCAAGTGTGACCCTAGCCTAAATTAGTTTCTAATCTTAGTATCAGACTTAATAACATGTAATGGCACTTTTTGGCTGCAGCATACCTTTAAATATCGCATACCGTATATACTCGTGTATAAGCCGACCCGTGTATAAGCCGACCCCCCTACTTTTGCCCCCAAAACCTGGGAAAATCTATTGACTCGCGTATAAGCCGAGGGTGGACCCCAGCACAGGTATACAGCCCCCAGCAGTGGTATACAGGCCCCAGCAGTATGATATACAGCAGGCCCCAGTGGTATATACAGCAGCCCCAGTGGTATTGCAGCCCCTATATACAGCAGCCCCAGTGGTATTGCAGCCCCAGTGGTATTGCAGCCCCTATATACAGCAGCCCCAGTGGTATTGCAGCCCCAGTGGTGTATACAGCAGCCCCTATATACAGCAGCCCCAGTGGTATTGCAGCCCCAGTGGTATTGCAGCCCCTATATACAGCAGCCCCAGTGGTATTGCAGCCCCAGTGGTGTATACAGCAGCCCCTATATACAGCAGCCCCAGTGGTATTGCAGCCCCAGTGGTATTGCAGCCCCTATATACAGCAGCCCCAGTGGTATTGCAGCCCCAGTGGTGTATACAGCAGCCCCTATATACAGCAGCCCCAGTGGTAGTATACAGGCAGCCCCAGTAATGCAGGGCCCCCCCCCCTCATGCTCCGGTCACCTGTAAAGCAAATTATACTTATCATTGTCCCGCTGCCGTCCGCGCCCGCATCTGCCGACATCCCGATCCTCCATCTTCATGCGTCTTCTTCTTCCTGTTTCCTGTGCGCGTCGCCGGTAATGACGTCATTGCCTGCGACGCGCACAGAAACAGGAAGAAGAAGACGCATGAAGATGGAGGATCGCGATGTCGGCAGCGGCGGGCGCGGACAGCAGGACAATGATAAGTATAATTTGCTTTACAGGTGACCGGAGCATGAGGGGGGGGGGCCCTGCATTACTGGGGATGCGGGGGCTGCTTTATACCGCTGTATACAGCAGCCCCCGCACTGACTCGCGTATAAGCCGAGGGGGGTACTTTTCAGCCCAATTTTTGGGCTGAAAAACTCGGCTTATACGCGAGTATATACGGTATTTAAAATGACACTATTTTGCTATGTATATATTCTAGCAGTTACAGTTTCATTCTGTTGAGTGAAAATGCAATGGATTGAATGTGTCTGAGGCTATATTTGTACAGCTTTGAAGAATGTACATTAAGCTTCCAGGAAATAAATATTGCTTTTGCCAATACCCTACAGGAAATAATATGTTTTCATCTATTAATGCCAGTAGTGTCCTATTCTACAGCACAACTTGAATGGTTACTGTGTTACTTACTTCCCATTCTAAGTGCAGGCTGACTGCCCTTTTGGACAGGATGAAAGAAAAGGGTATATTTGAAAGGAGCTATGAGAAAGACCACATAAAGAGACTGGTGAAAAGAAAGGAGAGGATACGAATAATTGCTACAGTGTCCTTCCCTGGGGGAAGTGCAAACAAATAGAAAAAATATCTAAAAGCAAGAACTAAGATTTTTTTTCAGGAAAATATATAAAAAGCCTTGTGTTCTCTGTTTGATATCTGCATGAAACACAAGGTGAAGGTGAATGTGTATAATATATTTCAACACTGTGTGCATAGCAATACAATTCAAGACAAACTTCATATCCAGTCATGAACAAAAAGTGCAATTGAGAAGGAACTTGTAAAAAATGGACAACTGCTTTATTAAATGTTATTTTGAAGCAAAGTTTTACTATCTATCTATCTATCTATCTATCTATCTATCTATCTATCTATCTATCTATCTATCTATCTCTCTCTCTATCTATCTATCTATCTATCTCTATCTATCTATCTATCTATCTATCTATCTATCTATCTATCTCTCATCTATCTATCTATCTATCTATCTATCTATCTATCTCTATCTATTCTATCTATCTATCTATCTATCTATATTTATCTATCTATCTATCAAAAAATTAGGCAGCACTACTAAAATACCAAGAAGGTGCAAACCTATAAGGCTACTTTCACTTCACGATTTTTGTGCATCCGTTTGGATCCTTAATCTTCAAGGACTCCACGGACAATCACGGACACTACAAAACGAATGCCATTGGATGCCAGCAGTCAAATTTTTTAGTGGATCCATTTATTGGATCCGGTAAGAAAATCAGACCGCTGGCATCCTATGGCATCTGTTTTGATACTTTTTTTAACAGATCCGTGTTAAATGTCACTCCCCCTCTAGTGGGTGGGTTATTATATATACAGTGTCCCCTTCATTCCTTCACACTTTTTTTGTGGGAAATGGCCTTGTCACATGAAGAGTTCTACCAGTACCTGGATATCGCATATGACAATGCCTGTGTTTTCACTATTGCCTGTGATGTGGAACAAAGACGCAGAAGACATCGACAGCGTCGTTACTGGCAACACCCTATTACTTTTCACAGGAAAACCACTGGAGTGTTTGTCAGATTATACTCGGATCTGCGTGGGGATCAACAGAAATTCCAGAATTACATGCGAATGACTGGTTGGAGCTTTGACGAATTGGTCGATCGGGTACAAGACCACATTACGAAACAGGACAGTCATTTCCACCAAGCAAATACACCACAAGAGCGGCTGATGGTGACCCTAAGGTATGTCTACATCTGATATTTCTGGGGGAAACATATTTCTACAATTTTTTGCTCAATGTACTATGTAGTAATGTCCCCCATCCTGATCCCCTTCTTGAAGTAATTTACCCATCATGGTCCTCTTGTATTCATTTCCCAGTCCTCGTCCTGTTGTTGTAGTAATGTCACTCATCCTGATGCCTTTTATGTTCCCATCCTGATCCCCTTCTTGTAGTAATGTACCCCTCATGGTCCCCTTCTTGCATTAATGTACCCATCATGGTCCTCTTCATGTATTAATTTTCCCATCCTGATCCCCTTCTTGTAGTAATGTACCCCTCATGGTCCCCTTCTTGCATTAATGTACCCATCATGGTCCTCTTCATGTATTAATTTTCCCATCCTGATCCCCTTCTTGTAGTAATGTACCCCTCATGGTCCCCTTCTTGCATTAATGTACCCATCATGGTCCTCTTCATGTATTAATTTTCCCATCCTGATCATCTTGTTGTAGTAATGTACCCCTCATGGTCCTCTTGTATTAATTTCCCCATCCTGATCCTCTTGTTGTAGTAATGTCACCCATCTTGATGCCATTTTGCAGTCATGCCCCCCCATCCTGTAACCCCTTTTTGAAGTGCTGTCCCCCATCCTTAGCCTCCTTGTTAGTAATGTCAACAACTTGGTCTTTCTTCTCTTTGTGCTCACACACACACATAATCTCTCTCTCTTTATCTCACTTTGTGCAGTGTGCAAGGGGCCGACGCGTTACTAATTTAATTACGACTTGCGCTCTGACAAGCTCCTTCGAACAGCTACATAAAAGCAAGCCGCGGGCCAATCACAGAACCGTAGCTGACGTCATACGCCGATGTGAGCTGCAGGCCTCTGATAGGAACGCAGCTAAAGTAGCTGAGTGAAAGAGCTTGTCAGAGGGGCATCCATAAAGTCATAATAAACTGTTTACCGCGTCGGCCACCTACAAACAGGACAGAGGCATCCTTACTTTTTCCACGTTGTCGCGTCACACACTCTAAAGCCCCAGGGCCTGAATGTGGCACGTGGGCCTCGTGTTTCAGAACCCCTTACTGGCACTGAGGGCCCACCGATGCCTTATGTTATAGTGGCTGACAAAGCATTTCAGAAGTGTCAGAATCTTGTGAAGCTATACAGCAGCCATTGCTTGACTTGTACTAAATAAATTTATAAATATAGACTAACTCGGGCCAGAAGAATGGTCGAATGTGCCTTTGGTATCCTAGCAGGTAAATGGTGAGTCCTTGGCACAGCAATCAACCTCAAAATGGAGACTATTGACGAGGTTGTGACTGCATGTGCCATCCTTCATAATTTCATAATTAAGAGAGAGAGACCAGTTTTTGACCCAGGGGAGATATTAATAAGCTCTTTGGACAATTACAGTTTCCCTTCTGTATGATCTACCATTGCTTCAGCAAAAAAGAAGGATCGCCTTGCTAATTATTTAGTTTCAGATGTGAGCCGTGTACCATGGCAGGACCAAATGATCTAGTTGTACTTGGTTGTCACACTGCATTGTAGCCCTTTAATTTTCTGTCCCTTTTCCTTTGTGTACACTCATGTATATAGTTGATATATTTATCCCAAAAATTTTTTGAACGAGGTTAATGTTGTTTTGTTGTGTTGGAAATAAAAACTTGCTACTTCCCAAAAACAGTGTTTTTTTATATTATTTTTTTTTCTAGTCTAAGGCTGTGGTTACAGTTGCCATGCGTTTTTTTTTAGTGATTTAACAAAACTCATGCGTTTTTTCATGTCAGCATGAGTTTTTTAAGGTGTGTGATGGCTCCCTGCGTTTTTGGCTGCGTTTTTGAATCTGCACCTAAAAATAGTGCTTGTAGTATTTTTTTGTGCGTTTTGAAAAACGCATGCGTTTTTTAATATGGGGCCTTATGGGAAACGCATGCAGAAACGCATGTACAATTAGTGCCATTCAAAAACGCATGCGTTTCCCATAGGAGCCCATGTTAAAAAAACACATGCGTTTTCTGAAACGCATGCGTTTTTTTAACATGGGCTCCTATGGGAAACGCATGCGTTTTTGAATGGCACTAATTGTACATGCGTTTCTGCATGCGTTTCCCATAAGGCCCCATATTAAAAAACGCATGCGTTTTTGGAAAAGCTCCAAAAACGCATGGGACTGTCACACATGCTTTTTGGCTATTAGGGCATGCGTTTTTTAACATGGGGGCCTATGGGTGCGTTTTTTACATGTGTTTTTGAAAACGCAGGTCTCCAAAAACGCATGTGAAAAATGCTGCTGTGAACCCAGCCTATGTCTATGTTATCAGGTTTTGGGTATATATATATATATATATATATATATATATATATATATATATATATATATATAGACCAGTAAATGGACCGCAGCACTCAGGTTACAATGTTATTGCCTTTATTGGCCTTCAGGTAATATACGGACGTTTCGGTCCTCAGACCTTCTTCCAAGGAGAATATGAGGACCGAAACGTCCGTATATTACCTGAAGGCCAATAAAGGCAATAACATTGTAACCTGAGTGCTGCGGTCCATTTACTGGTCTGTATATCAATAGAGTGCCTGAACTCACTCTGGACTGAATTGCACCATCCATATCTGGAAAAAAGTGCTGCTTCTCCCTCTTTGTATATATATATATATATATATATATATTTTTTTTATACATATGTATTCTGATGTAAACAGATAACCTATACATTAAGAAAGAAACTGAGCACTGACCTGCAGTGCGGTGGTGTGTAGCACAGATCCAGAAAGTGGCGTCCTCCAGCGGTGCACAGCTAAGATTGAAGATCCATGAAAGTAGCAGAAAGAGTGGCACTCAGGTGGATGAAGTGCAGTTGCACTTCAATTTTAAGTGGTCGTTCCCTGGTTTGCTCATACCCAGCACAAAGAACACCATCATAATTGAGTTGCCTGCCGATATCTCCCTGTGTGACATCTACTATGCGATCTTGGACAAGTGCCAAAAACGTGCTTGCTCCCGTGAAGTTGTATGCAATATCGGAACGATATCGCGACGTGTAAAGCGGCCCTTATGTCTACTGAAATACCGCTCCCCAACAATTGGTTGGGGAATGTTGTGAAAACAGTCAGGTCACCTTACACAAAGCATCATCATTTCTCCGATTTAATAATTAATTATGAATGTGCATGTTTGGGTGGCCAGATAGGTACCCTTTGAAAGTGTATGTATTGCTGCCATGGCAGCATCTTGGAATGCAAGTTCTTTGGCGAGTGTTTGTTTAAACTCAACATTTCTACTAATGTGTTTGCACATTTGTCAGTACTGTTTATTTTGTGTACATTTTTGTTTTCATTCACTTACAGGCTTCCAAAAGGTCTCGACGGGCCGTTGAGGAGGACGTGCTGGATACCCACCTCCTCATCCAACTGGTGGAAGCATGGGCTCTGTTGTGAGAACATCGTACCCACCTCCATGCGAATATGGCGCACACCAGACAACTATGGGATGAGGTCTGTGCTGAGTTGGTCTGAGGATGGAACCGTTTTAATCTATCATTCCAAGATTGTCATCGTAAGTAAATGTTTGAGCCTTTCCTGCAGTATTTGGTAATTGTGTTGACATGTTTGGCCACTTAGAATGGAGTCCCTGTAGCCACCTAAGGTCATATGTGCATTTTGACAAACGTTTTTTTGTACGCCAAGAAACAGACACTCTCACCCTGGCCAGAAACTTGTCTCTTCCTCCTTTTCTGTGGTGCATTTTTATCCCAATGGGCGGCACAAAATTACAAACATGGCCATGTGGTTAGACACTGAGACAATCTGTGTTTAGTGAAACATCAGACAAAAGGTTAATGTCTTTTTACAAAATTCCATGCAGGCGACATATTGCACTGGAAATGGAGGAATATCAGGGACTGCTTACGGAAGCACCTGAGAGCTGAGGAGCAGGGTCACAGGGGTTGTGGGCCCAGTAGGACGCCCTACAAGTATGCCAACATGCTGCAGTTCTTGTGACCATGCATGTTAGCAAGAGGGTAAATCTTTGGATGACTGCATATTTGCCAATGATTGTCTGGGTGGAGCAAAGTGTATTTCCCCAACCGTTTATGTGTCAGAATATTTTCAAAAGTAACAGTAATGTGTATTTAATTAGCCTAATTGTTATTTCATCCCAAATGTGAGTGATCTGTTGGCTAAATATATGTGTGGTAATGTTTTTTAATCTCATCAACAGCACACAAGGGCATCCCCTGCAGCCAGCATCATCCCCAGTACACCAGGCGCCTGAAGCAGTCCCTGAAGATGTCAGCGGTGAAGATTTTGGCCTGGCTGCAGGCCCATCTGAAGAAGAGCATGCTGTCTCTGCTTCAGTCTCCAGGCAACACACAAGCCACGCACAAGCCACTACAACAGGTTTTCCCCTATCTGACCTGTCTGACTCGGGTGCAGCCAGTCAAGCTGGTCCTCGGCCTGGACGCCTGCGCTGGAAGATCAGATAGGAGTCTTCACCCTAAGGTTGTACATATGACTGAGATCCATCAGGAGATGTGGAAGGAGCTGTCTCTCCAAATTACTGAGGGGTTGCAGTGCATCCACATTGACATGACAGATCTCAGCTCAAATGTACAGATGGAAGTACCACGTTTACCCTGGCTCCCACAAAACCCGACAATAGAGGTCTGCAGTCCGCCGGACATAGCAAGAACCAATTTGGCCACCACATCATGGAGCACATTTGGTTCAAACCTAACCCATGTCCCAACAACCAGTACTATGACTACCACCCTGCACCAACAGCTGTTGATCCGGGATGTAGCACCCCATCCAGGGACTTGACTGAGCTGTGATTATTTCATTTTTCCCAGCCTTAGTTAAATTTTGTTGTTACACAGCTTTGCAATATTGGTCTTTGAATGTATGTTGATATTTTTTTCTAAACGGAATTTCAAACTGGTATGTCTTGGATTCCAAAAGGCAGATTTTGCACATGTTCCCAAAGGGTAAGGCCATTTCATCATGATCCAAAAACACACACACATACATGACAATGACATGTTTATGGAAGATGAGGACAACATGTGCCATACGTATGCAATAGCCACTTATGCGTGTGTTAGTTGCCTCAATGTTCAATTAGGATACACATATGAATCTGTTGTAGGCGTTGTTGTGTATTTTCAAACATCCAACCTTGGTGAAGCAAGGCATTGTTGCAACGGTTATGTTGGTGCCCACAAGGCATAGGTTAGCCATTACACTTACCTTATCGGCAGTTGTGCACAACTGTGTAGGTGACTGTACTCATTACTCTAATAATTATTTTGGTTTATTATCCTTCAAACCAGCAGACATGGTATGTTCATGTATGTGCAATCATATGGGCATACGGGTCCATTCCACCTCAAGGACCATTTGCACGGTTTTTTGTTGTGTACATCATATATACCAATATGAATGCACATACCTGGGCAGATGTTTTGGCCAATTTGGAGTAAGCATTTCAAGGGAATGAACTTATTGCAGGATTAAGCATGGAATGATATTGTTAGCCACATATTTGAAACCTTGCATTGAAAGTAGGTACAACATATCTACAAGCAGGAAGGCCAAGATTTACCCGGTTGTGGATACAAATTTAATGACAGAAACATCCACAAACACACCCAAAAAGACATGAAAGTATAAATTATTAGGATCCAAACAGGAAAGTTGAGTACAGCAATAACACAAATACAAAAAAATATGTCAAGTTGCAGCTGTACATAGAGAGTGTTTTACAACACCATCAAATCATATCGTCCTGCCAGGGCACGCGACTAGCATTTGATAAGAAATAATTTGCGTAACCGTCACGCATTTTGGAAATGGCCATGGCAGAATAGACAGAGGGCACCACAAAGTTGTCCAATGTGCTCTCAGGAATATCCCCAAGGTCCACAGGCGTGTGCTCTCTAGAGAGCACAAAATTGTGGAGGACCACAGACGCCTTCACTACTTCGTCGATGGTGTGGGTGTTTAAGTTTATTGCAGTGCCTAGAACTCGCCATTTGGAGGCCAGCAACCCGAAGACACACTCTACCATACGGCGGGCATGTGTGAGACGGTAATTGTAAATTTTCTTGATGTGGCTTAGGCCACGGCTACTGTATGGTTTAATAAGATTTTGGCACATTTGAAAGACCTCATCGGCCATGAGAACGTATGGCTCTGCTGGTGCCTTTGTGTCTGGGAGTGGTGCAGGTGCGGGGAAGTTGAAAATGTTGCTGTACACCAACCGACCCATTCCCAAGTGCTTGAACGCCATGGAGTCGTTTGACCGGCCGTATGAACCAATGTCCACTGCCACAAATTAATAGTTAGCATCGACTATGGCCATAAGAACAATAGAGTGGAATCGGCGGTAATTGTAGAACCCCGACCCACTCCTTGCTGGTTTGATACAGTAGACATGCTTTCGGTCCAAAGCACCCAGGCAATTTGGGAATTGGCACTGTTGCATGAATTTCTGGGAAATAGCAAGCCAATGCTCAGTTGTGGGATGTGGAATAAACTCATTGTGGAGTACCTCCCACAGCACCCAGCAGGTTTCTTTAATAATGCCTGATATAGTTGACACCACCATAAGGAACTGGTAATTGGAGGGAAGTGATGGATTCTACTGTAGCTAGAAATCTGAAAAACAAAAAAAAGGTTTAAAAACAGGAAACCCAGAACACGCTGTAAAAAAGCAATAAAAAACACACCACAATGCATTCTTAACACAAAGAAACCCATGTGGCTACGGCCACATGAGCCAAGCAACTTCTTAGGGAGAGTCACCAAACTAAATGGGCACATGCAGACGTCGATTATTTCCACATTTGGGTATCTGAGGATTTGTGGGACAAAAAAATAGTTTGAGCCAGAAAACATAACTGATGCATGTGGGTTACACTAGTTTATCCTTAATATTGATCCACTCCTGCTTTGTTCCACAAGTACAGAGTTTAGAACATCCATAACTGGTGAATGTGTGCATATAGCAAGGTAGCACCCATCATGAGTTGTTTCTCTGTGTAACTTTGACAATGTAGTTTACAACATGGTCATGTAGCATCAGGTTGGTGTCTCCAAAGCAGGAGAGGAATTTGCAGTCAAAAAATGTACATTTCAGCATATTGGACATTTGTAAGTTACAAAATTACCGTAAACAAAATAAAACTAAAAAAAAAAACAAGGAAACAACTGCAGTGTGACAACAGGCAACATATTGAAAAACACAAATATAAAAACAATGTGTGGGCAACAGCATAATAGAATGCGAAAATGGGCCACGCATTGCCACTTTAAAAAAAAATAGGAGTATTTGAGCATGCCGCCATCGAGAGAACACACAAGAGTGTTTAAGGAAGACATGACGCGGCAAAGAGGTCTGACACATGCAACAAAGGGAACATGATGGAGGCATTAAAACAACATTTAAGCTGAGTGGACATGTCAGCAAACATGACGATGACGAGGATGTGACAGAACAAAACACTCAGCTAGTGTGGTGCAATGTTGCCAACATACATATTGATATGTGGCACACACACAAAGAAGGAAGTGTGATATTGCCTACATTATTCGGTACATTTGTGACATGTTGGCATGCAAAACCAAATTAAAGTATTGTCTGACACATTAACAGAAATACATAAACAGAGCTAGACATACCTTAGTGTGACCATAAGGCGCTCTTCTGGTGTTATGGCTCTCCGAAAAGCTGTGTCCTGATTTCTGATGTAAGGTCTGACTCTGGACACCAACTCATCAAAGCTGTTTGAGGACATCCGTAGATAGTTGTGAAATTTCTCAGGATGAGCACGCAGCTCTGGGTACAAACAGCCAAAAAACCCACTACTATCCAGGGCAAATAGAATGGGGTGCACCCAGTACTGGCGCCGGGACCGTCTACGGCGACGCCGTTCCTCATCTTACCAGGCAGAAAAGGCACGGACATAAACATAAGAAACATTCACAAACATGCAAAAGGCAGCATGAGACACGGCCATTTTGCAAGCAGAAAGGGAGCAGGAAACAAGGCTGAAGCCAATTTATAATCAAGCCACAGGAGGGCTGTGCGTTTGGAACCAGACCGCCAAAAATTGGATGCAACCGGTCCGACTTTGCTATCGGATCCGGTTCCCGGATTCAACATAAAATTGGACGCGTGCATCCGGTGGCATCCGGTTTCATGCAATCTGGTTACATCCGGGAGAATCCGGGAACCCAGCCAAAAAACTGGATCGCCCCGGATCGGATCAAAACGTGATGGGAAACCGGCCTAACTCATATACACCACTACATCACTGGGACGCCGGTGTCTATTACTAAATTGCTCCCACCTGCCCTTTTGGTGCTAAATGCAACTCCTTTAACATATTTAAAGCTGCAAGAGCAGCACAATAACACACTTTCTCCCCTGAGGAAGCTGCACGTGCAGCGGCGATACGTGTGGGGTCCTCCCACATACCCCCTCTCCCCGCAAATGGTGCTACAGCTCAAGATTCCCAATCTGCAACACTCTGCCACGCTTGGGGCTAAGTAAACACTGATTGAGATAGGCTTTGCATTTTTTCCTTGCTTGATATAGAACATGTATTTTGGCAACTTACTGTACTTAAAGCAGTTATGGTTGTGTTCCGTGTCGGGTATATTTTCCCAGCTCTGGGTTTCATGCTTTTTTACCGAGCAATCTAGCCCCTCTCTTAGTGATATTTGTAGTTATTTGTGGTGTGGAGAACTATTAAGTAAGGATTGGTGACTAGTTATAATAAGGTTTTTTCCTTCAGCTCTGTGTACACTTTGTAGGCACCAAAGCTAGTATATTTGTGGGGTTTATGTCTGCACATCATGCATTTTATGCATTTTTAAATGTTTTTAAACATTGTTCTTGTTGTGTTTCTCTAATAAAATGTGATTTGTACATTCAAATTGGGTGATCCCGTTCTTTCATGCACACTGCTTTTTCTTAAATTTTTATTGAACTCTTAGGAAGTGTGTTTCAGTGATCCCCTTAAAAAGAAGTCATATTGTGGTGCCCTCAGCCCCTATTTGATCAATTTGTTCTGCTACCTCTAACCTTGTGTCTATAAATGCCACCAGTCACCTCCCTGAAACATGGCTGGACGCAGGTGCCACAAACGCCCCCACTGCTTAGGTTGCAGGAGATTGAGCACTGGTGTTCAGACACCTGTGCTGCCTCTCAGTGGAGCTAGCAGCCTCCTGCTAGGTGCAATGGATGTTTGACATGGCTACTTTTTGGTGAGTTTTTAATGCTGCCACAGCTCCCCATTTTAACTTAGGCTAGGGTCACATTTACGTTTTGACCCTAGCCTACCGGATTGCAGTTTAAATTTAGTACTTTTTCCAGCACCGCATAGCGTTACCGCTATGTTGTGCTGGATAACGCTGCCCCTAGTTACCCGATATTTATCTTCCCAACCAGTCTCACAGGCAGCTGCTGAGAGTGCGCTTTACAGCGCCGCACAGGAAACGCTGTCTGCACCTGAGTGACTAAAAGAGGGTACCAGGCACTGCTTGATAGTTCAGCGGTCAGCCAGCAGAGGGTTATCCGATGGGAGCAAAGGAGAGAGAAAGAAGGAGGTCAGGTTGGCATTAAGGAACCAGACTTCACACCACCACTGGGAAGCAGGAAAGGAACAGATTGGAAGGAAGGAACACACCAAGGGTCCACCATACCACCTAAGATCCACCTGCAGCTGCCCGTTAGCTACCAGTGGTAATATCTTATGCTGAACTGTGAACTGCAACTTCAATGCTACAAGTTTCCAGTAAAGTACCCGGAGAGAAGTGAAATTCGACTCTGCTGCATTTCTTTTGAATGACTTTGTTCTCTACAGGAACGCTGCCCTGGAGGTTCTACCTGAGGACTTTCCCATCACAGCCGCGATCCCATCCACCTCCGGCGGATTGTGGCGGCGCTGGTGCAATTCACCAGAAACTACAGGTGGCATCACGACAAACTGTACATAATCCCCTGTAAATATTCACCCCTTTTTGAAAGATACCCCAGGACACAGGATCAAGCGCAGCCACCATTCCCAGTGACACAGTTAACCCTTTTGCTGCCTGACACCCGAGTATCCCAAAGCCTGGGCGCTACAAAAGGAGCACAAAAGGGGGTGATTTTGATGTGCCATCCCAGCTGCTTAGATCACACCAAAGCCACCACTGCACTTTCTGCAAACTAACCATCTGCCTGGAGGGGTGCCACACACACACACACATATATATATATATATTTATTTATATACTGTATATATATATGTATATATATATATATATATATATATATATATATATATATACATACAAAAGAGAAAAAGGAGCAGCACGGTTTCTTGTAAGGTGGTTGCAGGCAGAAAAAGCTTTCCTAAATAAAGTTTTAAATAGATACCAATAAATTGATTTGCAGAATTCTAGTTCTTGTTGTGCCAAATAACTTTATATTGCAGCATAGGCATAGGTGGCAACGTTTCAGGCACACATACCCTTTGTCTAGCTAACTCTGGCTTGTTCAGTTTTTATACATGTTCTTCAATTACATAGTTAATCCACCAATAAGTTAAACATAGTACACATTTTACAAAATACACCATGCAAAACCTCCATACTTTTCTATGTTGTTGCTATAGTGCTAATACATTGTGCAAAATGTGCTTGTAATAAAAATTAATTCCTTTTGCCATACTTATTTTACCATCTAGTTAATTAGGAAGCTTCTGGCCCCATGTGCAGATTGTTACTTTAATTAATATTCATAAACCGATAGGGCATTCTATAGCATGTGTACCTGTGTATTTGTCCATGGATCCGGGGTCCCAAAAATGCATTCTGTGCATGCGTGCCTACGTCATAGTGCATTCCTCACCACAGTAACCCGGGGCAGAGTTACAGCGCCATGTTATTAACCCCACACCTGCACTCTCCATTTCTCCCCATTCAGCTCGGTCTCATACTACATAATGACTTCTACGATATATCATTACTCCAGCATCCTGGCTTACAAGTGTTAAAATTATAATATAATGTGCAAATATTGCATTACTTTTAAAGTGTCTATGTGCTAAATACATTTAAAGTGACGTTTGTGCTATTGCAAGTATCTTTACTCAATAGGTTAAAACATGGATTTTAGTGGCAAATAACCCCTCGGTAAGTGGTCTTTGCTTAGGACTCTCACTATAAGCCCTCACCTTGGGTTCTGAAAGGTCTCCCATATTATCTGAGATACCTAAGGTCACCTAACCACCAGAGGGATACATCCAGCATTACTCTGAATGTCCCTTTGTGGACAACGATCAACAGGCTGGTTGTGCTGTTGGCCTTTTTCTTATATAGAGCTTTCCATGGGGTATAACACTGCTCCGTAAATAAAATATAGCAGACACATAGTGCAATAATAAACTATATTAATTTTAATATTATGTGTATATGTGCATTAATATGTGTATTATGGAGTTTTATCACAGTAACGTATACCTATAGAAACACCCTGTCCATGAAAAATAAATAAATAAAGAAAAAAATCAATAAAACTAAATTAATTATGTGTATTAGTTCTTTAAAAGGTCAGTAAAATAAAGCAGAAAGAAAAAATGTGTACTTAAACATAATCTTACACCATCATATTTTGTGTTTTGTGAACCATACCGTAGACTGTGAGCCCTGTGGACAGGGTCCCTGCCCCTCCTGTACCTGTACGTCCCGACCGCCTAGATTTAGTGTACTTGTTCTTGTCTCCCTCATCCTCATGTAAAGTGCCAGGGAACCTAATGGCGCTATATAAATAAATAATAATAATAATAATAATACAATGATTAAAAGGTATACATCGCAGATTCAAAAAAGACACATCTATATAGCTGCACTCGACTTGTAGTGGACATTTAAACCCCCTAGTCTTAGGGTACCCAACTTCTTTATCCACCTAAGCTCTCTCTCTTTGAGCAACTTTACTCTGTCACCTCCTCTTCTCAATGGTGGAACCATGTCAATTATCCTACATCATAAATCTTGTGCTCTATGCTTCGCTTCTAGAAAATGTTTTGGTACAGGTAAATCTACTCTTTTTTTACGCTAGCTATACCTGTGTTGGCTCATTATTATTCTGAATTCTATTGTTGTTTCGCCCACATAGTATAGCTTACAGGGACACTCAATCAGATACACTACGTGGCCAGACCCACATGTAAAGAAGTGATCAATGTGATATTCTTTCCCTTTACATTCAAATGTATTGCCTTTTATCATCTGTGGGCAATTAATGCATCTGTCACAGTTGTAGCTACCCTTTCGCTGCGCATCTGTTAGGGTCAATTAAATTTCTCTTTTTAAGCTACCCACATCCGATTCTACTAGTCTGTCTTTCAAACTCCTTCCTCTTCTATATGAGAATAGTGGAGGATTTCTAAATTCAGCTACCTCAGGTAAACCTTGGCTTAAAATTTCCCAGTTCTTACTGATGCCCTTCCTTATCTCCATGGATTCATTACAGTAAGTTGTAACAATAGGGTTTCTTTTCCCCTTTTCTGCAGCTAAAATCCTATTGTTTGTGGCGTTTCTCATTTTGTTGTAATAACAATGTTCTTGGGTATCCTCCCTGAACAAATTTGTTTAATAGGTTCTCAACTGTTTTCTCACACTCATCTTTATCACTAACAATTCTACGTGCTCTCTGTATTTGTCTGTTTGGGGTAGCTTTTTTATACCCAATAGATGGTGGCTATGGAAATGCAAAAGTTTATTTCTATCCATCTTCTTGACATGCAATGCAGTACTTATAAGACCAGTATTTAATCTTACATTGATGTCTAAAAATTGTAATTCTTGCTCTGAATATACCATTGTGAACTTTATAGTAGAATCTATTGTATTCAAATAATTATAGAACATCTGTAATTCTGGGATGGTACCTTGCCAGAGGAGGAACACATCGTCTATGTATCACCACCACTCCACCATCTTTCCAAAGTGGTGGGACACATAGATGTGGTCCTTCTCTAGCATCGATATTACTATTTTTTCATATGAACATGCCATATGCGCTCCCAATGTGGTACCTCTCAATTGTTTATAGAAAGTATCGCCAATGAGAAAATAATTGGATCTTAGACATATCTCTAACAATTCAATAATCAAACTTTTACATTTGGTAGAATAATTTGTTGTGTCTAATTTTACTTTTAATACTGTTAACCCTCTACAGTGGTCTATAGACTTATAGAGTGAAACCATGTCAAATGATACCAAAACACTATGACCGTCTATTTTCAAGATTCTCAGCTTTTTGAAGACGTGTCCTGTGATTTATCATCACTTTGTCTAAAAAAAATGCCAATATTATTGAATACAGAATCTATACCCGCAACTATAGGGCTTCCCGGCGGGTCTATGAGTGATTTATGTATTTTTGGGATTATATATTATACAGGTGTTTTAGGAAATTTTATGATCAAATACTCAAACAAATCCTTGTCTATAATCCCTCCCATTTTGGCTCTATTTAAGACCAGTGTGATTAGTTTTTGGATCTCATACTTGGGGTTACTCTCCAATCTGACATACACTTCTTCCTCGCTGAGTTGTCTGTTAACCTCTTTTAAATACTTTATCTTGTCCATGACGACGACTGCTCCCCCCTTATCAGCAGGTTTCATTATTAGGTCGTCATCATGGATAAGATCATTAAGTGCCTTGTGTTCACTAACGGAAATATTAGTTTTTTTTTAGGGTACCTGTATTTAGTTTCAGTGACCTTTTGAAGACCATGAAACATTAGAAGCATTTGGCGAACTTTTCTGTAATACACAATTAATTTTTTCTTCAATGATTTTTTCTTTATTTATTTTTCATGGATAGGGTCTTTCTATAGGAATGAATTACTGTGATAAAACTCCATAATACACATATTAATACACATAATATTAAAATAAATATAGTTTATTATAGCACTATGTGTCTGTTATATTTTAAATATGGAAAAGTGTTATACCCCATAAAAAGGTCTATATAAGAAAAAGGCCAACAGCGCAAACAATTCGGGCTTAAGTTTGGATCAAGTCCGATCCCAAACCCAAACTTTAGCGAATAGTCTGGGGTGGCTGCAGGTAAAAATAGCAGCCTACGCCATCCCAGAATTTGGCACATTCAATAGAAGCACCAAATCCTGTAACTTTACCCCACTCTTCTTAATTGCCCTGGTGCAGTGGCACTCAGGGTAATAGAAGAGTTAAGTAAGCTTAGTGATAGGAAACAAAGGGGTTATTAATGGGTCACAGTTAACAGTGGGATACCACAGGGGTCAGTATTGGGCCCACTTCTTGTTAATATATTTATTAATGACCTTGTAGGGGGCATACAGAGTAGAATCTCAATATTTCCAGATGACACTAAACTCTGCAGGGTAATCAATACAGAGGAGGACAATTAAATATTACAGGAGGATTTATGTAAACTAGAAGCTTGGGCTGATAAATGGCAAATTAGCTTTAATGGGGATAAATGTAAGGTCATGCACTCGGGCAGAGGATATAAAAGGTATAATTATGTGCTTAATTGTAAAACACTGGACAAAACTGTCACTGAAAAAGACCTGGATGTATGGATAGATGACAAACACACATTTAGTGGCCAGTGTCAGGCAGCTGCTGCAAAGGCAAATCAAATAATGGTATGTTTTAAAAGAGGCATAGATGCTCATGAGGAGAACATAATTTTACCCCTATACAAGTCACTAGTGCGACCACACTTAGAATACTGTGTACAATTCTGGTATCCGGTGTATATGAAAGACATAGCTGAACTAGAGCGGATGCAGAAAAGAGCGACCAAGGTTATTAGAGGACTGAGGGGTCTGCAATACCAAGACAGGTTATTAAACTTGGGGTTATTTAGTTTGAAAAAACGAAGGCTTAGGGGTGATCTTATAATGTATAAATATATGAGGGGACAGTACAGAGACCTATTTAATGATCTTTTTACTCTTAGGCCTGAGACGAGGACAAGGGGTATCCTCTACGTTTGGAGGAAAGAAGGTTTAGTCATAATCATCAACACAGATTCTTTACTGTAAAAGGAGTGAGACATGATGTTGTAATGAGTGACTCACTACTAACATTTAAGAAGTGACTAGATGCCTTTCTTGAAAACTATAACATTACCAGTTATATATACTAGATTCTTTGTTAGGGCCTTGATCCAGGGAACTAGTCTGATTGTCGTATATGGAGTCAAGAAGTAATTTTTTCCCCCAATGTGGACCTTAGGGTTGCCACGGGTGTTTTTTGCCTTCCTCTGGATCAACATGTTAGGCTATGGGTTGAACTAGATGGACTTAAGGTCTTCCTTCAACCTTAAAAACTATGTTACTATGTTACTATGTAATGACATCTGAGTATTGACAGCTGTTATCAAGCCCTGGATCGATAATGTTCAGGTTGCCTCCTTTACCAATTCTATAAGTAAATAGTTAAGAAACTATATACTATAGAGAGGGGACATCAGAGAGTTAATTTGAGATCACAGCTGAGCCCTGGAAGCAAGTGTGACCATTTCACAGGAGACTGGTAAATAAAATGCTCCTATGCTCCTGCTTTATTCATTATTTTACTTTCTTGTGCAGCCCCCCTAGCCCTTACTGCCTCAATTTTATAACTCTAAAGTTCAGTTGCCATAAACATATATGGGGTTCGGGCTTCAGTTCGGGTCAAGTCTGGTGTCGAACCCGGACTTTAAAAAAAAGCCCTGTCAGATGCACCAAACCCGCCCATCTCTAGGTTCGCCGATGTCTACCTCTCAGCCAATCTTCAGTTTACTTACTATTAGGAGATGAGCGAGTATACTCGTAACTATACAGTACTCGCCGAATAGTACGGTGTTCGGGCTACTCGCTACTCCGCAAGTTTCCTTGTGATTTCTCGTTAGGAGTAGAGAGTAGTATATCTGTATACACTGCAAAAGTGAAATAAAAGTTAATAAAAGGTGTTAAAAATAAAAAAATAACATACTCACCTATCAGACGGCTGTCCCGGAACCCGAAAACAACACACCCGATGGTCTGCCAGGACCTTAATTGTGATGTCCAATCAGATGGCCGGTAGCGATCAGGTGGTGTATGATATCACACAACACCTGATCGCTACCGGCCATCTGATTGGCCATCAGAATTAAGGTCATGGCAGGCCATCGATGTGTTAGTACATCTGATGGCCAATCAGAAGGCTGGTAGCGATCAGGTGGAGTGTGACGTCACACACCACCTGATCGCTACCCGCCATCTGATTGGCCATCAGACTTAAGGTCCTGACAGCCCATCAGATGTGTTCTTTTCGGGTCCCAGGACAGCCGTCGGATAGGTGAGTATGTTATTTTTTTATTTTTAACACCTTTTATTATAGATACACTGCAAAAGTACTTGCATTTCCCATTGACTTACAATGGACTCGCTTCTCCTACTGAGCACCCGAGTATTAGGACCTACTCGATACAAGTATTGCGAGTCCGAATAATTCACTACTCGCTCATCCCTGCTTACTATTAAATATTCACTTTTTAACACATACTATCTGTTCATTGTATAATTCTTTTTTGTTTGCTTTTTATTTACAGCAATTCTATAAGAAAAAGGTGAGACTTTCAAATAACATCCCCATGGGTATATAAACTTCTTTGCTAATACTTTACAATAGAAAAATCTAATAAAAAATATTTTACAGTAGGCTAAGCTTATTGTGATTCTGAATTTTTTGCATAATTGGATTTTGCTTGAAAAAAAAAGTGCCAATTTGAGCTCCCTCTGGGAAAGTCAACATTATTTAAAGTATGTAGGCTAATACAGCTCCACATCCAATTTAGCTCTAGGGAGAATACAACATAATATATTATTAATATTAACAAAACACCTCTGATTAGTAGAAGCCGCTGCATTTCTCTCCCTGTAAATCCTGACAGACTATAAAAGCCCTGATTGTTCCTTCACAATAGTCACACCAGTGAATGGCAGCTGAATATTTGATTTCATAAATTAATATTGTGTTTCTTAATTGATGCCCTGAAACCCTTCATTGTTAACAGGAGAGCAAAGAATTATACTGCAGGTCTGTAGTTGAAGGTCTATTACAACAAGGTATTTTTCATGTATTCAAAACTCATCAAATGACATGGATATCAGTAGTTATTGGTAGGAAGCAATATGACTTCATTGCATCTTGATCATTCACTGTAGTCATTTATACTTTATACTAATTCTCATTAAAGAGCAATACTAACTTTATATTAATAGAATTAATGAGGTTGTCCCATCTAAAATTATAATGCTGCAGTCACTCTATGTGACTGCAGACTTTTCAATTTTCCCAGCACCTGCACTGTGCGCTGCAAGGATTCACTCTTTCTAAACCGGGAACGGACCACAGTTATACGGTATGCATGTTCAAGCCTGAACTCCCAACTAGTGGATGCGGCCTCACTCTATACATGCACATGGAGCAAGGATATGCCCACTAGTTGGATGCGTCTACTCCATACACTTGTATCAAGTGGGGCCGTGCCCACTAGATAGCCCTCCGACTAGTTGAATGTGCCTGCTTCATACACTTGTATCGGGTGAAGCCGTGCCCACTAGATGGCCGCTCCAACTAGTTGAATGCTCTCGCTCCATACACTTGTATCGAGTAAGGCCGTGCCCACTAGTCATGTTGTTCTGGGATTTGCATATCACATAATTTTGGTCTGTTCCTTACTTGAAAACAGGCAAATCCTCACAGTGAACAGTGCTTGTGCTGGCAGGATTGAAAAGTGACTGCACAATTATCAGTTTTAGACCTGACAACCCTTTTAATGCATCCACCAAGAATATTGATAGCAATACATATGCATGGAGCAAGGAGGTGCCCACTGCATGGCCGTTCCCACTAGTTGGACATGCCCACTCCATACACTTGTATCGAGTAAGGCTGTGTCCACTAGATAGCCCTTCAACTAGTTGGACACGCCCGTTCCATACACTTGTATCTAGTGATGCCATGCTCACTAAATGGCTGCTCATACTAGTTGGACACACCCGCTCCATACGCTTGTATCGATTTAGACCATGCTCACTAGAGGATTGCTCCAACTACTGTATATACTCGCGTATAAGCAGAGTTTTTCAGCCCAAAAATTGGGCTGAAAAGTCCCCCCCTCGGCTTATACGCGAGTCACTGTATACTGTATACAATGTATACAGTATACAGTGCCCCCAGCTATATACAGGCCCCCCGCCGCAATCCTGTAAAGGAATAGATTAGTATACTTATCCATCCGCTGCAGCTGTCCCGCCGCCATCGCGATCCAGAATCTTCCGTCTTCCAGCGTCTCGCGTCTTCTTCCGATGGTCGCAGGCAGGAAACCGGAAGAAGACGCGAGACGCTGGAAGCGGAAGATGCTGGATCGCGATGGCGGCGGGACAGCTGCAGCGGATGGATAAGTATACTAATCTATTCCTTTACAGGATTGCGGCGGGGGGCCTGTATATAGATGGGGGGCCTGTATATACCTCTGGGGCATATATATGTGGGGCTGCTGTATACTTACACTGGGGCTGTGTTTACCTGTGGGGCTGCTGTATACTACCACTGGGGCTGTATTTACCTGTGGGGCTGCTGTATACTACCACTGGGGCTGTATATACCTGTGGGGCTGCTGTATACTACCACTGGGGCTGTATATACCTGTGGGGCTGCTGTATACTACCACTGGGGCTGTATATACCTGTGGGGCTGCTGTATACTACCACTGGGGCTGTATATACCTGTGGGGCTGCTGTATACTACCACTGGGGCTGTATATACCTGTGGGGCTGCTGTATACTACCACTGGGGCTCTATATACCTGTGGGGCTGCTGTATACTACCACTTGGGCTGTATATACCTGTGGGGCTGCTGTATACTACCACTGGGGATGTATATACTTCTGGGGCTGCTGTATACTACCACTGGGGCTGCTGTATATACCTCTGGGCTGCTGTATACCACACTGTTGAGGGCTGTATACCTGTGCTGGGGTCCACCCTCGGCTTATACACGAGTCAATAGGTTTTTCCAGATTTTTGGGGCAAAAGTAGGGGGGTCGGCTTATACACGGGTCGGCTTATACACGAGTATATACGGTAGTTAGACATGCTCGCTTCATACACTTGTATCAAATGAGGCCATGCCTACTAGTCATGTTGTTGCTGAGAACATGCATATCGCATAATTGTGGTCTGCTTCTTGCTTGAAAACAGACAAATCCTCACAGTGCACAGTGTGTGCACTGGGAGGATGGACAAGTGAGTGCACAATTATCAGTTTTAGACCAGACATCCCTTTTAATGCATCCACCGAGAATATTGATAGGAAAAAAATGGAAATTTTGGCAGAAAAAAATGAAAGATTAGCCAATTTTTCAAATTAATCTAAAATAATTAAGAGTTATTCTCATGTAAACCATTAAAATCGGAGTGTGAATATCCATCTCTTTTTGTTGGTCACAGGGGATCAGAACTTTAGAGAAAGTCAAACAGGCTGTGCTAGTGATGAGCAAGTAGTACCATGCTTGGTACTCGAAATGTATAGTCAGATGATTGGATCGCCTCAAGTTGTGTATCAAGTACAGTGCCTTGCGAAAGTATTCGGCCCCCTTGAACTTTTCAACCTTTTGCCACATTTCAGACTTCAAACATAAAGATATAAATTCTAATTTTTTTGTGAAGAATCAACAACAAGTGGGACACAATCATAAAGTGGAACAAAATTTATTGGATATTTTAAACTTTATTAACAAATAAAAAACTGAAAAGTGTGGCGTGCAATATTATTCGGCCCCCTTGAGTTAATACTTTGCAACACCACCTTTTGCTGCGATTACAGCTGCAAGTCACTTGGGGCATTTCTCTATCAGTTTTTCACATCGAGAGACTGAAAATCTTGCCCATTCTTCCTTGCAAAACAGCTGGAGCTCAGTGAGGTTGGATGGAGAGCGTTTGTGAACAGCAGTTTTCAGCTCTTTCCACAGATTCTCGATTGGATTCAGGTCTGGACTTTGACTTGGCCATTCTAACACCTAACATATGTTTATGTTTGAACCATTCCATTGTGGATTTTGCTTTATGTTTGGGATCATTGTCTTGTTGGAAGATAAATCTCCATCCCAGTCTCAGGTCTTTTGCTGACTCCAACAGGTTTTCTTCCAGAATGGTCCTGTATTTGGCTCCGTCCATCTTCCCATCAATTCTAACCATCTTCCCTGTCCCTGCTGAAGAAAAGCAGGTCCAAACCATGAGGCTGCCACCACCATGTTTGACAGTGGGCATGGTGTTATGAGGGTGATGAGCTGTGTTGCTTTTACGCCAAACATATCTCTTTGCATTGTGGCCAAAAAGTTTGATTTTGGTTTCACCTCACCAGAGCACCTTATTCCACATGTTTGGTGTGTCTCCCAGGTGGCTTGTGGCAAACTTCAAACGAGACTTTTTATGGATATCTTTGAGAAATCACTTTCTTCTTGCCACTCTTCCATAAAGGCCAGATTTGTGCAGTGTAAAACTCATTGTTGTCCTATGGACAGACTCTCCCACCTCAGCTGTAGATCTCTGCAGTTCATCCAGAGTGATCATGGGCCTTTTGACTGCATCTCTGATCAGTCTTCTCCTTGTTTGAGATGAAAGTTTAGAGGCACGGCCAGGTCTTTATAGATTTGCAGTGGTCTGATACTCCTTCCATTTCAATATGATCATTTGCACAGTCCTCCTTAAAATGTTTAAAACGTGGGAAATCTTTTTGTATCCAAATCTGGCTTTAAACTTTGCCACTACAGTATCTCGGACCTGCCTGGTGTGTTCCTTGATCTTCATGATGCCTTGTGCAATTGAAATAGAACTCTGAGACTTTCATAGAGCAGGTGTATTAATATGGAGACTTGATTACACACAGGTGGATTCTATTTATCATTACCAGTCATTTAGGACAACATGGGATCATTCAGAGATCCTCACTGATCTTCTGGAGTGAGTTTTCTGCACTGAAGTAAAGGGGTTGAATAATATTGCACGCCCCACTTTTCAGTTTTTTATTTGTTAAAGTTTAAAATATCCAATAAATTTCATTCCACTTCACGATTGTGTGCCACTTGTTGCTGATTTACAAAAAAATTAGAATTTATATCTTTATGTTTGAAGCCTGAAATGTGGC
The DNA here is from genome assembly GCA_033576535.1 of Allobates femoralis. Lineage (NCBI taxonomy): Eukaryota > Metazoa > Chordata > Amphibia > Anura > Aromobatidae > Allobates > Allobates femoralis. The sequence continues at coordinate 103,936,913 of JARQOC010000002.1, read as the reverse complement.
AAAATGTTGAAAAGTTAAAGGGGGTCGAATGCTTTCACTAGGCACTGTATAATGGAATTTAATGGGGACCTCAAACATTTTTCTGGCAGACAATACCAGGAGGGATCTCTTCCAGAAAATTTCTCGAGTTTCTCTTGGACTTTAATTACTTGGAACACAAGTTGAGCCCATCCATGTGCTGACTGCTAGTTTCAATTATTGAGCACCCCAGCATGGTAGTGCTCGCTCATAACTAGGCAAACGTTACTGTTTTTGTTCTCCCAATAAAATGAATAAGAAATACCTAAGCTGTTTCTAGAGTTCCAGGTCCCTGTGGCTGGCATAGAGAAATAGTTATTACTGTCTCAGATATTAAAGGCCGAAATGAGAATAAACCTTTAAGTGACCCCACTATTATTCGTGATTGTAATGTTATATTAAATGCTACCAAGGTAATACAGTGCTCAGTAAAAATAAGAACATTCTTAGAGTTATGTCAGAAAATCTTTAGTTTCTTTTCATAATCAAAATTTTCTATGCAAAATCATACTGCAAAATATATAGGTCATTGATTGCAAACTAAATTTACATTGCACACACAAGAAAGTCATTTTTTTAATCGATTCATTGAAGACCATGTTGCAAAACTGAGTACACTCCAATGGAAGTCTTTGGAGCAAAGCTAACGTTTTGACAACAAAATTCTAAATAACAATAATTCATAAAAAAAAAGTAAGTCTAATTATTCATTAAACAGATGTTTAGCAGACTCTTGACTATAAAAGGGAATTACATAACAAAGAAAACGCCTTCCCAGTTGCCTTCTGTAAGTGACGACACCACATACAAGAGAAATGTCCCAAGACCTGAGAAAGAACATAATTTCTTTAAATTAGAGGGATGAAGGCTACAGGAAGATCAAAAAACCTTTACTTAATCAGAATACTGCAGTAAAAGTGATACAAACATTTAAGAAATGCAACCATCTCAGAGAGACATCCAGGCCAAACATGAAAGTTATCATTTAAACACGAGCACCTTCTGATGAGAAATGTTGAAGAAAATCAACATGTGTGTTCAAAGCAGTTTGCTTAAGAAGAAGAAATCCAGACTGGGGTGTTTCCTGTGGCACAAAATGGCATACACTGTAGAGGAATTGCATGCAAAGGTGCCAGACCTGAAGAATGGTGTTGTCCTTGGTGGTTTTTGAACCAAAGGCTTTAGTGCTACAAGACTGCAGTGCTAACAACTGAGCCTCCATGCTGCTCAGTATATGTAAATTTCCAGGATAATGTCTCCTCGAGAAGCCATTCTTTTATTGATATGGAGGTATGCTTGTCGTAGTTGTCATGCCGAATGTTGAAATTCCTTGTCATGGTCACCTTTTTAGTAGAGACCCAAAGGTTGTATTGCAAAATTGACTGAAATTTAGAACTGTCCATAATTCCCTCTAACATGACTAAAGCCCCAGTTCTAACTGATGAAAAACAGCCTCCCTGGAAATGCTGCTTCCACCATGTTTTACTCTGGGAATGGTATTCTTTTGCAGATGCGCATAATGCCTTTGAGCCAAACATATACTTTGGAATTATTACCAAAATGTTCAACCTTGATCTTATCATACTATAAATTGGTTTTTCACATGCTTTTGGCTGACTTCATGTATGTTTTGGCAAAAACAGCATGGCATGAATGTTTTTCTTTGAAAGAAAAGGTTTCCTTCTTCCCACTTTTCCATAAAACAAATTTATGAAGAATATAGGAGATTGTTGTCAAATATAGTACACAACCAGTACTTACCAAACATTCCTGCATCTCCTTTATTTTTGCCCTAAGCCTCTTGGCAGCCAAATTTCCATGTATTTTCAGCTATTTTTCTTTGATTTCCATTGCTAAAAAATGTCTCCATTGTGCCAAATTTAAGACAATCTTGATGAACATCTTCACTGTTGTTTCACAGTGTGACGTGTTGACTGCTTGGAAGTCCATGAGTGGTGCTGCTGCTGTGATTAAACTGAGTTTTTTTCCTTTAGTCTGCTGTTTTCAGCACTGCAGGTGGAGGGGTGAGTCATAGCTCTTTGGTGGAGATGGAGAGGTGTGTCTTAGTATTCAGATCTCCACTTCCCTAGCCTGGAAATAGCTCCACTTCCCTTCACTGGGTGTTGCAGATAGAATTAATTTCTATTTGGACCCCGTGCTGTGAAGTTGTGCTGTATTGAGCTGTGTTATTGCTGCTGTTGACTTCCATTGAGGCAGTTGGGTTTTCCTGGTCTGTGGGTGAAGGTAGGGGCTGTTAACCTAAGACTGATCAGGAGCGAAGGGCTAGGGTGGTGACCCAGACCTCTCCACCATTTGGGGTACTCCTGGGAGCACTGTGAGTTAGGGAAACCCAGTCTAAAGGTCAGACTAGCTCCCCTGAATGTTGCCCATCTTACCATCTTGCCTAATGATTTTATATCCGCTGTATCACGCCGTGGCACGTAGTATATCTAATGCTTTGGAAAGTTTTTGCGCCCTTCTCCACACTGATAACTTTCAATTGTTATGAACATAAATACTCTCACATATGGGATATGGAAAAGAGGAGAACCTACTGCTGGAAGACAACATGCCCGCACCCAAATGGTCCTTTAACATACAAGAAACACCGTAGCCACAGGAATAAAACCATCTGACACCCTTAAGGCTGTGTATGCATGATGTGTATTTAGTTCGGATTTTGCAGTGTATTGGGTGCTTACATGCAGATCTGTACTAAATATGCAGCAGGGTAAATTGTATTGAAAGTCAACGTGCAGGCACCTAAGCTACAGGTTTTCCTGTGTCGGATATGCCGCTCTTTTTAGTGCGGGAAAATCTGCAGCATGTCAAGTCTTCCTGCGGGTTTTCCCACTCCAATGTACAAATTCCCCATCTCTAGCTCAACCAGGGTGATCCGAAACAGGACTTGTGCCCTATGTAATTTTGTGTAAATGTGATTTTTTTTTTTTTGTGAACATGTATATAATACATGGGGACTTGATGAGGGGATGCATGATTGTTTTAAAACCACTACTTTATTAGAAACACTGTTTGAAGTCCTGTCTGCTTTTGCAGCCAGAGCAGAGACTTCTCTGTCTCTTCTATTCACTGAAATGTCAGATTCGCCGTAGGAGCATAAGCTACCCCATTATGAAAGTTCTGTACACACAGAAGTTTCAGAGTCAGCGTAGATCATTCACATGTCCTGTTTATGAGGTGTCATTAACATGAAATCACATACGAAGGACAAAAATCTGCAACTTCCTGCACCAAATACGCAACAACAAACTCATTGTTCACAAGACACCTTTTTGGTCCATATTTTGTCAGAAGGTGCAGATTTTTGTCTCCAAAAATTTGCACCTACATTTTGCGGTGCACACATAGCCTAAAGGCTATTGAGAGATTTCTTGTACCTCCTGAAGGACCAGAGTGGAGACCGCAACACTCTGTCTACAAGGGATGATGAACTTGTGCAGGTAGACACAAAAACACAGAGTGAAAAAATGAACACATTTTTATAAGGTGGAAGGTATAGGTGCCGTAAAGGAAAACAGACCGGCTCACAGCAGAAACCCAACTCGTGTTTTTAATGGTAACTTGAAGGGCTGGAAATCAAAGTCACAAGTCCACCTAGAGATATGACCAGCAAGGAAATGCAGTAAAATGTGAATATATAGGGTTGTGATAAGGCAGGCAAATATGAGAAAATAAGAAACACCTGGAGAGGAGAGGACCAATATAGGAGAACAAAGACATAGGAACTATCAGCATTAGGACACTAAAGAAAAAGTAATATCCCAGTAGACAGGAGACGTGACCATGGACAAACAGGTCACTGGATCGAATCATTAAACTGAGCCTTGACATAAAAATTAAATCATTTTGCTTTGCTATAATCTATTTATGGACCATGTTTTTTTAGTGTAAAATGCAAACAAAGAAAACGAACAAATGCAACAAAGGAAAATGTTACTAGAACAGCTAAACTTTATATGTGGCTAATCAGAATCACAACCTTATAGTATAGGAGAGAAAGACCATTTTTAGCATACGAACTAACTCAATACCCCTATGATTGTAAGAGCTGTAAAGAGTGGACCCTGATGACTTTAAGAACTTCTACACTACAGAAAAGAGAGACTTATCTAGTGATTCTTGAGATGGAGAATGACTTTGTCATAAAAACATTGTTCCATTGAAAACTAACGATCTGTGATGCCCCAGGTATTGACCAGGACCTTTCAAGGTATGATACTCCGTATAATGTCATAGCAGTAGGGTATTCTGAAAAAGCCTTCATGGGAACACATAAAATGACTCCTCCTGATGCTTCAACAGTGTGGGAAATGGTGACGGCAAGTTTTTTTGTTTTTTTTTGCAAACTGTGAAGTGAATCCCAAAGTGTTTGAAATCACATATTTCTGGAAATTGGACTCAGATTCGATCCCGTGTGGATTGATCTACTCATCTCTAATTTGTCCCAAGTATTAGAGAATTTATTGGTGAAAGAAGTTCTTAAATGATTCTTCTTGGCATGAGTTTTTTACATGACAAAAACTTGGCATTTTAACTGGCGTGTACTGACTTTTTATTCTCACTGTATACTTGCATTTCCCACAACTGAATCCTTCCGTATTAATCAGTCTACACAGATATTCTAAGGCTTGCCACTCATTAAATTTTAAAACAAAAACAGAAGATTTTAATTGGAAATGTTTAAGCCTCAACAGGTTAACAGAGAGCATGCCAAGTCTAATACTTACAGAAAGAACTGAAGAACAAAAACAGTTCGGAGTAAGCGAGAGAGGGAAATGACAATTATTTCTCCATGGACTTTTGCACTTTTAGAAGTGAAGAGTGTTTGCTGAGAGGAAAAGAACAAGGAACAGGTAGGAACATAAGAGCTAAGTTCAATTTCTTTGAACAGGAAGTAATATCATTACAAATTACGTTAACAGAAGTCAGAAAGTTCAACAATTTTTTAAACTTCTAGAATTAAAGATTTCTTTTATTTTTTTACTAACAATGGTAAAGTCAATTGTTTAACAATCAATACCATCCCAAGAAGAACAAGTATTTGGTGTTTACCTAGTAACAGGTAGGTATGTTAAACTTTTTTGCTTCCCTGTATTTCAAGAGCAATATTTTTTGTCTTTTTCCCATTTTTCTATAAATGTAGCCATTGAAGCATTTTCAGTTTTGGGACTAAATATTTTACTTTTTTGAGGTACCATTTTGTAATTCATATGATGTAATTAATTTTTTTAAGGTGGAGAAATATTAACAATTTTGGGAGTTTATTTTTTTCAACCTTTAGTTTCTTGATATTCACAAAGTAAGAAATTAGATTGTATGATGACAATGATTAAACCTTCTTTCCTTCAGACGTAGAGGATGCCCCCTTGTCCCCGTCTCAGGCCTAAGAGTAAAGAGATCATTAGAAAGGTCTCTGTACTGTCCCCTCATATATTTATACATTATTATAAGATCACCCCTAAGCCTTCGTTTTTCCAAGCTAAATAACCCCAAGTTTAATAACCTGTCTTGGTATTGCAGACCCCTTAGTCCTCTAATAACCTTGGTCGCTCTTCTCTGGACCCGCTCTAGTTCAGCTATTTCTTTCCTATACACCGGAGACCAAAATTGTACACAATATTCTATATATATATTTTTCTATATATTTTTTTTTTAAAAACCACAGTGTGAAAGCAGCCTTAAATATCAAGTGATATATAATATATGATCCGATTTTTTTATACTATTCTCCTTCACCCCAAAATGTCCAATTGTATTGTATTTAATCTCTATCCTGTAGCATCCAGAGAGTATAGTGATTTTATGGCCCCATCATAATAATCTTAGTCAATCTCACATGGTTTCTGACTTCTTGTTCCTTTTCTCCACATGATTTCACTCTAATTGTTCCTTTTTCCTCTACTTGTGTCTCGTTCATTAGTTCAGTGTTACATGCAATCTATGGTTCACAGATCATTACCACGTCGTATATTGGTTCCTTTTTGTTCATATTTATTGCAAATTTTTTTCTAGATAGATATGCTTATTCATTTGCATTATGACATTATTTTCATGTTTTTGATCCCCTTCTATCTTTAAATTTCTTACATGAATGATCCTCCATCCATGTAGTCAGCTGGTATGAAGGTTTGTTACTGCGTGCCATTTTTTAAATGATATTTGTATATGTGGGGCCCCAAGGTCCACACACAACACCTTACCAACTCCAGAAGGGGGAGCTCTGAAACAAGGATCTTCAGAGCTGACGGCTGACAGGAGTCTCTCGACGAAGCCCTCCGGCGAAACGCATCAAGGCAAGGTGTAGTGAAGCCAGTATCGAAGTGTGGTAACAACTCCACGGGGTCCCAGCACAAAACAGGTCGGCATTAGCTTGACATACTATGTGCTGACCTGCAATAGTGTTCTTTTGACTTTACTTTGAAGATAGTGAAGCTTTCACTGAGCAGGTCTGAAGATCCTTGTAGATATAGCTGCCAGCTTAGTGTCATTAGTCGTAGTGACCTTATTTTGCCTGATTACTCAAGCCTGTTATCTACTTGTGCTGTATCACTGCAGACAGTTGTGTGGGCATTTTCTATCTCTTCCTGGTTATGTTTTGTGGATGGGCTAGTGTGCAATATATTGTTGTAAGCTGCTATGAGTTTCTTACGAGATGTACATATCAGATTTAACTCACAACTTTTGCAAGTGTATTTAATGTGTTTATACTACGTTCAGTACTATGTACGCCCCTAGGGGCAAAGACTTACTGGAATCTGATATAATTGCACTGTTAGCCTCACTTCTGTGTTTCTTTAGTGTCCAGAAGAGATCATTCCTATGTTCACCTTGTCTGCATTTCTATTTATGTGTTTATTTATTTGTTGTGCTGAGACGTAATCTTTGTGATCTTGTCCCCCTTTAAGTGTTTGAAATCGCCACAACTTCGGCCCCTTTCACATCTCTGCGTTTGCTGCGTTTTGCTGCGTTTTGCTTCATTTGCGTTTTTTCCGCGTTTTTACCGCAAAAAACGCATGAAAACGCATGCGTTTTTGTCCCCATTGATTTTAATGGGAACGCATGAAAAACGCATGCAAAAACGCATGTCAAAACGCATGTGCGTTTGCAAAAACGCAAAACGCATGCGTTTTTTCAAACGCAGCCCAAAACGTTGTTTGCCACGTTTTGAGCTGCGTTTGCAAAAACGCATGCGTTTTCATGCGTTTTTTGCGGTAAAAACGCGGAAAAAACGCAAATGAAGCAAAACGCAGCAAACGCAGAGATGTGAAAGGGGCCTTCTTCTTTGAAGGTTCTATTTTTGTTTGTCAGTATTCTTTGTACTCTATTGTTCTAAATAAAATGTATTCGTTTTATTGGAAGCCTTGGCATCATTTACAATTCAGTTTCTGAATTAGGGTGCGTTCACACGCATCATATTTGCTGCATATTTTTACGTGATAGCTATTGCAAGTTTGTGTAGCCAAAACCAGGAGTGGAGCAATCAGAGGAAAAGTCTAAAGGTACCATTACACCTTACAACATCGGCTGTGATGTCGGAAGCGACGCCGCGAGTGTGCGCCCGCTTCCGACATCGCAGCCTAGCTGTCACACGGCAAGATGTTGCCGGTGACAGGGCTGCGATGTTGGTGCAGCGATCGCTTACTGGGATCAACCTAGGTAGCGATCCGTTGCTATGCAGCGAATAGGCTGGATCGGCCGTGACATCGCTATTGTAGTGTCACACCGAACGATGCTGCAGGTTGTTTAAGTTGAAGTTGACAGGTTTTCTCCTGCATGCAGGAAAACCTGTCAACTCTGACTTGAACAACTATAATTGTTGAATCATGCGTTTACATGCAACGACGCAACAGTGATGTTGTTTCGACATTGTTGCTGATACCACTTTTGAACGATGTCGGGAACGATGTTGAAAGGTGTAACGGAGCCTTTATAGAAACAAGTGCTCCACTTCTGTTTTTAATCACCCACTGCTGGTTTTAATCAGCCACTCCTGGATTTGGCTACAAATACTGCAAGCGCAGCAAATACGCAGCGTGTGAGCGCACCCTAAGTGGTTGTTAGTGATACAGTGTTATGGGTTTAAATAGGAACCAGCCCCACCCATGGCTCTGAACAAAAAGCTATTTACAACAAATAACACAGGTCTGCGACTAAAAAGCTGTTTGATTATTTTCATCTAATTTCCATGTATTTTGGTTTGCTGAAAACGAAAAAAATATTAAGAAAAATCCTGGACATCAGGATTTGCCACAAAATGCAAAATTCTCTTCAAATTTAGTAATTTTTTATCAATTTTTGGTATTTTTTTATATGAGGGTTTTGAAAGTCAAAATTACTATGAATTAATTCACATCAATGCATTGAAGCAGGGGCGGAACTACACTGGTGCAGCCGGTGCAGCTGCACCAGGGCCCCGACCGGTTAGGGGGCCCCTTCAAGCCTGGAGGGGGCCCCCAGCCGACCCCCACAAGCCGCGGGAGAGCGCGGCTCTCAGCGCGGCTCTCCCAGCCGACCCCCACAAGCCGCGGGAGAGCGCGGCTCTCAGCGCGGCTCTCCCAGCCGACCCCCACAAGCCGCGGGAGAGCGCGGCTCTCAGCGCGGCTCTCCCAGCCGACCCCCACAAGCCGCCGTCACCAGGCGGGAGAGCGCGGCAGGAGCAGGCGGGAGAGCGCCGCAGGACCAGGTGGGAGGGAAGCAGCGGTAAGAGCGCACCAGCACCACCCCCCCCCCCGGTCCACACCTGCACCAGGGCCCCCGGGGGTGACGGTCCGCCCCTGCATTGAAGATATACTGTACAATGCCAAACAAATATAACTTTCAAAGAAAAGAACTTTCAGAGTGAGCTAATGAAATCAGCATGAACATGTTGCAAGCTGAACGAGCGGGCTCTGACATGCCCGAGCTTGTTTCACTTGTTTTAACTTGGTTCTCGCCTGTTCACACTTTTTAATCTCAGTTCGTGTTAGCTCGTCATGTTCAGCCGTGTTTCCCAAAATTAACATTATGGCAAAGCGGAAGAGCATTAATTCGCCTGACAGTTTCTGTTACATTTGTGGTGAATATACAGTGTTGAAGCAACAGCTGAATATTACAGACTTTGTGAAAAAAGTATACTTCGCATATTTCGGCCTAAAGCTTGGAGATCAAGATAAAGCTTGGGCGCCTCATAAAGTGTGCAAATGCTTTGTTGAGGACCTCCGAAATTGGTTCAAGGTAAGAAAAAAGCTTTCCGTTATGGGATTCCTATGGTATGGCGAGAGCAAAAGAACCATAGTGACGATTGTTACTTTTGTTCATTTGATGTGAAAGGGTATAATTCAAAATGGAAGCATTCCATTTCATACCCCAATATTCACTCAGCAATTCGTCCCGTCCCGCATGGCACAGATATACCAGTACCCAAGGCCCCTGCGACCTTGGAAGAGATAACTAGCTCCGATGAAGGTGGAGTCATACCTGAACCAGATGATGAATCAAGTTCTGACTTTGAAGATGATACATGACTAAAATTGTTTTCCCAGGAGGAGATGAATGATGTGGTAAGAGACTTGAATCTACCCAAAGATGCCGCTGAGTTACTCAGCTCAAAGCTCAAAAGCAAGAATTTATTGTTGCCAGGAGTGTCTTTTTCATGGTTTAGACATCGTGAAGACGAGTTTGCTCTTACTTTGCCCAGGAAGATAAGTTGGTTTATTGCATCGACGTCGAAGGTTTGATGGGTCAATTCAAAATCCAATATGATTCAGCGCAATGGCGTCTTTTTATAGGTTCTTCAAAAAGAAATCTCAAAGCAGTTTTACTCCACAATGGCGGTTTTTATGCTTCCATCCTTGTAGGTCATTCCGTAATTAGCTCTCAGAAAAGACACAGGTTGATTGAGAGTAGGAAAAACAAGTTCCTGCTATACTAAAGTATAGGAAACACTCATACTGGCGTATAACTCAGACAATTGTAATGTGACAAAAAAGGTATTGCACTTGACCAATGTTATTCAATGAGCTAGTGCAGAGGTGTGATTTTTTTTCTCAGCTGTAATTAGGCTGAGGAAAAAATTGCTGTATGTTATGAGTGAACACTTAAATTGTACAACAAGAAGTGGATTGAAGAGGTTTTCCCAGGTTTTCATAAAACATCAGCATCATTATTAAAAAAAAAAATAAAATCATGTGCTTAAAGTAATCCTGAACTCACAAACTGACCCCCTCGCCTCTTTAGACCTGTCCCTGCACCCCCTCTTATCATTTCTAGTCATCCCTTTTGCAGAAAAAAAATCGATTTTGTCAAGTAGAGAAAACTTTATATTTACCTCGTCCTGTGTGAGTTCTCTGTTTCTGAGGAAGCCGCAATAGGCAGGCCTGTCTGCTGCTCCCTTGTAATTATGTATGCCCCTCTCTGCTTGCTAAGAGCCTGGCCGCGTCATGAAAGGGGCGGGGCTAAAATTGTGTCATACCGGAGCCCCGCCCCTTTCATGACGTGGCCAGGCTCCTATGCCACACAGATCATCCACGTGGCATCTGTTTTGTATAGATACACCATGTTCCAAATTATTCTGCAAATGTTTTTTTTCTTTTATAAATGACAGTCAGTGTAATAAAAGTCATCACCCGTTGGAGTATACATCAAATTTTATTGAAGAAACCTCCCAATGATAACAGTATAGTCTTCAAAATTAAAAAAACTCTAAATGCACTGTTCCAAATTATTAGGCACAGTAGGGTATTTAAACATTTGATTTATTTGAAAGAACTGAAAATGCTCATTTGTTGAATTTGCAGCATTAGGAGGTCACATTCACTGAAATAAAAAGCTATTTAACTCCAAAACATCCTAACAGGCCAAGTTACATGTTAACATAGGAACCCTTCTTTGATATCACCTTCACAATTCTTGCATCCATTGAACTTGTGAGTTTCTGGAGAATTTCTGCTTGTATTTCTTTGCATGATGTCGGTTCTCTATAGGGCTGACGTCAGGAGAAGATGGTGGCCACACCATGAGTTTATCTCCTTTTATGCTCATAGCAGCCAATGACACAGAGGTATTCTTTGCAGCATGAGATGGTGCATTGTCATGCATGAAGACGATTTTGCTCCTGAAGGCACATTTTTGCTTTTAGTACCATGGAAGAAGGTTCTCAGTCAGAAACTCTATAAACTTTGTAGAGGTCATTTTCACATCTTCAGGAACCTTCAAGAGGCTTACCAGCTGTTTCCAAATGATTCTGGCCCAAAACATGACTCCTCCACCTCCTTGCTGACATCGCAGCCTTGTTAGGACATGGTGGCCATCCACCAACCATCCACTACTCCATCCATCTGGACCATCAAGGGTTTCTCGGCACTCATCAGTAAACAAGACTGTTTGAAAATTAGTCTTCATGTATGTCTGGGCCCACTGCAACCGTTTCTGCTTGTGAGCACTGTTTAGAGGTGGCCGAATAGTTGGTTTATGTGGCACCCCACTAGCGGGATGCCACAGGGAGGTACTGCAGCCCAAACAGAAGGTGCAGTACTTCCATAGTCACAGGTAGAGGGGGAAGCTAGAGAGTCTATATTCAAAATGACAAAATCCCAATCATAGACACCCTAGCACCGGGGACTATATATTTAGTAGGTCCCAGGGGGGTGGAGCTTAGCTGAGCAGGAGACGTGACATAAGTGACAGTTGACAGCAGTGAGTCAGACAGTGTGAGAAGAGCAGAACGGACAGATGCAGAGTAACCTGCATCTCTGACAGGAGGGTACCTCCAAAACTAAAGAGGTAACCCAGACAAGAAGGGGGCACTCCAGGACTGGTAAGAGCCATCTGGAGTGCTCAGGTCATCCCAGTACTCCAGAACCAAGGCTGTTTGTTAAGGTTTATCCCAAACTGCTAATTGGCAGGCTGAGGGCCTTATCAAGAAGGTGCCACAACACCCATCAAATTAGTCCAACCTCTGACCCATAGCTAGGTTCAAGACGCTGACAAGTAAGAGAGACTTTAAGCAACAGACCTGGGAACCAGAAACCAGACTCAAGAGTGGGAGTGTAAAGAACCAAAAGAGCCCATGAAGGAACAAGACCAAGAAAGAGTTTGAAAGGCACCTCTGACAGACTCTGTGGTAATCCTCAAAACCTGTGGCAACAAACCCATGGCAAACTAGACTGTACCGTGTACCTATTGATCCATCTGGTACCAGTAAAATAACTATTTGGGCTACTTGGTGTCTGGTATCCTTTATTCACCACTGCTGCCTGGAGAACTTACACAGAGCCAAGGACTATTACTCCCCTCATCCACCCTGCTGCCTTGAGCTAAAGCTCCATCTGTGGGGAGCTGTACTACCCAAAGCTGCATCATTATCACCTCAGGGGCCTGCTGCAGCGCTGATAACTACATTACCAGGTATCACAGGTGGCGTCACGTATAATAATCCCCCATCCTGATAATTTTCCCCTCAGCCTTTGAGTGTCCAGGGCATGGGACCGGGACCCGACGAGCCGTGATCCCCTCTGAAGTAGCAACCTGTCCAGTATCCGAGTATCCCTACCCTGTCGACTGACTCATTTATGCACCACAGCAAGCCTTTGAACGATCTTACACCTTGAGATTCGAGGGACTCCAGAGGCACCAGCAGCTTCAAATATCTGTTTGCTGGTTTGTAAGGCATTTTTTGCAGCTGCTCTCTTAATCTGATGAACTTGCCTGGCTGAAACCTTCCTCATTCTGCCTTTATCTGCATGAACACATCTGTGCTCAGAGTCAGCCACAAATCTCTTCAGAGTTTGATGATCACACTTACGTTTTCGTACAATATCTCCCTTGTCCAAGGCATTGCACTATTTGTTGCTTTTCGGCAGCAGAGGCATCCTTTTTCTTTCCCATGTTACTTGAAAACTGTGGCCTGCGTAATATTGTAGAACACCCAGTTTTCTTTTTATTGGGCTCACCTGCCAAACTAATTATCACAGGTATTGAGATACTGTGATTGATTTCAGTGATCCAAAGAACCCTGTGACACAATACCAGCAATGGGTTTTATTGCCAAAAAAAGAAAAAACCCTATGACACTTAAAAACAATTTGCATAATAATTTGGAACATGGTGTACGTTACTATTCTGTAGTATAGAGCACTGTAAATGGTCCCGTAAGTGACTGTAGAATAATAACTGCAAAGAAATACAAATGCATGTCATACAGATCCTGGGCGTGAAAAAAAATTGCGTACCACTTGCATGACATAAGGAATACCAAACGGATTTCACTCTCCCACTTTTTGTAATTAGAATGAGATTTTCTCAAGTGTGAGCGAAACCTTAGTCTGTGTTCGCACACTGAGTTTGTGGTACAGATTTTGGACTTCCAAAATCTGCACCTAGAGGCTGAAAAATGCACAAAAAACGGTGCGCTTTTGATGAGATTTTCGTGCGGATTTGAGGTGTATTTGAAGGTGCTTTGTGTCTGTTTCATTGAAGATTGGTTACTTTTGTCAAAAAAAAAGAAATAAATTATGTCATATTCTGCCCCCCTTCAACACTATCACTACCTGTGGATTGTAATGAGAAATAGGCTTAAAATATGACACACATACACATCGTGCGAACACGGCTGCACATCTGCTGCTTATTTTGAGCTAGCATGAAGGTCTATAGGTGAAAAACGTGGTAAAATCCACAGTATGAATTGACATGCTGCAGATTTCCTCGCAATGAAATATGCAGCGGATCCACTGCGGAAAAACAACGCACTGGTTACACACTGCAGTTTTTTTCCTGATCAGGTTCGATAAGGTTTGTGTGCCAAAACCAGGAGAGGAACTTGCAGAGAAAAACTATAATTGAAAGATTGACACCTGTTCTGAGTTTTGGAGACACTCCTGGTTTTGACACACAAACCTGATCGGACCTGATCAGGGAAAAAATGCAGTGTGGAACCAGCCTATGTTTACAGTAATTCACAGATCCCATAGACTTTGCTGGGAAAACACACTTTTGCATATTTGGTGCAGATCTGCAGTGGATCCGCACCAAATACGGGTCAAAATACGCATCATACCAACAGGCCCTTAATCTGGAACACATTTGCATCGTTCAGAGGCAGCTGCAGTGAAAATATGTCATTGCATTCAAAAATAGGCAGTAGTGTGAAGATGACAAACATGAAGAAAGAGTATACCGTATATACTCGTGTATAAGCCGACCCCCCTACTTTTGCCCCCAAAACCTGGGAAAACCTATTTACTCGTGTATAAAGCGAGGGTGGACCCCAGCACAGGTATACAGCCCCCAGCAGTGTGGTATACAGCAGCCTCCCCAGTGGTAGTATACAGCAGCCTCCCCAGTGGTAATATACAGCAGCCTCCCCAGTCGTAGTATACAGCAGCCTCCCCAGTGGTATACAGGCCTCCCCAGTGGTAGTATACAGCAGCCTCCCCAGTGGTAGTATACAGCAGCCTCCCCAGTGGTAGTATACAGCAGCCTCCCCAGTGGTATACAGGTCTCCCCAGTGGTAGTATACAGCAGCCTCCCCAGTGGTGTATACAGGCCCCAGCAGTATTACAGCAGCCTCCCCAGTGGTGTATACAGGCCCCAGCGGTATTACAGCTGCCTCCCCAGTGGTGTATACAGGCCCCAGCGGTATTACAGCAGCCTCCCCAGTGGTATATACAGGCCCCAGCAGTGTATACAGCAGCCTCCCCAGTGGTGTATACAGGCCCCAGCGGTATTACAGCAGCCTCCCCAGTGCTATATACAGGCCCCAGTGGTGTATACAGCAGCCTCCCCAGTGGTGTATACAGCAGCCTCCCCAGAGGTGTATACAGCAGCCCCAGTGGTGGTATATACAGGCAGCCCCAGTGGTGTATACAGCAGCCCCAGTGGTGGTATATACAGGCAGCCCCAGTGGTGGTATATACAGGCAGCCCCAGTGGTGGTATATACAGGCAGCCCCAGTGGGGGTATATACAGGCAGCTCCAGTGGTGTATACAGCAGCCCCAGTGGTGGTATATACAGGCAGCCCCAGAGGTGTATACAGCAGCCCCAGTGGTGGTATATACAGGCAGCCCCAGTGCTGTATACAGCAGCCCCAGTGGTGGTATTTACAGGCAGCCCCAGAGGTGGTATATACAGGCAGCCCCAGAGGTGGTATATACAGGCAGCCTCAGAGGTGTATACAGCAGCCCCAGTGGTGGTATATACAGGCAGCCCCAGAGGTGTATACAGCAGCCCCAGTGGTGGTATATACAGGCAGCCCCAGAGGTGGTATATACAGGCAGCCCCAGAGGTGTATACAGCAGCCCCAAATGCTGGCACTCGCTCCCCCTCCTTGTAAGGTACCCCCGGCTGCTTAACTTACCATCGCTGGTCTTCTGCATCGCGCAGGTCCCTCCGTGCTCCCGTCCTCTGTGCTCCCGGCGTCAGCTGCATCCAGGGTCCCCGGCCGTCGCGTAGCGATGACGTCATGCGACCGGCCGGTCACATGACCCCGGATGCTATGGCGGACGGGAGCACGGAGGGACCTGCGCGATTCAAAATACCAAGGATGGTAATAAAAGCAGCCGGGGGAGGGGGGGGCCTTGCAAGCAGGGGGGCAAGTGCCAGCATTTTGGGGGCATATATTTAGATATGCACTGCTTCCCCTGCCGCTGATTGACAGTAGGAAGCAGTGCATATATAATGAGCGGCCCCACGTGATGGGGTGCTCATTCAGCAGCCTCCTCCCGCCTCCTCCAACCTCCTCAGCCCCGGACACAGCCCCCACCACTGCAGCCTACCGTATTGACCCGTGTATAAGCCGAGGGGGAGACTTTTCAGCCCAATTTTTGAGCTGAAAAACTCGACTTATACACGAGTATATACGGTATGTTTAGAGGAAGGCTAGAGTCACATTTGGTCCTGAAATTACATTCACCGCATCCAGATCCAGATTGGGTGGACGCAATTAGCTTCCCACACATTTTTCAAGAAAAATGTGTGGCTGAAGCCGCTATCCGGTAGCCGGATTGCTCCGGATGTGTAATCCGAAGCAATCCGGTTACCATACAGTTTCATCATCCCTGCTACCGCAGGGATGAGCAAACTGTTAGCAGTGTACTAAAACCTTAAATATTACTAATAATTGTGCCCATCATGTCTCTAGGAGGCAATCCGTTTTTTTCTAACGGGCTCCTATGAGGAGCGCTTCCTGCTCCGGTTTTGAGGTTTTTGAAAGCTCAAAACCGGATCAGGATTTAAAAAAAAAAAAAAAAAAAAAAAAGATGTGACCCCAGCCTAAGGCTAGCTTCACACCATGGTCTTGTGCATCAGGTTCTCTCCGGTTTTAACCGGACAGAACCTGATCCGGTTTTTCCCCTTATGTATCCTTATGGTGCCAGATTGGTCCTATTTGACCATCAGGTTTTGTGTCTGATCCAGTTTTGTCAGGTTTTTCACTGTCCCCAAAATTGAAGCCTGCAGGATTTTTTGTCTACAGTGCAAAATTGGATAACTGGACAGAACCAGATCCGACGCCATCCGGTTCCCATATATTGGGAGTCTAGGGTGCCGGATCCATGAAAAAATCGTATCGTTTCCCGGATCGTTGTTTTGGCACAAAACATGCTCAGAAATCTTGACGTTCTAACTTCAGCACCATGGACAGCAGTATTTCATGCACAGGCTGTGAATTCAGCACCTTGGAAAGCGGCAGAGCAGACACAGGCAAACTACAGGACCATGGACAGCAGCAGAAAACATATCCTGCAAAAAACAGGATCCTAGGGCATATTTGCCCACACTTTCTGATCATCCTGTCTTCTCAGGTTCTGTCTGGTGGATCCTGCAAAAAACAGGATCCACCCTGATAGACAAAAACCGTGGTGTGAAGCTAGTCTAACACTAGCATATTGTTTCCACTCCACACATGATTAACAGAAATAGCAACTATCATATATAAAAAATCAAAGTGTACCTGTATTCTTACCTACGTTTACGAAAATGTTGGCCTCTAGCGAATAAAATAACTGTTTTCATGCAATACAGTGACATATTATCTATTCTCTTTAGCTGTACTACATATAAAAAATTGGATTGCTTTACACAAAAGATTTCAGATTGAATCATTTATGTTACATTTCAACAAAATCCATTTCAAATGATTTCTTCATGTAAAGTCTAGCGCAGTGATTTTGACATTTATCCAGGATAAAATATATCTATATGTGTAAATGCATTAATAGACTAAAAGCAGTTTAATCAAATTTGCTCATCGTGCATGCTGTCAGATGAATTAGCATTAATTACAGTATAGACAAACTAGTGCTAACCACGACTCTCACAAATAATGAATCCATATCAAAATGACTACTTAGAGTCAGATCATAAGAGCGCTAATGTCATAATCACTCCTGGATACATAACTTAAATATAGTAATGTACAGAAGTCATGGACTAGTCGTAGATTTTTTCAAAGGAAACCTGTCACTTTGAGCTTGTGTCTAATCTGCAGGCAACAAAGACGACAGCAGAAATTATTGGCAGATTGGCATATAATTCTGGGCAAAATTGAGTGACTGTCAGCTTTTTCTGTGTACGAGCGAGAATGCGAGCAAAGGGGAGTTTACCCACTGGGATGCAGTACTTATTTCAGTCTTGAGGGGCGAAACTAAGTGACTGCTTCGTCTTCACTAGGCTTGTGCTGGCAGTGGTAGGTAGCCACCAGGTGCAACTCCAGGGGATCTCAGCACCTCAACAGCTGGACCCAAGGGTCAGGGATGCAGATGTAATGCCCTTCTGGCTAGGCGCAACAGAGAGGTATTGCACTGTGACAACAAATGTGATATCTCTGTAAGTTATCAGTTCAAGGTTTAACCTATGGAGTCTAGTTTTACACACACAACACCTAGGACTAGGCCACTGTAGAATAGAGAGGGGGGAACTGGTTATTTAGCAGGTCCCAAAAGGGGGTGGAGCCTAGGCTAGAGTGGGAAAACCAGGAAGTTAGGAGAATTTACCTCAGACAGTGCTGGGAAGGCAGTCAGGAAGGACAGGCCTGACAGTACCACTGACAGGAGGGATCCCCATCTTTATGTGGGGGCCCAGGACAGCAGGCAACGGACCAGGACTGGTTGGAGCCGGCTGGTCACGTTGGGGGAAGACTTCGGCAATGCGGGAAGCCGAGGCGGTTAGCAGTTCACCTCTGACCGCAGACCGACGAGCTGCGGACCCACAGTAATCGGGTTGCCGTTAGCGCCACAAGGACATCCCACCCCTCAGGACTGAATCCGGTTGAGGTCACTTGTAGTTGCGGACCGAAGTCCGGTTGCGGGAGAAACTGTGCACTCATGCTGCTCCCGTCCATACCGGTAAGGGACCAACCTGATCGGCTAGTTACATAGGACTAGGTACGTAGGACTGGTGGAAGAGAGCGCTGTGAAGGTGATATAGACAGAGAAGAATAAAGTAGGCCCCGAAAGACTAAGAGAGAAAACATCTAGAGACTCCATAAGGGGGATCTCGAGCTGGCAACATCCACCCGGTAAACCAAACTGTACCGTGTTCCGTTCTAACATCTGCCGGTACCCAGTAAATTGGAGTTAAACTTGATTTGGACTCTGTTGTTCTTTTCGCTGGTGCCCGGAGGGCTGCAGCACCAGCACCAGCATCACACTAGAGGGCAGGGGCGGACTGGCACAGGTGGCAGGGGGGCAAGTATAGCCCACATCTAGGGCCGCCCAGTAGATCCAGCAGTAGATGGCGAAGGAGCTGATAAGACCAGGCCAAATTTTGATAGCTCACCCCCCCCCGGACCTCAGAAATTTCTTATAGCACCCCCGCCCCCCGACTCAGGGCTGGCAGTCCAGAACTGCCACCCGGGGCCGGAGGCCGCAGCCAGCCCCTGCTAGAGGGGTAAGAACATTTGCACCATCTATTCCCCTCATCTCCCTGATCATCCATCCCGCTGCCCTGAGGTAAAAGCTCCTCCTGTGGGGAGCTGGACCACTCTCTGCTGCACCTCATCACCTCAGCGGCCGGCTTGCAGCGCCAGTACCGATATTACCAGGATCCAAAGGTGGCATCACGTTCCCTTGTAAATATTCCCTCCCCACCATCTAACTCAAATGATAACCAGGGCACCGAACCGGGATCCTGACCACCCATGATTTCCCCCATCCAAGAAGCCATCAGTCCCGGGGTCCGAGTACCCCTATCCCCGGCCATATCACAGACACAGGAATGGATGCAGGCAGGTACAGACTGGATGGTTGATGTTGACCGATGCAGCAAAATTGGCAGCATGGCTGATTTAGATAGATGCAGCAAGTATGGCAGCATGGCTGGCTCAGCGAGAATGACAGGTGCAACTGATATGGCAGGCACAGCTGTTACAGTGGTTTCAGGCAGGTACTATGACTGAGTCACAGGTTAGCATACACAGGTATAGGATATACAAGCAAGAAGTCCAAGCAAGATACTGGGATCGAGGCCTGAGAACTATCCCTAGCAATAAACCATGCTGGACCTTTAAGAGAAGGGCGCACATCCTAAGCACACTCTCAGGTGACCTGTGCGCAGGCTCTGTGAAATGAGAGCAAGAAACCGAGCGCAGATAGACACCATGGGTCCGCCACAGAAGTGAGTACACCAGTCACCTCACTGCAGGGATGCAGGTACTGCAGCTGGCATTACATTCTGTATGTATGTGCATTGAAAGATGGCTTTCAATTAGTATATAGGACTTACCACTGAACTCTTAGGACAATTAATTTTAACTTAATAAAATTCAAGTTAAACCTAACATTTAAAACATTAAAAACATGTTAGGCTGGGGTCACAGTAGCATTTTTCACATGCGTTTTTGGAGACCTACGTTTTCAAAAACGCATGTAAAAAACGCACCCATAGGCCCCCATGTTAAAAAACGCATGCCCTAATAGCCAAAAAGCATGTGTGACAGTCCCATGCGTTTTTGGAGCTTTTCCAAAAACGCATGCGTTTTTTAATATGGGGCCTTATGGGAAACGCATGCAAAAACGCATGTCCAATTAGTGCCATTCAAAAACGCATGCGTTTCCCATAGGAGCCCATGTTATAAAAACGCATGCGTTTTCTTCAAAAACGCATGCGTTTTTCAAAACGCACCAAAAAATAGTACATACACTATTTTTGGGTGCAGATTCCAAAACGCAGCCAAAAACGCAGGGAGCCATCAGACATCTTAAAAAACTCATGATGAAATGAAAAACTCATGTAAAAAAGCATGCGTTTTTAAAAGGCACTACAAAAAACGCATGTCAACTGTGACCACAGCCTAAAACTGGATATTTTTCCACACAATTATATATTAATCTGACCATATCTTCTGCTTTACATCATTTTGTCCACAATTCTCACTGCCTTGTCAAGTTGACAGGTTTTCGCTAAGTACAGCCCAATTACTTACAACAACATTTCAGACCAATAATGAATACTTTTTAAAAGAGTTTTTTTTGACAAAGTTGTTCCTAAAGTTCTTTTGAAATAATAATACTTTCCATGAGTGGATGTGTTTTAAAAAAAATGTTCCTGTGCTGAGATAATCTTATATATGTGTCCCTGCTATGTACTGTGTAATGGATGTGTCTGATCGTACAGGTACATGGTCTGATCATACCACATCTCCTGTGCTGAGATAATTTTATATATGTGTCCCTGCTATGTACTGTGTAATGGATGTGTCTGACTGTACAGGGACATGATCTGATCATACCACATCTCCTATGCAGGGGACGACACAAAAGAGTGTACAGACATGACAGCATAGGATTGCAAATAATCCTTTCTTTGAAATAAAACATTTTGTTTGCCTTTTTTTTTAAAAAAACAGACAAATATTTTACCTCACAAAAGGAATGAGATGTGATCCTGTGCTGTCATGTCCCTGTGCATTCAGGCACAGCCATTATACAGTATAGCAGGCAGGGCCGGGACGACAGCTAGGCGAACCTAGGCGATCGCCTAGGGCGCCATCTTGGGCAGGGCGCATTCCCTCCTGACTGGAGTCCGGTCACCGCCGCCCGGCCCTGGAGTTGCGGGGAGAAGCTGCGGCAGGGAGCGGTGGGCGCCGCCATGTTCTTTGTAGCTGGCGCCCACTAACAGTACAGCCGGTCAATAGAGGTTGAGACCTCTACACAATGGCCGCGGTCTCCAATTAGCCGCGGCCATTTTGTTGAAGTCTCAGCTTCCACCGACTGGCTGTACTGTTAGTGGGCGCCGGCCACAAAGAACATGGCGGCGCCCACCACTAGCTGCCGCAGGCCCGCAGCTACTCCTCGCAGGCAGCGTCCTGCAGATGTGCGCCCTCCGGGCTCCGGCACCCCTGCTCCGCATCCACAGCTCCCCCCAATGGTAAGGTATGCTGGTATCTGTGGGGGAGACAGGGAGGCTGTGGGGGAACAGGGGGGCTGTGGGGAGACAGGGAGACTGTGGGGGAGACAGGGGGGCTGTGGGGAGACAGGGAGACTGTGGGGGAGACAGGGGGGCTGTGGGGGAGACAGAAGGGCTGTGGGGAGACAGGGAGACTGTGGGGGAGACAGGGGGGCTGTGGGGAGACAGGGGGGCTGTGGGGAGACAGGGAGGCTGTGGGGGAGACAAGGGGGCTGGGGGGGAGACAGGGAGGCTGTGGGGGAGACAGGGAGACTGTGGGGAGACAGGGAGATTGTGGGGAGACAGGGAGGCTGTGGGGGAGACAGGGGGGCTGTGGGGGAGACAAGGGGGCTGTGGGGGAGACAGGGGGGCTGTGGGGGAGACAGGGAGACTGTGGGGAGACAGGGAGGCTGTGGGGAGACAGGGAGGCTGTCAGGATGGAGGGATGCAGTCAGGATGGAGGGAGGCTGTTGGTATGAAGGAAGGATGGAGAGAGGCTGTCAGGATGGAATAGGCTATTGGGATAGAGGGAGGCTGTTAGGATGGAGGACCGCTGTTGGGATGGAGGAAGTATGGAGGGAGGCTGTCGGGATGGAGGAAGGATGGAAGGAGGCTGTCAGGATGGAGGAAAGAAGGAGGGAGGCCGTCAGGATGGAGGGAGGCTGCCGGGATGGAGGGAGGCTGTCGGGATGGAGGAACGCTGTTGAGATGGAGGAAGTATGGAGGGAGGCGGTCAGGATGGAGGGACATTGTTGGGATGGAGGGAGGCTATCGCGATGAAGTGAGGCTGTCGGGATGGAGGAAGGATGAAGTGAGGCTGTCGGGATGGAGGAAGGAAGGAAGGAGACTATCAGGATGGAGGGAGGCTGTCGGAATAGAGGGAAGCTGTTGGGATGTTGTCTATATGGCTGGCAGCCATCTCTATTGCGTACGGCCAGCAGTAGTCTCTATTGGGTATTCTCTATTGTGTATGGCCAGCAGCAGTTTCTATTGTGTATTCTCTATTGTATGTATAGCCAGCAGCAGTCTCCATTGTGTATACGGTCCGCAGCCATCTCTATTGTGTATAGAGGTAACAGCTGTCTCTATTCTGTATTCTCTATTGTATATACAGCTATTGTGTTTAGCGTTATAGAAAAGAAGTTGCAACACACAATCAGCGGTGTTTATTCACTCTTTGTGGGGTGGCGCTTCAACAGGCATATAGTCAACAGGCATATGTGGACTATATGCCTGTTGAAGCGCCACTTGCGGTGTGAAACGGCCATCGCCTTTGAGAACCCGCCCGTCCTCCCACCCGCACCATGTAAGACCACACGAAGAGGGAATAAACACCGTTGATCCTACGATGTTGCAACTTCATTTCTATAACGCTAACCGGAAGTGATGAACCGCTAACTGGAAGTGTGGACTGGGTTGTTTGAGTGCTCAGCAGGCTGAATGCCGGAGCGCTGGTGATCAGGAAGGGGGCACCCTGAAGCGATCTGCAAGCTGCAGCTCTCCAGAAACACCGTGGACAGATTGGTGCTGGCACCAAGAATCATCAGAACCGTGACTGATACAGCTATTGTGTATTCAGCCCAAAGTAGTCTCAAGTGTGTGTGTGGCCAGGGTCACATCTCCGGTTTTTTTTTAGAATCCTGATCCGGTTTTGAGCTTTTAAAGAGCTCAAAACCGGACCAGGAAACGCTCCCCATAGGAGCCAATGCAAAACACCGGATGGCTTCACAACGCGTTAAAAATCATGCAGGCAGCAGTTTTCGCAGCGTTTCCAGGGACCGCACTGCGGTAACCGGATGGCTCAGGATGTGTAATCCTGAGCCATCCGGTAACTGCATAGGTTGCGGATCCCGGCTATTGCCGGGATCAGCAAACTTTAATAAAGAGTTAAATTGCTGACCTAAATGACTGTTTGAGGTCTGTAGGGGGGCTTAGACCCCCCCTACAGACCGGCCGCCCACTTCTATGGTCTTCTGCAACAATTTCTCACCGGGCACGGGCTCCTCGGAGCCCGTGCATGTCATCCAAAGTGGCCCCCCCCCCGTATCACTATACAGGGGTGCATACACCCCTCTATTACATTTATGCTGTAATTATGTGTAGTACAGAATAGATTTTTACATTCGCAATTTAAGTATATACTTACATGCTGTGGTAGGCAGAGTGAAGGAAATTCCATGGGCGGGGCTGTGTGCAGCAGCCTCCGCCCGCTCCTTGTTGATGGCCGCCCCCTCTGGCCGTAATCCAGTGTTGTGAGGGCGGCCGCGTCGTTAAAGGGGCGTGGCTAACCGCGCCACATAGTTAGCCACGCCCCTTTAACGACGCGGCCGCCCTCACAACACTGGATTACGGCCAGAGGGGGCGGCCATCAACAAGGAGCGGGCGGAGGCTGCTGCACACAGCCCCGCCCATGGAATTTCCTTCACTCTGCCTACCACAGCATGTAAGTATATACTTACATTGCGAATGTAAAAATCTATTCTGTACTACACATAATTACAGCATAAATGTAATAGAGGGGTGTATGCACCCCTGTATAGTGATACGTGGGGGGGGGCACTTTGGATGACATGCACGGGCTCCGAGGAGCCCGTGCCCGGTGAGAAATTGTTGCAGAAGACTATAGAAGTGGGCGGCCGGTCTGTAGGGGGGGTCTAAGCCCCCCTACAGACCTCAAACAGTCATTTAGGTCAGCAATTTAACTCTTTATTAAAGTTTGCTGATCCCGGCAATAGCCGGGATCCGCAACCTATGCAGTTACCGGATGGCTCAGGATTACACATCCTGAGCCATCCGGTTACCGCAGTGCGGTATTCAGCACACATTTTTGACAAAAAATGTGTGTGACCGGAATTGCATTCACCGCATCCGGATCCGGATGCGGTGAATGCAATTCATGTTTGCAATGTGACCCTACCCTGTGTATGTAATATAGAATAGAGAGAGTGTAAAAAAATGAAAAACAGCACAAAAAATAGAAAAAAGTGGACTTTATTGCCCAATGCGTGGCAACGGGGGGGCGCCGTTTGCCTTACCTGCCTAGGGCACCAAAATGCCTTGTCCCGGCACTGATAGCAGGGACACATATATAAGATTATCTCAGCACAGGAGATGTGGTATGATCAGACCATGTCCCTGTATGGTCAGACACATCCATTACACAATACATAGCAGGGACACATATTTAAGATTATCTCAGCACAGGAGATGTGGTATGATCAGACCATGTCCCTGTACGGTCAGACACATCTATTACACAATATATAGCAGGGACACATATATAAGATTATCTCAGCACAGGAGATGTGGTATGAACAGACCATGTACATGTACAGTCAGACACGGCTATTACACAGTACATACAAGGGACACATATATAAGGCTAGGGTCACACTTAACAATCAAATTGCTTTCACCGCAGGGATGAGCAATCTGTTCTGTGTGTGATAAAACTGTTAATTTTATTAATAAATGTTTGTATACTGTCTCTAGGGGGTGCCCACTCCCCCTAGAGACCCTCCACCCACTCAGGTGGGCATATAATGCTATAATCACTTATGTACAGCAGCCGGCTCCTCTCAGCTGCTGTAAATTTTTATCAATGAAGGCGTCGGGCTCCCCTGTGATTAGCGCGCATACTACAGCTATTGTAGCTATAGTATGTGCGCTGTCTGAGGTTCTGAAGCCATTTACAGTAGATCTATGGGCAGCGCTGCTACCGGTATCCGGTAATTATTATTATTTAAAGATCTATTGATTAAAATGAACTTTAAAATTAATTTTGTTCACGGGAAACGTCATTAAAAAATTATAATGCATACTGCTAATACCTCAAAATTATGGTATTAAAATCAGTCCTTGAATGGAGTGCACATTAAATTTTTTTTTTTATAATAAAAATGGGTACATGGGAGTTTAATTCCTTAATCCCCGAGAATTTTCGATTTTTTCATTTCCTCCTTCCCTTCTTCCAAGTGCCATAACATTTTTAACTTTCCCTCATTATAGCCATGATATGAGGGCCTTTTTTGCAGCAAGTTGTACTTTTCAATGACACCAGTAATTCCCTTGTGATACCCTGAAAATTGGAAAAGAAATCCAAAGACATTGAAATTGCAAATAAGAGTTCAATTCCACAATTATTTTTTATGCTTGTTTTATATTCTTTATTTACTATGTCCACTATATGGTAAAATTGACCACGCAATATGATTTTCCAGGTCAGTATAAGTGTGCAGATACCAAACATGTATAGTTTGTTTTTTTGTTTTTTTATTTTATAAGTGATGAAAAAAAACTGGAAATTTGTCAATAATGTTTTTTGTGTCACCATTTTCTATGATCTGTAACATTTTTATTTTTCTGGGTCTGGGACTGTGTGAGGGCTTATTTTTTGCACCCTTGTTTTACTGATATCAGCTTTGTGTACATGCAATATTTTGAACCCCTTTTATTTCATTTTATTGCAATCTTGCGGTGACCCAAAAAAATGTAATTTTTTTGTTTTAATATTTTTTTTGTTTTGCTGTGTACTGATCAAATTAATTTATCTTATATTTTGATGGATTGGACATCTTTAAATGCAGCAATACTAAATATGTGTATTTTTTTCAAATTGTGTTATATTTAATGGGGGAAAAAGGGGGTGATTTGAACTTTTGTGGGTTATCTTTAGATTTTTTAAAACTCTTCTTTTTACTGTCTACTGTACCAATCGCTTGTACTCATAATGACAGACACGGAGGTCATCAGCTGATTCCTGGCTGTCATCACAACCTATTGGTTCCTCATAATCACATCATGGGCGCGCCGATGGCAGCAGGGAATGATGTGCCTCCCCTCCCTGCCTGCGCATGTTAAATGTCACTATCAAAGATTGACAGCGGGATTTAACTGGTTAACAGCAGCATACAGATCTCCGATGGCTGTTGGAGGCACATGATGGCTGATTAAATCCACATTCTCCCTCCCATACTCTATCAACATTATTTGTATTGTGCTCCATCCTGTAATAATGGCCCCTGTACTGTAGTATTGTCCTCCATTCTGGCCCTAATGCTGTAATAATGTCCTCAAACCTGTAATAATATTCCCAATCCTGGCACTATTCACATACAGATAAAAAAGATTATTATACCAACTTCCACAATGAGCAGCATCTTTTTCCTCCTCTATACCACAGGGGTGCACAGTGATACATTACAGTGACAAGATGGGCAGGCCAACAACAGCTGTTGGCTTCTCATAGGCCTTTGGCTTGTATTGCTATGGTGGTGCAGGGAGCCAGTGGATCTGTGACATGGTGTCCAGGTACTTACCTTCACGCAACCTGCGATCTTCTCAATATGTCCTTCTCGTCTTCTACCTCTTGTCACCTTTCCCACAACGACATACAAGATTTCTCCTGTGCATTCCCCATACTCTTGAACTTTCTACCCCAACATATCAGACTCTCACCTATCATGGAAACCTTAAAAAGGAACCTGAACACCCACCTTTTCCGACAAGTCTACAACTTGCAGTAACCCTTAGTCCATTAAACCACTTCACAACCAGCTCTACCCTCTCCTAGTGTATCCTACCTATCCCTCTTAGACCATGAGCCCTCATTGGCAAGGTCCTCTCCTACTGTATCCTCATCCATCACTTGTAGACTGTGAACCCTCGTGGGCAGGAGCCTTTTCCCTCATCTACTGTACCCTCACCCATCTCTTGTAGACCATGAGCCCTCGCAGCCAGGGTCCTCTTTTCTCACCTACTGTGTCCTCACCCATCCGTTGTATACTGTGAGCCCTCGTGGGCAGGAGCCTCTCCTTTTGTCTACTGTACCCTCACCCATCCCTTGTAGACCATGAGCCCTTGCGGGCAGGGTCCTCTCTTCTCACCTGCTGTATCCTCACTCATCACTTGTAAACCATGAGCCCTCGCGGGCCGGGTCCTCTCTTCTGACCTACTGTATCCTCACCCATCCTTTGTAGACTATGAGCCCTCATGGGCAGGGTCCTCTCTCCTCAACTACTGTATCTTCACCCATCCCTTGTAGACCATGAGCCCTTGCGGGCAGGGTCCTCTTTTCTCACCTGCTGTATCCTCACTCATCCCTTGTAGACTGTGAGCCCTCTTGGGCAGAGACCTCTCTCCTCCTGTACCTGTGTATACCCTGTATTGTTCAAAAATATTTTTCTTATCTTTGTATTCGACCCTTTTACATGTAAAGCACCATGGAATTATAATCTTTGTTCAGCAATACATTACAAGTACACACTTGCAGAAAGAAAAGCACTGTCATTAGTTTGCCTCCTTCCTCCATGGGTGCTTCTTGAGGACTGGAGCCCATTGTGCGCTATCCACAATTGAGAGCTGGTTGATTGCATTCTCCATTCATTTGATTGGGTATTCCAAAAATTGCCATACAATTCCGCTTAGTGCATTTTGGAATGCCTAAACGCATGAATAGAATAGATGTGCATGTCCAGCCACCTCCACCCTGTTAGAGATGTGTCATGGGTTTCCATTGTATAGATGTGGGACCCACATCTATTAAATATGTACCGTATATACTCGTGTTTAAGCCGACCCGTGTATAAGCCGACCCCCCTACTTTTGCCCCCAAAACCTGGGAAAATCTATTGACTTGTGTATAAGCCGAAGGTGGACCCTAGCACAAGTATACAGCCCGAAGCAGTGTGGTATACAGCAGTCCCAGAGGTATATACAGCAGCCCCATTGGTAGTATACACGCAGCCCCAGTGGTATATACAGCCCCAGTGGTAGTATACACACAGCCCTAGTAGTATATACAGCCCCAGTGGTATATACAGCCCCAGTGGTAGTATAGACGCAGCCCTAGTAGTATATACAGCCCCAGTGGTATATACAGCCCCAGTGGTAGTATACAGGGCCCCAGCAGTATATACAGCCCCAGTGGTAGTATACAGGCAGCCCCAGTAGTATATACAGCCCCAGTGGTATATACAGCCCCAGTGGTAGTATACAGGCAGCCCCAGTAGTATATACAGCCCCAGTGGTATATACAGCCCCAGTGGTAGTATATAGCAGCCCCAGTGGTAGTATATACAGCCCCAGTGGTATATACAGCCCCAGTGGTAGTATACAGGGCCCCAGAGGTATATACAGCTCCAGTGGTAGTATATAGCAGCCCCAGTGGTAGTATATACAGCCCCAGTGGTATATACAGCCCCAGTGGTAGTATACAGGGCCCCAGAGGTATATACAGCCCCAGTGGTAGTGTATAGCAGCCCCAGCGGTAGTATACAGGCAGCCCCAGTAATGCAGGGCCCCCCCTCATGCTCCGGTCACCTGTAAAGCAAAATATACTTATCACTGTCCCGCTGCCGTCCGCGCCCGCTCGCCGCTGCCGTCCGCGATCCTCCATCTTCATGCGTCTTCTTCCTGTTTCCTGTGTTCGGCGCCGGTAATGACGTCATTGGCAGCGACGAACACAGGAAACAGGAAGAAGACGCATGAAGATGGAGGATCGCGATGTCGGCAGCGGCGGGCGCGGACAGCGGGACAGTGATAAGTGTCACATCGCCATTGGACTCGGTGGCTGGTGTTCCTGCCTCGGCCGCTGGGAGGAGCCGGATTCCTTCGGCTGGTGGCGCTGGTGATAGGAGGGCCTTGTCCTCATATGGAACTGCTCCCGCGACGTCTGCCTCTGTCGCTGAGCGCCGCTGTGTTTCCCCTCTGGGTGGTGTTGGTCGCAGAGGAAAGGGCCCTGCAGAGGTGTCCGTTAGGCGCAGCCTGCGTTCTTCTGTCAGAGGTGGCGTGGGTGGAGCCAGTCGTGCATCTCCATCTGGCCTGGATCTAGGGGCGGTCCGGATGAGGTCATCAGGTTGTGAGCTCCAGCCTATGGGAGGTAGCCGTGCCCTTCAAGTACATTGGAGCCTGGCTTGCAGGCCGCCAGATATAGTTTTGGTTCCCCAGTGATAGTGTGTTTAGTTTCGTGTCTGACCTTGCCTGGATTTCTGACTCTGCCTCTGCCTATTGATTTTGTACCTCAGCTGCCCTCTTGGTTTTTGCCCTTGACATTTGCCTGGATTTTTGACTCTGCTACTGCCTGACGATTTTGTACCTTCGCTGCCCTCTCGGTTTTGACTCGGACTTCTGACTTCGTTTTTCGGGTCTTGATTTTCCCCTGGCGACCTCCCCGGCTCTGTTGCTCATATAGGCAGCTACCCCCTGGGCTCCGCTATAATTCCAGATCCCTGTATAGGGGTTAAGGGTCTCGGGGTTTCTCGGGGTGCTGCCTACCAGCAGCTCGGCCTCACGGTGGATGGTCGTCACAATAAGTATAATTTGCTTTACAGGTGACCGGAGCATGAGGGGGGGGGCCCTGCATTACTGGGGATGCGGGGGCTGCTGTATACCGCTGTATACAGCAGCCCCCGCACTGACTCGCGTATAAGCCGAGGGGGGTACTTTTCAGCCCAATTTTTGGGCTGAAAAACTCGGCTTATATGCGAGTATATACGGTACTTCATATTTTGTGAATTTGTCATAAATGTTTAAAAGGAATAACTCTTTGATACATTTAAATGATCTTCCAAATGAAATATCAACCCAAACCATAAGTAAAACTTTCCAGAAGACATAGCGATATTCAACTAAAACTCTCAGGGACCATCTGTATAGCCAAAAGATGATGTTTCTGTAGGAGTAATACGGTATGACTAGATGCCAATTAAAAAAATACATGAAAATATAAAGTTCTTCAGAAAAGCAGCTGTTCTTTGCAAGCGCTCCCTTTATGACTAATAAAAAGAACACAGAGTGGGATTACCTTTTTTGCCAAAGAAAAGCATTAAACGAAATCTGTCAAGATTTTTGCTACCTTGTCCGAGAGCAGCATGATGATGTATCACTTAGTTTACTGAATGAAGCAGCTCTGACACATACAGGTCCATCTCAATAAATTAGAACATCATCAAAAAGTTTATTTCAGTAATTCAATACATAAATTAACTTATATTATATAGAGTCATTACAAACAGAGGGATCTATTTCAAGTGTTTATTTATGTTAATGTTGATGATTGTGGCTTACAGCCAAACAAAATTTAAATGTCATTATTTCTAAAAATTAAAGTAGGGAGGATGAAGGATCTGAGAGATAAAATATTGCCTAAATAGGTATCAGAGGCTTCACCTTGTGTGGTTGTGAGAGTCACAACCATTATAAAAGCATATCATGGCTGCTGCAGTCCCCAGCGTGGTGCATATAGAGTAGGGAGACTGAAGGCTTAAAAACCGCGCTGCTGTATTCCATGAGACATGAAAGGATGAATATACACTACCGTTCAAAAGAGAGTCAGCCAGACAATTTTGTGTTTTCCATGAATACTCATACTTTCATTTATGAAAGTAGTTGCAAAAGGAGTAGAAAATATAGTCCAGACATTGACAAGGTTAGAAATAATGATTTATATTTGAAATAATAATTTTCTCTTTCAAACTTTGCTTTCGTCAAAGAATGCTCCCTTTGCAGCAATTACAGCATTGCAGACCTTTTTAATTCTAGCTGTTAATTTGCTAAAATAATCTTGAGAAATGTCCCCCCATGCTTCCTGAAGCCTCTTCCACAAATTGGATTGGCTTAATGGGCACTTTTAACGTACCATACGGTCAAGCTGCTCCCACAACAGCTTAATGGGGTTGAGATCTGGTGACTGCACTGGCCACGCCATTACAGATAGAATACCAGCTGCCTGCTTCTTCCCTAAATAATTCATGCATAATTTGGAGGTGTGCTTTGAGTTATTGTCCTGTTGTAGGATGAAATTGGCTCCAATCAAGCGCTGTCCACAGGGAATGGCATGGCAAAATGAAGGGTTAGCCTTCCTTATTCAAAATCCCTTTTACCTTGTACAAATCTCCCACTTTACCAGCTCCAAAGCAACCCCAGACCATCACATTACCTCCACCATGCTTGACAGATGGCGTCAGGCACTCTTCCAGCATCTTTTCAGTTGGTCTGTGTCTCAGAAATGTTCTTCTGTGTGATCCAAACCCCTCAAACTGATATGTCTGTCCATAAAACTTTTTTCCAATCTTCCTCTGTCCAATGTCTGTGTTCTTTTACCCATATTAATCTTTTCCTTTTATTAGTCAGTCTCAGATATAGCTTTTTCTTTGCCACTGTGCCCTGAAGGCCAGCATCCCGGAGTCGCCTCTTCACTATAGACGTTGACACTGGCGTTTTGTGGGTACTATTTAGTGAAGCTGCAGGTTGAGGAGCTGTGAGGCGCCAATTTCTCAAACTGGAGACTCTAATGTACTCGTCTTGTTGCTCAGTTGTGCAGCAGGACTTCCCACTTCTCTTTCTACTCTGGTTAGAGCCTGTTTGTGCTCTCCTCTGAAAGGAGTAGGACACACCACTGTAGGAAACCTTCAGTTTCTTGGCAATTTCTCGCATGGAACAGCCTTCATTTCTAAGTACAAAAATAAACTGTCGAGTTTCACATGAAAGTTCTCTTGCCATTTAGAGAGTCTCATAGAACAAACAAATGTAATATTCCAGATTCTCAACTAGCTCAAAGGAAGGTCAATTTTATAGCTTCTCTAATCAGCCAAACTGTTTTCAGCTGTGCTAACCTACTTGTACAAGGGTTTTCAAGGGTTTTCTAAATATCCATCAGCCTTCTTACACAGTTAGCAAAAGCAATGTACCATTAAAACACTGGAGTGGTGGTTGTTGGAAATGGGCCTCTATACACTCAAGACCGGCTCCAGATTTTAGTGGGCCCCAGGCGAAAGAGTCTTAATAGGCCCCTTTTACACTTTGACCCCACCCCTCCAAATATATATGACACACACAGCTCTGCTACATGCCAATAGACATAGATGAGTCTGCTACACGCACATGTAGACATTCAAGTCTGCAACATGCACACTACACATAGTACACACACAGCTCTACTACATGAACATACAGATACACACACAGCTCTACTACATGAACATACAGATACAACACACACTCAACACTGTTACATGCCCAATTCATGAACATGCAGATGCACGCAGCTCTGCTGCATGCACACTGCACATAGACATACATGTCCATAGACATAGATGAGATGGCTCTGCTACACACACATGTAAACACAAAGCCCTGCTACATGTCCACTACACATAATACACACACACAGCTCTACTACATGAACATACAGATACACACACAGCACTGGTACATGCCTAATGCATGCACATTCAGACAAACACAGCTCTGCTACATGCACGTACAAACACACACAGCTCTGCTACATGCACATACAGATACACTAATACATATATACACAAATACAAATACACACATACAAACCCACACACACATACAGATATAGATTCACACAGAGGCACACACACATACAGACACAAATGCACATACAGACATAATCAGACACACAGACACACACATACAGACACACACAGATACACACACATGTATTACCACATTTAAATGATCTTGATCCGTGCAGAGCAGGAGAGGAGGCACTGGGTGCTGCACAGAGGCTGCAGAAGTTAAGCAGAAGCAGTTTCTTATAGGACCTTGATTTCAGTCATGTGATCAGTCACATGACTGGAACTGGAAGGTCCTTCAGCCTCCATGTAGCTCCCGGTAAGCTTTATTTCCTGTTGTGTACCGATCACCTAGATCAGTACAGAGCAGGAGAGAAGAAAGGGAGAGAGGGCAGTTGTGTGTGAGCAGTCTCCCTGTTTCTGCTCACAGACAGCTGTGGGCCCTCTCACTGCTTCAGGACCCCGACATCTGTCCGGATATGCAGTGTGCTGACGCCAGGCCTGTATACACCTATGTGGATATTGCATTAAAAACCAGATGTTTGCAGCTAGAATAGAAATTTACCACATTAACAATATATAGAGTGTATTTCTGATTCATTTAATGTTAGCTTCATTGAAAAAAATGCGCTTTTCTTTCAAAAATAAGGAAATTTCTAAGTGACCCCAAACTTTTGAATGGTAGTGTAATATTGATTTATTAGTCAACACGTTTGAGGACTCCCTGAAATGCCCTGAAACATGGCAATATGATATTGATTTGTCCCGAGGAAAAGGCCAGGGAATTACTAGGAATTTTTGTATTGAATTACTGAAATAAATTAACTTTTTGATTATATTCTAATCCATTGAGATGCACGTGTAAGTTTTTACATTTAGCGATGCATCAGAGGTCAGATGACTCTTCCTCACCCCACCAAGCTCTGTATATAAAATATTTTTAAACAGTGAGCTGCTAATCATTAGAGGTGAGTGAACCTTTCAAGGTTCAGCTTCGTTTGGGTCGTCAAACATCACGGTATTTTTGATTGTCAGCTAAGGTAAAACCTGAAAACTGGGTGTGGCAGCCCATAACAGTTTTATCTGTGCTGAGAATTAAAAATATGGGGGACACCTACTCAAGTTTTATTTATCTTTACACCCAGGTTAGTTGGCAGGTTTGTTGCCAATGACAACTTATCACTGTTGCCAGCACAATGGATGGGGGCGCAACAGTCAATCACAGATGTCGTCACAAAGAGTGGGTGTTTGTGATTTGCTGTTGGAGACAGAGTCCAGTGAATTTCATGGAGGTTAATGAGCGGGACATGAACATGGTGTTACAAGTGCACGGACCTCATTAAGTATAATGCTGCTGTTTTAATAATTGTTTTGCTTATTTTTACAGCTCCTCAGCTGAACCGAACCTAAACAGTACAATTGACTTCTTAGGGTCTGGGTGACTGAACACTGACTGTTCAGTAAGGACCTCGAACCTTACAGATCGGGTTCACACATCACTACACCGAATTTTCCAGTTTAAGGTTATTCTAGCATATTCATGTCAACAGATCATTCTTGGATGGGCAGTTCTAGTATAATAAAAATACAGTAATTCTAGTCACACTATGTGCAAAGGTCACAATTTTATGCATACCCATTAAATTCACTGTAAGTCATGTGGAACAAATCTATGATCATTTATCACAGCCCAGAGATTCATCAGGTCAATGAAATCACGCTCACAAGAATCTAATCCGAGCCCACTTGCTTTTATCACAAATGAGTATCCTGCTTTTATTACAGAACAATGAAAAGATAAATCTAATTAGCGGCTAATACAAAACAGACTAAAGGATAATATTTATGACGATGAATGAAATGAAAATGAGTCTTGTGATACATTTGATTACTAACCATCAAAGTGCCAGATGAGAGGACTCCTCATATCGGAACTCTGTAGGGTAACCGGTTTATTATAGTGTATTACACATTTACATGAATCATTCATCCTTTTTCTCTGTATTTATTAACAATGGTTGATATGGCAACAAAAGCATTATCGTCTCACAATGATTAACTAGGTATCAAATTAGAAATACATTCTATTTTTATTGAATATTGAGTGGAGAACATCTTATACTGTGCATGGAAAAGTACTGTATATTATAACAATAGAGGTTGATCCACTATATAATCCATATACACCTACAGAAAAATGGGCCAATAAATGCAAATCAAATATATGGTAGTTATAAAACTGTACCCCATTATTATCAAATCAGACAAAACGTAAAAAAAATTGTCAGATGATGGAACAGCAGTATCAATAGAAATAAAGTTTATTACGTGATTGGAAGCACATAAGAATACACAATCCCATAATAACAGGTTGAAGACAATATGGTTGTCAATTAGGTAAAAAAGTACTGCTGTAAATCTAATAATGTCCATAGGAAAAATCCCCCTAAAATTTGCCTTGACAAACAAGTTTTCCGGTATTTCAAAGAAACTAACAAAGGTACAAGTAACAAAAGTGTAATGAGGAATCTATTACAGTAATATATGCTGCATTGCAAATATTTATGCAGGTACTTGTACTTCAGCAAGTTATTTTCTGTAAAGAAACCCAGTGTTACGTATTGACTGCCTTGCTGTATGGAATGCTGTGGTTTAAATTAAGCCTTCTTTTTCCCTGCTCTCAGTGTGGAGAGAGGAACCTAATGAGCGGGAGCTGAGAGTGCAAGTGTGTGTGATGAATATGACTTATGCTTAGGTGAGTTGAGGGATGTGCCTAGGCTGGTTGCTCCCCACCTCTCAGCTATAAGTGGGTCAGCTCACATCACCTGCTGTTGCTGATTCAGTTCATTTCTGGACTGTGACCTGTTGTGAGCAGACGGTGATCTGAAGCTGCTGTTTCTTTCTCCATTGGAAGCTGCTGGGTTCCATGGTCGGAGGGTGGAGGTAGAAGCTTATGCCTAGGGCTTCTCAGACGTTTTAGGGTCTTAGGCTGGTGGCTCGGACCTACTGACTTTCAGAGGTACCTCCGAGTACAGGGCGAGTCAGGGACCCCAGTATCAGGGCCAGAGCAGGCACCCTGACTCCCTACACCCAGCTCTGTCCTACTTCTGGGTACCCTGGTCCCCCCAGCATGACACCCAGAAAAGTCACTATGGGACTTGTGGTGCCATAACGGTTAAGTTTGGAAGTTGCAGAGATGTGGGCGTGGCTCATACCTTATAATGTATGTCTGGAGAGACTGTCAAAACCTGTGAGGGTTCGCTCTCAGTGTTTGGAGCAGCCATTGTCCTGGAAGGTACCTGGGATGGAATGCATGGAAGTGGCTGGTGTCCTGAAAGACATGCAGTGAGGAGACCTTGGGACACCCTGGATTGTCTCTGTGTTCAGGAAGGTTAAGTCCTGCTGAGGTTTTGGAACTGACAGGAGTTGATGATCCCAGTGAGGCAGTTTTCTGGATGGTGGACAGCGAGGTCAGTGTGTGTGGGGTGTGATGCCTTTACTGATGCACTGTAACAAACTATGAAAGCAATTGCCAGGTGTATCCGCCTTTAGAACAGTCTGGTATGTCACTAATTTTCTGTTGACATATTGTAAATGGACTGTGCACTTTATGTGGTTTATGATGTGTTAATATACTGCTGGACTTTGTTTTATGGAAAACATGCTTGTTTGCCTCAATCCCTCTACCAATTGAGCATCCCGGACATGCTTAGAGAGCAAATCGCTACAATACATACACATAAATATTAGTCCTTCCTGGCTGGTGCCATTATGAATGGAGTGTTTATTAGTGATGAGCGAGCATTAAAATGCTCGGGTGCTCGGGTCAAGCATCTCGAGATGCTCGGGTACTTGACCAAGCACCGAGGCCAATGTAAGTCAATTAGTGACAGGCTCCGCCCACAGATTTCCGGCTATAAAACGAGTGTTTCTGGGAAAGGGCGGGAGGGTTTTTTTTTTCAAATCGTCGCAGCATACAACACCTGCTGTGCCCCCAGAGGGACCCTAACAATTAATCTGCTCTCAGTGAGGTGCCAGCTCACTGTGTGCACTGAAGGGAGCTGTGTATTTGTGTCAGATCGATAATTATTAATGAAGAGACTGAGCATCTCGGCGGTACTCGCCGAGCATCCTGAGTACTGCGATACTCGTGCGAGTAACGAGTAGCGCCGAGCATGCTCGCTCATCACTAGTGTTTATTATTTATATTCATACACTATTCTAATAGGTTTCTCATGCCACTTTTTAAACTTCAAATGTATGTTTTAAAATTCTGACCAAAAAGTTCAACTTTGGTCTCATCAGACAAGAACACATTTTTTCCCATGTTTATGGTAGACTTGCTGCTCGTTTTGGCAAAATGTTCACTGGCTTGGACATTTTTTGTTATAACAAAAGGCTTCCATCTATCTTGCCATCCTACCCCACAGGGTCAGGTAAACAATGTAATACCCTTGCTGTGTTGTAAGCTGTTTGCAGTCCATGGCTTTTGCTGTATAATGCATCCAAGAAAATATAAGGAAAATCATGCCACAGCAGCTAATCTTTATGTGATTTTAATAAGAGTCACTTAAAATGATGACAACTGCTTTCAATAGTTTCTCATTGGATTAAGGCTGGCTTCACACCACAGTAGAGTCCGGTCCGGGGCTGTCAGGGATGACCCTGACAGCCCGGACCGGATCAGCACACAGAACCGGAGGGCAAATATGCCCTCCGGTCCAGTCTGCTGCAGGATGCAGCTGTCACCGCTGATTAATCAGGACCGCGGCTCACGGGGCGCTAGCCGTGTGTCCTGAAACAACAGCAGCGTGCAGCCACAGGTGTCCGGTTCCCCGATCCTCCTGGACCAGTGCAATCCAGCCCCATAGACTCCCATGTTAGTGAGCGTCGGATTGCACTGAATCCAGGAGGATCCGGGATACGGCAAATTGGGGAGATGCAAGCAACGTTTTTGTGTACGGTGAGAAAAATCCGATTTCTCCCGGATTCTGCCAGAGAGATGGAAACCGGATGGCAGAGAGCTGCCATTCAGCTCCATCCGGCCCCATAGGATACTATGGCCTAAATCCGGTCCGGGGCTGTCTGGTTTACACCGGACAGCCCCGGACCGGACTCTGCTGTGGTGTGAAGCCAGCCTTAGACAGATTGTGGGTGATAAAAAGCTTTAAATTTATTCTTGGTATGATTATTTTTTAAAAGACCAAAACATTGCATGTGGAATGTATATCTGTACTTTACACTTTAGAACTCCATCTAAGTTTCATTCACAATTCTGGTATGTGACCCTGTCATATAAAGAAGATCTGTAAGGCCGGATTCACACCACGTTTCTTGACTGTCAGGTTCTGTCCGGTGTTTTGCAGGATGCGCTGGACAGAACCTCGACAGCCACGGACGAGCAGAACCGGAGGGCAAATCTGCCCTCCGATCCTGCTTTTTGCTGGCTTCATTTGTGCCGCTGTCCAGCGCTGAAATTTCTGCACTGCGAGTGCAGGGAGCTGGCCGCGGTGCTGAAATTTTCAAGCCATTTCTTCCGGGAACTAGTCCGATTTTTTGTTGGATCTGGGGTGATCCAGCTCCCATAGACTCCCATGCTATGGGTGTCGGATCTGAGAGGATCCGGTTATGTCTGATTTTTGCATCGGACACAAAAAATGATGCAGACTACGATTTTGTGTCCGATGCAAAATTCGGACAAAACCAGATCCTCCTGGAAAAGCAGCAAACTGGAGGCCAAATAAGCACAATAAGGCACCATAAGGACACATGGGGGGCAAATTGGGATTCGGGTCTGTCCGGTTGTATTTCTCCCTCCCTGCTGTTGTTTACTTGTAATGATTGTTTTAGCTACAGGAGTCTATCATTACTAGGACTACTGCAATTCCTGCGTTGTAGTCTGACATTCCCCCTCCTCTGATAAGCAGCTCACTGTTTAAAGGCAGTATACACCGAAAACTGTGGTGGAGTATGGTTATCTTTTTATCTTTCTGAGTTCTGCAGCATTGCTAAATCTAAAAATTCTGATTGTATCAGAACCGCTACACCGAGTAAACCAAGTGATGCATCATTTGATTCAGGTTCTCTTTGCCTACCTCATAAAGCTCTCAAATGAGGTAGCAAAAACCTGCTATCAAATTTCCTTTGATGCTCCCTGTATCCATGATGTAATGCTCTAATATTATGGTTCAGTGCAGGAATGTGCTTAGGTTGCGAGTGTGACATGCCCACTATTCTTAAAGAGACGTTGTGCCTTACCTGCAAGTGCTTGTCAGCGAATGACTGAGAAGAACAGAGTACTTGAGGCACCTTCCCCTTTTGGGAAGTGGGTGAGCAATGCAGTTTATGCCTAGAGATATGCTGCTAATTGGTCACTTTTACCCTGTTATTTTTGAGTTTGTGTTTTACCTAACCTATGTTTGTCTCTTAGTGCTGTTGCACCCACAAGCACTAGCTTAAACCAGCTCTGCTGCCACACCCACTGCACCCACTTGAACCTGCCCTGCTGCCGTACCATCTGTACCTGCTCTACCAATGATCCGGGCTGCACCTACCCGCACCAAAGACTTACCTGACTCCAACCACATCTCCTACAGTCAGATGTTGGGTTACAGTAATGGAATAGCACCTGGTGGCTCCCTACCCACACAAGCCTAACCTTACAACTAGAGGCTCTAGTGAAGACAGGATACTCCCTTAGCTACACCCCACCAGATTGAGATCGGTGCCTCAGCCCATTGTGTCCACTCTACCATGCTCCCCCCTGTGAGAGTTAAACTCGAATTATACACTGATAGTATTACTTTGTTATAGGCCACATGCTTACTGTTCTCTTGCTCTAATATTATAGACATTTCATTTCCAACTTTACAAGAGCGCTTTATGACAACAGCGCAACCCCGTATTGTTTCTAAGCCACAAATGGACACAGTTATTGGCGCTTCTGATGAGACCAGGGCTGTGGGGGGTACTCGGTCACCGGGTCTGCTGATTAGGGAGTCACAGGTGGACGGTATCCCGGTGCCGTGCCCTGGGGATCATTTGAAGGGGAATGAAGGAATTATTTACAGGGGAACGTGACGCCACCTGTAGTGTCTGGTATATAAAGGCAATAAAGGAAGATGGTGAGGGAGGGCAGTGAAGGAGGAAGATGGTGAATTATAGCTGATGAACAGTCACACATACAGACAGGGATAGTTGTTCCGGTACCTTTTTACTGGTGGTCACATAACAGGTACAGTCCAGAGTAATAACCAGGTCCCTGGTGCAATTTAGGATTAACTCCTGGGAAGGATATGAGGCCTCCTTTATCTGTGTTTTGCCTTGAGGGATGAGTCCTCCCTGAGTCTGAACCCTCCACTTCTTTATTATCTTAAACTAACAATCAGGCCCTTCTGCGGGATCCCGGTTTATCCTGTGGCCCCTGGTCCTCTGTTTGGTTAGTTTTAAAGTCTTTTTGTTACTATACTCAGGGCTAAACTCCTCCTGAGACTGCTGGGCTTTTCACTGTGGCTCTGCAAGCCCACAGGATTGGACTCCAGTGTCCGGTTGTGCTAAAGGGGAATATATTCAGATCCCTTTTCTTGTTCCCTATCTCCTCTACTTGCCTCCGGCCCCTTCCCTGGGGTATGAACAGCTGACAATTGTCCCTTCTGGTCCTGGCCTATGTCATTTCCAGAGACCAGCAGCTCAGCCTCCTCCTTTCTCCTCTCCTCACACGAACTAACCGCCAACTGTCTCCTGGGACTAACTGTCTCCTCCTCTCAGCCTGGATCTTCTTAAAGGGGAACTGACTTAATGCAGCCAGTAGAGCTCCCCCTTCAGGTCTGGAGTGGTGAGCAAACCAAGGTGTCAGTCCTTCCTTGCACCAGTGTAACCTGTGGCAACCCCCCGCAGGGGTGCCACACTTCCACCAATCAAACATCAGGAGGCAGTTTATGCTATATAACATCGGCATTATAGTATGCGAGAGCGCCTCAGTGCTGTATTGGATAGCACTGCAGTCTGAACCAATCTGGGA
The DNA here is from genome assembly GCA_033576535.1 of Allobates femoralis. NCBI lineage: Eukaryota > Metazoa > Chordata > Amphibia > Anura > Aromobatidae > Allobates > Allobates femoralis. The sequence goes on along the minus strand of JARQOC010000002.1, from coordinate 103,896,172 downwards.
CACTTTTCCTGAGCATGCCCACTTGGTTTGTTTAGCTATAGCTTGCTTACAAGTCAGTTTAATGTATTTTTAGTTTTTTCTGTATTGTTTCTATACAGTTTTTGCACTACTGTATTAGCTTGACAAAGACCTAGACTTATACTAAGGATTGAAACCTTGCTGCTGTTTCTGTATTAATGAAGCTATAATAAATCAAGGTGTTCAGTACTGGATGTTGAGCACAACTTCTTTTATTGTTGGTGTTATCTTCCCAAAGAGCATTTCATAAAGCTAACTGCATCATAGCGGCTCAGTGAATGGCATCATACGCTATTTTTTTCACATTTTGGACATTTTCGATTGTCAATTCACTCTCAGAGGATGTCCTTAGGAATACAGATTAAGGCATGCCATGAGACATGTTCAAAACATCCAATTTTCCTCTATAATGTTCCTAAATTTACATAAACAGCTGGTGATAATTCTGCTTTCCACCTGCTCTCCTATTATATATGTTCCACTTTTACTTGTTATTATTTTGATGCCAAAAAACAAGCGTGAGTCACACAACACATACGGTGAACTCGGCTGTAGTGGGAAATATTTTCTGTGTTGTTATATTATTTAAATGTTTGCCATTATGGAGCAAACTATGAAATCTTATTGCATGTTTTATTCGCTATTTCTTTATTGGTTAGTATAGGGTTTTGAAAGTAAATGTAGCCTGGAGCCAGTAGTCGTTATACAGTAGGCATCGTGAAGCATGGACGTTATCCTCCCTCTAAAACTATACTTATAGTGGCTTCTCTTTATGATGAAGATCATGTAGATGTAAGCTGTTTTATGCCTGCATTTTCGTAAACTCACACTCAAATGAATCTCGTATATGAAATTTCTTTAAAAAATATAAATTTTTGTTTTCTCTTCGAAAAAAGGGGAATACGTCATAAACTCACCTATAGTAGAGCAGAGGAAGTGAGACATTACATAATGCAAATGCAAAAAATGGATGACAAGCAAAGTCCATCGAAACATGTGAATCTGTAGGCCCACCTTCTGCCATTCTTCTTATTCTTCTAATGAGGTCTTTATACTTTTCTGGTAATCCCTTTCCTAACAGTAAGTTAAAGTGTTTTCTTTGGAACAGAGGAATTCATCAGATTTGACTAAGAAATAATAATAATTATTATTATTATTTATTATTATAGTGCCATTTATTCCATGGCACTTTACATGCGAAAGGGGTATACAAAGACAAGTACAAAGTACATGGACAGCGTATGGTATACAGGTACAGAAGGAGAGAGGACGCTATCCGCCAGGGCTCAGAATCTACAAGGGGCGGGGTCATCATACATTAGGAGAGGGTAGAGTTGGTTGTGCGGTGGTTTGGTGGACCGAGGCTCACAGCAGGTTGTATAGAAAATCTATTAATTGATCTCCAGATCCCATAACAGTAAGTTTATTATTCTAACAATAAAGTAAATAGTGCATTCAACAATGTGCAGAAACAGCATGAAAAATTGATGAGGGAACTTACCACTTGTACGTGAAAAAGACAGCACTTGTTGTGGGCATCACATGAGGTGAGGAGACAAAAGGAAGTCAGTGAGCAATAGTTGTGTCAAGAAATCTGTACTTCTTCTGGCTGAAGCCAAGGCAAAACAGCTGTCACTTATATACCTCTATATGTGTCCTCTCCGGATGGGACCACCACAATAAAGTGCTGTCTTTTTCACATGAGCGGTTCTCATCAGTTTTTTCATGCTGTTTTTATTGCATTGCTTCATCTTAGGCCTCGGTTTCACTAGTATATGGCATCCGATGCAAGAGCTGAGCAAACGTTGTTCAAACATGTTTATCAAGTTTAAATCCGGACTGAATTTGGCAATTTTTGTTCAGCCCCTCAAATTTGAACGTTTTGCCGATAAGTCGGAAATCCGTGTTTTGTTCAGTAATTGTTCAGATGTGTGTGTAGCTTAACTAGGACAGAAACTTCAGTTATACGTTTCCCTACGCTATATGTTATGTTAGATAGACATAGTTCATCTTACTGGTCTCCCACTGCTTGCTCACTTCTGGGTCTGCTCTCCCATGCTTCCTCTCACTTCTGGTCCCGCCTATTAACCTTTCTGCATATTTACTTCACTGTCAGGACAATAGCCAATCACAGATGCTTTGTGAGAGCATCTGTAATTGGCTGTTGCAATTAGACTGCATTTTCACAATCTAGATGGTGTCTGTGCTTGGTTGTCATACACATTAGTGTATGGCAACCAACCTATAAAATAAATAAATAATAGGAACACAATGTGTAGGGCTTCGCTGTATTTTTCAGTCTCAGCACAGATAAAAGTGACAGCTGCGAGCTGCCACTCTCAGCTACGTATTTTTACCTTGGCTGCCCTATTTTTAATTGCTAACCAAGTTAAAACCAGCCAGCGGAGGACTGGTATTCTCAGCAGGGTGAGTGACCATCGTTTTAGGGCTCCTGCCACTCAAGAATAGCAGCCCGCAGCCACCCCTGAAAATGGCGCATTCATCCTAGTGTCATTTCCAGGCACTTTGCATGGCTCATCCAGCGGCTTTGGTGTTGGTGGCATGCTGGGTATTAAGGGGTTAATTCCAGCTTTGTATTTCCGGCTGGCTTTAAACCCAAAATTCTTAGTGTCGGGCCAAGTTAGACCCCGCCATTAAGAATGTCAAGTAAATAGTAAAGAAGTATAGTAATACTAATTTATAGTACTATAGTAATAGTAATTTTGCCTGCCATTGATTATAATGGTGTTTGGCAAATTGCTCGTCGAACATTCGGTGAATGCAGCCGAATTTAATCTCAGAGGTGTTCGCTCATCTCTAATGATAACAACACTCAGCTCAGGCTCTGCTGCGAGCTTGAGCCGAATGTCATATACTGTAAAGTAATTCTGTGATTGGATCACATGTGGGGAGGAGAGGGAGAGATTAATTTCTCCATCTCCTCCATTACGGGCCTTGGTATATCACACTGCACTTGGATGTCATCTATGCGGAGCAATGTTTCTCAAGCACCCATAGACTGGTATGGGTGCATGTGATCTGGGACTCACTGCCAAGTGCAGCATGCTGCATTTTCTTCTCATGACAACTAGGTATGAGTAAAAACTCGCAGATGGACACTACCAGATTGTTTAACAATGGTGCAAGTGCAATCATAAATTTTATCAGATTGCACTGGTTTGTTCTTAATGCAAGTGGAACCAATGCCTTAAGCTGAGCACCACTATATCTGGTAATCGGCTAGTCATGTCTTCTTGACTTGATCTCTGGTGGATAATAGTATTTCCAGATAATCTGCCTTATTTTTTTCAATACGGTGATGTTATCACAGCCTTAACGTCAAAGGCCCCTTTCACATTTCTGCGTTTGCTGCGTTTTGCTGCGTTTTGCTTCATTTGCGTTTTTTTCGCGTTTTTACCGCTAAAAACGCATGAAAACGCATGCGTTTTTATCCCCATTGATTTTAATGGGGACTCATGAAAAACGCATGCAAAAACGCATGTACAAACGCATGTGCGTTTGCAAAAACGCATAACGCATGCGTTTTTGCAAACGCAGCCCAAAAGTTGTTTGCCACGTTTTGAGCTGCGCTTGCAAAAACGCATGCGTTGTGCGTTTTTGCAAACGCACATGCGTTTGTACATGCGTTTTTGCATGCGTTTTTCATGCGTCCCCATTAAAATCAATGGGGATAAAAACGCATGCGTTTTCATGCGTTTTTAGCGGTAAAAACGCGAAAAAAACGCAAATGAAGCTAAACGCAGCAAAACGCAGCAAACGCAGAAATGTGAAAGGGGCCAAAGAAAATGTATGTCCTTTATAAGGCTATATTCAGATACACAGTTTTTTCTCCTTTATTTTCTGCTGTGTTTTAGGCTGCAAAACAAGAGCTGTCCCCAAAAAGCACCAAAAAATGGATCATCCATTTCTGATCCATTTTTTGCTGCATGTTGGGGGCTACATTTATTTTTTCCATTAACAATGGTTCCTATGGGTAGAACACAGGAGAAAAACGCCACAGAAACTAACATGCTCATTTGTAAAACAGAGCACTCTTATGGCCCCTTTACACGCAGCTACAGGTAACAGGTTTTCCACAGGTAACTTACTGGTTGCAGTGAAATCATGGAGACATAGTTCTATCTTGGTGCTGTGTACAAATGGAACTATGTCTCCATGATTTCACTGCAGCCAGTAAGTTACCTGTGGAAAACCTGTTACCTGTAGCTGCGTGTAAAGGGGCCATTAAAGTGGAAAAACAGATTACTTTACAAGGGCTCTGTCTGAATGGTAAAAAATAAAGACCTATTGACTTGGCTGAGATTTCATTTCAGTGATCCATTTTGTGCAGTGTACTGCACAAAGCGTATGCAAAAAACAGATGCAAACATCGTACGTGTGAATGTTGCCTAAGGGTGCTTTCACATTACGATTTAGTGCCTGTCCATGGGATCCGACTTTGAAGGAGGATCCCACAGACAGGCACGGATCCCCATGGATCCCTGCAATCGGATGGCAAATAGACATCCGATCCGATTCTATGCAGGATCTGTGTGGATCCTGAGGTCCCCTGTCTTTCCCTGCTGCTGCCTCCTCCATCTTCTTCCCTCTGCTATTCTATTCTGTTCCCCCGCTCCTCTATCCTGATCTAATCCCTATCCTGTCCCCTCTTGTCTTCCCTGTATGTAAAAAAAAAAAAACCTCCTTCCGGAGTATACATCACCTGTCACCGGCTCCCACGATGCAACACCATCTGGACTGAAGGACCTGTGATGATGTCACAGAGCCGGTCACATGACCCGTCAGCTGACCGGCTCTCTGACGTCATCACAGGCTCTTCAGTCCTGATGGTGCTGCATCGTGGGAGCCGGTGACAGGTGATGTATACTCCGGGAGGAGTTTTGTTTTTTTTTTACACACAGGGAAGACAAGAGGGGACAGGATAGGGATTAGATCAGGATAGAGGAGCGGGGAGACAGAATAGAATAGTGGGGAGACAGAATAGAATAGCGCGGAGACAGCATAGAATAGCAGAGGGAAGAAGATGGAGGAGGCAGCAGCAGGGAGAGACAGGGAGAGGCAGGGAATACGGAGCAGACATCGGATCCGAGGTGAACTCGGATCCGATGTCCATAGGCTCCCATGTTGTGAGCACTTGGATCAGCACTGATCCGATGCTGTCCAATTTGAGTCACGGACACAAAATCGTAGCAGGCTGCGATTTTGTGCCCGTAATTAAATCGGATCGGATGGTGCCAAAATCGGATGCCAATAGTGGCACATCCGATCCGATTCCAATAGGGAAACATGGGATCCGATTTCGGATCCGATAGTATCCGTTTTGAAACGTATACAATCGGATGACCAAAAATCGTAATGCGAAAGCAGCCTAAGTCTATACCTTGTTATCTTTTAAGAAGACTCCAGTCAATTGTCATTGAGTAATGCCAAGATTACGCTTGTTCTGTCATGTTCATTTTCTTCATACTTAGCACTTCTACTTACTGTATTTTTCAGATTGTAAGACGCACTTTTGATCCCCTAATGTTTTGGGGGAAAGTGCGGGGTGCATCTTATAATCCGAGTCTACTGCTCTGTACTGTAGCGGAGGGGTGGTGGCTCTGGAACTTTGTCCTGGAGCCTCATATAATATGTACTGCACCCACTGTTCATCACCTTGGTGTTGAAGCCATGCCGAGATGTGGACAGGGGAGCGGCACATATTACATGTCCCTTGTCCCTGCAGTCACTCCCCCCATTCTGGATATGGCCTCTCCATCACTGTGTATGGCCCCCATGCTGCTGCCCACTCTAAAATAATAAAAGCTTTTAACTTACCCTTTGGCTCTCCCCTCTGTTGCTCCCTGCTAGTAGCACTTTCTGAGTCCTCCTGTCTGTGAGTGCCGGCATCCTGTCATGGGATTGGCACAGCACAGGGATGTCATTACTGCGTGCCTTGATCATATGATCGCTGTAATGGGACAAAATGCCGGAATGCCTGCGCTGCCACCAGGAATCACCAGGAAAAGAAGGATTAACTGGGCAGAAAAGGTGAACGGATGGACTCTACATGCCTGGTTCCCACCGTTAAGCGGGGGTGCTTTGCTGCTTTGAAGCTAATCAAGAGAATGCCAAGAGTGTGCAAATCAGCAATCAAAGCAAAAGGTGGCTACTTTGAATAACCTAGAACATAAGACGTCTTTTCAGTTGTTTCACACTTTTTTGTTAAGTATATAATTCCACATGGGTTAATTCATAGTTTTGATGCCTTCAGTGTGAATCTACAATTTTCATAGTCATAAAAATACAGAAAAATCTTTGAATGAGAAGGTGTGTCCAAACTTTTGGTCTGTACTGTACATGTGTATGACCTACAGTTATTCCTCCAGAACACACCCCATACCAGGCCCGGACTGGCCATAGGGAGGGGCGGGACGATTCCCTATGGGCCGCCCCCTAACTGCAAAATGGGCCGCTAGCCCTTTAAATTTCACCTCAGAGTCCCTGTGTGCGCGCACGTCCTTGCTGACAAGGGCAGCTGCAGCGCGCACAGGGCTCTCTCTGTCTGGCCAGAATCAGCGCCGAAACTTGTTTTTGTGGGCGGAGTCCACCCTTTGCTCACCGATCCCGGGATCCTGCACTGTCTGCTTGATTCATTGCAGGCTCTAGTGATTGCTGATCTACCAATCAGCCAGCAGGAAACAATCACTAGAGCCTGCAATGTCTGCTACCTACTCTCTGATTGGTGCACAAGCCGTCACTGTAGGTTACAGTGTGCTGTGCTCTGCAGCATCAATAACTGGAGAGCAGGAAGCAGTGAGCAGACTGTGCAGCACCGCTGAAGAGATGCTGCTCCACACCATATGGGGAAACTTCATACAGAGCTGTGAGTAACAGCAAAGTTAACTATCTCCCTGCTGCTTAGGTGTATGTGTGTGTATATGGGAGTATATATGGGGGTATGTGTGTACATGGGGGAGTGCATGTGTTTATGAATGGGGGGGTATGTGAGGTGTATATGGGTGTCTGTGTGTGAGGTGCATATGGATGTCTGTGAGTGCATGTGGGGGGTATATGGGTGTCTGTGTATGTGTTTGTGCTGTGTATATATGTGTGTGTGTGTGTATGTGGGGTGTGTATATGGGTGTGTGTGTGTGTGTGTGGTTATGTGGGGTGTATATAGGTGTCTGTGTGTATGTAGGGTATGTGTATATGGGGATGTGTATATGTGTGTGTATTTATAGGGGTGTGTGTATATATGGGAGTGTATATAGGTGTCTGTATGTGTAAATGGGGCTGTATATATGTGTATATGGGGGTGTGCATGTGGGGTGTATATGGGTGCCTGCGTGTGTGTGTATGTGGGGTGTGTGTGTATGTGGGGTGTATATGGGTGTCTGTGTGTATGTGTTTGTGGGGGGTATGAGTGTGTATATGGGGGTGGTGTATGTGGGGTGTATATAGATGTCTGTGCGTGTAATAGGTGAGTATATGGTGTGAGTGTGGGTGATAGGTGTCTGTGTGATATGGGGTGTGTTGGGGAGTTGTGAGATGGGGTATCAGTGGGTGGTCCTTTGTGTGTTAATGCGGAGGTCTTATGTGTGTGGCATAGTTGTTTGTGTAGATGGGGTAATCCCATGGATAGTAGAGTGGTACGAGACAAGGCATGAATAAAGTCAGAAGGAAGGATGTGTATGTTAATTACTTCAATTCATACTGTGTAGAATTTCCATAATGCACAGGCTCAGCAGGTCCTATAAAACTGGGTGTTTAGTGCGGGACACTGTGTATGGTTCTCTAGATGCTATGTCCTAATGCACGTGGGCGATGCATCTGGTCGACTCGTGCAAGGGAGAGACATGTGTGCTGGATGTAGTACCAATCGGTAGCAATAGTGATGATGAGTGTAGAGAGTATTTAATGCACAGTGGTAATAGGGCGGGCCGTCTTGGATGACAAGCTTTCTCCCCCGGACAATGTAATGCAGTAACCCCCTGTGTGGCCAGGTTATCCAGAATTTGCCAGTAAGATAGCTGTGACACAGGGACTCAAGCAGCCTGTAGCGCCAAGTATACAAAATCGAGAGATAAAAAAAAAAAAAAAAAAGGCCACTTACAAATACCTTTGCATTTTGCAGGACACCATCAGTTACCTAGAGGCAACCCATATCTCTCAACACCGATGCTCTATCTCCTACAACCCTGACAACGTGGGCGATTGTAGCATCTGCGACCTCCGTGCCACAAGGAAGAGACAGGTGGTGTCGCTGGACATGGGGTCACCACAGGGCGGTAGCCACACCAATAGTGAAGCATAGTGTCAGAAGGCAGCCTATTAATGACACCCAGCTGTTAGATAGGGCGGGCCGCTCTGCAACAAAAAATGCAACACAAGTGACTGTCGCCCCCTAGAGGACACTGATGTAAACTGCAGATAAAAAAATGCAATATCACACTATAGATGACAGTGAGGGTTTAGTTTGATATTTTGGACCAAAATAGCGTAAGCTCGTAGCCCCCGTCACGGGACCTCACACCTACGAGTACCTAGCCACATGTTTAGCACATGTATAATTTTATTTTACAGAAAAATCACCGAATTGTGGTACATAATATATAAGAGAGAGAAAAAAAAAAGGCCACTTACAAATTACCTTTGCATTTTGCAGGACACCATCAGTTACCTAGAGGCAACCCATATCTCTCAACACGATGCTCTATCTCCTACAACCCTGACAACGTGGGCGATTGTAGCATCTGCGACCTCCGTGCCACAAGGAAGAGACAGGTGTGTTGCTGGACATATGGTCACCACAGGGCGGCAGCCACTCCAATAGTGAAGCATAGTGTCAGAGGCAGCTATAATGACACCAGCTGTTAGATAGGGCGGGCCGCTCTGCAACAAAATGCAACACAAGTGACTGTCGCCCCTAGAGGACACTGATGTAAACTGCAGATAAAAAAATGCAATATCACACTATAGATGACAGTGAGGGTTTAGTTTGATATTTTGGACCAAAATAGCGTAAGCTCATAGCCCCGTCACGGGACCTCACACCTACGAGTACTAGCCACATGTTTAGCACATGTATAATTTTATTTACAGAAAAATCACCGAATTGGTACATAATATATAAGAAGAGAAAAAAAAAAGGCCACTTACAAATACCTTTGGTCGCTATTTTGGTCAAATATCAAACTAAACCCTCACTGTCTTCTATAGTGTGATATTGCATTTTTTATCTGCAGTTTACATCAGTGTCCTCTAGGGGGCGACAGTCACTTGTGTTGCAATTTTTGTTGCAGAGCGGCCCGCCCTATCTAACAGCTGGGTGTCATTAATAGGCTGCCTTCTGACACTATGCTTCACTATTGGAGTGGCTGCCGCCCTGTGGTGACCTCATGTCCAGTGACACCACCTGTCTCTTCCTTCGCGGCCAATGCTTCCTTCGCGGCCAATGCTTCGCGCTGCTAAGGCGACTTGCCATGCCCGCTGCGCGGGCATAGCGAGTCGCCTTGGAACTGCTCGCAATGGCCGCTGCGCGGCCAATGCTTCGGGCGTATCCACATGCCCACGCTGACTCGCAGCGTGAGTGGACTCAAAAGGGGCAAAAAACCCATTCGCAATTATATAATAGATGTACCAATTCAGTGATTTATCAAGTATACAAAACTCCGGGCTGGCTGTGTCCTTCGTGTCCACTCTGCCCCCCTGAGCCTGTGCAGTGTCCTTCATGTCCGCTCTGCACCCCTGAGCCTGCGCAGTGTCCTCCGTGTCCGCTCTGCCCCCTGAGCCTGCGCAGTGTCCTTCGTGTCCGCTCTGCACCTGTGAGCCTGCTCAGTGTCCTCAATGTCCACTGTGCCCCCTTAGCCTGCGCAGTGTCCTCCATGTCTGCTCTGCCCTCCTGAGCCTGCGCAGTGTCCTCCATGTCTGCTCTGCCCCCCCGGAGCCTGCGCAGTGTCCTTCATGTCTGCTCTGCCCCACTGAGCCTGCGCAGTGTCCTTCATGTCTGCTCTGCCCCCCTTAGCCTGCGCAGTGTCCTCCATGTCTGCTCTGCCCTACTGAGCCTGCGCAGTGTCCTCCATGTCTGCTCTGCCCCCTGAGCCTGCGCAGTATCCTTCATGTCTGCTCTGCCCCCTGAGCCTGCACAGTGTCCTTCATGTTCTCTCTGCCCCCTGAGCCTGCGCAGTGTCCTTCATGTCTGCTCTGCCTCCCTGAGCCTGCGCAGTGTCCTTCGTGTCCGCTCTGCACCCCTGAGCCTGCGTAGTGTCCTCCATGTCTGCTCTGCCCTCCTGAGCCTGCGCAGTGTCCTCCATGTATGCTCTGCCCCCCTGAGCCTGCGCAGTGTCCTTCATGTCTGCTCTGCCCCCCTGAGCCTGCACAGTGTCCTTCATGCCTGCTCTGCCCACCTGAGACGGCGCAGTGTTCTGATGAAGCTCGGGTGCAGATGAGAAGCCAGCAGGCCGTGGGGTACTCAAGACCGGGCAGCTGCTGTCGCTGGGGAGTCACGGGGGTCGTGACCCAGTCCCGTGGCCTGTGGTAAGTCCAAAAAGGGGTTATATACAGGGGAGTTTGTCGTGACCCCACCTGTGGTATGTGGTCAGGTTGACCACCGCTGCCGTATTCCTGCTGGGGGATGGTGGTGCGGGGCAGTGTAGATGTTAAGCTCTTATGGGTGGGGCTGGGTGCCCCCAGTACATGAGTAGTGGATAATGGCATGCTCTGGATGCTGCACTCGTGTCTCCCAGCAGCGTCTCCAGCCAGCACGCAGGGACAGCAAAGATGCTTCGCAGGTGGAGGTCTCTGCTGCAGTGTAGTAATGAACAGTCACAGGCACTTTTGAGCTTACCAGCACTTTACTGTTCCAAAGTTCTTAAAAGTCAGTTACAGTACAGTTCACAGTTCTTACACTTGTCAGGGACCCGGGTGCCACTGCAGCTCAGACGGTTCCTCTGCATCGCTTCCCTCAAAGTACCTTCCAGGCCTCTACTCTGTCTCTGTCCTCGCACATGGGTTTGGTCCGGCCGTTATGGGCTTTGTAGTGATGTCTTTCTCTGCTTTAGGGTCACTAGCCCTAGTCCGATGGCTTTGTCCTACTCCGCTGCGGTACTTTGGTCACGGGCCTTAGAGTCTCCGTAACATGCCAGGATGCCTCGTGATTAGGGTCTTGAAGTCTCCCCGGTCACCTCTACAGAGCCAGCGCTCTAGTTGTCCTGGCCTAGCTCTCCAGTGACCCAGGTGTAATTTGAGCTCACTAGGCTCCCTCTTTCTCTCCGGTAGTCAGCTCTGGGTCTTCTGGTCAGCTATGTCAGTTGCGGCTGTAGGGCCCGTTGTTCTACCACTATTCTCAGTGTGGTGTCTCGGCTTGTGGTGCTTCTTTCTCGCCTCCTCTACGGCGAGCTCCCTCCTGGGTATTCTGCCTCCAGGGAACCTCTCCTCCTGGGATCTGCTCTTCCAACGTAGTGTTCCTAGGCCCAACTCGTGTCTAGTTCCTCCATATACTTGTCCGTGTCTCTTTCTCTCCACCCACACTTCTCTAAACTCCCGCCACCCCTTGCCTGACATAGAGTTTCTAGGCGTTGGGTCGGAGTGGGTCGGTGTGTGTGTGTTCCTCAGTCAACCGTCTTACCTCGTCTGGCTGCAGTCCACCCTGTGGCCGCCCTGGTTGCAGGGGCGCCACACAGAGCACTGCCTTAATCATGGAAGGCAGAGATGTGCAGAGCTGGCGGTGATGCTGGTCTTCATGTCACTAACAGCCACAGGGGCATGATAACATTAGTGGGATCACCTTAGACTATATTCATACAGAGCGCTTTTGCAGTGTTTGTTTCTGCAGCTATCGCATCGCACTGCCCAGAATCAACCGGGGGTTAACCTGACCTGAAAATGTCAGCTGCATAGAAATACATGAAGGCGTCGTGCTCAGATCAGGAGAGCCTCCAGGCGGTGCAATGCAATCCTTGCTTGAGTCATATGCTTCACTCTGCACAGTACCAGTTCTCCTGTCCTGTATACTGGGTGTAATCCTCAGTATCTGTATTACTCTGTATATATACACTGCACAGTATCACTTATCCTGTCCTGTATACTGGGTGTAATCCTCAGTATCTGTATTATTTTGTATATATACACTGCACAGTACCACTTATCCTGTGCTGTATACTGGGTGTAATCCTCAGTATCTGTATTATTCTGTATATATACACTGCACAGTACCACTTCTCCTGTCCTGTATACTGGGTGTAATCCTCAGCATCTGTATTATTCTGTATATACATTGCACAGTACCACTTCTCCTGTCCTGTATACTGGGTGTAATCCTCAGTATCTGTATTATTCTGTATATATACACTGCACAGTACCACTTCTCCTGTCCTGTATACTGGGTGTAATCTTCAGTATCTGTATTATTCTGTACATACATTGCACAGTACCACTTCTCCTGTCCTGTATACTGGGTGTAATCCTCAGTATCTGTATTATTCTGTATATACACTGCACAGTACCACTTCTCCTGTCCTGTATAATGGGTGTAATCCTCAGTATCTGCATTATTCTGTATATATACACTGCACAGTACCCCTTTTCCTGTCCTGTATACTGGGTGTAATCCCCAGTATCTCTATTCTTCTGTATATATACACTGCACAGTACCACTTCTCCTGTCCTGTATACTAGGTGTAATCCTCAGTATCTGTATTATTCTGTATATATACACTGCACAGTACCACTTCTCCTGTCCTGTATACTGGGTGTAATCCTCAGTATCTGTATTATTCTGTATATATACACTGCACAGTACCACTTTTCCTGTCCCGTATACTGGGTGTAATCCTCAGCATCTGTATTATTCTGTATATCTACACTGCACAGTACCACTTCTGCTGTCAAGTTTACTGGGTGTTATCCTCAGTATCTGTATTATTCTGTATATATACACTGCACAGTACCACTTCTCCTGTCCTGTATACTGGGTGTAATCCTCAGTATCTGTATTATTCTGTATATACACTGCACAGTACCACTTCTTCTGTCCTGTATAATGGGTGTAATCCTCAGTATCTGTATTATTCTGTATATATACACTGCACAGTACCACTTTTCCTGTCCCGTATACTGGGTGTAATCCTCAGCATCTGTATTATTCTGTATATCTACACTGCACAGTACCACTTCTGCTGTCAAGTTTACTGGGTTATCCTCAGTATCTGTATTATTCTGTATATATACACTGCACAGTACCACTTCTCCTGTCCTGTATACTGGGTGTAATCCTCAGTATCTCTATTATTCTGTATATATACACTGCACAGTACCACTTTTCCTGTACTGTATACTGGGTGTAATCCCCAGTATCTCTATTATTCTGTATATATACACTGCATAGTACCACTTCTCCTGTCCTGTATACTGGGTGTAATCCTCAGTATCTGTATTATTCTGTATATATACACTGCACAGTACCACTTCTCCTGTCCTGTATACTGGGTGTAATCCTCAGTATCTGTATTATTCTGTATATACATTGCACAGTACCACTTCTCCTGTCCTGTATACTGGGTGTAATCCTCAGTATCTGTATTATTCTGTATATACACTGCACAGTACCACTTCTCCTGTCCTGTATACTGGGTGTAATCCTCAGTATCTGTATTATTCTGTATATACACTGCACAGTACCACTTCTTCTGTCCTGTATAATGGGTGTACTCCTCAGTATCTGTATTATTCTGTATATACACTGCACAGTACCACTTCTCCTGTCCTGTATAATGGGTGTAATCCTCAGTATCTGTATTATTATTTTGTATATACACTACACAGTACCACTTCTCCTGTCCTGTATACTGCGTGTAATCCTCAGTATCTGTATTATTCTGTATATATACACTGCACAGTACCACTTCTCCTGTCCTGTATACTGGGTGTAATCCTCAGTATCTGTATTATTCTGTATATACATTGCACAGTACCACTTCTCCTGTCCTGTATACTGGGTGTAATCCTCAGTATCTGTATTATTCTGTATATACACTGCACAGTACCACTTCTCCTGTCCTGTATACTGGGTGTAATCCTCAGTATCTGTATCATTCTGTATATACACTGCACAGTACCACTTCTTCTGTCCTGTATAATGGGTGTAATCCTCAGTATCTGTATTATTCTGTATATACACTGCACAGTACCACTTCTCCTGTCCTGTATAATGGGTGTAATCCTCAGTATCTGTATTATTCTGTTTATACACTACACAGTACCACTTCTCTTGTCCTGTATACTGTCCTGCTGTCAGAGAGGTGGTATTGGACTTCGGATTTTCAGCATTTATATGTTGTTTAAATTATCTTGAATAAGGAAGTCATCACTTCTCTTCTGCATAGGTGATGACTTTCTCTTCGCTGTGGATCTGACCGCTGGGACCCCACAATCCTAAGAAACTGTAGCTTTGAAGAGTATCATGTGAATGGGGCTGTGGGTGAGTACTCCCTCTGTCTCGCCACTCACATGTGGCTCTCCAAATAACTATTTTAAAACAGTGATGAGGGTCACGCCAATGTAAAAACAAAATTCATTTATTGTGACTGATAGATGATATAGTGTGTGGGCTGGTGGGGTCTTTACTTCCCAGGCTGATTTCTGGTCCCAGTCCGTCCCTGCCCCATACATAGCACATGCAAGTCGAAACAATCATTATTGTGTATTGTAGAAGAAGAGGGGAGTAAATTGCTGCCAGACCTCTTAGTTGGTGGCTTATCTTCCCTAAAAAGAAAAAGGATAGTATATGATGAAATCTAATTACAACATCCTTAAAGAAGTTGTCTGTTCAAAATTAAAATTTCAATAGTAGCTTGGTATATTAAAAAATATGAAATGAAGCTTGGGTGCAATGTCGTGGTTAAGTAACTTCAACAGTGTCATCAGTGATGCTTCTGGCAATTCTAAAGGGAGCTGCCTGCAACAGCCCTTGATGATTTGCCTGCCCAAGTGCATTCAGCATAGCAGAATATTGCTCAGGCTGGTTTCATATTGCGTTTTAGTTAAATGAAAATCGGACAGCATCGTACCCAAACTGATCCCTGCAATCGGATGCCAAATAGGCATCCGAATGCAACATTTTGCAGGATCAGTTTAGTCTCCTGTCACCTCGCTCCCCCTCCTCTCTGCCTCCTGTCATCTCGTTGTCCTCCTGTTGTCCCCTGCTGTCCTCCTGTTGTCCCTTGCTGTGCCCCTGTTGTCCCCCTGCTGTCCCCTGTTTTCCCCCTGCTGTCCCCCTGTTTTCCCCCTGCTGTCCCCCTGTTTTCCCCTTGCTGTCCCCCTGTTCTCCCCTTTTCTGTCCTCTTCTCCTCGCTCCTCCTGTCATTCCAACATAAAAAATCTTTATTCTCACCTGCCAGCACTCCCCCGGCGTGTCCATAGAGCTCCCAATCGGTTTTAAAGGACCTGAGATGATGTCAGAAGCGTCACCGGGTCACATGATCGGTTACCGCAGTAACCGCTCATGTGACCCGATCAGCTGATCGGGCTGTGACATCATCCCAGGTCCTGTTACCGAGCGGGGAGCTTATGGAGACGCCGAGGGAGCACTGGCAGGTGAGAATAAAGATTTGTTATTTTAAACACTTGATTTTAGTTATATTTCACTTCCGCAATGTGTATACATTGCGAAAGTGAAATTAGGCGGCACACAATAGTTTTAGTGTACTGAGCATGTACTGAGCATGCTCAGTACACTAAAATCGGGTCAGAGGAGACATCAGATGTTTCCTCGGACCCTGCTCCATAGGGCCCCATGTTAAAGACATCGGATCGGATTTGGCATAATTGTCATCCGATTTGCCTCCGATCTGATTCTCTCCGATTTTTTTCAGGAGCCAAAATCGCAGCAGTCTACGATTTTTGCTCCTGCAAAAAAATCAGACAGAATCGGATGGCAATTATGCCAAATCCAATCCGATCCCCATTGGATAACATGGGGTTTGATTCGGATCCGATGCTGTCCGATTTTCATCGGACAGCATCGGATTTAACTAAAACGCAATGTGAAAGCAGCCTCAAACTACCATTAATATCCTCATTTATAGCCAAAATGTGCAAATGGGAATATTTATGCACATAAGTGCCGGAGTTTGAAATCTCGTGCTATTTTGTAGCGCACAGGAAAACGCGACAAACAGTTTTCCTGTGTGCTACAAAATATTGTGAGATTTCAAACTCCGGCACTTATGTGCAGGCATTTGCATGCACTGTGGAGTCCATCACCTATAGGACTATATTGGCAGAGTTACAATACGCTAACGCTGCGTTAATGCTGCCGGAATTCAGGTCTTTTGCAGACCCCCCATTACGTAGGCCACAATTCTAAATCAACAAAAGACAAAAGCTGAATGAAGTGTATATGTGCTCCATAGGTTTGTGAATTTCCTTCTGATAATATCAGTTTCTCGTATACTCTTAAAAAAATATTACGCAATTATCTACCATATTTTTTTGAATTATAGCAGAATTTTTCCACAAAATTGGAGAGATAATGGGGGTTCTTGTAATCCAAAAATAGCATAGCAGGTTACCGGATGGGTGTGGTGGTGGTGAAGCAGGGCCACAGGAGGCATGATCGCCAATGGGGAAGTGCCCACGGCATGGTGGGGCAATACAGTGGGAGGCGCGATGCTGTGTGGATGTGCTGTCCCATCAGGTGCACTCCAGGCACAATTAATCTCCAGCCACTTGACGCAATGGATGAAATGAAAATAGTTGTGGAGACGGACAGTCGAGATTCCATCTGCACGTACGGTTCTTCCAACGCAATGAACTCCAGAAAAATGGCTGTAGAGGCAGCGCATGAGCAGATTGAAATCTCGGACAACCAAGATTTTAGTCTGTGCATTCGCTGTCTACGCAACTATTTTCATTTCACCCATTGCGTCAACTGCCAGGATATTAATGGTGCCTGGTGAGTGCCTGTCAGGATACCTCATCCACACAGCATTGGTCCCCCCACACAGAATCTCCCCACCATTGTGCCAATGCTAACCCCCACGACCGTGACCTAGCCTCCTGTAACCGCTGTCTGTTGAGGTTGCAAGAGTTGGGGTAGTCGACTATCTGGGGCAACAGTCTGTACATCACAGATCACAGTGGTGATCCCCAGAGGTCGGAGCCCTGACCGGACATGAAAAGGGGGTATTTACAGGGGATAAAAGTTTATAGTGTTAAATAAGTTGCCTGATACTTGTATTTACTCTAAATTGGCAGCCATTTTGTCTTTTAGAGCCATTTTAGTTTATCATGTCTATTCTCTCTGAACTATATATACCCTTAGTAGGAATGCAATATATCAATGGTTGAGGGCTGAGAATATACAAAAATATGCAGACACGGGTATGGGAGTATAGGTAAACATTTCCTTTCTTGTCGCCTTGTCTTCCCGTATAAGAATAATAGCCATGGAATCAACAGACTGTGACCCTATGAGCATAAAGAGCAGCAAACAGATGTCTAAATGAATGTGGCAAAAGATTTATAAACTGTTCGTAAGACATTCCTTGATTAGGGTGTCATCTCTCGATGAAGGTGTTGATAGATTTAGATCTGTGTATAACACATTACTTACATTCTTGTATATTCCTGTATGACCATGTCCCCGCCATCTTACTACGTATTACCCTATTAGGTAATACTCTATTGTTAAGGTAACCTTGATTTTGGTATATAACCTCTCATTCCTAATAAACTGTGTGACTCTCTCTTGAAAAGACCTGACTGCTGTGTCTTTTATTGAGCGTCCTCGTACACGGTAGACCGGTGCCAATCCTACTTTATTATCTTATTTTACAAATCAGTCTATTCTGGTTAGCATAAGCATACAAGCCCTATTGCCGGCTTTATTAATAGTTAGTGACACCAGCTGAGGTATCTGGTCAGAAGTGACCAGTGCTGCAGGTAGTGGACTCCCGGGGATAGATGTTAGCGCAGGAGTAAGCCCCTGGGGCTTGTAGTAGATGATGGTGTAGAGAAAGGTGATGATGAGGGTTGTAGTGAGAAGTGCAGAGTGTATGCCGGAACAAAAGCAAGGGGACAGCCTCTGTCCTTTACCTTTTTACTTTGTATGGCAGTTCATCAACAGATCCAGGGCAGTGGTTCACTGGGCCGACGGTCTGGTCAATCTGAGAAGAACTAGGGACTGCTATGATGGATGAATATGTGGCCTACCAGCTGACTTCTCCATGGGATGAGGTTGTAGGTACTTTCCACTTCCCTATGTGCCTCATCCTTCCTTGTGGATACTAACAGGCGAGCAGGTGACCTAGACTGATTGAAATATCGGACTCACACTGGTTCTCTCGCCTTTGACAGTCCATGTGCCTCTGTATAGTCCCACAGTGTGGCTAACATGTTTACAGCCCAGCAGCCTCCAGTTTACTGACGTGCATAAAGTCCTGACAGCTTGGGGTCCTGGCCCCCCTTCTGCAGCTCATGCTCTGCACAGTCTGAAAGCTAGTATTAGCAGACTCACTCTAACTTTTCTTTTGCCACCCCTTCCTACACTTCACTACAGCTAAGCCCTCCCTCCAATAAGTGTCACAGCCTAAAACAGGCTATTTGGGAAGTGAGTGAATGCATAGGAAGTCCATCATAGGATACTTGAATTCTCCTCATACATGGCATTAGGACCGATGACTTTAACTACTTCTGCGGCAACCAGACCGCAGGTGCCCCACATCTCCACCCCCACAGCCTTCCCCCTGGGTAACCTACACTGCTTATAAGATTGACCTAGTATTATAGGATTGACCCCCTTTTTAAAGTAAAGAATTATTTTTTTTCCTTAATTTCTTCCTCTAAATTTGGGGTACGTTTTATAATCCGGTGTATTTTATAATTTGCAAAATATGGTAACTTCCTATAAAACACCCTAGTTCTAGGTACGTTCACGTCTAAAATGAAAATATGAGGCCCCTTGAGGATAGGGAGTGGAGAGTGACAGTTTTATTTATTGCTCTGCAGTATATGATGGCACTATACAGGTGTGGGTAATAAAAATGAATACTAATAGATACCTGGCATAATTAATACATTTGATATTTCATGACAATACACATATATATTCACATCTCATATTTCCTAGTGTCAGAATTTATGTTTGATACAAAATGATATTTTATCAATGTTGAAAATCCATACTTATTTATCCTGTGAATAATAGTTGTACTTACTCTGTAAATCCTTTTCATGACATTGCTACTTAACTGAGTTTTTACATTCAATTCAAGAATGAAACCTTGAAAAATAAATCACTTAGTGTAGAGGAAAACAGGAAGGGAGATGATGAACCATGGGCAGCGAGCTAATTGACAGGGTCAGTTTGATGTCTCTTAACATACATTAGTTGTAATAATGTTTTTGACTAGTTTTATAAAATAGATGGATGACTTTACAGAATGAGAGTCAAAATTCACTAAATGTAAAAAATCCTTGAAAGAAAAATAAAAGCACAAAACACACATTATTATAGAAGGCGGCCAATGAAGCATACAAAATGGTTTTCTGCATGTTTTGTCTGTCATGTTAGCTGATTACATGGTTGCACATTGGTGGGACCCATAAGGGATAACCTGTAATCTGTAGGAGAATCAGGCAACCAATGTTTAATCTCCTTGCACTGTCACCAGAGGGGAAATTAATTATTGCACAATGCCAATGGCTGGCCTTAGGTTAGACTGTTCAAGACTGGCATAATTTATCTTATACTGCTCAAATAATATGAACATACACATCAGTCAATAAACATATATCGAAGGGGAGGGCAAGATACAAGTGCATCTCAATGAATTAGAACAGGGGTTGCGAACATCCGGCCCACCATGTTACCTGATCCGGCCTGCGGCCACTTTGCTCGTTTTGTGATGTGGGCCCTTTAAATCCTCAGAGGTGCGCGCCGGAATTGTGTCCAACATGCATCATTGCCAGCGCGTGAGAAGTTCTGTGTGGCAGGAGCTGCTGCGCTCTTCAGCTCCCTGCTAAAGCATCTGACGGCATCTTAAGTACACAATCCCTTCCACCTCCAGGAGGTCAGTAAACATAAAGATGTCAAAATAAATAAAATAAAAGCCTCTGTTCTGTGCTACTTGATGATCTCCGTGATGTGCAGGGATGAGGAGTGTCAATAGCAAAAAAGATCTGCATCCAGCAACAGCACAGCCGAGGGAGATAAAAATCATGTTAAGCCATGTTAAAATCATATATTGGTTTTTAACTGCCTTCCTTTGGATGTGTTGCTGGATGCAGCTCCTTTTTGCCTGGCCCCGTGTATCCATGTGTCGTACGCCTCAGGCTCATTGTTCCCATGTGTTATACGCCTCTGGCCCCGTGTACCCGTGTGTGGTAAGCCTCTGGCCCCGTGTACCCGTGTATCGTACGCCTCTGGCCCTGTGTACCCATGTGTCGTACGCCTCTGGCCCCATGTACCCATGTGTTGTACGCCTCTGGCCCTGTGTACTCATGTGTCGCACGCCTTTGGCCCAGTGTAACCATTTGTCATAGGCCTCTGGCCCCATGTACCCTTTGTGTCATACACCTTTGACCCCGTCTACCCGTGTGTCGTACTCCTTTGACCCCATGTACCTGTGTGTCGTACGCCTCTGGCCCCGTGTACCCGTGTGTCGTACATCTCTGGCCCCGTTTACCCTTTGTGTCGTACGCCTCTGACCCCGTTTACCCGTGTGTTGTATGCGTCTGCACCCTGTGTACCCATGTGTCATAAGCCTCTGGCCCCATGTACCCTTTGTGTCGTATGTCTCAGGCCCTGTGTACACGTGTGTCGCACACCACAGGCCCAGTGTGTTGTATGCCTCAAGCTCCATGTACACGTGTTTTGTACACCTCAGGCTCTGTGTACCCGTGTGCCTTACGCCTCAGGTTCCGTTTGCCATACACCTGAGACTTCATGTACCTGTGTGTCATACACCTCAGGCCCTGTGTACCCATGTGCCATATGCCTCAGGCACTGTGTACCCATTTGCTGTATGCCTCTGGCCCCATGTACCCGTGTGCCATATGCCTCCGGCTCAGTGTACCCATGTGTCTTACACATTAGGCTCCGTGTTCCCAAGTGCAGTACACCTCAGACTCATTGTACCCATGTGTCGTATGCCTCGTGCTCTTTGTATCCATGTGCCATATGCCTCAAGCTCCATGTACTCATGTGCCATTTTCCTCAGGCTCTGCCTACCCATGTGCCGTATACCTCAGGCTCTGTCTACCCATGTGCAGTATACCTCAGGCTCTATGTACCCATGTGCAATATATCTCAGGCTCGGTGTACCCATGTGCCATATGCCTCAGGCTCTGTCTACCCATGTGCAGTATACCTCAGGCCCCAGATATGAGGTTAATCTGCAGGTTAATAGCGTTTGAAACCTGTCCGGCACCTGCATATTAAACCCCACTGCCTGGGGGAAATTCATTTTAATCCTGGTGGCAGCATTCCTGTTACAATCACGGGGGCTGCACGAGTTCAGTCACGGCTCTAAATCTCTCCATTCACAGAGAGTAACTAAACTTGCTCCAGCGCCGCTCCTGTGGCTGAAACTGAATTGTTGCCTGGAGGAATCAATTTTATTTCTTCCCGCTAGCGGGATTCCATCTGCAAGTGCAGGGCAGCTTTTACATGCTATTAACCTGCAGATTTACCCTATATCTATTTTTAACCAAAATATAGCAGGTAATTTTAAGTTGATAATTTTGCGCCCCCCCAAAGGATTGTAGAAATTTCCAAATGGCCCCCAGCAGAAAAATGTTTCCCCACCCCTGAATTAGAATATCGTCAAAAAGTTAATTTATTTCAATGATTCAATACAAAACATAACATGCAAATATTATATACTAGCTGTGAGCCCGATGCAAATGCATCGGGTGTCTAGAATATGTTTATTGTTTTTTTAAAGATTTTTAAATAATAATCGCATCATCAATAGCAATAATATTAGCAATAGCATTATTACTAGCAGTAATAGCAGTATTAATAGCATTATTAGCAGTATTATGAGCATTAATAACAGTATTAAGAGCATTAATAGCAGTATTAATAGCATTAAGAGCAGTATTAATAGGAGTAATAGCATTACGAATAGCATTAATAGCATTAGTATGTGCATTAATAGCATTAATAATAGCATTAATAGGATAAATGATAGCATTAATAGCATAAATAATAGCATTAATATCATTAGTATTAGCATTAATAGCATTAATAATAGCATTAATAGCATTAATAGCATTATTAATAACATTAATAGCATTATTAATAGCATTAATAGCATTAATAATAGAATTAATAGCATTAATAGCATTATTAATAGCATTAATAATACAATTAATAGCATTAATAGCATAATTATTAGCATTAATAGCATTATTAATAGCATTAATACCATTAATAATACAATTAATAGCATTAATAGCATTATTAATAGCATTAATAGCATTATTAATAGCATTAATAGCTATAATAATACAATTAATAGCATTAATATTAGCATTAATAGCATTAATAGTATTATGAAATAGCATTAATAGCATTAATAATTAATAGCATTTAATAGCATTAATAATACAATTAATAGCATTAATAGCATTATTAATAGCATTAATAGCATTAATAATACAATTAATAGCATTAATAGCATAATTATTAGCATTAATAGCATTATTAATAGCATTAATAGCATTAATAATACAAAATGAATAGCATTAATAGCATTAAATTAATAGCATTAATAGCATTATTAATAGAATTAATAATACAATTAATAGCATTAATAGCATAATTATTAGCATTAATAGCATATTAATAGCATTAATAGCATTAATAATACAATTAATAGCATTAATAGCATTATTAATAGCATTAATAATACAATTAATAGCATTAATAGCATAATTATTAGCATTAATAGCATTATTAATAGCATTAATAATACAATTAATAGCATTAATAGCATAATTATTAGCATTAATAGCATTATTAATAGCATTAATAATACAATTAATGGCATTAATATTAGCATTAATAGCATTAATAGTATTATTAATAGCATTAATACATTATTAATAGCATTAATAGCATTAATAATACAATTAATAGCATTATAGCATTATTTAATAGCATTAATAATTCAATTAATAGCATTAATAGCATAATTATTAGCATAATAGCATTAATATAGAATTAATAGCATATTATTTGCATAATTCATTATTATTACCATTAATACCATAATTATTAGCATTAATAGCATAATTATTAGCATTAATAACATAAATATTAGCATTAATAGCATAATTATTAGCATTAATAGCATTATTATTAGCATTAATAGCATAATTATTAGCATTAATAGCATTATTATTAGCAGTAATATCATTATTATTAGCATTTTTTTTTGTTTTATTCTTATTTTTTATGTTATTATGTATAATTTTTTATTTATTTTGTTATTATTTTTTAATCATTTTTTAATTGTTAAATTAATTTATTATTTGTTATTTTAAGTGAGCCTGAGCCTGAGACACAGTTCTCCTTCAGGTCCGCTCAAAGGGCTCATATTATTAGCATATTATATTATTTTTTATTATTATTTTTTATTTATTTTTTTATTATTTTTTATTTATTTTTTTATTATTTTTTTATTATTTTTTTATTATTAAATTAATTTATTATTTGTTATTTTAAGTGAGCCTGAGCCTGAGACACAGTTCTCCTTCAGGTCCGCTCAAAGGGCTCATATTATTAGCATATTATTTTTTTTTTATTATTATTTTTAATTTTTTTTTTTATTATTTATTAATATTTTTTTTTTTTTTAATTATTAAATTAATTTATTATTTGTTATTTTAAGTGAGCCAGAGCCTGAGACACAGTTCTCCTTCAGGTCCGCTCAAAGGGCTCATATTATTAGCATTTTTTTTTTTATTATTATTTTTTATTTATTTTTTTATTATTTTTTATTTATTTTTTTATTATTTTTTAATTATTTTTTTATTATTTTTTTTATTATTAAATTAACTTATTATTTGTTATTTTAAGTGAGCCTGAGCCTGAGACACAGTTCTCCTTCAGGTCCGCTCAAAGGGCTCATATTATTAGCATATTTTTTTTATTATTACTTTTTATTTATTTTTTTTATTATTTTTTATTCATTTTTTTTATTTTTTTAAATATTTTTTTATTATTTTTTTATTATTAAATTAATTAATTATTTGTTATTTTAAGTGAGCAGACACAGTTCTCCTTCAGGTCCGCTCCAACCCCTCATAGAGATACATGGCGGATAATCCTGGACGCTGATTGGTCGCGTCTTCCCATAGAGAAACATGGGCATGTTTGTCTATGGAAAAAAGCGACCAATCAGCGTCCAGGATTATCCGCGATGTAAGTCAATGAGGCCTTTCAGCGGAGCAGAATGGAGACTGCGAGCCGGAGCTCGGTGGAGGAAGAGAGAAGAGCGGCGGATGGAAGAGTCGTTAGCCGAGCTGAAGTAAGAGGATGCCTGGGCCGGAGGGAGGAGTGTACGTGGACCTGAGGAAGCAGATGTCATGAAGACAGGTAAGTGATCTACGGCGTGGGAAGGGGGGGGGGTGTGCGGACATATGTAAGGAGGGGTGTGCGGACATATGGAAGAGGGGGAGTGTGCGGACATAATGAGAGGGGGGAGGTGTGCGGACATAATAGAGGGGGGGTGTGCGGACATATAGAGGGGGGGTGTGCGGACATATGGAGGGGGGTGTGCGCTTTGGGGGGTGCGACATATGGAGGAGGGGGTGTGCGGACATATGGAGGGGGGGTGTGCGGACATATGGAGGAGGGGGTGTGCGGACATAATGGAGGAGGGGGTGTGCGGGCATATGGAGGAGGGGGTGTGCGGGCATATGGAGGAGGGTGGTTGCGGGCATATGGAGGGGGGGTGTGCGGACATATGGAGGGGGGGTGTGCGGACACATGGAGGAGGGGGTGTGCGGACATAATGGAGGGAGGGGTGTGCGGACATAATGGAGGAGGGGGTGTGCGGGCATATGGAGGAGGGGGTGTGCGGGCATATGGAGGGGGGGTGTGCGGACATATGGAGGAGGGGGTGTGCGGACATATGGAGGAGGGGGTGTGCGGGCATATGGAGGAGGGGGTGTGCGGGCATATGGAGGAGGGGGTGTGTGGGCATATGGAGGAGGGGGTGTGCGGGCATATGGAGGGGGGGTGTGCGGGCATATGGAGGAGGGGGTGTGCGGGCATATGGAGGAGGAGGTGTGCGGGCATATGGAGGAGGGGTGTGTGGGCATATGGAGGAGGAGGTGTGCGGGCATATGGAGGAGGGGGTGTGCGGGCATATGGAGGAGGGGGTGTGCGGGCATATGGAGGAGGAAGTGTGTGGGCATATGGAGGAGGGGGTGTGCGGGCATATGGAGGAGGGGGTGTGCGGGCATATGAAGGAGGGGGTGTGCGGACATATGGAGGAGGGGGTGTGCGGGCATATGGAGGAGGGGGTGTGCGGGCATATGGAGGAGGGGGTGTGCGGACATATGGAGGAGGGGGTGTGCGGACATATGGAGGGGGAGATATGGAGGAGGGGGTGTGCGGGCATATGGAGGAGGGGGTGTGCGGGCATATGGAGGAGGGGGTGTGCGGGCATATGGAGGAGGAGGTGTGCGGGCATATGGAGGAGGGGGTGTGCCAAAAATAGAACCAGAGGCTCGGCCACAAAGTTAGCGATTTACCGCTCAGGCAGCGACTCGCGCTACATGAGCGGTAAATCGCTAACTTTGTGGCCGAGCCTCTGGTTCTATTTTCGGCCAGCGACTCGCAATGGCCGCTTCGCGGCCATTGCTCGCACTCAGCCAGCGACTCGCAATGGCCTCGCGGCCATTGCTCGCGCAGGCTAACGACTCGCATTGGCCGCTACGCGGCCAATGCTTCGCTCGTGGTGACGTCACATAGTGACAAAGCCACGGAGATTTCGGGGTCCGACACGATTTTGCCTACGGCAATTAGAGAGTAGATAGTCATTACAAACAGAGTGATCTATTTCAAGTGTTGATTTCTGTTAATGTTGATGATGTTGACCTACAGCCAATAAAAACCCAAAGGTCATTATCTCAGAAAATTAAATGAATACATAATCCATATGCCGCATTTTATGTGTAATAACCCCTGGTAATAGATATCACATTTAAGAGTAATAACAATTCCAAAGCATACCGTATATACTCGCGTATAAGCCGAGTTTTTCAGCCCAAAAATTGGGCTGAAAAGTACCCCCCTCGGCTTATACGCGAGTCAGTGCTGTATACCGATGTATACATCGGTACATACCGATGTATACATCGGTATACAGCAGCCCCCGCATCCCCAGTAATGCAGGGCCCCCCCAGCCTGACTCCGGTCACCTGTAAAGCAGAAGACGCATGAAGACGGAGGATCGCGGATGTCAGCGGCGAGCGGGCGCGGACAGCGGGACACTGATAAGTATAGTTTGCTTTACAGGTGACCGGAGTCAGGCTGGGGGGGCCCTGCATTACTGGGGCTGCCTGTATACTACCGCTGGGGCTGCTATACACTACTACTGGGGCTGTATACACTACCACTGGGGCTGCTATATACTACCACTGGGGCTGTATATACCTCTGGGGCCCTGTATACTACCACTGGGGCTGTATAAACCACTGGGGCTGTATATACTGCTGGGGCTGCTGTATAAACCACTGGGGCTGTATATACTGCTGGGGCCCTGTATACTACCACTGGGGCTGTATAAACCACTGGGGCTGTATATACTGCTGGGGCCCTGTATACTACCACTGGGGCTGTATATACTGCTGGGGTCGTGTATACTACCACTGGGGCTGTATATACTACCACTGGGGCTGTATATACTGCTGGGGCCCTGTATACTACCACTGGGGCTGTATATACTACCACTGGGGCTGTATATACTACTAGGGCTGCGTCTATACTACCACTGGGGCTGTATATACCACTGGGGCTGTATATACTACTGGGGCAGCGTGTATACTACCACTGGGGCTGCAGTATCTACCTCTGGGACTGGTGTATACCACACTGCTGGGGGCTGTATACTTGTGCTAGGGTCCACCCTCGGCTTATACACGAGTCAATAGATTTTCCCAGGTTTTGGGGGCAAAAGTAGGGGGGTCGGCTTATACACGGGTCGGCTTATACACGAGTATATACGGTAAATTAAAAAAACTGGAGAAATAAATTGGAGTGTCTTGCAATTTAAAAACAGTTTATTCATTAAATTTAAAAGATCATGATAAAAAGTTAAGATAGAAACAGAGCTGGGAGAGTCACTCCACAATTGGGAAAGGGTCACAATGACAAAGTATATTTTGCTACATGAATCAGTTGTGGTGCTACTGGGTACAATATATTTACAATACACAGAGTGGTACACATCAGTAACATAGGTGCCAACAGGTCTGTACAGTGATTGTCTACAGCAGTGATTCCCAAAGTGGTCCAGGTGGACCCCCAGGGGTCCACGGGAGACTCGTCGGGGGTCTACGTTGGCATGAAAAAAAAATGGAGGTTCATAAGTTGTAAGTTGGGGTCCACGAAAATGTATCTGGTTTTGATAGTAAAGAACAAAAATGTTGTCTTGGCTTTACCTATCAATGTAGGCAGATAATATTTTAAGAAGGTCAGCGACTGTTACTTGTAAAAACTTGCATATTTGATATTCAGCACAACACGTGTCGAGACTTGTAAAGCGCCGCCCGCCCGCAACGCTTGTTCAGACGTGCAAAGGGATGAAATACAACCTGTGCTGTGCTTGCAATCTTGCATGAACTTGTTTGATTCTTCACCAATATAAATAGAAAAAGCCAAAGAAAAACGTTACTCATTTGTTTCCGGAATTTTGGAAATAAAAGTGTAAGTGTAAGTGAATCGATGCCAGTGATTGCCAGTGCTGGAAAAAGTAAATACCTGCCTATGTGTTATACATACTTTTATTTTATATTGTAATCTAAATACATAATCACCAATCGGCTCTGTCACAGACTTCCGGCGCTTATGTCACTATCCACAATTCCAAGCGCCGACCGGAAGTCATTGATCTCTGATTATGGCGATGGCTGCTAACAAATAGAACACAAGAGAATATACTATTTTTATTTTTATTTTTACTACTCCGAACTAAGCCATGATGCAAATTTCCATCGTTAGATCTAATCTTCACATTTTTTGACTAGTTTTGGGAATATGGTAGAAATGTAGCAGCAGGGGGTCCACTGAAACCAGTAGAATTTCGAAAGTGATCTACGAGAAAAAAAAGTTTGGAAACCTCTGTTCTACAATAAGCAACATATTCATTTGTCAGTTAGATTGATATTGATACGACTAGTTGAAGTGCCGACCAGCACAAAACGGGCCATTGTCCACCGTCTACCACCCCCCTCTCCGCACTTTGTCAAATTGAACCAAAATAAAAGAGATTGAAAGCACAATATGGGTGAATGCCCTTCTTTCACAATCTACACAGACTCCATTTGATGTTCTACAATTTAAGTGACCACAACCTGGAGCACTCGCACCTCACCAGACTGAAAAGCATACTTATAAAGGTGAAAATCCTGAGGTGTACCGTAGTGCCCGATTTTGTCTACTTATCAGTGATATGCATTTATGGTCTCCATAAATTAGTGTATTATCATTAACATCAATTGAATAAATTAGATAACATGCGCTAATACATACTGTACATTAAATGCTTGATGCATATATAGATAAAAAAATATATATAGTAAGTATTATCAAAAAGACAAATCAGATGAATATTCACAATAATTATAAAGTGCTTAGAACAAAACAGACATGTATGTAGACATGATCAGATACATGGGACTGCCGGCACAAATTATACAAGGTAAGTATGAATTGCCTGATAAAGTACAGAGACTAGAACCACAATTTACGGCCGCCATACCTAGTAAGGTGCATATATACACGTAGCAACTTATACTATTACTCACTATATGTACATACTCACATACATAAATACATATAACTATATTATGTACTATATGACTTATTATGTAACAACTTCCCTTTCTCCTTAGAGCTTTATGTCGTCCAGCATGAAGTATGTAATTGGGAATATAAACTCTGGTGCCCCGGCTGTCAGAGCTCATAGTCTTATCTTTGGTACCAGCAGATAAGGAATCCTCAATTGATGTACAATACTCTAGACATTTCTCAGCATACACTTTGAAATTGATGTTCTGTCTAATGCTCTTCCAACTCATCTGGTATTAAACCATATGAAGGTGCTGAATAGCAGACATCAATGTATTCAGAGTACCCTGGTACGTATTGGATTCTTGAAACAAAGATTACAAGAGTAGTAGAAGGATTTTTGCACACTGTTAGTTAAAAATTAAGTTCCATCACTTTTCTTTCAATATTTCACATACTTTAAACACTGATGGAGGTTGAGAAATACCGTATATACTCACGTATAAGCCGAGTTTTTCAGCCCAAAAATTGGGCTGAAAAGTCCCCCCCTCGGCTTATACGCGAGTCACTGTATACTGTATACAATGTATACAGTGCCCCCATCTATATACAGGCCCCCCGCCGCAATCCTGTAAAGGAATAGATTAGTATACTTATCCATCCGCTGCAGCTGTCCCGCCACCATGGCGATCCAGCATCTTCCGTCTTCCAGCGTCTCGCGTCTTCTTCCGATGGTCGCAGGCAATGACGTCATTGCCTGTGCGACCGAGGAGGAAACCGGAAGAAGTCGCGAGACGCTGGAAGACAGAAGATGCTGGATCGCGATGGCGGCGGGACAGCTGCAGCGGATGGATAAGTATACTAATCTATTCCTTTACAGGATTGCGGCGGGGGGCCTGTATATAGATGGGGGGGCCTGTATATACCTCTGGGGCATATATATGTGGGGCTGCTGTATACTACCACTGGGGCTGTATATACCTGTGGGGCTGCTGTATACTACCACTGGGGCTGTATATACCTGTGGGGCTGCTGTATACTACCACTGGGGCTGTATATACCTGTGGGGCTGCTGTATACTACCACTGGGGCTGTATATACCTGTGGGGCTGCTGTATACTACCACTGGGGCTGTATATACCTGTGGGGCTGCTGTATACTACCACTGGGGCTGTATATACCTGTGGGGCTGCTGTATACTACCACTGGGGCTGTATATACCTGTGGGGCTGCTGTATACTACCACTGGGGCTGTATATACCTGTGGGGCTGCTGTATACTACCACTGGGGCTGTACATACCTGTGGGGCTGCTGTATACTACCACTGGGGCTCTATATTCCTGTGGGGCTGCTGTATACTACCACTGGGGCTCTATATACCTCTGGGGCTGCTGTATACTACCACTGGGGCTGTATATAATTCTGGGGCTGCTGTATACTACCACTGGGGCTGCTGTATATACCTCTGGGGCTGCTGTATACCACACTGTTGAGGGCTGTATACCTGTGCTGGGGTCCACCCTCGGCTTATACACGAGTTAATAGGTTTTTCCAGATTTTTGGGGCAAAAGTAGGGAGGTCGGCTTATACACGGGTCGGCTTATACACGAGTATATACGGTAAGTAAAAATACATAATGAATCCTTATATTTTTTTGTTGCAAATGAGCCTTCTGCAAGAAGAAAGAAAACTATCTACACTATAGGTCAACTAACAGACCTTTAATGAGCTTCGTAACCGGACTAGCCAAGTCAGACACCCAGTTACATGCAGGTTTGTGGGTATTTGCATCTCTCCAGTGTAGAGAAAGGTTTGACTATCTGAATAAGGGGCCATTAAAATGGTTTTTATACAAAGAATATGTTAATTAATAGATCTTGGAATAATAATATTTTTCACAATTAGATGTGTTTAAAGATATAAAGTTTAAAGCAAAACAACAATAACCATAAAAGAGGTGCGCACAAGAAGAGAGTGAAACAAAGGGCTAAGAACCGTCATACAGGGAAGATGGGGGCCAGTGGAAATAATCTAAAAGACTAAAAAAATACATGGAAAGCCTCCAAACTATATATGTAAAAGAATGGGATGAATGCTGTGTAAGGGCCCTTTCACATCAGCGTTTTTTTAAATTTGCGGCAGATGCGGTGAAAAAACCGCATCTGCCGCAACTGCCGCATAACGGTTCCACTTGCGGCACGGTTGCGGTTTTTTCCATAGGAAGTATAGGGGGACTTGCGGCAGATGCGGCAAGTGCGGTATTGCACTTGCGGCAGGTGCGGCAGAGAAAAAAACCGCAGTAAGCCGCGGTTTTTTTCTCTGCCGCACCTGCCGCAAGTGCAATACCGCACTTGCCGCATCTGCCGCAAGTCCCCCTATACTTCCTATGGAAAAAACCGCAACCGTGCCGCAAGTGGAACCGTTATGCGGCAGTTGCGGCAGATGCGGTTTTTTCACCGCATCTGCCGCAAATTTAAAAAAACGCTGATGTGAAAGGGCCCTAAGGAAACACACAAACAAATAACAGGAAAAAATAATAGAGATCATTCAGCAAGAGAATCCTTTCCTGAACAGCTGGTACTCCAAACATCTATCTACCTATTAATATAGCCAGCAAAGAAAGCATGTGCATGGTGAGCTTAAAAAGCCCCTCCCAAGATGTGATAGGGCCAACAAAATGAGGAAATGAAAATTACCCACCCCGGGCCATTTAGGGAACTGGGTCCCGGGCGGTTGCAATAAGGGATGTCATGGGTTGCTTGCCCGACCCTGTGGCCCTGGTGGTCACTAAAATATGGAAAAAAAGGGGAAAATAAAATGAAAAAAAGTCTCGTGATGCCACCTACAGTACCCAGTAATGATACCAGCGCTACCTTCAGACCTCCGGGAATGGTGATGCTGCAGCCAGATGGTAACGTTCCCTGTAGGTGGAGAGGGATCTCCGGGGCAGTGATGTAGAATAGGAATTTTGCACAGGGAGGTGTCTCTGCAGGTTGGGTGCTGACACAGTCAATGTGTTGGACAGGATCAGGGGCCGTAAGAACTGACACTCACACATTTAAAGTTGATTCCGTACCTTTTACTGATGTTGTTGCAAGGTACCATCCAGGGTACACTCCAGGTGGTCAGAAGGCACTTCAGGATCTTCACAACCGGTGAGTTGTGAGCCCTCCTTTTCCTAGTGTGTGTGTTTAAGTCCTGGCCTGACTGAAACCTGGCCTCACCTCTCCAGTGTCTCTCACTTGTATTGCAGGCTGTGAGAACCTTTTCTTGGGTGCTGCTATCTCTCCTGCAGTTCCTGGATCTTGTTGTTGCTGTGCTACAAGTGTCCCAGAAGACTGAAGTCTTCTTGGTTGACAAGTTTGTTCTGCTGGGCTAAGTAGTCCCAGGCAGACTCGGACTATGGTGTCCGGGTGGCTTCCTGGGATGAAACCGGTATGGTCCCTCTGCCTCCACTCTTTTCCTCATCTTGCCTCTGACCCTCACTCTTGGGCCCCTGCACTGGCTAGGCTTCCCTCTGGTACGAGCCTAGCTTTGCTCCGTTCACCAGGATGTTTTCACAGTGCTGCTCCATACTACACCGCCTAACTCCTCCCTCGGGGCTGCATTTATAGGGGAACTTGCCTGAAGGCAGCAAGTAGAGCTTCCCCTTCAGGTCTGGGGTGGAAGCTGTTGCATGTGTAGGGTACCTGATGTGAAAATCCCTCTGTGCACCAGGTGGTCCTGTGGCAACCATCCCGTAGGGGTTCCCCAAAAATAAATAGAAATAAAAAGAAAAGCTGGACGAAGGAAAGGATTGTTATGAGAACCGTTAGCAATTGGACCAAAGAAAGGATTGTTATGAGAACCGTTAGCAATTGGACAAAAAATAAAACATGCTGTAGTTCAACATAGAGACAAACCAACCACACAACCAAAGGTCACCTGATTAAGGCTGGGGTCACACATAAGACCCTGGTCCGTTTTTGGCTTCATTTTTGTCATTTTTTTTTCTAAGTCCAAAAACTGACAGAAAAACGGATTGGATGTAATAAACACCCTGTCCGTTTTTTTCTGGACCTCAAAACATTGCTCTGTCCGTTTTTGAGCCAAAAACGTTGCTAGCAACCTTTTTGGCATCAGTTAAAAAACGCATGCTTTTTTTAACATGGGGCCCTATGGGAAAAGCATGCGTTAACGCATGGCACATATAGGCACTTGCGTTAACGCATGCGTTAACGCACATGCGTTTTTAATGAAAAAATGACTAAGTCCAAAAACGTTCAGAGGTGCAGGAGGCTCAAAAAGCCCCCTATAAAAAACGGATTGGTGATGAAAATCACTTCCAAAAACGGACTTCTATGTGTGACCCCAGCCTAAGACTTGGAGTTAAGGCATGAAAGGTCTGCATGTTTAGGAGGAAACTCCTGGAACAACTTGTAGTTTTATTGTGATAGCTATTATAAATCTAAAAGGAGTTTAGATAACAGAAAAAATATCAAGAAATCACGGTTTGCTTTAATAACTGAATTGTGAATTATAGAGTGCTTTACCTACCTAACACATACACATTCAGGATATTTATATTTCTTCAGTCTAGAAGGAGAGAGATTTTTCTTAATTCTTAAGTTATACATTTATGTAGTAAACCTGTGCCCCAAGGTTGCAGACACCGCTACCGTAAGTGTGTCTGTAAAGCAAGAGAAGACTTGAAGGTTTCATAAAGCAATATGAGGACATGTGTAAATACTTTCATGATTGAACTTGTCTTCACTGTTTTAGGATTTTCAGAATAACCTCAGCAACTTTGATTCCCAAACAATTCAGTGTTCTATGTTGAGAATGATATTTTTTATAATGTAATAAAACCTTTTGACATACTGACAAGCTAAAGACATGTCACAAAGTGACAGCTCGGAGACATTTCAAAAAGACATCACTTTTGCCTGCCGGCAAAGTACCTGCTTCTTTCAATTGTTGAGTTACTTCTATATTTAGCTGTCCCCTAGGTTCCTGCCCTTTCCAATAAATCACAGCAATTGTCTTCCAACATTCTTGATAAGAGCATGAGTGCATGTACTGAGCTTTATATGACTCTCGTGTTAAGCGTCCCTTTACTATTTCAGCAACTCCTAATATCTAAACGCTTATGTATGAAAAATTGAAACTTTGAAAAAAAAAAAAGAAATAATAAATTCTGTTTTTATGAGTGGAATTTGTTAAAGATCAGAATATCAATTCACACTGGGATGCAAAAGGACTTTTTGGATACATTTTTTTGATAAGTTTTCTTACCATGTGATGTGTCCTAAAACATCAAAACTATTTTACTTCATCAACTGCGTTAAAAAATGGCTATAGTCTACTATTTTTATTTAAAATGTTTTAGTAAAGTGATATCAAGTTATGGAAAAAGGACCAATTGATCCACATGCAACACTTAAAGACACTAATATTTTAAATGACCTTTTGGGACTTGTTACAGATTTAGTGTTAAAACGTCATGATTATATTTCCAGTGTTCTATTTTAAATTAATTAAAGTGTTGTTTGACCACTTAGACATGGAAAGATTGAAAAAATATATATTTTATACTAATTAAAATTTTTCTGGTGGTGGAAATAATTAGAGGGAGTCAATATCATCAAGGGGACAATAACACACTGGACAATAAATTGGTCTAGAGATTTATATTATCTCTTATTTATTGACCATCAGCTTGATCTAGACCTTGACGACTTGATGGATGAACGGTCTGTAGGAAGATCAATCTTGCATGATCCCAGAAAGGTCCACGCAGGTCTTCTCCGCCATTATCTTGACATTATCAAGTCATTGGGTTGCTGGGTCTTCCTGTTCGCCTTGTACCTTCTAATCTTCCTACCACTAGTGATTGTTCTCTACGTATGATGTGTCCACAGTAGGTAAGTTGTAGCTTGGTGATTTTTGCTTCAAGTGACATGTCTGGCTTGATTTGTTCCAAAATGGATTTTTTTGTTCTTCTTACCATCCATGTTATTGATAACATCCTTCTTCAGCACCACATGGTGCTGATTCTTCTTCTGTCTTCTTTCTTTATTGTCCATGTGTCAGTTCCATATATTAACTACAGAAAAAACAGAATATGTATGAGCTCTGTCTTCATTGCCAGTAAAATATTCCTTGATCTGAAAACCTTGTCCATTGACTTCATTATTAGTTGATTTTCCCATAGCTATTCTCCCAGTAACTTCTGGGGTCATCTCTGCATCTTGAGTGATCATTGATCCGAGTAGGTTGAAGTCCTGTACCAATTCTAGTTCATTGCCATCCATCTCAAATGTGTCCCTGTCATACCTGGCAGTAGCTAAAATCTTGCCTTCTTTGTGTTGAGTACCAGTCATATGTTCGAGCTTTCCATCTTGACACTTCGTAATAATTCCTTCATTCCATCTACGCTTGCTGGTATTAGTGTTCCGTTGTCTGCATATCTTAGAATGTTGGATGATTCTTCATCCAATTTTGCTTCCTTCTTCTCTTTCAAGACTTCAGCCTTTCCAAGAATAGCTTCTGTACATAAATTGAAGAGAATTGGTGACAGAATGCAGACTTATCTGCAGCCGTGCTCTACTTTGAACCTTGCTGTGTCACCATATTCTGTTCAGACTGTTGCTTTTTGGTTTATGTATAGGTTCCTAATGTGGCTAATCAGATGGTTTTATGGTATTCTGAAGTTTCTGATGAATAACACAGTCAAAGGCTTTGCTGTACTCAATAAAGCACAAATAGAGCTCCTTGTTGTATTCATTGTCTTTTTCCAGTATCAATCTCATGTTAGCAGTTAGATCTCTTGTCCACCTGCCTTATTTGAACCCTGCTTGTTCCTCTGGAAACTCTTTGTCAAAACAAGGCTGTAGCGTGTAGATATATAGGGAGGCAATATATGGATGTAATAGTTAGCCACATTGAAGGACAGCTCCTCTTGGTTTTTCTCACATTCCTATTATGCACAAATCACTGCAATGCACATATTATATTCATACAACACTGCAGCATGCACAATAATTGCGCACATAACTCTGCTGCATACACAGTCATACCCAAAAGTGTTGGCACCCCTGAAATTGCTCCAGAATATTAAGTATTTCCCTCAGAATATTATTGCTGTTACACGTTTTGTCATACAAATGTTTATTTCATTTGTTTACATTGCAACAATAGAGGAAAACAGAGAACAAAGTCAAATTGTTTAAAACTTCACACAAAACCCCCAAAATGAGACAAAACTGTTGTCAGTAAGTAAACAACTATGCTTCAAGTATGTGATACTCATTCAAACTCACCTGTGGCAAGTAACAGGTGTGAGTAATATAAAGGTAACACCTGAAACCAGGTGAAAAGGGGAGAAGTTGACTCAATCTTTGCACCGTGTGTCTATGTGTGCCACTCTAGTCATGGTAAAAAGAAAAATGTGAAGAGAGCTGTATGAGGACAAGACAACCAAAATTGTGGAAAAATATAAACAATCTCAAGGTTACAAGTCAATCTCTAGAGATCATGATGTTCTTTTGTCCATAGTGAGCAACATAATCAAATACCCATGGCACTGTAGCTAATGTCCCTCGACACAGCAGTGGAAAATTGATAAAAGGTTTCAATACCAGATTGGAATTGCTTATGCACCACCCAGTCAATCAAGTTCGCAAATAAGTAAATGTGACATTTGAAAGAAATTAAACGCTATTCAAGGAGACCCAGGAGAAGCTTCCTTTTGAAAATCTAGACCGCAGTCTCCCAAAATGTACATAGGTAAGTCAAAATCCTTCTGGGAAACTGTTTTATGGACAGAGGAGCCATAGAAAGAGCTCTTTGGAAAAGCACACCATTCTGTTTACTGATAACGTAATTAGGCTTACAAGGAAAATAACATAGTACCTACTGTCAAATAGGGTGAAGGCACAAGGATGTTATGGAGTTGTTTCGTTCCCTTTGGAACTGAGTGCCTTGACTGTATGCAAGGCATAGTGAAAAATGAAGATTACCAAAGGATTTGGGGTCACAATCCAGTGTTATAAAGCTATGATTGCGTACTAGGTCTATGGGTGTTCCTTCAGCACAATTGCCCTAAACATACTTCAATAAGCAACAAGAAATGGATGATAAAAGAGCTGGTTTCAAGTGGCCAGAAATGAGTCTGGCTTTAAATCCTATTGAACACATATTGAGAGATCTTGATGGTGGGTTTACACACACCAATTTATCTGTTCAATATTTGAACAGATCTCTGGTTGCAGTGAAATCATGGACACATTGGTATATTTGTACACAGCCACAAAATGGAACTATGTGTCCATGATTTCACTGCAACCAGAGATCTGTTCAGATATTGAACAGATAAATTGGTGTGTGTAAACCCACCATCAAATTGTTGATGCAAGAAGGCTTTCTTCAAATATGAGAGACCTGGAGCAGTCTGCAAAAGAAAATAGAGTGCATTTTGTAGTAGGAGGTTCCTATTCTCACATAAATTGGAGGATGTTTTAATCTCGATAGAGGAATTAAATAGGGAATAGGAATCCAGCAAAAGATTCCCTTTGTTTCTAGCTCCTGGGCTTAAAAATTGACCTTTTTTCTGCTCTGGGCCTCAATTTTTTAATGTATTATCTTTTCTTTGGCAGTAACACATGTCCATATTCCTATATTTAATTGTTGCACACTGAAGAATTTCAGACTACTGTAACTATTTATTTGTAATAGTTAAAGAGGACCTGTCACCAAACCAGGCATGGTGATCTAATTACAGCACTGGATACAGCATGTCTGCAGCATGCAGACAAGGGGTCCCCCAGCACTTGAGCAGCCCTGTACCCCGAGATAATACACTTAGAAAACTTACATGCTACATCCACTAAGGAGGTGGCTAGGGGCTGTAGCCAAGGGCAGATTCCACCCCCTGCATGTGTAATCTGCCCAACGCTGCCAATCATTCTCTCCCTGTCTGCAGCATTTAAACAGAGGTTTTTTTCTCTCCCGTGTAGCCCCGCCTCCCTGACTTTCTGGGAGAGAGAAAAAAAACCTGTGTTTAAATGCTGCAGACAGGGAGAGAATGATTGGCAGCGGTGGGCAGATTACACATGCAGGGGGTATGAATCTGCCCTTGGCTGCAGCCCCTAGCCACCTCCTTAGTGGCTGTAGCATGTAAGTTTTTTAAGTGTATTATCTCGAGGTACAGGGCTGCTCAAGTGCTGGGGGACCCCTTGTCTGCATGCTGGAGACATGCTGTATCCAGTGCTGTAATTAGATCACCATGTCAGGTTTGGCGACAGGTCCTCTTTAAGAATGAGCGAGTAGTGATATATTTGGACTCACTATACTCATAGTGAGTAGGTCCTAATATTCGCATATTCATTACGAGTAGCAAGTCTAATGAAAGTCAATGGGAAATGCGAGTAATGTGAGTAATTTTCTGCTGGACCCGACCAATCGGCCTGAGGAAAAGGCTGAAATGGATGCAGGATTGTTTAAAAGCTGGCGGTAAAAAGTCACCGGCTTTTTTAAACAATCAACTGATGCATGCTCCCTGCCTGGTGCTTCACTCCCTGCCTGTTCCCCGCCTGTCCTCCGCCCCAAACCGATTTTCACCTCCGTGCCTTGTTCCCACCTCCCACCATGTTCTCCGCCTCCCCTCCGCCTGCTGGAAGCAAGCCCGGCAGCTTTTTCAAAAAGACTGCCAGCTAGTTCAAATGATCAGCTGATCGCTTGAAATAGCCGGTGGTAAAAAGTGCTGGTGCGGCTCGCAGGTAAAAAGAGTCTTTTAATCGCCAGATTTCCCATTTCAAACGATCAGCTGATTCATCCGGCCATCTCGTGGGCAGTGG
The DNA here is from genome assembly GCA_033576535.1 of Allobates femoralis. Taxonomy (NCBI): domain Eukaryota; kingdom Metazoa; phylum Chordata; class Amphibia; order Anura; family Aromobatidae; genus Allobates; species Allobates femoralis. The sequence goes on along the minus strand of JARQOC010000002.1, from coordinate 103,857,288 downwards.
AGCTGGGGCAGATGGCGATGTGCTCGCTGCTCTTCCTGGCGATGTATGTACAGCTCTGGCTGCTGCTGCAGCGGTCTTTTTATCATCAGCTGATCGTTTGAAATAGCTGGCAGTCTTTTTGAAAATGCCAGCAGGCTTTTCATCTTTTTCAGCAGGCAGAGGGGAGGCGGAGAATAGGGCGAAAAGCGAAGGACAGGGCAGGAAATGGAGAATCCGTTGGGGGCGGAGGATCGGTCAGGGAATGGAGGATTGGACAGGGAACAGATAGGAAGTGAAGCACTGGGTGGAAAGCGAAGCACCTGGCAGAGAGAATGCATCAGCTGATTTTTTAATAAAGCCGCTGGCTTTTAAACAATCATGAATCCATTTCAGCCTTTTCCTCAGGCCCCCAGACCGTTTTGTAGGGTCCAGCAGCATAGCTCTCGCATTTCCCAATGTCTGCATTGTTCTCGCTACTCGTAACGAGTAATAACAAGTAAACTCACCGAATAACAAGTAGCCGAATACCGTACCATAGTATTCTGCGAGTACCGAATAGTATTGAGTATACTCGCTCATCCCTAGTATTAGTATATTTTATGTTTACTATGCACTTTTTGCTTGTTAGGAATTGCAGGTTTCTTATTTAGATTATGGGGTCATGCCCTCTTACAACACTTTTTCCCATAAGCTTTTTAGGTGACTTTACATTTTCTATTATGAGGTTCCTATCTGTTCACAAATTGGAGATTTTTTAACCCAGATAAAGACATTTAATGGGGAATAGGGACCCAGACAAGAGGTACGCCTTGTCACTGGCTGCTGGGCTCACATAAAACTAGCCTTTTTTATGTAGTGTGTCTAAATATTTAAATGAATTTCATTAGCAGTCATGGATATTCATACTCCAACATTCAATGTTTGCGCACATTAGAGTTTCAAAGTGCAACTCTTCATTTCTTTGCAAAAGAAGAGTGTTAATACACAGAGTTTCCAAATCATACCGAGAGCGGGCTCTACACATGTAGTCCTTCCTCTAGAAGCAACTCAGCTACATACAGGGAGAACAAGAGAGAAAAAGCTTCTAGTTCGCAAATAAAAGAGTTTTTATTGTTCCCTTTCAAAAAGGCACACAACAGAGGGCAGTCAAAGTGTACAAGTGAATGGGATACAGAGTCAAAAAAGTATGGTACAAGTATTAAATTAAAGAGTTTATACATTCCATCTTCAACAATATGTAATTACAGTGCCTTGTGAAAGTATTTGGCCCCCTTGAACTTTTCAACCTTTTGCCTCATTTCAAGCTTCAAACATAAAGATATAAATTCTAATTTTTTTGTGAAGAATCAACTACAAGTGGGACACAATCGTGAAGTGGAACAAAATTTATTGGATATTTTAAACTTTTTTAACAAATAAAAAACTGAAAAGTGGGGCGTGCAATATTATTCGGCCCCTTTACTTTCAGTGCTGCAAACTCACTCCAGAAGCTCAGTGAGGATCTCTGAATGATCCAATGTTGTCCTAAATGACTGGTAATGATAAATAGAATCCACCTGTGTGTAATCAAGTCTCTGTATAAATGCACCTGCTCTGTAATAGTTTCAGGGTTCTGTTTTAAGTGCAGAGAGCATCATGAAGACCAAGGAACACACCAGGCAGGTCTGAGATACTGTTGTGGCGAAGTTTAAAGCCAGATTTCGATCCAAAAAGATTTCACAAGTTTTAAACATTTCAAGGAGCACTGTGCAAGCGATCATATTGAAATGGAAGGAGTATCAGACCACTGTAAATCTACCAAGACCCAGCCGTCCCTCTAAACTTTCATCTCAAACAAGGAGAAGACTGAACAGAGATGCAGCCAAAAGGCTCATGATCACTCTGAATGAACTGCAGAGATCTACAGCTGAGGTGGGAGAGTCTGTCCATAGGACAACAATCGGTGGTACATTGCACAAATCTGGCCTTTATGGAACAGTGGGAAGAAGAAAGCCATTTCTCAAAGATATCCATAAAAGTCTTGTTTGAAGTTTGCCACAAGCCACCTGGGAGACAGAAAAAATATATGGAATAAGGTGCTCTAGAAGAAAGAAGAAACCAAAATCAAACATTTTGGCCACAATGCAAAACGATATGTTTGGCGTAAAAGCAACACAGCTCATCACCCTCAAAACACCATCCCCACTGTCAAACATGGTGGTGGCAGCATCATGGTCTGGGCCTGCTTTTCTTCAGCAGGGACAGGGAAAATGGTTAAAATTGATGGGAAGATGGACAGAGCCAAATACAGGACCATTCTGGAAGAAAACCTGTGTCAATCTGCAAAAGACCTGAGACTGGGACGGAGATTTATCTTCCAACAAGACAATGATCCCAAACATAAAGCAAAATCTTCAATGGAATTGTTCAAAAATGAACGTATCCAGGTGTTAAAATGGCCAAGTCACAGTCCAGACCTGAATCCAATCGAGAATCTGTGGAAAGAGCTGAAAACTACTGTTCACAAACGCTCTCCATCCAACCTCACTGAGCTACAGCTGTTTTGCAAGGAAAAATGGGCAAGAATTTCAGTCTGTCGATGTGTAAAACTAATAGAGACCTACCCAGGGGATGACTGGCTGATGTAGCCCTGGGGGGCAGCCAACTGAGGACTGGAAGGGGGGCGCTGCTGAGCGCAAGTGAGGAGCGGGGGATGTTGGTGGCGAGGTGTTGTGGTGCTGCCGTGGCTTTATCCTTGCCTCTGCCACCACTCCGCTGCCTCCAGCCTGCTGCGTCCCGGCCCCAGCTCCTGCCGTGCGCCGTCAATGCAGAATGCAGTAAGTGTGCGGCCGCTTTCACTGTGGGCGCGGCCCTAAAGATGGACTATACCACCGGCCTGGGGGGCAAGTGCCTCCCTGCCACCTGGGCCAGTCTGCTCATGGACCTACCTCAAGCGACATGCAGCTGTAATCGCAGCAAAAGGTGGCGCTACAAAGTATTAACTCAAGAAGACCGAATAATATTGCACACCCCACTTTTCAGTTTTTTATTTGTTAAAAAAGTTTCAAATATGCAATAAATTTCGTTCCACTTTATGATTGTGTGCCACTTGTTGTTGACTCAATACTTACAAAGAAAATACTTACAAAGGAAATAAACATGCATTAAAAAACATGTAATTGCACTGATTTTCTGATGGAAATATTTCATTTTCTGAAACAATTTCAGGTTCTTCTTTAGTGATGGATAGATTTATTTTCTTCTGCAACCATGCATTGAACAGTTCTGAGCCTTCCAAGAGGAGAGAGAACTGTGCAGCTGCATAGTCCTTTCAGAAATTCTTTGGATCACAGTAGAAGCTGTCCATTTACTATATGCCACAAATACTTATTAGCAATATTCATTCTTGCTAAAAACTGCAACTTATAGTCATAATATAATATCTATTAATTTTTATTCTTCAATTTCTTTTTCCTGCATATCATATTTCTTGTTCCTACAGTTCTTCTAAAAGAAGTCCTAATGGAATAAAACAAAAGCTATTATTGGACACTTTACTTAACCTACTGAATGCTGAAAAAGTCATTTAGTGTCACATTGAAAGAGTCTTTGGTGCACACACATACATTTCTGTTTGTGGCCAACTTTTTGTCTTCTACAAAATCTTAAGACATTAACATTTTAATGAATTTTTCCAGCTTGCTGAATTGAGTTTTGCAATCAATGGCACCAATGGACTTTGTGATAGAAAACTGCAAGAGGACAATTAGAATGACTTTTACAAAAAACAAATCCTTTGTTATTAATTAGAGTAATGATTAACTGCCAGTCATGTTTACCAAGAACACAGCCCTGATTTATCTGATAAGGCTCCAATGTTCAGTAACCCTTTACTGTATAGCATCAGGAGGCCATTGCGGCTGAACCAAGAAGACATACATTGTATATTGGTCAGATAGACACATATACAGTAGTAAAGAGGATAGAGAATGGGAAGAAAGAAGTAACTGATTGTTACCACCATATAATGCAGAAGAAGCAGTTGGGTTGCATGCAATTTACAGAGTGTTAAGGGCCTGTCACACGCGTCAATATCGCCTGCACGATATCGGCTGCACGTGACGTTGCAGCGATATTGACGCGTGTGACATACTGCATCAACCAGCGATAAATCGCTGGTTGATGATCGTCAGGTTTTAGAATCAGTCCTAAAACCTGGCGATTGTCGCCCGGTGGACACGCAGCATCGCTGCGTGTGACACCGGGAGCGAGCGATATTCCAGCTCCCAGCGCCTGTCACAAGCGCTGGGAGCTGGTATCCAAGGTACACTGCGGGTAACTAGGCAGCGCGCGCTGCCTAGATACCCGACGTGTACCTTAGTTACCAGCCTCCTCCGCTCACCCGGTGAGCGGAGGAGGCTGGTAACTAAGGTACACGTCGGGTATCTAGGCAGCGCGCGCTGCCTAGTTACCCGCAGTCAGTGGCGTAACTTCAGGCCCAGGGGCCCCGGTGCGGAAGTTCCAATGGGGCCCCCAATTATTGCAAATCTTTAATAGTATTGGTCTTTTTCTTGGGCCAAAGGGACTTTTGGGGCCCCCCTAGGCTGCAGGGCCCGGGTGCGATCGCAACCCCTGCACCTATTGTAGTTACGCCCCTGCCCGCAGTGTACCTTGGAGACCAGGCTGCTCCCGCTTCCAGCAGGCTGGCAGCGGGAGCAGGACATCGTGGAAACGATATTTAAATCGTTTCCATGATGTCACTGGTCAATTGATCGCTGGTGAGTCTGTCTGTGTGACAGCTCACCAGCGATCAGCCGTCAATGTCGTCAGCGATCAGATCGCTGACGACATTGACGCGTGTGACAGGACCTTTACTGCATAATTCTATATGAAACTTTAATTAGGTACATGGGGCTTCCAATAAACTTAAATTGGCTGTGCTCATACAATCGGAAGTAGTGTGGCTGTAATGCCACTGGTCTAAGGCTGGCTTCACACTTGCAGATGCATCTGCAGCGTTTTGCAGATGCATCTGCAAGTATCAGCATGCAGACCGCGGCCGCGGTCTGAAAGCACTCATTCATTCCTATATGTGAACCGTCCGCAGGCGGATGCCTGCTTACAGATCACACACTCCCGCCCGCACCATGGACGCGACATCTCGCGTCCATAGTGCGGGCGGGAGTGTGTGATCTGTAAGCAGGCATCCGCCTGCGGACGGTTCACATATAGGAATGAATGAGTGCTTTCAGACCGCGGTGCGCCCTATTATAAACATAGGGGCCGCGGTCTGCATGCTGATACTTGCAGATGCATCTGCAAAACGCTGCAGATGCATCTGCAAGTGTGAAGGCAGCCTAATACCAATAGCATTATGATCAATTAGTGAGCTTCCCTTCACCGATGAGTCTGATCAATACAAGTGAAATGACTGATTTGGAGATTTTAACAGTCTTGCCAATGTCACCTCTTCTCGTGCTTCACTAGACCCCATGCATACCTCCTCAGCTACCAATGGCGTATTTCAAATTAATCCATTCTACAAATTGGCTACTGTGCGATATAGACTGACACTTGCAGAGACACTCTAACAAATGCAGCATCGAAGTCCAGTGTGTTGCAACGTCGCAGCATATCAGGCAGCATTCTGGCAGAGATTTAATTTTTTGCAAAGGGGTAAGGGAGTGTTTTTCCTCATAAAAATAGTCAAACTGATCCAAAGCTTTCCTGGCCAAAGCCACCATCGTCCACAACAGTGTTATTCTTAAGTGTGCACACTGTAAAGAATCGCAAGCCTGGAAAACTCCTTTAAGGTTCTGTGTGCAGAATTATTAGGCAAGTTGTATTGAGGAGGATTATTTTTATTATTGATTAACAACTATGTTCCCCATCAATCCAAAAGACTCAAATATCAAAGCTTAATATTTTTGGAACTTAGAGTGGTTTTTTTTTCAGATTTGGCTATCTTAGGAGGATATCTGTTTGTGCAGGTAACTATTACTGTGCAGAATTATTAGGTAACTTAGTAAAAACCAAATATATTCCCATCTCACTTGTTTATTTTCACCAGGTAAACCAATATAACTGGACAAAATTTAGAAATAAACATTTCTGACATGAAAATACAAAACCCCCCAAAAATAGTGACCAATATAGCCACCTTTCTTTATGATGACACTCAACAGCCTTCCATCCATAGATTCTGTCAGTTGCTTGATCTGTTTATGATCAACATTGCGTGCAGCAGCCACCACAGCCTCCCAGACACTGTTCCGAGAGGTGTACTGTTCTCCCTCCCTGTAGATCTCACATTTTATGAGGGACCGCAGGTTCTCTATGGGGTTCAGATCAACTGAACAAGGAGGCCATGTCATTATTTTTACTTCTTTTAGACCTTTACTGCTTAGCCATGCTGTGGAGTAGTTGGATGCATGTGATGGGGGATTGTCCTGCATGAAAATCATGTTTTTCCTGAACGATGCTGACTTCTTCCTGTACCACTGCTTGAAGAAATTGTCTTCCAGAAACTGGCAGTAGGTCTGGGAGTTGAGCTTCACTCCATCCTCAACCCAAAAAGGTCCCACAAGTTCATCTTTGATGATACCAGCCCATACCAGTACCCCATCTCCACCTTGCTGGCGTCTGAGTTGGAGTGGAGCTCTCTGCCCTTTACTGATCCAGCCTCTGGTCCATCCATCTGGCCCATCAAGAGTCACTCTCATTTCATCAGTCCATAAAACCTTTGAAAAATCAGTCTAAAAATTTCTTGGCCCAGTCTTGACATTTTATCTTATGTTTCTTGTTCAAAGGTGGTCGTTTTTCAGCCTTCCTTACCTTGGCCTTCTTCCTGAGTATGGCATATCTTGTGCTTTTTGATACTCCATTAACTTTGCAGCTCTGAAATATTGCAAAACTGGAGGCAAATGGCATCTTGGCAGCTTCACGCTTGATTTTCCTCAATTCATGGGCAGTTATTTTGCGTCCTTTTTGCCCAACACGCTCCTTGAGACCCTGTTGGTTATTTGCCATGAAATGCTTCATTGTTTGGTGATCACGCTTCAAAAGTTTAACAATTTCAAGACTGCTGCATCCCTTTGCAAGACATCTCACAATTTTGGACTTTTCAAAGCCCGTCAAATCTGTCTTCTGACCCATTTTTCCAAATGAAAGGAAGTTACCTAATAATTAAGCACACCTGATATAGGGTGTTGATGTCATTACACCACACCCCTCCTCATTACAGAGATACACATCACCTGATTTACTTAATTGGTAGTTGGCTCTCAAGCCTATACAGTTTGGAGTAGGACATCATGCATATGTGTATCATGTGATCAAAATACTTATTTGCCTAATAATTCTGCACACAGTGTATTATAGATCAATCAATTAACAGTTACACTATGCAGATATAGAACCTCCTAATGACTTAAATTTCTGGCTTATTTCTCACAAACAAAAAAATTGCACTCCCATTTTCAATCTCCTTCAGCAATGCAGTACAACACATCAAATTTAGAAAAAGTTGCTACAGTAAAGTTTTTTTAGTTCACTCTTTGTTTGTTGGACTGTTTCTGCAAAGAAGAGTTTTGATACTGCCCTACAGAGACTGGTGTACAAGCCGCAGACCTCTGGCCTGATTGTCTGAGGTATGGAAATGCAAGACACTGTAGAAAAGGGCTAATTCAAAGGCAGTCCTCAAGGGTCACAAACAGTTCAAGTTTTCAGGGTTCACTTACCATTGCACAAGGTGCTGGAATCATCACCTCTGCAGGTGATGAAATTTGCACATTTGCAATTCTAAGGAAATGCTAAAGAAATCCAGAAAACTTGCCGTTTTCCAGCCATGAGGTCTGCAGTCTTCCACCCCTGCTATAAAAGTCTCTATGGAAGTAGCCAAGAGGCAAGAGGAATCCTTGAGCCCTTCCACCACAACTGCTGCCCTCCCTGGACTGTATTAGGTGGTGTGCCTACGGTACGTTGTTTGGTGCTTTTTTTTATGCAGATTTTGAGAATCTGCATTAAAATCTACATGTCTATCCTGACGTCAGCAAAGTCTATGACAGGTCAGAAGTTCTTTGACACATTGCTTTTTTTTCTTTTTTTCTGCCCCACAGTCTGCACTAAATCTGAAAAGAAAAAAAACGCATTGGCACACCACTTCTGAACTCTCATAGACTTTTCTAGCTTATGGTTAGATATGCATATTCTAAAAAAATCTGCTTAAAGAGATCCTGAATCCACAAACTGATCCCCCCCCCCGTATCTTTATATCTGTCCCTGCTCCCCCTCTTATCATTTCTAGCCATCCCTTTTGCAGAAAAAAATCGATTTTGTAAAGTAGAGAAAAAGTTATATTTACTTCCTTCTGTGTGAGTTCTCTCTTTCTGAGGAAGCCGCAAATAGGCATGCCTGTGTGCTGCTGCCTTGTAACATTTGCCTGTTGAAAATCTTATCGATAAAACTGTTTTAGTAAATGAGGACAGACAAAGATCTATACAATCTATAAAATAAGCAGAAAGCCTCCGTGGAAAACATGCTCTATTTTAAAAGGAAAAATGTTTAATAAGGACAAACGTTATCACAACCAACGTTTTATTTGCAGACCAGAGATCGGGACTGAATACAAGGAATATAAAGAAGCTTATATCATTGAGCTACTTTTCAATCATAATAAAATTATGTAAAAACAGTAAATAAATTATTAGTGTATTTACGTATATTAAATTATATTAAAATTCATAAATTCTAACAAATCCAAATTTTGAGGTAAATGCAGCCAGTGAATTAAACAAAATTATCAAATTGTCCTTTTTTGCTTAATTCATATGTGCCAGGAAGAAGAGTTCATCTCACCTGTCATTCTCACATGTCTCACTCACCTACTTCCTCTCCGGTTCCTGCTTCCACAGCTCCCCACTGGTCCTCTGCAGACCTCTGAAGGCACTTGCTCCTGTCGTTTCTCCAATTTTTGGCAACTACCCCTGTGCCTGCCAGGCCTTGATTTAAATTATGACATAAAGGTATACTTTGAGGCCTAGTCTGCACTGACAGCACTGGTGGAGAATGAGAGGAGAAGTCTACAGAGGACCAGCTGGAAACTACGGCATAAGGAGGTCAGGATCAAGAAAAATATTTTATTCCTTTTTTACACCTTTAAAGCTCAAGCGAATATTAAGTTTTCAGATTGGGAGACATTAGTGCATAATAAATAAAATTGTTTTAATGGCAGTAAATTCCATGCAAATCGTTTCTGGTCAAAATTCATCGTTTCTGGTCAAAATAATCTCTAAAAATGATCTTCAAAGGAAACTACAAGCAAGCACAAGTGTGGGCAAAACTTCCCTGCTCAACCACTCCTGTTTAGTGCTATTGTCAAAATTCAATGTGAAAAAAAGATTTACAGTGCTTGCTTTGCTTTCCTAGGTAGGACTTGACCAGTCAAGGGGAAATTGATTCCCCTGACTAGTCCTCCTCCCTCCGTTTCATTGTGTCCTGTGGGCATGATAACATAATTTCCAGGAGCCAACGCCACCTTTAGTTCATGGAAATCTTGAGTCTCTTGCTCGCAGTGTCACTGCGCCTCTATGTCAGGTTTACAGGTCCCAGCATTAAAGGTGCACTATGCATGTTCAAGAGTCTTCTGCACTTCTGCCTATGTGCACTATGCCTCTCTGACATCACCGTCAGCTTATGGAAATCTCATGTCTCATTCCCACAGTGTCATTGTGCCTCTGTAACCAAGTGATATACACTTCCCAGCTGCAGAGCCACACTGCACATACTGGGAAATACAAACGACTCCTGACCATGTACTTCTCTGAAGAGCTGTTCACCCAGCTACAGAGGTGCAGTGATGCTGCAGGCATGAGACAAAAGATTTCCACGAGCTGGAAACTATGATATCATGCCACTGGGGCATGATGACGTGGAAAGAAGGCAGACCAGTTGGGGAAGCAATGCTCCCATGACTAGTCAAAGCCCTAATTAGCATAGGGAAAATGAGCATTAAAAATAAAATTTTTTAACACAGGATTCTGAGAGTGGCATTAGACAGAGATAGTTAGGTAGGGGATTTTGTCCCACAAATGTGCCTGTGTGGCGCCCCTGCGACCAGGGTTGCCACATAGGGAACTGCAGCCAGGTAGGAGGAAAAGACAGATTACACAAACACTCTCACAGACATCCCACACACCACTAGGAGGCAGGACCCAACCCGGAGCCCGGAACTTTAGGCGGGCAAGGGGTGGTGGGTTTAGAGGACAGTGGGTGGAAACACATGTAGGTCAGGTGACAGAAGGTACAAGTAGAGGAAGAGGAGGAGGAAGGAGAGAGTAGGCCAGAGGGTGCCGAAAAGGAAAGACAGAAGTGTGGAGCCCCTGCGACTAGGCGCCACAGTGTGGTATTACACTTTAATATAAAAATTGTGTTTTTCTTTCCCTGTAAGGTCATCAGCTCAGGGTTCACTCTAGGGAGTCTGTTTCTACACTCACTTAGGACCACACCACCTAGAGTAGGGGGAACCAGTACTTGGTAGGTTCTAGGAGGGTGGGGTAGAGCCTAGGATAGAGGAAGAGTGACAGTTGACAGTTTACATCAAACGGTGCTGGGAAGGCAGACAGAGTGGTCAGGCCTGACAGCCCAGCTGAAAGGAGAGTGCCCCATCTCTAAGTGGGGACTCAGGACAGAAGGCAACGGACCAGGACTGGTTGGAGCCCGCTGGTCACGTTGGGGAATATCGGCATTACGGGTAGCCGAAGTAGTCATGCGTTTATCACTGACTATAGACCGACGAGCTGCGGGCCCAACATAACCGGGTTGCCGTATGCACCACAAGGTACCTCGCCCCTCAGGACCACAACAGATCCATAACCGGTGGGGTAATGACCCGATTACCGACGTCGGGGGAGAGTTTGGACTCCTCTTAAATCCGGGAAAGGATAACCGAGCCTTACTGAAGGAGGTCAGGGGACTAGCGGGAGAGCTCTGCAAGGGTGGAGAGACAGAAGGAAAAGTTTATCCCAGAAAGCCATAGAAAGAAAGACATCTAGAGACTCCATTACAGGAAACCTGGAGCTGGTGACCGACCCCCGGTAAACCGGATTGTACCGTATACCATTAACATCTGCCGGTACCTATCAAAGTGGAGTAAACATAATTTGGACTCTGTTTTCCTTACTGCGGTGCCTGAAGAGCTCAGCAACAGCAGCAGCTCAGCAGAGGGGTAAGAACTGCAGCACCATCTCCATCACTGCCCTCCCTCTTCATCTTCCTTTATTGCTGCCCTGAAGTAAAGCTCCACCTGTGGGGAGCTGTACCACACTTTGCTGCCCCAATCAACACCTCAGTGGCCAGCTGGCAGCGCCGGTACCAAATTACCAGACACTACAGGTGGCGTCACGATCCCCTATAAATAATCCCTTTATCCTCCATCATCAACATCTACCCCCAGTTGAAAACCAGGGCACGGCACCGCGATTCCATCCATCCGTGACTCCCTATTCAGCAGACCCGGTGACCGAGTACCTCACCCACCCTAGCTCTGGTTGATTCATAAGCACACGGAGTGGGGCTGATGGAGATGCAGAATCCAAAGAGCCAGAGAAACCATGGAGAGAAAGCTCATCCATAGCCAGCACCCCGGGAGTGTGAGGAAAGAGACGGACCAGCAGCACTGGGTCCTAGGAATACGGTAGCACTCACCAACTCTCGGCGGAGTAGCCTTCCATATTGAAGCCAGAATCACATGGGTCAGAGGGAGCCTGATAGTGCCTTGCGGGAGAGGACTATTGGAGGCTAGGCAGACTGCAGAGAGTCGGCTCTGACGGCTAATCGAAGATTTACCCGGCATCCACAGATTCACCGACGGGGAGCTCCAATTCTAGGTTGGAGTTCCTACCCAAAAGGACAGACAGCACAGTGGCAACCACGAGGACCCACAAGGGTTCGAGCTACCGCTACACTGTCCGGAGACACACACAGAGAAATAGATCACAGCCTGGAAAGGACACTCGAGAGAGTGAGGGGTCGGCGCGTGACAACCTGGCTGCAGGGGTTTAGTGAAAACCGGAGCAGAATGCTGTAACCTGTGTTAAGAAGTGAACTGTTGTACTGAGAAACTGCACAGTAAAACCCGGTGAAGCCTGCATCAGACTCCCGTGTGTGGTTCCTTACAGACAGAACTTTACTACATCTTTGCACCCTTGTCTGTGAATGATTTCTTCCAGCAGGACAGCAGAAAGGTCCCACCTGGAGAGCCACAGCCTGTCAGCTCTGCACACTGGCTGGAAGAAGGCTGCAGCAGCAGGAAAATAAGTGAACTGCACCTATTGCAACCCCCCATCATAAGCATCATACATGTAAACTATCACTCCCCGGGGAACCCAGCTCTACCCACGGAGAGCTATTCCATCTACAGCTGCCTAACATCTTCCCCGGAGGTTCTGCAGCAGCGGTGGTCCCATCATTGACCACACACCGTGGGTGGCGTCACGACAAACTTTAATCCATTGTACATATCCCCTTTTACTTGTTAGAACCCGGGACACGGTCCGGACCAGGACCTCCGTGACTTCCCCAGCAGCGACCCGGTCCGGTACCGAATACCCCGTCCCAGTGGTCTCCATACCTGTTTGTAGTTTAGAGCGCTTAGGGGACCTGGCAGGTTCCCTTCAAATTTGTGCAATTTTACCTATCTCAAATAACAAAGTTTCACTATACTCTCAATAGTAGCACTCCAAAAGGCTCTAATTGCAGCTTATGTTTAACATTGAAGAACATTAGCTTTGTTTGGAAATTACCATTTCTATATGTGAAGGAGTCTGACTGATCAGCAGAAATTTGACTTAATGTGAATAAAATTGGGCTGCTATTCTTAGCCTAGGGGGCCCAATTACTTTGGACCTCCCAGGGTGTAAATGCCAGCTCCCAGCTGTGTGATTTATGTTAGCTTAGGCTAGGGTCACACATAAGCCCTTGGTCCGTTTTTGGCATCAGTTTTTGCATTTTTTTTTCCTAAGTCCAAAAACTGATGGAAAAACAGATTATATGTAATAAACACCCTATCCGTTCTTTACTGCACCCAAAATCATTGTTATGAGCATTTTTTAGCCAAAAACGATGTTGGGAACATTTTTTGGTGCCGTTTAAAAACTGATTAGTTTTTTTAACATGGGGCCTTATAGAAAAAAGTCATTTTTTGCCAAAAAATGCTAGAAAAAACGAAGTCCAAAAAATGTTCAGGGGCACAGGAGGCTCAAAAAGCATTAAAAAAAAAACAGATTGGTCATGGAAAACACTTCCAAAAACGGATTGCTATGTGTGACCCTAGCCTTATTATCAAAATTTGAGGTGAACCCCCACGCAATTTTTTGAAATTATTTTTTTAACACGACTATGATGGCAGTTTGCTTGCCTTATACTTATGTGTAGTGGACATATCTTGTCGGTGTTATGAGACAGCGTATGTGAGGACCGGTGACTTCAAGGAGTGCAGCACATTACACACAGGTGGGATAGCCCCTGTGAAACTCCTCGAGTCTTAAGTGCAGTAATGTGTGTGATAGCACTACTTATCACACTCTCCTCAGTGCCTGAGTGCCTGCTCTCATTACATATGGAGGATGCTCTCTATGAACAAGTCTCCACCATATTGTTGTAAGGCGCCATGTGCACAATGCATTGTTTTAAAGTGAACCTAACCCCACAAACTGACCCCCCCCGTATCTTTAGACCTGTCCCTGCACCCCCTCTTATCATTTCTAGCCATCCCTTTTGCAGAAAAAAATCGATTTTGTAAAGTAGAGAAAACGTTATATTACTTTGTCCTGTGTGAGTGCTCTCTTTCTGAGGAAGCCGCAATAGGCGGGGCCTGTCTGCTGCTGCCTTGTAATTATGCACGCCCCTCTCAGCTTGCTACCTTGCATAGAACCTGGCCGCGTCATGAAAGGGACGGGGCTAAAATTGCGTCATACCGGAGACCTGCCCCCTTTCATGACATGGCCAGGCTCTTACCAAGCAGAGAGGGGCGTGCAACTATGTCATAATTTAAATCAAGGCCTGGCAGGCACAGGGGTAGTTGCCAAAAATTGGAGAAACGACAGGAGCAAGTGCCTTCAGAGGTCTGCAGAGGACCAGTGGGGAGCTGTGGAAGCAGGAACCGGAGAGGAAGTAGGTGAGTGAGACATGTGAGAATGACAGGTGAGATGAACTCTTCTTCCTGGCACATATGAATTAAGCAAAAAAGGACAATTTGATAATTTTGTTTAATTCACTGGCTGCATTTACCTCAAAATTTGGATTTGTTAGAATTTATGAATTTTAATATAATTTAATATACGTAAATACACTAATAATTTATTTACTGTTTTTACATAATTTTATTATGATTGAAAAGTAGCTCAATGATATAAGCTTCTTTATATTCCTTGTATTCAGTCCCGATCTCTGGTCTGCAAATAAAACGTTGGTTGTGATAACGTTTGTCCTTATTAAACATTTTTCCTTTTAAAATAGAGCATGTTTTCCACGGAGGCTTTCTGCTTATTTTATAGATTGTATAGATCTTTGTCTGTCCTCATTTACTAAAACAGTTTTATCGATAAGATTTTCAACAGGCAAATGTAGAAGATGGAACGTAAAACATCAAAAAAAGCTGTAAGAACCCACCAGGGAATATTTTACTTTTAAAAATATATTATAAAATGTATACAGACAAATAAAATAACAGGTGCAGTGACTATTAATAAATGTGTCCCATCTTGTGGTGTGTATGCTCATTCATCGGTATGCATGCTAATTGGTAAACAAGTCATTGAGCATCTGTGTATTCATTTTCTTGTCTAACGTGGCTTGAATTTCACGAATGCTACCAGTTTCTTGTGTAGAAAGTGTTATTAGTTTTACTTGAAAACTGATCTAATACAAATATTATTTGTGCTTCTACTATATGTGGTGCCCCTGAAGGTCCAGTCACTGCAGAGGTACTGCACCTCGGCCAGAGGTGTGGTACCCCCACCCCAGGTAAGAAGGGGACACTTCCCATTACCCACACACCTGCATCCAACACTAGTCACTCCAGGCCAGGAGGATGGAGGGATTGGGTAAAAATCCCTGGCTGGAGATGGGGCTTAGACAGGGAGGAGAGTGGAACAGTAGGAAGGAGGAGCATAGGAAGTAGGAGATGAGATAGAAAGGAAAACAACAGGGAGTAGTTAGTCAGTCCAGAGGAGAAGTTCAAAGTGAAAGGTTGAGCAGCTCCAGTTAGGGAGCTGGGAAGGAGTGAGACCAGGGGACTGGAGCTGGAGGAGCTTGTCCCCGAGAGAGAAAGAAAGACAGAGTTAGCCAGGCAGGAGCTCCAGAGAAGAAAGGGGTCCCAGAGGCACAGGTCCACCTGTGGAGCTTGCATCCATTGCTGGTCGCAGGCAAGTGGAGGGACCAGGGCTGCAGAGGGTAACCAGGCCCAGACTAGTAGAGAAGACTTGAGGCTTCAGCTAGCCAGCCGTAGGCTGCTGCATCTCCAGGAGCAAGCAGCCGAATCCACTTTATTCACTGCAAAGGTGGCAAAACAGGGCCAACGGGAATGAAGAGTGCGTCGCCTGGTAGGGTCTGAGGCCACTGCCGCGGGACACTGGACGTGAGGTGCATGGCAGTAGGAAGAGAGTCAGCACAAGAGGTAGACCACCCAGAAAAGGTACACAGAACGTGGTGCCGGCTAAGTGTTTCCAATCTACCTGGGAGTGGCTGGACCCCTGGCTCATAGGACACAGCACCCAGCTGGATGCTACCTTCTAAGAACTGTGAGTAAACAAGTGAAACTGCACCAGCTGTTTCCTCAAAATATTCCGGCATTCCCTGCCCTGCACTGTAATTCCACCACCATCTACACAGTGACTTTTACACCTGCCAGGGGCACCGTTCCATCTACGGGGAGCGACAACATCTGGCTGCACCATCATCTGCCCCGGTGGTCTGAACAGCAGCGTCGGCCATCCCTGGCCAAGCACTGTAGGTGGCATCATGACAATTATCCCCAAAACCATAACTTCCCCGAACTTTTATTGACACCACCAGGGTCACAGAGCCAGGTCTCGACCCCGTGACTCCCCAAGCAGTATTGTAACCCGGTACAGAGTATCCCACGGCCTTGGAGGGCTTGTCATATACATGTCACCACCTATATTCGTCAAGACTCTACGTGGTTTAAGATCCACTGAACTTATTAAAAGACTCACACCACCTAATTAATTTGGCGCAACTTCTCTTGCATTGGAGGAACATTTTGGGCATAATTTATGCAACTAAATTGCTATAGTTTTTAATTAATACAGTGGCTAGTGCCACTACAACTCACCCATTTTGCCAAAGCTGGCTGGACGTGGTGTGAAAATTTTATATCCAAATATTTTTGCGTAACTTTTAGCTGTACAAACAGTTTGCCATATTTCCCAATGATTAACATCAGAAAACTATCAAAAACACTGATAAATTTGCCCCTATGTTTCTAAAGTTCAGGGTTCGTACTAGACATTGTGCATATGGGGCTCGGACTTGAACATGGACGAGAATAAAAATCTGTGTTCGAGTCGAAAACAGATCAAGCAACTGACAGAATCTATGGATGGAAGGCTGTTGAGTTTCATCATAAAGAAAAGTGGCTATATTGGTCACTCATTTTTGGGGGTTTTGTATTTTCGTGTCAGAAATGTTTATCTAAATTTTGTACAGTTATATTGGCTTACCTGGTGAAAATAAACAAGTGAGATGGGAATATATTTGGTTTTTATTAAGTTGCCTAATAATTCTGCACAGTAATAGTTACCTGCACAAACAGATATCCTCCTAAGATTGCCAAATCTAAAAAAAAAACATCCAACTTCCAAAAATATTAAGTCTTAAGTCTTTTGGGTTGATTGAGAACATAGTTGTTGATCAATAATAATAAAAATAATCCTCTAAAACAGAGGTTCCCAACTCCAGTCCTCAAGGCACACCAACAGTGCAGGTTTTCAGGATTTCCTTAGAAATTGGAATCACCCCCAGTGCAGGTGATTCAATTATCACCTGTGCAATACTAAGGAAACCCTGAAAACCTGCACTGTTGGTGTGCCTTGAGGACTGGAGTTGGGAACCTCTGCTCTAAAATACAACTTGCCTAATAATTCTGCACACAGTGAATGGAGCAGTTATATATATGCTCAACGGTCGCTCATCGCGATCCCAAATTGAAATTTGGTACAGATGTGGCTAAGAGCAAAGCGGACACATGGACAGATTTTTCGGAAATGCATTTTAAAATTTTGCTTTTGCGTTCGCATGGGTAAAAAATTAACAAAGATACTCTTGTGACATATCTGGTGAAAGCCTGGACAGTTCTTGGTAGAACAGTGTTTATTTTGTTTCTCTATCTTATTTCTAGCCCGAGATATGATAGAAAATGTAAAGCCATACCAGGCCAAAATTCAAGCTTTTTTAAAACTTTAAAAATCTGTCAAAAATTAACTGATTAAGAAAAAAAATGAAAAACTTTTTATTTGTACTTAACTAAGGTAGTACTTTATATAGAAAATAAATTAAAAAAATCTAAAGACATCAGGTAAAAAAAATATTCATATTTAGATCCCTTGATATGGAATGACCCATTGACACTATTAATAGTAAAATATTTTAAAATATGATCCCATCGCGATCCCAACTTGAAATTTGGTACAGATGTGGCTAAGAGCACAGCAGACACATGGGCAGTTTTTAAAATATTTAAATTTTGCCGATTTTTCGGAAATGCATTTTAAAATTTTGCGTTTCCTTTCGCATGGGTAAAATATTAACAAAGATACTCTTATGACATATATAATGAAAGCCCGAACAGGTCTGAGTAAAATGGTGTTTATTTTGTCTCTCTATCTTATTTCTAGCCTGAGTTATGAGGAGAAATGTAAAGGCAGGCAACACGAAATTCGCCCTTTTTTCGAACTTTGAAAATCATTTAAAAAATTAAAAAATTTAAAAAAAAAATTTCTCTTCCCATTTTGCATTGTCTAACATGCTATTTTCAAATAACAAAATCTCAAAAGAATTAAAAATATAGAGGTAATAATCATTGGTTCACTTGACATGGAATGGCCCGTAATAGAAATCAACACTTCAGTCAATGATTTCCTGGCAGGGCCAGATTTATACATTACTATGCCTTAGGCCAAAGCACATAATTGGCCCTGGTGCTGGTGCCACTCACTGCTACTAATCCTGCTACTCTAAAATGTTTTCTATCACAATTACCAGCTCATGGAGTTATAAGCAGAGAGCCGGCGCTGCACTCACAACTCGCAAAGTTTATTACCCAGGATTCACTACTTCTTTAGAAGGGGCAGCGATACTAGAAGCTGTAATACGTAACTGCAACACTGCCACCATTGGGCGTACCCAGGATCAAAACTAGGGGGGCAAGCCATGGTCGTTCGGAACATCATATCAGGCCTGGTGCATTGTGGGGGCTGATCACGTGTTCAGCCGGGGTCCAGCGCATGCGCAGTGCGCATATTGAAGCCGGGGCGAACACATGATCAACCCCCACAATGCAATGTCGCATATGACGTTTCGACCAGCGTGTCAGAGTACCACAGGAGGCGGGAATTTCAAAAAGAGCAGACAGGTTCCCTTTAAAGGGAACCTGTCACTCCCTTTGGCCGTTCTAACCCCTACCCACCATTTTATACATGATATATTTGGGATTCCTGTGACCACTCTATGCTCAGCGGTTCCCCTGTGTACTTCAAAAATGAACTTTTAATATCTCCTCAGTGGTATGGAAATTAGCTGAAAATTGTCCAGGAGGATCTGCTCAATCTGGTCCTTGTCGCCCCACTGTCGCCCCACTGGTTGAAATGCCTGCCTCGCTCCTTTGAAAAGGCCACCGCTCCTGTGTATGTCACATTGCTCTCATGCCTGCGCAGTGGTGCAGGTCTGTGTGCTAAATGCAAGCGCACCTGTGACCGAGTCTCGCGAGCACAAAACTACAGCAGAAACACCACAAACCTACATCACCAGACCCACCAGAGTTACAGAAATACATCCATATAACCTCCATTAGTGCAGAAACAGTATGTCAAAACTCTCAGTACAGAAATACATCACCAGAACCCTCATCAGTGCAGAAACACAGTATCAAAACCCTCCCCAGTACAGAAATACATCCATATAACCCCTATCAATACAGAAGCAGTATGTCAAAACCCACATCAATACATCACCAGACCCACTAGAGGTACAGAAATGCATAAATAGAACCCTTATCATTAACACAATTCATCATCACAACCACCATCAGTACTTGGTAAAACAATTGTAATGTCAGGTCACACATTTGTACTGCATGAACCTACAACTCCTACTACATCCTTAACAATGATAAGGGTACTGGGAGTTGTTGTTACCAGTCATTGTTGTTACCAGTCATCAATAGGAGCATACAGAAACCACAGTACTCATGAGAATTAGTCATTATCACAAATAATTATTTACATCCAGGTACCTTATAGATGATGTTGCCGATTGGGGTCGTCTATTTCTTTCCTTCATCTTGTCCAGGCACCTTGATGACTTTTCACATCCGCAGTTCATCTCTGCAGACATCCATCATCTCTGGTCTTTTGCAGGACATACCGCCACAATACCCTTAAAAATAGCATTCTGTGCCGCAGCCATCCCCCTCACTCCAAATACTGTGTCTACACAGATCCCCCCTCACTCCACATACTGTGCTGCAGCCATCCCCCTCACACCTTATACTGTATCCACACCCATATAACCCCCCCAACTCCTTATACTGTGTCCACACCTATCCTTCCTTACTCCACATACTGTGTCTACACTGATCCCCCCTCACTCCACATACGGTTCCGCAGCCATCCCCCTCACACCTCATACTGTGTCCACACCCATATAAACCCCCCAACTCCTTATACTGTGTCCACACCTATCCTTCCTCTTCCATACCGTGTTGCAACCATGCCCCTCACTCCGCATACTGTCTCCACACCCATATAATCCCCCTCTCACTCCACATACTGTGCCATCTGTCCCTTACTCCTTATACTGGATCCTCAAATTTACCCTCTTGCTTCCCATACTGTCCTCCACATACTGTGTCTATACCCATCTCCACTTGCTCCGTATTGTGTCCTCAAATCCCCCATTTTCTCTTCATGCTGTCTCCACATACACCACTCCCCCACCCTCTCCCCCTCGTTTGCTCCTTTTATACTCCCCCCATCTTCTCCCCCTGTTTGGTTCATATATTCTTCCCCCACCCTCTCCCTCAGTTGCTCCTACTTCCCACCCACCCTGTCCCCTCAGTTTTCTCCTCATACTCCCACCATCCACTTCTGCCCACCCCCGTCCTCTTAGTTTTCTCTTCATACTCCCCCAGTTTGTGCCTCATACGCTCTCCCCACCTTGTTCCCCCAGTTTGCTCCTTATACTCCCCCCATTCTGCTCCTCAAACACCCCCTCAACCCTGTCCCCTTTCCCATAATTACGTTAATGCCCTCTGTCCTCCTCAGCTTCAGTGTGGAATGCTGCGGTCCATCTTTCTGTAGTCTCTGCCAGGTGACATCATCAGTGTGATCAGCTGATAGCGGGGGCAGAGAAAAGCTGTCTCACACTGCGGGGGAGGGGGGAGAGATAGAAGATGTGGCCGGCGGGGAGAGATCTCGGGCGCTGCAGCAGGAGGCCAGGTGGTGCCCCCCTGCTGCACCCGGAGAAAATGCACCGCCAGGTCCCGTAGATATTCCACTGGCCAAAGGGAGTGACAGGTTCCCTTCTAAGGGTGGGCATATGGCCCCTTGCCGCACACTGGGTATGTCCATGCTGCCACCTACGCTGAGCCTGTGACTGAGAAAGACAGGCAAACTGTAGAGATGGGCAATGTAGATGTGCCTCATTTTATTTCATGTATATGGATGTAAATTTATCAAAATAATACTGACAAAATTGTACATATTTGATAGCTAATTTTTCTGTGTATATATAGAGTACGCCCTTCTGACTGCTGCCCCTACTCCATGGACTAGGTTGGCCTTATTAGAAATAAAGCTTTGTTTCCTGTTGAGCCTAAGAGGACATTATTTATACTGTCAGAAATGCATTAGAAAGAGAAAAAGCAGCATTAACACAGAGTTGTGTTTCAGATTACAGCATAGGTCAGACTACCTTGTGCCATTGAATGCAATATACTAATGACACTGAGGCTCTGCTGCAAACATGAGCCATATATATCAAAACAATAGCAGCACACTGGTAATGCCAATCACATGCAAACAATGATGTTCCCGGATTATGCTAGTAGATGTTTTCTTGAGAAAAAATAAAAACAGAGTTTTCAAAAACACTCAGATGGAAAAAAAACATTTTTTATGAAAAACTGCTCATCTTATAACAAGGTTCTTAGCACATGTATTGGCCAATAAATGCCTGCCCTTCAACCACGGCAAGGTGACCATAAATCGGAAGGGTCCCTGTCTACACTTAAAACGTCTCTTGTACCCTAGGGGTATGTGTTACAATGCACAATAGCAGGATACATACCACTTCAGATGGCCCCCATGGCTTAATAGGGAGGCAGGAGTGCAAGTTCCAGCAGTGGAGCCAGTACTCCACACACACTATATGCTATTGTTTTGATATATATGTAATCCAGTATATAGAATTGCACCTGGGCCGAAAGGTTAAAGGAAGTGCTGTCTGTTTTGAAGAGCTATGATGCAGATGCATCTCAATATCATTATAAAGTTTATTTCTTAAGTAATTCAGTACATAAAGTGAAACACATATATTATAGTGATGAACGAGTACGCTTGTGACTACTTGGTACTTGCTCGAGTATCACTGTACTTGGGCTACTCGGCGAGTACCGAGTAATCTCGCGATACTCGTGCTGTACTCGGGGTCCTCATCCCTGCATGTTGGCGCTCTTTAGAGAGCCAGCCCACATGCAGGGATTGGCTGGCAGTCACTGCAATGCCACAGCCCTGTTAGTTGTGGCATTGCAGTGACTGGCCGTCCCGCACAGCATGACCGAGCCTTTATAAGACCCGGCCACGATGTGCTCTGCACACAGCCATCCAGAGAGTCAGTGTAGGGAGAGTGTCTGCTGCTGCTTAAGGGACACTGCTGCTGACCAGAACAGTCCTTCTCAGGACTAATCTAGGAGGATATAGGCAGGGTGATCCAGATCGGAGTCCAAGCTTTCCAGTGACCAGAACAGTCCTCAGGAGACTGTTGGAGCTGACTAGCTGTATACAGGCAGGGTGTAATATCCATATCCAGCTTTCCTGTGACCAGAGCAGTCAGGAGACTGTTGTAGTTGACTAGCTCTATACAGGCAGGCTCTAATATCCAGCTTTCCTGTGACCAGAACAGTCACCAGACTGTTGTAGTTGACTAGCTCTATACAGGCAGGCTCTAATATCTAGCTTTCCTGTGACCTCCACAGTCACCAGACTGTTGTAGTTGACTAGCTCTATACAGGCAGGCTCTAATATCCAGCTTTCCTGTGACCAGCACAGTCACCAGACTGTTGTAGTTGACTAGCTCTATACAGGCAGGCTCTAATATCCCGCTTTCCTGTGACCAGCACAGTCACCAGACTGTTGTAGTTCACTAGCTCTATACAGGCAGGCTCTAATATCCCGCTTTCCTGTGATCAGCACAGTCACCAGACTGTTGTAGTTGACTAGCTCTATACAGGCAGGCTCTAATATCCAGCTTTGCTGTGACCAGCACAGTCAACAGACTGTTGTAGTTGACTAGCTCTATACAGGCAGGCTCTAATATCCAGCTTTCCTGTGACCAGCACAGTCAGCAGATTGTTGTAGTTGACTAGCTCTATACAGGCAGGCTCTAATATCCAGCTTTTCTGTGACCAGAACAGTCACCAGACTGTTGTAGTTGAGCAGCTCTATACAGGCAGGGTCTAATATCCAGCTTTCCTGTGACCAGCACAGTCACCAGACTGTTGTAGTTGACTAGCTCTATATAGGCAGGCTCTAATATCCAGCTTTCCTGTGACCAGCACAGTCAACAGACTGTTGTAGTTGACTAACTCTATACAGGCAGGCTCTAATATCCAGCTTTCCTTTGACCAGAACAGTCACCAGACTGTTGTAGTTGACTAGCTCTATACAGGCAGGCTCTAATATCCAGCTTTCCTGTGACCAGAACAGTCACCAGACTGTTGCAGTTGACTAGCTCTATACAGGCAGGCTTTAATATCCAGCTTTCCTGTGACCAGCACAGTCACCAGACTGTTGTAGTTGACTAGCTCCATACAGGCAGGCTCTAATATCCCGCTTTTCTGTGATTAGCACAGTCACCAGACTGTTGTAGTTGACTAGCTCTATACAGGCAGGCTCTAATATCCAACTTTCCTGTGACCAGCACAGTCACCAGACTGTTGTAGTTGACTAGCTCTATACAGGCAGGCTCTAATATCCAGCTTTCCTGTGACCAGCACAGTCAGCAGATTGTTGTAGTTGACTAGCTCTATACAGGCAGGCTCTAATATCCAGCTTTCCTGTGACCAGAACAGTCACCAGACTGTTGTAGTTGAGCAGCTCAATTACATGCAGGGTCTAATATCCAGCTTTCCTGTGACCAGCACAGTCACCAGACTTTTGTAGTTGACTAGCTCTATATAGGCAGGCTCTAATATCCAGCTTTCCTGTGACCAGCACAGTCACCAGACTGTTGTAGTTGACTAGCTCTATACAGGCAGGCTCTAATATCCAGCATTCCTGTGACCAGAACAGTCACCAGACTGTTGTAGCTGTATACAGGCAAAATGCACATGGGCGTTGGCAAGGAACAAGGAAGTGGACGTGATGGTGGTGCAAGCAGAGGCCGAGGTCGTGTGCAAGCACTAATTTCGCAACAACAAAGTGGCACATCTAGTCGCTCGCACGTCCTGTCCCAAATTCTTGGGGCCCGCAGCAGTACACCACTCTAGAACCAAGACAAGTGTCAACAGGTTGTTACTTGGATAGCGGATAATGCTTCAAGTCAGATTAGCACCTCCACAAACACCCTGTCTTCCACACGGTCAAGTGTCAGTAGCCATGATACTGCACCGCACATTTCCCAACCTGATCCTCCTTCCTACCACAAGGCCAAGTACATGTCCACGGACATTACTGATCCCACACTTGGACACTTGGAAGAGCTGTTCACGTATCCATTCGCACGATCTGGCCTCTCGCCAGCTCCTGTTGAAGTGGGTGATGAGGAGATGGTATGTACAGATGCCCAAATATTTGAGCAGCCACGTTCTCACCAAGGGAACGTTGGCAATGTGTCTCAACAAGGGGTGGACGATGATGAGACACAATTGCCAGGAAGTCAGGAGGAGGATCAGGGTGCGGAGGAGGAAGACGACGTGGTGGATGATCCAGTAGCTGACCCAACCTGGCAGGAGGATATGCAGAGCGAGGACAGCAGTGCACAGGGGGATGGAGGCGTAGCATCCCAAAAGGCAGTAAGAAGCAGGGTCGTGTCCGCAGGCAGAAGGCAGGCAACTGTTCCCCGGAACAACAACACGACACAAGGTGCCTGTGCAAATGTTAGGTCTTCCCGAGTCTGGCAGTTTCTTAAGTTGGCTCCAGATGACTCTAAAAAGGCCATTTGCAACACCTGCCATGCCAGCATCAGCAGGGGTACGAAAACTAGCAGCCTGACCACCACCAGCATGATCAGGCACATGTCAGCCAAGCACCCAACTTTGTGGGAAGCACAACAGAGTCGAGGAGCGGTGCTTGCTGATGTCACTGCTACGTCTTCGCGTGCTGTGCATGCGAGCCAATCCTCTGTCCATGCTGGCCGCGAACAAGCCTCCGGCCCTGCACCAGAAGTTGCCCACGCACAAATAACACAACCATCAAGCACGTCCTTGTCCCAGCGCAGCGTTCAATTATCCATTCAGCAAACCTTTGAACGCAGGCGCAAATACGCTGCCAACGCCCCACATGCCACAGTCCTAAATGCTCACATTTCGCGACTGCTTGTGCTAGAAATGTTACCTTTCCGGCTGATGGAGACGGAAGCATTCCGTGACCTGATGGCGGCTGCTGTCCCACGTTACTCGGTCCCCAGCCGCCACTATTTCTCCAGATGTGCTGTCCCCGCATTGCATAACCACATGTCACAAAGCATCACACGTGCCCTGAACAACGCTGTTTCAGCCAATGTCCACCTAACCACAGACACGTGGACAAGTGCTTGTGGGCAAAGCCGCTACATCTCCTTGACTGCACACTGGGTTATTATTGTGGAAGAGGGACCCAGTCTGAGCGAGGGACGGAACACGTCCTTCCCACACCAAGGATTGCAGGCCCTACCTCAGTCAGGGTTTCACCCACACTCTACAGCTCCGGAATGTCATGCTCCTCAGCCTCCTCCTCCTCCTGCGCATCCTCATCCACTTTACCTTCCACACCAGTCCCAAGCTGGAAGCACTACAGCACTGCGTCTGCGAAGCAGCAACAGGCTATGCTGAAGCTAATATGCATAGGTGACAAACCCCACAATGCAGAAGAGGTGTGGACAGCTCTGAAACAGCAGGCAGATCACTGGTTCACACCTCTGAACCTAAAGCCAGGAAAGGTCGTGTGTGACAATGGCCGGAACCTGGTGGCAGCTTTGAGGCGAGGCCAGCTGACGCATGTTCCATGCGTGGCCCATGTGCTCAACCTGGTGGTTCAGTGGTTTCTAAAGTCATACCCAGAGCTTTCTGATCTGCTGGTAAAAGTTCGCCGCCTGTCTGCACATTTTCGCAAGTCACCTGCTGCTTCATCCGGCCTTGCCGGCTTTCAGTGCTGTTTACGTCTTCCGTCCCACAAAATGGTGTTTGATGTCCCCACGCGTTGGAATTCAACTCTGCACATGTTGGTCAGGATATGTGAGCAGAAGAGGGCAGTTGTTGACTACCTGCATCACCTAAGCCGTCGGGAAATGGGTCAAACTCCACACATAACACCTGAGGAGTGGAGATGATGTCTGACCTATGTATCGTCCTCCAAAACTTGACTCCACCAAGATGGTGAGCGGCGATGACGCCATTATTAGCGTCACCATACTGCTACTCTGCCTTCTAAAACGGTCTCTCCTGAAAAACAAAGATGATGCATTGCAGGCGGAGCGCGATGACTTGGAGCAAGAAACAGTAGTGGGTGTGGGTGATAACACACAGCCCAGCCTCATCTCGTCACAACATGCAGTGGAGGA
This sequence comes from Allobates femoralis, assembly GCA_033576535.1. Taxonomy (NCBI): domain Eukaryota; kingdom Metazoa; phylum Chordata; class Amphibia; order Anura; family Aromobatidae; genus Allobates; species Allobates femoralis. The sequence goes on along the minus strand of JARQOC010000002.1, from coordinate 103,831,059 downwards.
CTATGACGAGGAGGAGGAGGAGGATGAAGACATGGAGCAACTCTCTGGCCAAATTGAGGATATGACATGCACACCAGTCATACCCTCGATTCAGCGTGGCTGGCCAGAGGACAGGGGAGATGAGGAGGAGGAGGAGGACAGCATGTTCAGTCATCGTGTTGGTCAGGATACTGAAGTGATGGCTGTTAAGAGTCTGGCGCACATGGCTGACTTTATGGTAAGCTGCCTGGCTCGTGACCCTAGCGTTCAGAACATCTTGGCCGACAATCAGTACTGGTTGGCAACACTCTTAGACCCACGCTTCAAGGAGAACTTTATGTCTCTCATTCCTGAGGCGGAGAGGTCAGCCAAAAGGCAGCAGTTCCAGAAGGCCATAGTCACGGAAGTAGGCAAAGCATTCCCCTCACAAAACGCTAGCGGCATAGGTCAGGAATCGGTGGACAACCAAGGCGTACGGCCGAGAGGGGCACAAGTCCAATCCGCCAGAGGTAGGGGAACAGTCTTTACGATGTGGGACAGTTTTCTCAGCCCCTCACGTACCAATGCCCGTGGATACAGACGTGCATGAGGGCCTGTAAACCTGAAGTGGGTGTATTGTAGTATTGCCCTTTGGCATGGCAGCCAAAAATTGGGAGGCTCAACAATGCCCCTGGATACAGACGTGCAGGAGGGCCTGTAAACCTGAAGTGGGTGTATTGTAGTATAGCCCTTTGGCAGGGCAGCCAAAAATTGGGAGGTTCAACAATGACCCATGCATACAGACATGCATGAGGGCCTGTAAACCTGAAGTGGGTATATTGTAGTATTGCCCTTTGGCAGGGCAGCCAAAAATTGGGTGGTTCAACAATGCCTCTGGATACAAACTTGCAGGAGGGCCTGTAAACCTGAAGTGGGTGTATTGTAGTATAGCCCTTTGGCAGGGCAGCCAAAAATTGGGAGGTTCAACAATGACCCATGCATACAGACATGCATGAGGGCCTGTAAACCTGAAGTAGGTGTATTGTAGTATAGCCCTTTGGCAGGGCAGCCAAAAATTGGGAGGCTCCACATTGTCCCTGGATAGAGACGTGCATGAGGGCCTCAAAACATTTTTCCCATTGAAAAGGAGCGGGTCTCCTGTCGTTGTAATGCCCATTCTAAAAGAATGGGCGAAAAAATTTACCACTGGGGTATACCTGAAACAACAGCCTAACTATTGTAACAGTCATCATGGTGGCACATGAGGAGAAGGAGGAGCAGTCCAGCGATTAGCCAAAGTCCAGAAGTGTGTACCCATGGGTGAGTGGAGGTACATGGCAAATTCCCATAACAAAATTTAAATTCCACTGTCATTTGTTGGTGGTGTGCGTTTATCAGTAATGATTCCACCTGCAGCACTGAAAACACGCTCTGACAAAACGCTAGCGGCAAGGCAGGCCAGGACTTCCAAGGCGTAGGGAGCCAATTCATGCCACGTGTCCTGCTTGGAGACCCAATAATTGTAAGGCACAGAGGAATGTCGGAGTACAGTTGTTCGATCTGCAAGGTACTCCTTCAGCATCTGGCCAAACTTAGAATTTCTTGTGGCACTACCCCGCACCTTTGTGGTACCCTGACTGAGGTAAGGCCTGCAATCCTTGGTATGGGAAGGAAGTGTTCCGTCCCTCGCTCAGACTGGGTCCCAGCTTCCACAATATTAACCCAGTGTGCCATCAAGGATATGTAGCGGCCTTGCCCACAAGCACTTGTCCACGTGTCTGTGGTTAGGTGGACTTTGGCTGAAACAGCGTTGTTCAGGGCACGTGTGATGCTTTGTGACACGTGGTTATGCAATGCGGGGATGGCACATCGGGAGAAATAGTGGCGGCTGGGGACCGAGTAACGTGGGACAGCAGCCGCCATCAGGTCGCGGAATGCTTCCATCTCCACCAGCCGGAAAGGTAACATTTCTAGCGCAAGCAGTCGCGAAATGTGAGCATTTAGGACTGTGGCATGTGGGGCGTTGGCAGCGTATTTGCGCCTGTGTTCAAAGGTTTGCTGAATGGATAATTGAACGCTGCGCTGGGACAAGGACGTGCTTGATGGTGGTGTTATTTGTGCATGGGCAACTTCTGGTGCAGGGCCGAAGGCTTGTTCGCGGCCAGCAAGGACAGGGGATTGGCTCGCACGCACAACACGCAAAGACGTAGCAGTGACATCAGCAAGCACCGCTCCTCGACTCTGTTGTACTTCCCACAAAGTCGGGTGTTTGGCTGACATGTGCCTGATCATGCTGGTGGTGGTCAGGCTGCTAGTTTTCGTACCCCTGCTGATGCTGGCATGGCAGGTGTTGCAAATGGCCTTTTTAGAGTCATCTGGAGCCAACTTAAAAAACTGCCAGACTCGGGAAGACCTAACATTTGCACAGGCACCTTGTGTCGTGTTGTTGTTTCGGGGAACGGTTGCCTGCCTTCTGCCTGCGGACACGACCCTGCTTCTTACTGCCTGTTGGGATGCTACGCCTCCCTCCCCCTGTGCACTGCTGTCCTCACTCTGCATGTCCTGCTGCCAGGTTGGGTCAGCTACTGGATCATCCACCACATCGTCTTCCTCTTCCGCACCCTGATCCTCCTCCTGACTTCCTGGCAATTGTGTCTCATCATCGTCCACCCCTTGTTGAGACACGTTGCCAACGTTCCCTTGGTGAGAACGTGGCTGCTCAAATATTTGGGCATCTGTACATACCATCTCCTCATCACCCACTTCAACAGGAGCTGGCGAGAGGACAGATTGTGCGAATGGATACGTGAACAGCTCTTCCGAGTGTCCAAGTGTGGGATCAGTAATGTCCGTGGACGTGTACTCGGCCTGGTGGTAGGAAGAAGGATCAGGTTGGGAAATGTGCGGTGCAGTATCACGGCTACTGACACTTGACCGTGTGGAAGACAGGGTGTTTGTGGAGGTGCCAATCTGACTTCAAGCATTATCTGCTATCCAAGTAACAACCTGTTGACACTGGTCTTGGCTCAAGAGCGGTGTACTGCTGTGGGCCCCAAGAATTTGGGACAGGACGTGCGAGCGAGTAGATGTGCCACTTTGTTGTTGCGAAATTAGTGCTTGCACACGACCTCGGCCTCTGCCTGCACCCCCATCATGTCCACTTCCTTGTTCCTTGCCAACGCCCTTGCGCATTTTGCCTATATACAGCTACAACAGTCTGGTGACTGTTCTGGTCACAGGAAAGCTGGATATTAGAGCCTGCCTGTATAGAGCTAGTCAACTACAACAGTCTGGTGACTGTTCTGGTCACAGGAAAGCTGGATATTAGAGCCTGCCTGTATAGAGCTAGTCAACTACAACAGTCTGATGACTGTTCTGGTCACAGTAAAGCTGGATATTAGAGCCTGCCTGTGTAGAGCTAGTCAACTACAACAGTCTGGTGACTGTTCTGGTCACAGGAAAGCTGGATATTAGAGCCTGCCTGTATAGCGCTAGTCAACTACAACAGTCTGGTGACTGTGCTGGTCACAGGAAAGCTGGATATTAGACCCTGCCAGTATAGAGCTAGTCACCTACAACAGTCTGGTGACTGTTCTGGTCACAGGAAAGCTGGATATTAGAGTCTGCCTATATAGAGCTAGTCACCTAAAACAGTCTGGTGACTTTGCTGGTCACAGGAAAGCTGGATATTAGACCCTGCCTGTATAGAGCTAGTCAACTACAACAGTCTGGTGACTGTGCTGGTCACAGGAAAGCTGGATATTAGAGCCTGCCTGTATAGAGCTAGTCAACTACAACAGTCTGGTGACTGTTCTGGTCACAGGAAAGGTGGATATTAGAGCCTTCCTGTATAGAGCTAGTCAACTACAACAGTCTGGTGACTGTGCTGGTCACAGGAAAGCTGGATATTTGAGCCTGCCTGTATAGAGCTAGTCAACTACAACAGTCTGGTGACTGTGCTGGTCACAGGAAAGCTGGATATTAGAGCCTGCCTGTATAGAGCTCGTCAACTACAACAGTCTGGTGACTGTTCTGGTCACAGGAAAGCGGAATATTAGAGCCTGCCTGTATAGAGCTAGTCAACTACAACAGTCTGGTGACTGTTCTGGTCACAGGAAAGCTGGATATTAGAGCCTGCCTGTATAGAGCTAGTCAACTACAACAGTCTGGTGACTGTTCTGGTCACAGGAAAGCTGGATATTAGAGCCTGCCTGTATAGAGCTAGTCAACTACAACAGTCTGGTGACTGTTCTGGTCACAGTAAAGCTGGATATTAGAGCCTGCCTGTATAGAGCTAGTCAACTACAACAGTCTGGTGACTGTTCTGGTCACAGGAAAGCTGGATATTAGAGCCTGCCTGTATAGAGCTAGTCAACTACAACAGTCTGGTGACTGTTCTGGTCACAGGAAAGCTGGATATTAGAGCCTGCCTGTATAGAGCAAGTCAACTACAACAGTCTCCTGACTGTTCTGGTCACAGGAAAGCTGGATATGGATATTAGACCCTGCCTGTATACAGCTAGTCAGCTACAACAGTTTTCTGACTATTCTGGTCACAGGAAAGCTGGATATGGATATTACACCCTGCCTGTATACAGCTAGTCCGCTCCAACTTTCTCCTGAGGACTGTTCTGGTCACTGGAAAGCTTGGACTTCGATCTGGATCACCCTGCCTATATCCTCCTAGATTAGTCCTGAGAAGGACTGTTCTGGTCAGCAGCAGTTTGCAGCCCTGCTCCGGATCTACCTATGAGGGCCGCAAATCTGTCCCTTAAGCAGCAGCAGACACTCTTCCTACACTGACTCTCTGGATAGCTGTGTGCAGAGCACATCGTGACCGGGTCTTATAAAGGCTCGGTCACGCTGTGCGGGACGGCCAGTCACTGCAATGCCACAACTAACAGGGCTGTGGCATTGCAGTGACTGCCAGCCAATCCCTGCATGTGGGCTGGCTCTCTAAAGAGCGCCAACATGCAGGGATGAGGACCCCGAGTACAGCACGAGTATCGCGAGATTACTCGGTACTCGCCGAGTAGCCCGAGTACAGAGATACTCGTGTGAGTACCGAGTAGTCACAAGCGTACTCGCTCATCACTAATTATATAGAGTCATTACACACAGAGTGATCTATTTCAAGTGTTTATTTCTGTAAATGTTGATGATTATGGCTTACAGCCAATAAAAACCCAAAGGTCATTATCTCAGAAAATTAAAGTAGGGAGGATAAAGTGTTAAAAACCGTGCTATGGTATTTCACAAGACATTAAAAGGTGAATATAATATTGATTTATTGGTCAACGCATTTCAGGGCTCCCTGAAAGGCCCTGAAACATGTCAATATGATATTGATTAGCCCTGAGGAAGGGGCCAGGGAGCCCTGAAACACATTGACTAATAAACCAATATTATATTCACCCCTGGATGTCTCAGATTACGGCAGTGCAGTTTTTAATCCTTCATCCTCCCCATTCTATATGCACCATGCTGGGGACTACAGCAGTCGTGATATGCTTTTATAGTGGTTGTGACTCTCACAACCACACAAGGTGAAGCCTCTGATACCTATTTACGTAATATTTTATCTCTCAAACCCTTCGTTCTCCCTACTTTAATTTTCTGAGATAATGATCTTTGGGTTTTCATTGGCTGAAAGCCATAATCATAAATATTTACAGAAATAAACACTTGAAATATTATTATTATTATTATTATTAGTAGTAGTAGTAGTATAGCACCGTTTATTCCATGGTGCTATACATGAGAAGGGGTTACATACAAACAAGTTAAAAATACAATGAACAAACTAACAGTGGCAAACTGGTACAGAGGGGAGAGGACCCTGTCCTTGCGGACTTAAATTCTGCAGAATAAAGGGGAGGAGATGGAAGGTCGGGGTGCTGCAGCTTTGGTGGTGGTGAGTCGGCAGCTCTGGTGGTGGTGAGGTGGCAGAATGGTCACTGCAGGCTTTAAGCTTTTCTGCAGAGATGGGTTTTCAGGCTCCATCTGAAGGATCCGAGCGTGGTGGATAATCGGACGTGTTGGAGCTTACAATTCCAGAGAATGGGGGATATTCGGGAGAAATCTTAGAGGTGGTTTTGTGAGGAAAGAATAAGAGTGGAGGAGAGAAGGAGGTCTTCGGAGGATCAAAGATTACGTGAAGAAAGATATTGGGAGATTAGTTCGAAGATATAGCGAGGAGACAGTTTATGGATGGCTTTGTAGGTCAGTGTTAGTAATTTGAACTGGATTCGTTGTGGAATTGGGAGCCAGTGAAGAGATTTGCACAGGGGGGAAACAGGGGAGTAATGAGGAGAGAGGTGCATTAGTCAGACATTAGAGTTGAGGATAGACTGGCGTGCTGCAAGAGTGTTAGAGGGGAGGCCACAGAAGAGAATGTTGCAGTAATTAAGGCAAGAGATGATGAGGGCATGTACAAGAGTTTTAGTAAATTGAGGGCTGAGTAAGGGACGAATTCTGAAAATATTTTTGAGTTGATGGCGACAGGAGGTGGCGAGAGTTTGCATGTACGGTTTGAAGGACAGGGCAGAGTCGAGAGTTACTCCGAGGCAGCAGATTTCAGGTGCAGGACAGAGCCTTATGCCATAATAGATAGATTGGGTGCGAAAGATACATGAGATGGAGGAAAGATGATGAGTTCAGTTTTGCCTACATTCGGTTTTAGGAAGCAAGAGGTAAAGAAGGAGGATATGGCTGATAGACACTCCAAGATTCTGGACAGCAGAGATGTGACACCTGGGCAAGAGAGGTAGATCTGCATACAGGTGGTACTGGAAGCCATGGGGCTTTATGAGTTGCCTAGGCCAGGGGTATAGACAGAAAAAAGAAGGGGCCCCAGGACAGAGCCTTGTGGAACTCCAACAGAGAGAGGGCAGGATGAGGAGGTAGTGTGGGAGTGGGAAATGCTAAATGTGCGGTCAACAAGATATGAGGTGATCCAGGATAGGGCAAGGTCTTTGATGCCAAGGTAAGAGAGGATCTGTTGTACGAGGGAGTGGTCGACTGTGTCAAAGGCAGAGTACAGGTCTAGAAGGAAGAGGATGGAGAAATGTTTGTTAGCTTTGACTGTGAGTGAATCATTAGTAATTTTGGTCAGGGCAGTTTCGGTGGAGTGGTGGGGGCGGAAGCCAGATGGAGGTTGTCAAGGAGAGAGTTAAACGAGAGGTGGGAGTAAAGTTGAGCATGGACATGCTGCTTGAGAAGTTTTCTAGCAAACGAAAGCAGCGATATGGGGCGGTAGCTCGTCATAGCAGTTAGTTCAAGGTTTGGCTTTTTGAGGATGGGTGTGATGGTGGCATGCTTGAAAGCAGAGGGGAAGGCACCAGAAGATAGAGATAGGTTGAAGAGATGGGTTAGTGCTGGAATGAGCATGTTAGTAAGAATAGAATAAACCTGGGAAAAAGAACTTCAAATTCAGATAGATACAACCCAACTTTCCAAATCATTAAATATTATCTACTCTAATACCCTTTGTGCTACCCTCCACGAATCCCATTATAAGATTCTGTCTAGATGGTATTGGACACCGGAGAAAATACACCAAATCTCACCCTCAATCTTACCCGACTGCTGGAGAGGATGTGGGAAGGTAGGCTCTCTCTCACATATTTTTTGGGAGTGTCCCAAACTAAGTAAACTTTGGGCTGAGATAAAAAACCTTATCAAGAATCTCACTAATCTTCGAATTTCCCTTAATCCACCACTAGCTCTTCTGTTGCTTGGTATTGAAGCTTTTCCTAACAATGTTAGATATATAATTTGTCAAATTCTGATTACAACAAAATTGCTGATAGCATCACGCTGGAAGCAGGTCGAGGTCCCAACTATAACCGATATAATAAACAGAGTCTCTACCCATAATGTATACGAGTATAATATAGCTCTTAGACAGAAGAATTTGAACAAATACAAACTTAAATGGGAAGTATGGTCGAACAAATTTATGCCAAACCTAATTATGTGATATTCCGCTGACGGTATGATATTGCGTTCTTATTTTATGTATAATAATGAAGTTTTGTATCTTTCTAAATAATATGTCATGACGAATGCATTAGTAGACTTAGGGACATGATGTTGTCTAAAGGTACTAGAGATGGAAAAGAACAGTAACATTTTTCCTTCTGTAAATTTTTGTACAACTAGGATGTTGGTTTCTTTTTTGTTGTTTGTCTACCCTCCCCTCCCCCCCATATTTATGTTTCCCCTCTTGTATAAAAACGTTAATAAAAATACTTTGAACAAGTAAGAATAGAATAGTGAAATTGACCACTCTGTTTGTAATGACTCTGTATAATATACGCATTTCACTTTTTGTATTGAATTACTGAAATAGATTACCTTTTTGATGATATTCTAATTCATTGAGATGAACCTGTATATGGCAGAGGGGTGAAATACTAGTGGAAATCCCATTTCATATTTAAAATTGGAGTGGATATCAACTTTTTCTTCTTTTAACATAGTTTTGATCAGAAACAATCCTCACCTGGAACATTTTCTTCCTATTTTCTCAAATATGCAAAAGTAAAGAAGGATATATTATGTAATGTATTCCATTGCGCTACACTAGAGCTTAGAAAAAAAGAAACTATTTTAGTTTAAGATGTTTCTTCCTTTTTTAACTTTATCCTCAGCCACTATTCAGAGAGGAAAATCATTCAAGCACAGAAATTTAGCATTATAATGCAAGATCTAAAAGAGTCGAGTTACTTCAAACAAAACTTTGATACTAAAGTTAAAGGGAACCTGTCATGAGAAAGTTATTCCTCAAATTAATTGCATAAATGACTATCACTTTCTTGTTTATTAAATCACTAGCTGTTAAGCCTGGTGTTGCGCATGCATAGTAACTAACTGTTCTTAGTTATGGAGCAAAACAGTGATGTCACATAGAATTGTAAAGAAAGAGGCAGCACTCCCTGTAGAAGCAATTTTTTGCGAAACGGCGTCGTCGTCCGCCCTCCGTGGTCACCTCCCTGCACCCTGTCATGAATCCTTAAACACGCTGGATTAAAGAGACCACTGCTGCACAATACTGGTGAGTGCTGCCTCTTTCTTTATATATCTATTATTGCTTGTGCTGTGGATTAGCACCACCAGGGAAAGAACCTGCCTATAGGGCAATCCGCCCGGAGCATGATGGTTGATATTGCCACTTAGTGCCCTGAAGCCTCGTTACTTGATGTCACATAGAATGTTAGCCTATAACATTCTGAATCATGTCACTGTATTTGTGCAGTATTTGTGTTTCCTGAGTTCTATTTGTGGGTTTGCATTTTATTGATTCTATTATGACATACACACACACACATACACACATGCATACATACACTCAGCTTTATATATTGGATATGGGAGGATATGAGGCGGCATTATGATATATGGAGGGCTATGAGGCTGCAATATGCTATATGGAGGGCTTGGAGGACTATATGTCGGCATATACAAGATAGATAGTCATGCCCTTTAGGGGGCTGACTATGTGAAGTTGGTGTGGCTCTTTGAAGTGAGTGTGGCTATGTGGTGGGGGTGGTGTTATGTGGCATGGGTGGGACTTGATACATACAATACAGACCAAAAGTTTGGACACGCCTTCTCATTCAAAGAGTTTTCTTTATTTTCATGACTATGAAAATTGTTGATTCACACTGAAGGCATCAAAACTATGAATTAACACATGTGGAAATATATACTTAACAAAAAAGTGAGAAACAACTGAAAATATGCCTTATATTCATAGGTTCTTCAAAGTAGCTACCTTTTGCTTTGATTACTGCTTTGTATACTCTTGGCATTCTCTTGCTGAGCTTCAAGAGGTAGTCACTGGAAATGGTCTTTCAACAGTCTTGAAGGAGTTCCCAGAGATGCTTAGCATTTGTTGGCCCTTTTGCCTTCACTCTGCGGTCCAGCTCACCCCAAACCATCTCGGATGGGTTCAGGTCTGGTGACTGTGGAGGCCAGGTCATCTGGCGTAGCACCCCATCACCATCACACCTCCTCCTCTATGCCTCACGGTGGGAACCAGGCATGTAGAGTCCATCCGTTCACCTTTTCTGTGCCATCCACCTGTTGCACCTGCATCTGAGCTGATGGGGACCTAGGGTCAGCTAGAGGGACTGGGCCAGAGAGGGGACCGGCCCCAGACTAGTGGGCAACTAAAAGGCTTTACTAGAGAATCGGGGACTGAGGAGACTTCAAGTACCATGGTCCAAATCCACACTTACTTGTTGAAAAGGTGGCCGTGTAGGGTTGGGGGCTAGGACAGGGTTGCCTGACAGGACCCAAGGCTAAAGGCTCAAGACACTGAATGTGAGGAGTAGGGCAGGTGGGCGAGGCCCAGTGCCGGAAGACGATCGAGAACGGAACACCAGAAGGGGTCCTGGTAAATGAACCTTGAATTATCCAAGAGTTGTCTGGAGCCCTGACCCGGAGAACACAGCAACCCACTGCAGGCTGGGAACACCTGGAGCCGTGTAACACCTGTGAGTAAACTACAAAGATTGCACCCTTCTGTGTCCTCATGTTATTTACGTCACCATTGACCAAACACAAACCTTACCCTTGCTCTGGGGCCTACAGCTCTACCTGTGGAGAGCTACACCAACTCAACTGCAACACCAATAGCCCCAGAGGATCTGAAGTGCAGTGTTGGCCATCCATCATGGTTGCCAAAAGAAACGGCAGTGTCACGAAATCAGATCCCATAAATCCCTCCCCCCCCCCATTTACTGACGCCGCCAGGGCCACGGAGCCAGGTCACACCCCTGTGACTACCCCAAAGAACTCCTGACTCGGTTCCAAGTACCCCACCATCCTGGTGGGTGTGTCACATCCATGGATGCATAAGCTACTGCAATTCCCTACACACAAGATAAGAAATATAGGTAATCAGAAGAAGCATATGTTACTATTATTAATATTATTAAACACACTTCATATTGGGATATGGTCTTGTAGATTAAAATACCCTGTAAAACGCTTGTCTCATTTAGATTTCAATAATTAAGTTTTAGGTTTAATCATCATAAAAGCATGTGTGCATACATGCCATTAATTTGGGGTTTAAAATTCTTATTACAACTTCCCTTTAAAAGAGGGTTTCAAATTAAATACATTTATTACCTATCCTCAGAATAAATTATTCTTTTCTGATCACTGAGGGCCACAGCACTGAGATCCCCATCATGCAGGGTAATGCCGACCGCTGCTTCTCCACTTGTGTCTGTAGGACTGATAGAGATAGCCAAATGATGTATTTGTATATCCCCTTCAGTCGACGAGACGTTGAATACAAATGCACAGGATATGGTGATCATAGCACTCCATTCAATACAAACCCCAATGATGAAGAATAAAGAACAAGGATCAAATTCTCACAATTGGTGAAGGTCCTATCTAAGTATTCCTGGCTCGCCAGCGATCAAACAATTCTCACTAAGGATGAGCAAGCTTGAAAGGGGTTCATACCAGACACCTAGTCAAACCCCAAATACAAACTTCTAACTGTACATCCATGTTGTGGTACGGTATCCTAAGAAAGATAGTTAAAAGGCTATTTGCCCTTTTTGTTTCCCGGGAGATAAGAAAAGCAGTCAGACTCTTTCCTGGCCAGCTTATAAAACTACATGAATATTTCCTGCTCCCCTGTGCATCCTCTGTACTGGCGAGCACCAGCATCCACAGACAGTGATCATTTGTGCTATGTGGCGATGAGCTGCACCTCATCTCTACATAACACAACTGATTGGGCTGTGCAGCACTGAGGCCCTCTATGAGTCAGTGTAAAATAAATAGAAAATTTAAACATTTTTAAAAATCTGAAAAAAACTAAAGTTTAAGGCACCCCCCTTTTGCCTCCTTCAAAATTAAATTATTAAAAAAAAAAAAAAAAAAACACATATTTGGTATCGTCACGCTCAGAAATTCCCAGACTATCAAAATATAAAATAAATTAATCAGATTAGTAAACTGTGTAACGAAAAAAATCCCAAATGCCAAAATTATGTTTTTTTGGTTGCCACAACATTGCAATAATATGCAATAACGGGCAATCAAAACAACATATCTACCCAGAAATGGTATCATTATAAATGTGAGGTCAAGATGCAAAAAATAAGCGATCACATGGCCCCAGAGCCCGAAAAATGAGAAAGCTACGGGTAGCAGAAAATGGCAACAAAAGTGCAATTCTTTAAAAAAAAAAAAATTCAGAATTTATTTTCACCACATAATTAACAGTATCCCTGTTTGGTATCTGCAAACTCATACTGGCCTGAGACATTTACAATATAATGAACATAGTAAATTACAAACTCAAATAACAAATGTGTAATTACTTTTTTTTCGCAATTTCACCACACTAAGTCCTCATATGTCTATACTGACGAACAAATAAAAAAGTTATGCCTCTTGGAAGAAGGGGAGGGAAAAACGAAAAATGGAAAATCACCCGAGGTAAAGGGGTTAACCAGCCAAGGTACAGCTGACAGCCGTGGGCCAATATTATCTGGGTGGGACGTCTCATGAACATTGGTACCTTTCCAGTCTGATATCAGCACCCATCTTATGGCTTTACCTACCTTGGTTGGGTAGAAAAAAGGGGGGACCCTTCAACTTTTAATTTTTTTTACACTACAGTACCAGCTGTGATGCTTGGGTTAGGAGCGCAGACAGCCAGTGAGAAGATAGCAGGAATACAGCTGACTGACTGCAACCAATCATACATGCCAGCACAGAGAGCAGGGGGCGTGTATAGCAGTCTGACTGCAACAAATCATGGATGCTGGCAAAGAGGGTGGGCGGGGTAAGCAGAGAATATTCATGTGGTTTAATGAGTGGGCAGAAAAGAGTCTAATTGCTGTCTTATCTTCTGGGAAATGCAGTATGTACTGTATAATTGTCCTGCTCTTCAGGGGCGTAACCACAATAGGTGCAGGGGTTGCGATCGCACCCGGGCCCTGCAGCCTAGGGGGGCCCCAAAAGTCCCTGTGGCACATAGAAAAAGACTAATAATATTAAAGATTTGCAATAATTGGGGGCCCCGTTGGTGCTCTCGCATTGGGGCCCCTGGGCCTTATGTTACGCCACTGCTGCTCTTACTCCCATTTTGCTTCCATTTGCCGCCCCTTAGCCCATACTATGACTTTTTAAAGCCAGTTGACAGGACTTGTTTGGGTCCCCACTGACGTATAAGGGTTTCTTGGTTTGGGGCCACGGTTGGATCATGTCCAGGTCCTGAACCAAACTTTTTTTTTAAGTCATTTCTTTTTACCACAGAAAAGATGATTAAATTGTTTGGTGGAAAAAGCTAATTAACTACTTTAGGGTTGAGGTGGCATATATTCAATGTGACCAAAATTTACCAATGCCTGACCCCTTGAAGCCCATTCAAAATGCTGAGGTTTGAAGAAGTCTTTACTTTATGTAGTTATGTGGTAAGAGTAGCTTTTTATTGTTTTTAATGTTTCATTTTTTAAGCTTATTTTAATATACTTATATTTATATGT